>CM037463.1:1016000-1666000 GCA_021014325.1 Plazaster borealis
GCAAAGGATAAACAATGAAAAAAAGAGACAAGGGCAAAAGAAGAATGGGCTGGTTTAACCACAAGGATGGTGGAAACACAAAAGACAAAATCAAAGATAGAAGAAAGTAAAACACTAATTAACCCTACCGGGTGGGTGGTCCTTTAATTGGAAGTACATTTGTAAACAAAAGTTGTTTACTCCGCCATGTTTTTCTTCAAAAATTATCCAAATCCATAAGTTTCCTATTGAAACATGTTTCCTTGGTTCTAGAGGGCATCTATCCATCTATTTGTGAAGGGATTGTGTTCACCAAAATTCAACATATTGCACCTTATTCAAAGGTACTTCCAAAAAAGGTACCACCAGGTAACAAATAACGACAGTTCTGATACTGAACTGCAGGGTTTTAATTACTTTGATCACTTTTCCTTATTTCAGAGCCTTTCCCTCAAGCTATCCCAGAAGTCCAGCGATTACAAGCCAAACCATCTTTGGCTTGTGTCCAACAACCGGCCCCTGCCACTCCAATCAGCACTACGTTTATCCTCATCATTGCGTTATGCTCAGCTGTGGCTGGTGCTCTTATGTCAGTAACCGTCTATCGGACGTGGATCAAAAGCTGCCAGGCCAAAGAGATGAGAAGAAACACTGAGTATGAAGACGACAACGCTGATCATTTCACTGATGATGATTACGATTGTCAACACCCTAGTGCTTTTAGGCATCAAGTTGCCACGACGACGGGAAATGACCAAAGTTGAAAATTTCACCCCGACAAAAAAGAACAAAATAACAAATAACAGCTGTGTATAGACTCTAGCTGACTGCTATGTGTGGATAGTTTTAATATTTTGTACGACGCTGCATTTTGTAAATATAATTTCTGCAGCTTGATAATGCAAGTTGTTTGTTGCCAACCCACAATTACCTGGGGTGCAGTTGCCTGCAGTTTCTTCACATTGACCTAGAGGGAAACGACTCTAAATTTGTGATTTCTGGTCTCCTGTCGGGTGAGAATGTATTCCAGAACTAATCATCATCAATTAAGAGATGTAATTCTCACATCAAACTGATAAATCATACCGGAATTAAATACATATTTCAAAACTTTCTATATACTTTGGTTTATAAAGATCGTATAATTATTAGGTCAGATGGTGCTGAGCTGAAACAAGACATCCGGGCCAAATTCCATAGAGCTGCATAACAATAATGCTTAAGACATTTCTGCTGAGCAAGAGTTATCAGGAAACCAGTTGCAAATGATACATATGATGTTAAATAAGAATTTGGCTGGTAACCTTTTTCTGGTAAGCAATTTGTTTTGTGCTTAGCTACTGTGTTTAATCAGCTCTATGAAATTGGGCTGCGGTGGCTTCATAAAAAAAACCTTTATTTCAGGTCATAATGAACACCTTTTACAATTAAATGTCTCTGCCAATTGAGAAAAGCGATTATATTTTATGAAAAAGTCAAAAAAATAGCCGATCCCCAAACATGCATATCCTATTTTTGAAATTAACGTTACCATTGTTATTTCACAGTTACTGAAGTTTTTTTCTTAGACTCTTTTGTATAACATTCATACATATTTGTTTGGAACTAGTATAACCAGTAAGTTAAACTATTAAAGCTAAGCTCGACTTATCTAACCAGCTTAAGTTAGTTAGTAAACTAAGATGACTTGGGTTATTTTAGTTTACTTTCATGTGAAAACTTCTTGTTACTGTGCCTTAAAGTATCAATACCCACCGGAAATATATCAATATTTATAAATATGTAAAATATTAAGACACCAAGTATAAGTTCCTAAAATAGTTTTACGAAAGAAAAAGAAATTTACTTTTGATATAAGTTCAGAGAGAAATATTCAGTTTGTTTACGAAAAAGCAAGAAGTAGTTAAGATTTTGACACTTTACTTTTTAAACGCCCTTATAGGCCTATTTATCAACTGTAATATTTACAAAGCACTTGAGAGTTTATTTAGTTGAACATGACCCACCGGCTTGACGCTATTACTAGAGTGTTTTAACTATAAACCCTACAATGTATTCACTCCTATGGTTTGTATTCAATGTCATTATTTATCTGCTGTAAATACTGCAGTTAACCAGTTCCACATGCACACCAGGCAAACTTAAGTTAACGTCGTTCGAATCGTAGCAAAGGATCCAGTAGAACGTTGAGGTGACTTTTTCAGTGTGTGGATAGAAACATTTTTTCATCTCTAAAGGTGACGGAATTCTACAACCATGAATGTTTTAGGACATCCTTTTGTCATTTCTTCATTGGTTAAGGTATATACAATTGAACATTGTGCCGGTAACATTGGTGTGCCAAAACATATAATAGCGCAAGAAATGACAATGTGCCTGCACAACATTTGGTATCACAGGCAAAATGCTCAGTTCAGGGCAAAAAACAAAAATTTTCTCAAGGTTCATTTTCAGTGACTGAATTTCACACAACTGTTTCTTTTCTATGGCCAGGGCAATATCATCATATTCAAGAGGCTAAACAGAAAGCTTTCAGACCAGCCTAAGTATGAAAGTTTGCTTTCTTGCAAATACTAAGAAATAAGATTGGGAACAAAGTTGCACCAGACTTTGCAAGGCAAGCTACCATTTTTGAACATGTACTAGGGGGAAAATGATAATCACAAATCATCCGTTAACAGAAAGGAAAGAATGAAGCTATTAAATTAATGAACAATTAAAAGATGGTATTTTTCCCCCAACAAGAACTGGCAGTGTTTGGGCTTCTGTAAGACTTTTTTTAATGTGTAAAAGATATTTATACTTATATTGTGTATGTAAAAACATTACATTAAAAAGCTGTATATATGATGTTCTATGTTTTGTAGGATATGTTATGTTTGTTGTTCAATGTAACCCAAGTGACATTAAAATGTTACAGATGATTATTATTGTATTATTTTATTCATTTATCCATTTAGTCCAATGCGGAGTAAATGTTAATGCATGCTTTGGTAGTGACTGATGTTCAATTGCCGCTGTTTTTGTTTAATAACGTGGTAACAACAAAATGGTTTTTAAACTATTTAAAAAGAATTTACAATTTCATTGATTTGATAAAATTGTGAGTTTTGTTATTTTTTATCACCATTTTTATGATGGTTCAAAAAACGGGGGCAACTTTGTGTACAATTTTCATTAAAACTGCCGTAATTAGAGACTTGAAAAAGTACTGTTTGTACACTTAAAAAAATAATTTTTAATTTGGGAAATATGATAATAGTGAAATTTGAGATCAGTCTCCAAGCTTAGAAAATGAATTTACTGAATTATAATATTTATTTGATATTTACCCTTTTTAGTCATCTCTAGAATGGTAAAGAATGTTTTAGTTGGGGTGTAATGCTGTAAAGTTATAACACATCAAACGGGGTGGAATTGAACGACATAACTACACTTATGTAACTTGTTATAACCTTTGGGTATTTCTTTATTAATTTGAAAAATTAGATTTTATTTCAATGATATCATGGACTTCAAACTCTTAACAGTTTTTTATGTACATATGGAGACAAAATATGGAATTATCTTGTGATTCAATGCTTTAATATAAAACAAAGTATGATTTTTCTGTTCAATTGATTTTAACTTCAAATGGGTCCTTTTAATGTATCCCTTACTTCTCCTAATATATGGACATATTAATTTTTATAGCAATATTTAAAACCAGTAAGTTAGGAATCAAATTTGATTACCATGATGTGTTTTACAGCAATGTCTTATTTACATGGATTAAGACTATAATGCACATGTCATAAAAACCATTCAGAATAAAGACTACAATAAAACCCCTTTTTATATCAACATTCATGTGAATATCTCTTTAAATCATTTGAAAGCTGCGTTTACTTCTTGAGGCGGTATTATAACAACACAAGAGACAGTGGTAATTTAGCAATGTCAATTAACCCTCTAGAGACCATTCATTTCTGTATAATCATCACAAAATGCCCAGACATTGCTAATATTGTTCATTCATTTAATCAAATTTGTTCAGTATAAAATATCAACAGAAATAACATGAAACAGAAAATTAAGTTTTGTGTTTAGAAATTGGGATACTATGCTAACATACTACACTGGAAAATTTCATATCCGGACATGACCTTTACTTTGACCTCTTTATGTGAATTGAAGTAAGTCAAACCTTACAGCCGTTTGCGGCCGCTGTGGGCATTTTTGTACAAGCTGCTTGTGGCTGCTATGGTCTCTAAAGGGTTAATCAAAGCTACTGTGACTTGCAGGATGTCACTGGTAAATATTCCATTGCATTACTATCACTGTATACAGCGTAATATTTTGTATTTTACTTTACCATACAATGACGTGTAGTAAGCACTGACTGTATACTCCGTGTTTTCCCCCAAGACCTGTGGAAAACATCCACAGGCATACTACTCAGGTAGGATTCAAACCCACAACCCCCTCACCTCTTTAACCACTGACCATCAACAATACCCGCTGATGAGGTCAGTGGGAATCCTGTAAACCGATTAGCATGCGTGTAGGTATTTTCTACAGGACTTGAGAAAACACTGAGTACACAGTGCTTATTACACATCCGCGTCTGGTAAAAACCAAAATATTATACTTTATTCCCGAAGCAAATTATTATATCTATAGCGTGTTAAAAATTCTATCATGGTAAGTTAACAGTCTAGGTAACTTGTGAAGTGTTACACTCAGATTGTTGGTAAGTTACAATGTCATGCAGTGACATCACAATCTTAAGTACAATGGGAACATTGCGTTTTTGTGTCACTATAATCTTAGTAAAGACAAGGTATTATAGATTGGTCTTGGAGCTGAACTACAAAAAAGAACAACATTATTGCTTACAGTTTAACTAAAACACAGGCACTTTGTAGAAAACATAGACTGTTTCCAGATGGGTTAAATGTGTCACCCACAAACAGAACCTGATGACTAGAGTATATGACATCAAATAACTAAATCATTCCCCTCAGTAAAGACGATATTTTAGAGATCGGTCTTGGAGCTGAACTCCAAAAAAACCACCAGGATTATTGCTCAAAGTCTAACTAAACAGCAGGTTAACTGTGTAAATAACCAACAAACGGAACCTGACCAGAGTCTATGACATTAAATAACTCTGTCGTTCACAACAAATTTTTCCCAGTTTAATTTCATCCTCATTGAAGTTCATATACTCTCAATACGAAATGGCCATAATTTATGTCATGGAATTGGTCAGTGATTTACAAATGGAAGAAAAGAAAAAAAATTCTAAAAATAAAACGTTTTCAATATAACCATCTGGAAAAACATAAGTGTCTTAATACTATGACCTATATGACTAAAATTAATGTTATTAAAACATCACTACTAATACTATACACTAATTGTTTAATACACCATTCCTGTAAATTGAGCACAAGCTTTAAACAATTTCAGTATAATTTTCTTTTCAAATCCACTTGGGGTTTTTTCTTCAAGATTTGTATTAAAATATATTCCCAAGTTTTTGAGTTTTGATCCACTAAGTTAAGGACGATTTCAGTATGCGATTTCACTTTGATATTTTTCAACACGAATTAACATGTATAGAAAAAGATTTTTCTTTGAAAAATACAAAAATATTTTGTTATGTTTGATAATTTGACCAATACTTTCCCGATCAGTTTTGGGTTTTTTGTTTTTGAAACCATTGGTAATTACATACATTAAATGTTGTAGTGGCACCTAGACAAGATAATCTAAATATTGTGGTTTCTAGTTTCAACCCTTTCATTACATTGGCACAGTGGTTACTGGTTAGATTGCAGAGCTTGCAATCACAAGGTTGTGGGTTCGAATCCCAGGCTGACTGCTTTCCACAATGCCTATAAGTATTATCATCTAGTATTGTCATTTACATTGATTCTCAGTGTCCAACGAATTTAACCAAAACTGGAATGAGAAAACCTTTGCTGGAATTGGTTTCTGATGTTTATCTCCCTTGATGAGTGAGATTGTTGAAATTTCTTGAGATGGTACACAATTTCGTTAAAGATTATATTTGTGTTTCCAAATCCATGTTAGGAAATTATTGCAATTAAACTTGTACCCTGCTAAACTGGTACCCTGCAATCCTATATGAGGCCGAATCCGAATTGGCGACTACAGTTACGGCTACGGCTGCTGCTAAGGACGTCCTATACTTCAATGCACGATGACGCCGAAATCTAGCCTTAGCCGTAGCTGTAGCCGCCAAATCGGACACGGCCTAACATACTAGGTTCCTTGGTATAGACCCATTGCACTGACCTCACATGTGGCTACAGTCTGCCCATGGTCTGCCATGTTAAAGCTATGGTGCTGGTCTAACTGCAAACACGTGACCTAAAATGCACACTGCACACTAACACACATTCCATGGGGTAACGGCGCAAATGATGACGTCTTGGATATCTACCGCAGATCGCTACTTCCTTCATGTTGCTAAACTACCAGGTACCTTCTTTTTCAAGAGATGAGAAAAAGACTAAAACCCTGACTTGTGCTTTATGTCGAGAGATCAATCTGGACACCCTCTTCAGTGGACAGCTCCTAATAGGATACAGACCCTTCACCCCAGAACAGCTCATCACCTGAACAAATGGAAGATGGCAGCCTGCATTTGACTGTGGCCCACCTTGATCAGACTGTGAAGTACATCGCCCAACACTGCACACTTAAGTGCTTCCCTGGAGATCTCAAGGCAATCCATGAACCCATAGATGCAGCATTCCAGACTGTCTAATCTAGATCAGACACTCTAACCTGCTCATTATATGAAAAAAGGAAGACCACGAATTTATAGCACAACTCATTCAAAATTCTGTTAACAACCGACGATAGAAAATGCAAGATTTTCATTTGTTTGTCTAGATATAACTAATAATCTCACAACAAATGTTTTACTTTTAGTACCCGGATTGGAGCCCCTTCTCCCACTAAGGATACTTGTATTCCTGTCTCCAATTGCGAAATAGGCCATGTCCAAATTGGCAGCTGCGGCTGTGGCTGTTGCAATCAAGCCGCAGCCACTAAATTTACAATTCTTTTGACTGCATGAGGGCGCTTTCATCAGGGAATGTCTTGCATCACAATTGCAGGTTCATCTTATTTTAATTGCCTGTATGTAGTTTTCTTGCATCAATGACAAAATACAAAAAACATAATAATACAAAAAATGGAAGAAAAAAAACCTGTTTACTTGTTTTTCATCACGTGAATTTGGTCCACATGCACCCTCAAGCGGTCAAAAATACGGCGAATTTTGACACATGCAAGCTAAAGTATAGGAAACAAAATCAGAAGAAATCTTTTGGACAGTAGAAATAAGATATTAAAATCTAGCACACATTTTTAAAGATCCTAAAAAAAATTAATTCATAATTTCAGATCAGTCTGTATACTCTCACAGCTTCTTCAGTCGCTTGGAAATGAATCTTGCCATCAACTCTTGAGGGCGCTGTTCCCATTCGTCATGTTCTTCGTGTGACATGGTCACCTGGTCTCCCAACAGCCGATCCAGTAAGGTGACGCACACAACGGCACCTATGGACGTACGGAACAAGAACATGAAAGCAAAATCAAGGAATGTTTTTGTTATCAGCCCCTCCTTCACTGCTGGGAACTGACATAGAAATTACTTTTTTAGAGATTTAAACTCTCCCCTCCTTTAAAAATCCTGTCTTTGGAGGCGGGGAACATATCCCCTCCGTCCACTACAGAAAAAACTCCACCGATGTTAATGCCTTGAAATTACAATGGGATTCACCTTTTATTCCTGATTTGTTGCACATTGCAGCGAGGCACGTTCCTTCCATCTCAATGTTTCTGACCCCAGCCTTGTAAGCCTCCTTCAGGTACTCCATCTTGTCTTCAAGAGTGTGCTCACAAATGGCTCCATCAATTCGAGCCTGACCTAAAGTCCATAGATATCGTGATAAAGTGGAACAAATTATTATCTCTGAACATCAGCAATAAAGAGTGTTGTTCAAGTCAGTGTTATCAATAGAGGGGGCAAATGTATATCAGGGTTTACTCCATAGAGCTATATTATATAGCTCTATGGTTTACTCACATATGTACAAAGTTAGACATAAATGCTTTTACAAGCAATCAAACATTAGTAAAGCCTAGTACCACAGCATAGGAGTGGGAGGTCTCAAGCCCAGCCCCCCCCCCAATAATTTGGTGAAGAAGAGTGGGACCAAAAATAGTTGGCAGAAAGAGGCAGGGCTTTTGACCTCCCCTGCCATTTTGGGGATATGACGAGCTTCATTGCTCACTTTACATGGATTCTAGTAGACAGTGTCTACCCTTTGGAATTGAAGACTTACCAAAACAAATCTTAGTTTTTTTTATAGAGCACACAAAACCAATGGGGACGTCACAAATCTAATCTTATGGTACTACAGGGACCTCCTTGATTTACGAGGTCAACTA
Source organism: Plazaster borealis (assembly GCA_021014325.1). Lineage (NCBI taxonomy): Eukaryota > Metazoa > Echinodermata > Asteroidea > Forcipulatida > Labidiasteridae > Plazaster > Plazaster borealis. The sequence goes on from CM037463.1 coordinate 1,024,455, forward strand.
AAGAAGTTTGATTAAGGACCATAGTTAATAATGAAAACTTATAAAGTGCACAAATCCACAAAAGTGCTCATGGCGCTAATACAAACAATAACATAAACATGTACAATAATCAAAATGGAATTGTAAGCCTACGCTAAGAAGAAATCCAGAATTCAATACATGTGGTAAAGAAATACAAATTCAAATAAAATAAAAACACAGGTTAAAACAAACCATTTACTCAAATACTTGATTGAAAAGATGAGTCTTTAGATTTTTAAATTTCATTACAAACATATTAGTCGCATCTTCCGTTGAGGACGTGCGTACACGAACGACCCACACACACAGCATTCATAAATTTCCCCTTAGTGATCTCACACACCCCCATATTTACAACGATCTTGTGACCGTTTTGAGAAAACTATCAACAATTGCACACCAACCTTCTCCAAAAAGATAATACATTTTATTGATATACCGGGTATTTTTTGCCAAATAAGCTACTAATGATCCGTACCTCGTACACATTGTGTCATTAGTGGACCTTGCGATTTTGCGGATGGCCGTTGAGCCTGCGTGGATTTACACGTGTATGCTGCGTGTGTGGCAACGGCGTTTTTCATGTTGATCTCCGCCATTGTGACGGAGACCCACGTTTCACATACACAGAACACACGCATACCCTTGCGCTCTGAGTAAAATGCTCATTGACCATGATATGCAGAATTTTATAAGCTTTGTTTTGATTGGTTATTTATTAGCATTGATGAAACTATACCCCCGTACCTTCGACCATACAAATTTCTCCTTTCATGAACCTTTCTGCCGGGATCTGCTCGAAGTCTGCACGATGTGGTCATGCCAAGTACAACGTACGTGGTGTGTGTGTGTGTGTACTATGTGCGTGATGGTACTAAGTCAGCACGCGCGCGCGTGCTGTTGCCCTTCTCTGATTGGACGACCTCACTAAATGATATAATGCGACTATCACAGTAACAACTATTTGTAATGTGGGTTAATGAAATAGATGATTTTACTTGTGCTAGCAATTTGTTCCATAGGCTTGGCGCAGCATGTGAGAAAGATCGGTCTCCCCATGAATGATTGGATATGGGCTCAATAAGGAGGTGAGAATTGTAAGACCGGAGTTTGCGAGGAGGATCGTATGGTTTGAGAAGATCATCAATATATGCAGGGGCATTGTTAGTGAGTGATTTATACACAAAATGCAGAAGTTTGTACTTAAAGAAAACTCTTGATTAACTTAATTCTACAATCATCTACCTTCATAGAAATCAGAAGTAGACATCGTGTTTCCAATGACAACGTCATACTTTGCACCAGGTTCATAAGCTGCTTGTATTTCTTCAGCTACTTCTCGGCTTAGTTTTGTTGGACGATTCACTTGTTTTCCTAAAGCGAACTATGGAAAACCAATATACCTGTTCATGTGTGTTGTGTTGTCATTTAGCCATCGAGAAAGACTCTGCTAGGGTCGAAATGTCAGGCCATTTCAACAAAATTACAGGGAGGAAAACTTCACAATTTGGATCAAATAATACTCTAAACACCGTACAAACTTAAAACAAGGATAAATAGTCAAATTAGTTTTAGTGATTTCGTTTAAGTTTATCTTTAAAGGCACTGGACATGTTTGGTAATTGTCAAAGACCAGTATTTTCACTTGGTGTATCCAAACATATGCATAAAATAACAAATCTGTGAAAATTTGGGCTCAATTGGTCATCGAAGTTGCAAGAAAATACTGAAAGAAAAAACACCCTTCTTGCACAAATTTGTGTGCTTTCAGATGCCTGAGAAAGGCTTCAGGCCTGAAGTCTTTCTCAGATTCAAATATTTTAGTGAGAAATTACCTCTTTCTCAAAAACTATGTTACTTCAGAGGGAGTCGATTCTCACAATGATTTATAAAATCAACAGCTCTCCGTTGCTCGTTACCAAGTAAGTTTTTATGCTAACATATATTTTGAGTAAATATACCAAACGTTTCCAGTGCCTTTAACTGAAGCCAAATGCAAAATCTTCTTTAGTTAGAGCCTTAATTTTCATAAATCTGATTCATCAAAAGTGCTTTATAACCTTACCATCTGATAGACTGGCTGAAACATCTCATTAACAGCTGTGTCAGTGATTACAACAGTGCCTGGTGTCAGACCCAACCCACCACATGTTCCTATTCGAGTGAAGATCACATCAGTACAGGCTGCGTGATGCATCAGTTTTATCAATTCATGAAGTAGAATCGATATAGAAGGTATGCCCATACCATGCTGTCATTGGATTAAATGAAACATATATCATTACATTCCTGAATAAATAAAAAATTGCACTGTTCAGGGACTGATTTTCTTCATCATTAATTGGTGAATTTTGCAACGAACATCCAACAGCGAGGGGTCTAGGCTTTTGCCTAGATCTTTGCAAAATAGTAAAAATTTCTCATGCAATAATCAATTTCTTAATGTATATTTTGTTTTATGTTACAATTTTGATATTTTGTTTAAATTGATCACTTTTCATGTGAATGTTAGGCCGAATCAACCAAATTTGGTTAGCGCTATGCCTCTTGGCTTCACGACAAGAGTGGAACTTTCAGAAATCTGATAGCCACAGCCAAAGCCATAAGCCAATTTCATGAAGCAGTTAAGCAGAAAATGGTGCTAATCATGAACATTATTCTGCTAAGCAAAAATTAACAGGGAACCAGTCACAAAAAATATACATTACATGGTACTGTATTTTTGCCGGTAACCTGTTTCTCCTAAGCAAGATTTTTATTTGCTAAGTAACTTTTTATGCTTAATAGTTTTATGAAATTGGGCACTGACGTCATATTTAAATAATATTATTGTCTCTAGTTTTTATTATATATTTTTCTATTAGTGCTTTTCCGAATCTTCTGGATGCTTAAGTTTTTAATGTATGTACAAGTATTGTTAATGTCTTTTTTACTTAATTAGTACTGATCTTGTTTTAATTTGTCCACACTACGGGACGATGAATTTCATGTTGTTTTCATATCAATGTGACCAAAAAAAAAATGAATGAATGAATGAATGAATGAATATTTACAAATATACTCACACTGACTGAAAGCACGCAGCCAGCTTTGTACATGGAGTAACGGTCTGTTGAACACAGGTCTTTCAGATCAGAGCCATTCTCCTGAACAATTCCGAGTCTTTTGCCAATGAATTGTGCAAATCTTTTCATCCGTGTTGAACTGCCTCCCATACACACAAACTGTCAAATTTATCGGTAAATAATTCAATCTTTACAACAACGTAGAGTTTACAAAGTAACATTTGACCTATTAACCTAATGTTTTCCTTTATGTTTAATAATTCAACAAAGTTTTTTATAAATCCATCAATGCAATAAATGGATGGACATTATAAGAATAACAAAAGTGTAAAATGGCCAATTTACAATTTTTTTTTAAATATTGCTGGGTTCCGTGTATAATCAGTACATGTAGTGTACATACTAATCATCACATTACTCATGTTGAAAGTGATACTACTGTTTTATAAGCCACATTTCAGGGTCGATGCTGACTGACCTCACCACCATGGATAAGAAATTTCAGACTATTATCTGATTTCAGACTTTTTAAGTCAGCCTGGTGAAGATTATCAGCTGTTATTTTTTCCACACATAAAGAAATCCTGCTCTTTGATCTACTTCTCTAGTGCTGAGGACACTGTTCCTAAAAGCTCAGTAAATTCTAGACCCCAGAGGTTGCTAAAAGGTGGAATACCAACATTTCAGTATATACCTTTCTCAAATTTGGATCCCAGTTTCAGGCTTTTTGTCAGCAATGACTCTCACCGCTGCTCACCACCCATTACCACAAATGTTGATGGTACTGTGTTCAGTGCTTATTTATGAGTTTCAAGTAGTTTCTTTTATTGCACATGACCTTGGTTACAGTAATACTGTTTTACAAACAACATTTCAGGGGTTGATGCTTACTGACCTCTCGAGGGTTTCCCTGCAACTTGTTCAGTGACTATAGCCAGCTGGATCAGTTAGCTTGTCATTCAACTGGTCCGTCAGCTTTTTCACTAAGTCATATTTCATATTTAATAGGGATGCTTTTCAACACTGAACTAGCCAGCCGGAACACTTGGAGAGAATTTTGACTGGTCCTCAGGTGTTTTAACAAGCATTTGGACCTTAAGGGAGAATGCTACTCCTACCAACAATAATCAATGATTTTCCCAATTTTTCAACAACAAAAATATTACTCATTTTGTTTATTAGTTCTGGTTGTGAAGCCAAGGATTCTCAGAAAAACAAACTTAATCACTATACTAGCCAAGAACCCCATGGAGAGAAGACAAAGAAGGAAGTTTGAGTTTGGATGTGGGAGGAAAACCCTAGAAAAATTATTCCAGGGAAAACCCATGCAATCAGGTAGGGACTGAAAACCCAATCCATACAGTGCCCCCATCAGGATTCGACCCGGGGTCCTAGAGGTTGAAAGCAAGGAAAGAAACCACTACGCCAACCCGACTGCCCTAACCCTTTAATTAATTGTTGCTTACCATTTCATTTTCTATGCATTAGCTTTTCATTGAATAGGCAGCGAGGGAAGCTCTTACCTTAACATCTCCAAACAGTGCAGGCAAGTCATCTTTATCCGTGGCAAGCCCAAGATGAAATAAGACATCTTTCTCTTGCTTCCTCAGGTAGGGGTTCGGAGGATGCACCATACCATCATCCTCCAATCTGTAATATTTGACAAAACTCTAAATTCTACAGATCTATTCTCTGTTCAAGTCTTGGCCAGGGAAAAATGATATTCTGTGCATGGTCTGGCAGCAACATGCACCTTGTATCTATTTTAAGGCCTGTCGAGGCCGAGCGGTCTAGTTCACCGGACCCAAGCTCTGGTGTTGTCAGCAGCAGAGTGTGGGTTCGAATCCTGGTCATGACACTCGTGCCCTTGAGCAAGGCACTTCACCACAATTGCTTCGTAAAAAGTTGGGAAGGTAGTGCATTCTGCTCTACCAGCCAGGCTCCTAGTGGATGATACCCATGCCTACATCCTTACGGACTGTGAAGAGGGTAACCCTTTTTCAGCCCCTGGAGTAAGTGGCAACGTGCCCCTGGTGACAGTTGATTTGGGTCGATAGCCCAAATCAGTTAAGTGTAGCCCTCACCTTGATGTGGCCATCCGGCCTTGTGATGTAAGGCGATCTCTCATAAAATGTTTTAAAAAGATGTTGTATTATGGTCGCTCTATCTCATAAAATCATTCTTAACAAGCTCCACCAGATTTGATAATCCGGCCCCAGGAATGTCATTAATGCCAGGGGTATAAATGGGTACCTGCGAGGGTAGAGGTTGATGTTGTGTTTGAAAAAGCCTTCGGAGCGCTACGGCAGCTCCGGGCTGTATACTCCCCAGGGAGCTGAGAAAGATTAAAGGAATGTTGTTGGCCCAATGACCAGGGCACTAATGTAAAGCGCATTGAGATGTTTATTGTAAAATGTAAAATGCGCTATAAAAGAACTTGTTATTATTTATTATTATTATTATTATTATTATTATTATTATTATTCTACTAGGAGTGTTAGTCTCTCCTGCTCCTGGACACTGACCTAAACTCTTCAGGAATGGAACCCAGGGTCTCTTTTGGGAGTTCACAAATGTGATTCTTGGACTTTAGAGTAAGGGTAAATTTGAAAACAAATTCTAGACAGCAAAGTTTGGTCTTCACAACTTTTTTTTATATCAAATTAATTTGATGTTTTGGATAGCACAAACTTGTTTGGCATTTGGCTTACAAATAATTAATTTCTACTTGAGACACACTCAAAGAAAAAATTTAAGGTAAAAATATGGATTCCTTTGTCAGGGTTATTTGTTACCAACTTAACAGTCCGTAACTTAACAGTCCATTAGACTTTAAACACTCACTGACTCAACCGTTGTGATAAATAGTATCGTCGGCCTTAATGATGGGACAACAATTTAAATAGAGTCAATGGAAACAGTTTCTTTCAGTCTTACCTTGGTTTTTCACTTGGATCACCCATTGTCTTCTACTCAATGCAACCTTGTTAATAAAACAGAATCAATGAAAGAAAGTAAAAAACAAGTGCGAATCTAAAAAAGGTGACCACCTGGACTTTAATGCCCCAGGCCACCAAACAACTATGACCCAGTACTTTTTAAAATACCCCAACCACACCGACGCCACGAAGTAGCACAGAGGTAGATACCAGTAAAAAGTAACAATCGGAGAAAACGGCAATTGAAGTTTTAAATTTGTTTAAATCAAGCTTTCCTACAAAATTTCAGAGTATTTTCAACTAGTTTTCTTACAGTGGAGACTTGATGCATTGAACTTCATATATACGGTGCTTTTTAATGCTTTTCGTCCTAAATTAATGAGCAATTAAAGAAGAAAACTGCGTGCTACTTCGTGACGTCAAAAATTAATGAAAATGGCCCTTTTTCGTTTTCACAAAGTAGCACTGCCATGTATTACTATGCGTGTTTGTGACCTAGATAATCTAGGTCACGCGCGCGCTACACACAAGATTGCAGTGCTACTTCATGAAAACGTTTTTTCATTTTTGAGGTGTGTACGCGCCGTGTGTTTCAATGGTAAATTGAATCTCAGTGCTACTTTGTGGCGTCAAAAAATGTCAGGTTCGGTGCAAAGTTGCAAACCCTCATTACCGTAATTAAAAAAGTAAAGCTCTTAAAGTGTTGAAACTGCATGAAGTTGTAGGCCTCGGAGGTTAACATTGTTTATATATGGTTTTGTACACTGTGTGCTACTTCGTGGCGTCGGTGACGATTTAATGTAAATGCATACTACACAGGAATTGAATTGAAATCCTTAATGGTTTTGACCAGTTAGCCTATTTCCCTGAATATATGTTTTTCTCCAGAATACACTTTTCAATGATTATGAACATGTTTTGGACTGGCCACTCATACATTTGGCTTGCAAATTTGTCCATAGATTAATTGTTTGCATTATGTTATTATATTTCTTGTTAAAGTTAATTTTACTAGTACTACCTGTTTTTTACACCTGCTTTCCTTCTAGACAATTTAAATTCAAACTATTTACCAAAAAAGTCATTTTATGCCTTTTGGGTTTTCCCAGCTTGATTAATTAAATCTGATATAACTATTCAGATTGACAGACTATTTGGTAACAAATATAAACTGTCCAAACAGCATTCCAAAGTTCAATTCTAAAGTTGATTACAACTTCAAGTAGCTGATTCCAAAAATACATAACGACTGTTTGTTTTGTGATAACACAGGAAGTGGTCTGATCATGTCATGTAATGTTTAGTTTTGCACATAAATCTTAAATTTCCAGAATTATACGGAATGTGTAAAACCATAGAGAAAGGCTCTATGGTAAAACACAGGCTTGCAACTGCAACCTGCAGTTTGTGAAAAAAGGGGGACATTTCCAGCACAGCAAGACTTTGTACTATACTACTAATAATAACAGGAATTTATCGAGCACCTTTGCCAAAGGATTCAAAGCGCTGTGAGCAAGACACCAGAAATCAAAACAAATGGGTTATAAAGTCCCTTGCTGTGTTTTTCTTCAATTTTCAATGACACAGTTGAGAAACCAAAAACGAAGAAATTATAAGCTAATCAGTTAAAAAGTAGCCTGGTCTATGTTTCATGATGTAGTCATGCTTAAAGGCCCTGTACACTATTGGTAAGATCGAAAAACACAAATGTTCACAGATTCACACATAACTTACATGATTTAAAGTAAGTAATGGTAGAAAGAGTTCCTAATAATATTTCTGCTTAAAATGTTATCGTTTCTGAGAAATGAGTAAAACAATAGTTTTTATCACGCGCGATAAAAACTTGATGTTTTAAAAAACAGAAAACACATAAGGTCCTCTTTTTACTCTTTTCTCGTGACCTCGATGACCAATTGAGCTCAAACTTTCACAGGTTTGTTTGTTCATGCGACACTGATTTTGAGCTGTTTACCAAAAGTGTACAATACCTTTAAATTGTGTGATTTAAGGTAGTTTAAAACAGAGATTTGTAGAAAAGACTTGTTGACAGAGCTCAAGTCCTTAGTTGCGTCCCTATATTGATACAACACAGGCATCTTTATTATATGTAGTTAGTCGGAACAGCTATTGTTAACGCCAAGATTGTTATTTTACAGGTTTGACATTTTCTGCCAAAACCCCATTGATATACCATGTACGCTTGCTGCCTAACACATGGATTTTGTGACTGTCAGCAAAACTCAAATTCAGGGTCAGTTTCAGGGTCTGGATCATATAATCATAAAATAAAACCAGAACAGCTTTGTGTTCCTCCAAAGGACAAACACCTGATGTCTATAGTTTTAATTATTTGCTTACTTAATTATTTTACTTCATGGGAAAATGAGGATCTCTTGGCCACTGCCCCCCCCCCCCCTCTGGAATGCACACCTGTCTCTGCTATGCAGAATTTCAAATTCCTTTCATCATAATTTGTTATTTCTGCAATTTGACCCTTGGTGTTTGGCCTAGGTATTGTAATATTCACATGACACCACTGGAGTGGGGCGCCCTCATGTCAGTCAAAAGGATGCTGCTCACATGGTCCCTACCGTGCAATACGCATAAATAGCTGCACGTTTCCACATCATCCATTTACCTAAGATGACAACAATCAAGGTGGGGGATTGTAAGTCATCTGACCTGCAACATCTGGCTATGCTTTAAAATTGATTTATCATGATGCCTTCAAACAGAACTGATATTTTAAAGATTGCAAGGTCAAATGATTTGACAACAGCTGGGCTTATCTGCAACACAAAATGATGATTGATGACCAAGCATGTTTTGTAAAATCAGGTGAAAATAACAAAATTTCTGTGTGCAAAGTTCTCTCCTTTAATGGTGAACTACTTAACTTAAATCTCAAACTGTACATTGTGTATTTCGAGGATATTTTTTGATTTGTTTTATTAAGTTTGCTCTCAGTATTTCACTTTAAAAAAAGGGTGTGCACAATATTGGTTAAATTGAAAAAACAATTGTTCCCAGTTTTACACAACTAACAATACATGGTATAAAGATGGTCATGGTGGAAAACTTCTCTTGAAATATTTTTGTTTGAAATGCTACAGTTTTTGAGAAAAACAATTAGTTTTGATCTTGCCAGACCTAAACCCAATGTTTGAAAACAGTGAAAACATTTGTAAAAAATTCTTCACTATTTTGTTGTGACTCCAATAACTGATTGCCAATGTTGTCCATGTGCTCAACACATATTTACATGTATCTTGGGAATTTGTAGTTGTGATAACGATCATTGCAACTACAACTAAGAATTTTTTGTCTGGAATTTCCCATCTGGAATTTCCAGGGCCTACTGAATCTGGATCTGAATATCTACAGTTGGCAAGGAATCTTTCCTAAAAAATCACATGATCACTAACTTTGGGGTTTGGTTGGCAACTTGCTTTGATGAAGAGGCCTCCGATTTATACTTTTCAAAAAACGAGGTGAACAGTAATTTAATTAATAATAATAGCACTACCGTCGAATCCAAAGTTTCAAAAAGAGGAGTACTGCACCGTGGAGTCACTTGGTCTAGGCATAGAGCAAGGACCAAACAGTTTTTCTCTGGATGAATGTGGAATTTGTTAATTCCCAGTTTGATTGGAGTTTGTTCCAGTCTTTGATGATCATTTGTGGAATCGGAAAGAAGAAGTTGACAAGAGAACTCTTAGTTGTTCTTTTGGAAATTGTTTCATTACTTTTTGCTTACATTCCATTGAATCCTTTTATGAGTGGGGTTTTTTTAGGAAGGGACTAGCCTTCAAATGTTGGAACTTCCATCAAATTGTTCAGGATCGTGTATTGTAATCTATTGTCAGCTGATCTGCCCTCTACATTCTAGTGAAACGCCATAAGAACTTAAAATTTGTATTGGGAACCATACATTCCACAGCATTGAGAATTGAGATACACATTATAAGCAACAAGTAAAGACCGAGTGCACGATCCATATGCACTATTTACTACACAGTGCTCCGCTAGCCCACCTTGTATTGTTGAGCTATGGCTCTCTTTTAACATCATCGGTCTCAACAACAGTCAGAGTGTTATAAGCCCACCTTATTGAGCTGTAATGGCTCTCTTTTAACATCGGTCTCATAACACTCACTGTAATGGTGATGTTACGAGACCGAGCTCAACAAGGTGGGCTAGTTACTGCTCCGCCTGCCTAGCCATTGATAGCGCCCGTGTGTTCTATTCTAAATCTAAGAAGAAGCTACCGTTGTTCTACACTCAATTCTTCATATAGTTCTTACCTTCTTATAAACCACGTATCAATCAGTATCACGTCAAATCTTCGATTCAGATCCTCCCGACTTGAATCTGAAAGTAATTCTGAGACGCTGAGTTACGTAGAGTAGAATCAACTGTTGTGTAAAAACCCCACACACGAACCACGTAGATAGTATAGCCATGGAGGTAGGAATAGCTAGCTGCTGCCAATAATGTCATTCATTTATTGATCCGGTTTGTAAACAAACCCCTTACAATTATCTGCAGCCAATCAGCGTGCAGGATTTATCACACACCCACAAAACAATGTCGTTGGACAAAAATCCCATTTTGTAGCAGTGCAGTGACGATATCGCCACCTGGCTGGCGTGGCGTGCATCGTTGGGCCGGGTGGGGACGATACACCTTAAAACGAGGTTGTCTTATTAAAATGTCATACCGCCCTCTGTTTCATATTTTGTTGAAGCTTGACAACAACTTACAAATAATACAAGTAAGCTTGCTCCAGGATGCAATCTCAGTGAAATGTGGCAGAATAAGGGCTTTTTGCTGATCTTTTTGTTTGTCGTAAAATCCCGAACTGGTATTTTCATACAAAATATAATAAAACTGTTGTGTAAAAAATAAAAATAATCGACCCTGATGGGACTCGAACCCACAATCTTCAGCTCCGGAGGCTGACGCCTTATCCATTAGGCCACAGGGTCAAACCCCACATCTCTGGAAAACGTCAATTATTTAAAATATTAACAAATTCGAAAGTATAATTTCAAGCCTAGATTAGCTAGATGTTAAGTTTGTATATTCCTTTTAATTTATTTCATCATTACAAGTTAACTGTTTCACTTGGAATAGAAGAGTACGATTAAATGAACCAGTGACATGGCGCCCTTTCTGACTAAGTATGGCATATTGACTATCTAAACGATATACACTTAATAAGTGTTTCAGGGTACCAGTCTTTTGAAAGTGGGGTCGTCTGCTATTAAAATTATTAGTATTTAATGGAAATGTGTCACACGTTTGTGTGCTTACAGAGTTACACAGGAACAGTGAAACACTTCTATTTATTCTAAATTTGCTGGCCAAAAAGTGTAACAAACATGCGATTCCGAGCCAAAGTTGTTGATGTTGGGTGTATAGAGCAATTCACAAGTAAGCTTCAATAACAAAAACAGATATTTATTCTTTGTGCAACCGTTTTTCTTTTATCACACTACTTTTCACTGACAACAAGTTCAAGTGACACTGACTATGCCATTGTATGCACTGACATTACAAATTGATAGTCACTGACAACTTGCGTTTACGTTTACGTTTACGTTTACGTGGATAACTCGGCAGGATCCCTAAGTCAGGACGTTAAGCCAAGGGTGTTTGATTGTTGGTGGAGCGCAGATCGGACACAAAAGTGCTATCACTATCAGAAAAACAAAACTTAAGGAACTGAAGGTGCTGAAGATAAGACAATTGAAACTCAATTGGTGCTAGACATAGTGCAAAATTGTAACCCTCCATCCGCCCATATGTATTTTCTTCCTCCATTCGAACTGGTCAAATGACTGTAGTAGTATACTACTATAGTAACTTTACTTATTTTTGTTGACAATAAAATGCAGGTTTTGAAAACCTCGAATATCTGGAGTAAGGCTCTCTCTAGTCAAACAAATCATCTTCATGCCTGCAACCTAGACAGATTAGCTGGTCAACTAACTAGCAAAAAAATACACAAAGTAAGTGGATTAAGCTCCCGCACAGTCAGGGCCAGAATCCTTGATTGCAGGGACCTGCAGCTACATGTGTTTGACCATGGAGCAATGGTTTGACTGACTACTCATATCCTAAGACTATGCAAGGAGGTTTAACTGGCGCTATCGACTCCACTACGTCAATTAGAATTTAGATAGCATATCGTCCACCTCTTCATAGTTCCAGGATTAGTACTTGACTAGATCAAAATTTATAACTAAAATGAGGCTAGACCTAGTCACTGTGTCACGATTTAATTTAGGAAATAGAATTAGCTGTTGCAAACTGCTTACCAACCAAAAGGACCTATGGTATAAATGCAAAAATAGTAGTTAATGGCCTGACGTTTCAACCCTAGCAGAGTCTTTCTCGAAGGCTAAATGACATAGTCTTTAGCCTTTGAGAAAGCCTCTACTTGGGTTGAAACGTCAGGCCATTAACTACTATTTTTAAGATTTAATTTAAACAAGGATTAGAATGAAGTTCTGGATGCCCCTAAAACTTTAAAATTGTGAAATGATTTTTTAACTCATATTTGGTCCACATCACAAGAAGTTGATATTTTGTCCTTTGAAATCCCAGGAGTTGTAAGCACAGTCTCAAAGATGACTCAGTTGTGTGTACTACGATTGACTACAGACCATATGTACTTCATTCTAAATGACAAGGTAGCCAAAGGAGGAATATGGTGTGATTTAACAGCGGTAAGTGTCTGTCTGGGCCCAATTTCATAGAGCTGCTTAAGCACAAAAAGTAGCTAAGCACAACAAAATTATGCTTACCAGAATAAGGCTACCAGCCAAAGTACCGATGTCACATGTACAGTCTGTGACTGGTATCCTGCTTATTTTTGCTTAGCAGAAAGTTGCTAAGCCTCAATCTCTGCTTAAGCAGCTCTTTGAAATTGGGCCCCAAATTTCTAGCCCACCTTATTTGGCTGTTGGTCTCAGACCAGTGTGAAGGGTCATACCTGGTAATGACACTAAACAAAATGTGTAGTTTCTATCTAAAAGCTTACTTGTCATAAAGATGGTAACGGCAAGAAGCATCCTGTTAAATTAATTCGTCTGAAATTCCCCCGTTGATTAGAATTCAATAAAAACGTTTGAATCTGAGAAACGATTCATGCATGAATTGTTTCTCAGATTTCTGAGGGTTGGTATCCGTTCGCGAATGCTGTGGCCAGAGATGCGGTTGGTATACCCACTGTCACCTCGCTAACATTGATGGATTCGACGTTCTTGTGAAAATACTGAAACAATTTGTTCTTGTTTTCTCAACGAGTAGACACCGTATTCAACTGAATTTTTCACAAGTGAATTTTATTTTTGTCTTTTCCTTGATAATTTTGCCTACAAATCAGGATTATGTTGACAAAAACCAAACGATGACCCTACCCTTAAAAGAGAGCCAGAACAGCCCAACAAGTTGGGCTAATCTGGTTTCATATACAGTGGTTTAAATAATTTGTAAACTCTGCTCTAGTTATGCCAATAAATCTTTGGCTGCAGCCCACCATGTTTTAACATGCTTGGAATAACATAGAGACCATGTCCCTCGGTTGCCCCTGGTCTTGGCCTTCCCTTATTAGAATTTTAAGATTTTCCGCAGGAAGTGCCCTTTGCAAACTGAAAACGGCCTTGCCCCTTCAAAGATGATGATGATGTCGATGATAAATGGTTTATTTATTTCAAACTTAAAAGAGTTCACAATCAGAAGATCAAATTTGTCTAAATTTACATTGAGATAGTATTTACAAAACACTAAAGGAAATTAAACTAAACATTATGAAGAGATGAAATTATTGGTCTTTTTAAGTAAAGCCAGATGCAATGATATGCCTATCTTGTCATTTCTTAGAGTAACTTCTTTGATGAGTATCGGATGGAAGGTCTTTCAGAGGAATCAAACGAGATCTTTCTTGAGGTAACCCCAGAGGACATTGTCAGAGCTATGAAGACTGCACAGAATGCCAAAGCTGTTAAATTAAAACTCACCAAGAAATTCAGTCCCTGTCTTACCTTCGACATTGAGCTTGTAAGTGTTTATATTTTGGTTAACTCCATGTAACAGCCAAGGTACTCAACCGAATGAATTGTTGCCTAAATGGTGTAAATCAAGCACCTTCTATCGCATCCGCCATTGTTCCTTAGCATTTAGACTTATAACCTGTTTTTTAGAGCAAGTCTCATACGATTTGTACCTATGAACAAACCAAAGAGTATAAATCTCTTTTATTATCTCGGTTGATTTCATTGGCTAGACACACCCCCACATTCACATCCACACATTAACATAGACTTCATTTCAAGTCTGACATCGTGGTTATTTCTCTACATCAGCCACCGAAACGCCCTTCACAGATTGGCTATCACACGCCCTGACTGTAATCGTAGGTTTATGTCGGAGGTTAATCCACATGAGGGCGCTATTTTAGCCAATACTGTATTGGCTGTCACGTAGACTAAAAACCACGATCACAGACTTGGAACCAAGTCTAACCCACACAAACCTTTTTTCCTCGCTAAAATTGAAAATAAATTGCCCAGTGCTAGTTCGTGCAGAGAGGCATAATCATGTAGAGAGCATGATAATATTTACTTCATTATAAGATCAAGTTGCAGCAGAGGAACTTTGTATCCCGGACCGCAGTTTTCTTAAGACCTTGAGTGGAGTGTGCTTTATGATTGTTAACAAACTAACATTAATATTTTTAAGAGTTGTGAGAGGACAAACAAATTGCTAACATCATTAGACAGAAATTTAAGATTTCCTTCACATGTTGAAAGTCCATCCTGGCTACCCAGTCCTTGAACTGGCTACCCATCAGGTCCCAAATTCAATACAAAATACTTCTTCTCACCTTCAAATGCATCCACGGTCTAGCTCCTCCCTACCTATCTGAACTTATAACTATCACGCAACCATCCCGCTACTCCCTTCGCTCCTCTCAAGGCATCACGCTGAACCACTCATCTCCCAAGATGCTACCCACTGGTGATAGAGCCTTCACTACTGCTGCTCCCAAACTCTGGAATAACCAACGATATCTCTTCATAACCAACTATCTGTCAACATCTTCAAAAAATGTCTCAAAACTCACCTTTTCTGTTAACAATATAACTGTAAAGCGCATGTAAACATGTATATGGAAAATGCGCTATATAAATACATTATTATTATTATCCTGAAAACAAAAGGCCGCTCATGACTGAACTTTTTTTTTCTCGCTTTTTTTTTTCACGCAGTGTATTTGTGTTTATATCTGAGCTGAGTGCAGCATACAATTTTTGCTGTCATATTTAAACACAGAAATTACCAACATATTTGCCCATTAATAAACAAAATTGCTTATAAATTGGAAAGTTAACCACAACTGAATCATTGTTTTCAAGCTGTAAATCAAATCATTGGAGATTCTCTATTCAAAAATATATGTTTCGTAGCCTTCCAGGACGGGTCAGAGTCGTAACGTCATTCATGATGTCCCTGTGAATGTTATTCCAAAGAGTCTATGGAGTGAGTACAGTGAACCAAAAGTGCCTGACTTTGATGTAAGTACTAAATATAACAAGCTGCAACTACCATAATCTTCACATTTTCATGGGTAGGGGGGTGGCTGAAAGGACTCCAAAATACCCCCATCAATTCACCGTTGAATGGCTTCATCCCACTCTCTCTTCTTACAGTTGTTCTTTTCTTCTCATTAGATCAGTATTTGTTCTTACAGTTATTATTTTTTTCTCATTAGATCAGTATTTGTTCTTACAGTTATTATTTTTTTCTCATTAGATCAGTATTTGTTCTTACAGTTATTATTTTTTTCTCATTAGGTCAGTATTTGTTTTTACAGTTACTCTTTTCTCCTTATTAGGACAGTATTTGTTCTTACAGTTATTCTTTTCTTTTCATTAGGTCAGTATTTGTATGCCACCTCTAAAATCTCTTCGGAATGTTGTGGAAAGAATGAAGAATCTCGGAAGTTATCTGGTAAATATAACTCCTAAAACCTCAAAGGGTCTGTATACGTTTGGTAATTGGAACCTACTGTTTGTTTTAATCGTATACATAGTTGTAGATACCATAAAACTAACCTGTGAAAATTTCATTTCAAAAGGTGGTAGCGTTTTTGAGTTATTGCTGAAAATCTGGAGCTGTTATGTCCACGCAGAAAGAATAATGTGCATTGGAATACACATCTCAGATTCAATTTTTGGGGGATAACAAGTGATATCTCTTTCCATAACCGCAGTACTTCGAAGTGAAAAGTTTCTCAAAATTCATTATACTATCCAAAGCTGCTGTACTTATAACCAAGTAAGATTTTATTTCCATTAATTTTCAGAGTCATTACCAAACGTATACAGACCCTTTATTACTTTATTTCTTATGCAGTCAAAGTTTTTAGACACGCAAAAAAATGAAATAAAATGTTTTTTATGTATCTTCCTCCATGGTTTGCGTTAACACCATGTGGGTATATCTACTTTGCTGTGTAGATTTGCTCTGTGAGAACTTGTCTTGCTATTTATTTTACTGCCACGGAGTAGATTTCAGAATTGGGAGTCTTAGTTCTGAAAAGAAAATTGTTTTAGTTGAGATATGAATTTTTATATATAATTTTGTTTAACAGTTAATCATTTTTATGTAGTCTGCAGTCAAATGATCATAATCACATAACTTGTAATGTTCTAATTGTTTACACTTTATGAACAACCATTGCATGAGCTGGTTTAATTCATCTGATTTAAATTAGCATGCTCATTAATATTGATAACCTACAGGAACTTTCAGCCAATCAGAATGGTGAGATGAGACTTCGGGTGGAGAGTGAGCAGGTGACAATTTCTACACATTTCAAAGAACTAGAAATCCCTGAATGGAGTAAGTTTTATTTAAAAGTTGTTGATATCTTGTTCCCTGAACCACGTACGAAAAATTTACAGTATTTTATTCTTCAGATTTTGACCTTTTCGGCGAGCTGTGAAGCAGAGTGAGGCTATGTTATGACAATTTCCGTCCATCTGTTCGTCCATCCATCTGTCTGGGCAGATCGCATTTGTTGCGTGTGTGTATAAATCTTATCTTTTCTTCCTTGCCTTTTTGTTTCTCTTCCTAGTAAGACCTTGACCATCTTGAGCCCCTCTGACACTCTCGTTTCAAACCAAGTAGGCAGTGGTCAATTTCATACTTGTTAATGTCCCCACCCCTAACATCAGTTGATCATTGTTTTTCGATTGGCAGCTGGCCTTGGCAGCTTCGCTGTTCTAGTTTATTGTGAGACTAATCCAATAGTCTACCAAGAGAAATGTCTCCTGCCATTACGTACTTTATCCAGTGCACATTTTGCTTACAGTTAATGAAGAGTCCGAGACCCAGAACCAGGCACGTGGACCAGATCAAATGGTCGGAGCCAAGGTGGACATCCGAAGATTCTTACAATTTCTTTCTGGACAGCAGCTTAACCCTCCAAAGATTATATGCAGTAAGAATTATTCAGTTTTTAAAATTGTTTTATTTGTATGAAATTTGAAAGGTTAGTTTATAGTTTAAATGACATATGATCAAAATTTGTATGTATTTGGAAATGGTATGGTAAATTTTAAGTAATTAATTGCTTCAAGCATGAAATGAAACCAACTTGCACAAACATAATAACAATTATTGAAATTCCTAAATTTTCAAAGATACATTTTATTAAGAAGATTATTAGCATTGCTCTATTTCCTGCAGCAACCAAAAGATCCTAAAAGCTCCCTAGCAGTCCATCGAGCGATCCAGAAAGTCGAGGCTCAATCTAGGAAGTCGGTACTTTCCAAAGGACCTAAGCAACAACAGAGTTCCAAGGGGAAAATTCCTTTTGTTGTCACTGTCCACCCCTCACTTCCTACCATTCGTAAAATAACCAGTTCTAACCATCATGTTCTTCACACATCAGATCGACTTCAACATGCTGTACAGGAAGAACCCATAGTTGCCTTGAGACGCACACCCAGTCTCAGGGATCTCATTGTCCGGGCAGAAGTCGCCCCCCTCCCCCCCCCCATTAATGATAATGTTAATCCCCCTTTACCAAAGGGAACTTTTAGGTGTTCCAACACTTCCAAATGCATCGTCTGTAGACAACACATCAGGGAATCGGACTCCTCCACCAGCCATACTGGTGGTACCACCCATAAGACAAGGGGTCATGTCACCTGCACCACCACTAATCTCATCTATCTCATATCTTGCAAAGTTTGTGGTGTTCAATATATAGGCGAAACAAGAACTACACTCAAGAGGCGTTTCTACGGCCACAGATCCACAGTCAACACCTAAAAGCTGGATACACCTGAAGGGAGAAACTGTGGATAAGACGCCTTCAGACCATTCAACCCCCATGGTCTGAACATCCAAGAAGGAAATGACTAATAACCTTTTGTCTTTGCCTTCTCCTTTTCCCCACAAAACCCCTTTTTTAGCCTGCCTCATTCACTAATTAATTACTTTTTCTCCCTCTTCCCAACTTTGATCCTGTCCTTTGTGTTTCCAACTTCTTGTGGTCAAACCTGCCCCTTCCCTCCAACCCCCCTTCCTTTGTCTCCCTATTCATTGTTTACCCCTGCTTTTTCTGCGTGCTCTCTGCCTCTCTCTCTCTATTCATGTATTTCCACTTAACTGCTTATGTTACACTTATGTATATACCTGTTCATGTGTGTTGTCTTGTCATTTAGCCTTCGAGAAAGACTCTTCTAGGGTCGAAACGTCAGGCCATTAATGTTGTTTTGCATTTATACCATAGGTCCTTTTGGTTGGTAAGCAGTTTGCAACAGCTAATTCTATTTTCTCATTTGTTTTTTTAAAATGTATTTACCATGTTTGAGTTCATGTATTTTCATGTATGTATTACTATTATTGTTATTTTTTATTAAACTTTCAAAATCTGTTTATCCTTTGAAATGAGACGACTTTGTAAATTCTGTTTGTATTGTACTTCGCAAAATGGCCGAATAAATACTTCTAATAATAATTCAATGTCTTTCTTCTTAGATATTGTCCACAACAGACTCATTCATTTCTTTCTTCTACAAGAAGACATCTCAATGCAATATTCAATGCCTATCATCCAATAGTGACGGTCGCAAGACATCCAACTGAATGTATGACTTACTTCAAGAAGAAGGTCTCTGCACATCTCTTTGGGTCTAAATGATGTACCAGAAGAAAAAGCAGCACTTATAATGAGTGACTTTCGATCCCTGCAAGGCTATAGGGTCTCGCACCCCAGATCAAAACAGTTAAAAGAGCAAAGTTCAAGGAGCTCATTGTCACCCTAAAAAGGAAGTAAACCTTCTTGTCTTGTAACGTCAGTGGTGTCAATACCATAGTGACAGAAGTTGAACCTCTTAGTCATCAGGAATCAGAAAACTGGAACTCAGAAGACACACTTTGTCTTTGTCAGCCTCATGATGGAGGGTTGAATGTGGAATCGAACCTTGGCCAACACAATTATTTGTACAGCTTGATTTGTCAGGCTCATGATGGAGAGTTGAATGTGGAATCGAACCTTGGCCAACACAATTATTTGTACAGCTTGATTTGTCAGGCTCATGATGGAGAGTTGAATGTGGGTTCGAACCTTGGCCAACACAATTATTTGTACAGCTTGATTTGTCGGGCTCATGATGGAGAGTTGAATGTGGGTTCGAACCTTGGCCAACACAATTATTTGTACAGCTTGATTTGTCGGGCTCATGATGGAGAGTTGAATGTGGGTTCGAACCTTGGCCAACACAATTATTTGTACAGCTTGATTTGTCAGGCTCATGATGGAGGGTTGAATGTGGAATCGAACCTTGGCCAACACAATTATTTGTACAGCTTGATTTGTCGGGCTCATGATGGAGAGTTGAATGTGGGTTCGAACCTTGGCCAACACAATTATTTGTACAGCTTGATTTGTCGGGCTCATGATGGAGAGTTGAATGTGGGTTCGAACCTTGGCCAACACAATTATTTGTACAGCTTGATTTGTCGGGCTCATGATGGAGAGTTGAATGTGGGTTCGAACCTTGGCCAACACAATTATTTGTACAGCTTGATTTGTCGGGCTCATGATGGAGAGTTGAATGTGGAATCGAACCTTGGCCAACACAATTATTTGTACAGCTTGATTTGTCGGGCTCATGATGGAGAGTTGAATGTGGGTTCGAACCTTGGCCAACACAATTATTTGTACAGCTTGATTTGTCGGGCTCATGATGGAGAGTTGAATGTGGGTTCGAACCTTGGCCAACACAATTATTTGTACAGCTTGATTTGTCAGGCTCATGATGGAGAGTTGAATGTGGGTTCGAACCTTGGCCAACACAATTATTTGTACAGCTTGATTTGTCGGGCTCATGATGGAGAGTTGAATGTGGGTTCGAACCTTGGCCAACACAATTATTTGTACAGCTTGATTTGTCAGGCTCATGATGGACATTTGAATGTGGATTCGAACCTTGGCCAACACAATTATTTGTACAGCTTGATTTGTCAGGCTCATGATGGAGAGTTGAATGTGGGTTCGAACCTTGGCCAACACAATTATTTGTACAGCTTGATTTGTCAGGCTCATGATGGACATTTGAATGTGGATTCGAACCTTGGCCAACACAATTATTTGTACAGCTTGATTTGTCGGGCTCATGATGGAGAGTTGAATGTGGGTTCGAACCTTGGCCAACACAATTATTTGTACAGCTTGATTTGTCAGGCTCATGATGGACATTTGAATGTGGATTCGAACCTTGGCCCTTTGTACAACTTGAAATGAGGGATTTGAAATCTAGATTTTTCCTAACCAGTGTAACTGTCTTATGAAATCCATCATGTTTCACTGTTTAAATTTGAGTTCATTAAATTTTGAATTGAGCCAATAGAGGGGGTACTCCAGTTTTGTAACTGATTATAAAAAAAGATAGATCAAGAACCTGTTATGCTAGAGTATTAACATACTATTTAAAGGCACTGGACACGTTTGGTAATTGTCAAAGACTAGTATTCTCACTTAGTGTATCCCAACATACAGTATGCTTAAAATAACAAACCTGTGAAAAATTGGGCTCAATTTGTTATCGAAGTTGCAAGAAAACGATGTGCAAATTTGTGTGCTTTCAGATGCCTGAAAAGGGCTTCAGGCCTGAAGTCTTTTAATATTTTAGTGAAAACTAAAATCTTTCTCAAAAACTACGTTACTTCAGAGGGAGTCGTTTCTCACAATGTTTTATACTATCAACAGCTCTCCAATGCTTGTTACCAAGTAAGTTTTTATGCTAATATATATTTGAGTAACTACCAAACCTGTCCAGTGCCTTTAAGCAATAAACCACACAATTTCAATTTATTACAAACTTACATATTTCTTTTAACAAGTTATTGATATGACCATTTTTGTATTGATAAACCAGAATAAATCAATTTTGTTCAAAGAGGACATTGTTTACATCTTTATTTGGAGCTTTCCCAAACTAAAACATGAAGTATTGTTAATGAGTTTTGCAATTTATTGGTTTAAAACTTGATTTTAGAAAAAGATGAATAAAATATGCTCTCTCAAATGGAGAAATATAACTTTGCATTGGATGTACTTTTCTAAGATGTGTTTTGCATCATAAAGTATCAATATGTTGTTATTAATCACACCGACCTAATAGCTCTATCAAAGGAGTTTTAATGTATTTTATTTCAGAAAAACACATTTGATTGTTGTCGAAATTTAGTAAAATTAATAAGATAAGTATAGATTAATATAAACCTATTATATTCGGAGATTTCTTTCATAACCACTAGAATCTTCATATCCCCACACACATAAAAAAAAATCACCCACTCAGTTTTATCCTATTCTTTTGAAGAAGATAAAAACACAGATGACATTTTAAATGATATTATGCTAAAGGTTCTGGTGTCATTAAAATGTCTGTGAGTTACCTAGAGTTACTTGGGTAAAGAGCGCCTTTGAGCCCCTCTGGGATCGGTGACTGACCGCAAGCTTCAATGCTTGCTGATCTAGTCGGCTAATTAGGCTCCTCGATAATCATAAAACCATCAAGAGTGGGCTGTGTTTTGCGTCCTGTGTTACTTGAGAATACTGGTGAGTATGACAGGTTTACGACTAATATCTTATACCCACGGACGTGTATTTGCATTTAATATCAGAAAAACAACCCCACGCCGACTATTTGCTGTGTTTTTTTTTATAGCATGCTTATAAGTTCCTTACATTACTGCTTCCATGATGTCTGTTTCAGAATTTGTTTTTATTTAGTTCTCTTTTTGTCTTTCTTCGTTATCGTTAATTGTGAAGATTTTGCCAAAATTATTGCATGCCTGCGATTGCTAGTGTGAGGCGAATACATGCCAGAACTCCCGCCTGTTTTGTCGAATTTTTCCCCGACCAATCAGAAGTTGGGGGATGGGTGGTGGTCTTCAAAAGTGTTACTCTCCGAACGACCTTGAAAATGTCAAACGACCTTGGACGACACCCCGTATCAAGTAGAACTTTGGAACTTGACGCATTCTACCTGCACTGCTAAAAATGGTATTCTTGAAATAAGAAAAACATCTTATTTTGAGAAAATATTTCTTGTGTCACTCCCTAGAAAAAGTTTCTAGGGAGTGACACAAGAAATATATTCTCAAAATAAGATGTTTTTCTTGTTTCAAGAACACCATTTTTAGCAGTGTGCCATGTAAAAACAAAATGCAAGTTGACAAAAACAAATTATTCATTGCACGGTTTGTTGTGGGTGTTCAGGTATTTATTTCCATAATTAATTTGTTTAAAAACAATATTGTTTAACATCACATTCTTTTATTTTTACCTTTTATGGGGCATTTGTTTGTTTGTTTGTTTTGGTTTTTGGTTTTTTCTAATAAATTTTTGGCCGGCGTTTCAAAGCAGTGTTCAATGTTGAAGATCTCTTCTTAGTTATTTAAATGCTGATTTTTTTCAAGTAGACGATAAAGGTCCGAATCCAATGTTTGTGATATAAATTATTTATAGTCCTTAATGAAATTATTTTTAAAAAAACCGCGGGTTTTCTTACTTTATCTAAAGACAGAAAAGTGTTCGGTTTCCTCTCATCTATAAAAGCCCTTTCTTTATCCATTCAGATCAGATGAAATTGTCGCAAAATAATTTGTGATTTGATCTGAGGGTTGCTTGTCAAACACGATGGCTCATTGTGCACCTAGGTATTAAAGTGCCTTGATTTTATTCAGCCCACTCATCTCTGCCAAAAATATCAGAGGTGATGGAGACCCTTCAAATGTCAAATGGGCTCAACGTGACATCCGATGGGATTACGTAGTAGCAAACTTCATCTGGTGAGTGCGCTGGTTTTTCCCTATATATAGGTTGTTTGTTAAGACACTTGACCAGGAGTATACTTTTCTTGATCGTAAGACAGAATGGACAATTAAGATGGATTCAAAACAATTTAGTCAACCACGTACAAAATGCTTCTGGGGTTTTTATGATCAAGATATAAATGTTGATTGGTTTGTCTTGGTTTGAAAAATCCTACCGTATCATGTTTGTACTTGTTATTTATTTTTTATCTCAAAGAAGATTATTCGTCGCAAGATTTATAGCTTGAAATAAGAATCGTCATTATCATGTTTGTTTGTTTATTTGTTTATTTACTTATACTTATTTATTGACTTGCTTGCCTATCCGCATGATTACTTGCTCGGATAATGTTTTATCTTTTATTTAATCATGTATTCATCCATAACTTCATTCATTTGTTTTATTTTGTTTATTATTTTTTCAGGCCATCCTAGTTATAATGATATGTTTTGTTTGAGCGGGTTTCATTCATATTTTGTATTATATTTTATTTTTAATATTATTATGTATTTTTTTTTGTCTAGCATTTGTGACAAATAGAGGTAAGCAGACATTTTTATTTAGGGCAAGCAGGGGCAAAGACATAATTTGGAGGGTGGGGTGTATATGCCTATTGAACTATTTTATGGTATTTTTATTATTTTTCTAGCCCCCCCCCCCCTCTGGTTACGTCACCGTACAGGCCTCTCTGAATCTAGATGTTTACTCTTTTTATCACAACTTTGAGAACTTTTGAATATACTTACGAGAAGATTGACACTTATTTTTTGCTTGCTGTCATTCATTATTTGAACAAACCTCACATAACTGGGGAAGCTCACATTATTAGAATGTAGTTTCATTGGCTGTCGGATGACAACCTCCTTCTGTAACGGAGAGAAATATATTAAGAGCCCGTGAAAATTACACCTAGGTGTGGACGTTTTGGTTTGGTTTGGTTCCGTTTAGTATCCCCGCTTTTTTGTTGGGGGGGGGGGGGGGTAAGGTTTTCGCTTTGTGTTTTGTCCATTGGTTGGAGTGTGTGAAGCGACGGGTTACCAGTGCCGATAAGCGTCCGTCCAAATAACTCTGGTATTTTTCTCTACAGAACGTAAACAATAAATTAATTCGATATTTTCTTCTTATTTAGTCCAGAGGACTAACAATATTCATAAAAGCTCAAATTTCATGAGCATGGAAACAAAACACCGATCTATCGTTGCGACAACAGTAAACCGTATCATTAATTCTAGTTTGTATAAAAAACAGTTTATCGAGGTCAAAATATTAGGACCATTTGGTTTATAGCCTAATAAAGACAACGGAGTGATAATGGTTGATGGATGACCTTATTGTAAATGATCGGGTTGATAGAGCTTGTCATGATCCCCAGTTCAAGCTCACTATCAAAGCGTGGGCTTTGGGATATTGAGGGGTTTCCCCTTTCCGATTCATTTTCTACAAGCAATTGGCATTTTGAATAAAGTTTTTTTTTCTGTTAGTGAAAAACTTGTATATTATTAAACACAATAATCCGTGCGTGCTTGCTCTGACGTCATTGAAACTTTAATATTTAAGAGGGCGATTTGTTTTTAAACATCTTTATACCTACCTGTACAACAAGGTGTTTATTTTACGTCATGACTTCTCATCGACAACTTGGTAATCTTATTTTCTTGTAATAATTGTAGATTTCAATGCTATATATAATTTTCCGGGGCTGGAAAACAATAATTGTTTGAAACGAAATTTGCACTCCTGGGGATTTTTTTGACAAATCTGAATATTTCCCAATAAATCGGTCAAGTCGTGCTCTGTTAGATTTGAAGTTGAGCGAACACATATCAAAATGTCAGGGCGGGATTGTATTAATGGAACCATCTAATTGCAACGCTTGCCACCGCAAACAATTCTTACTTTCTGGAATGAATAATGGTACCCACCCCGTTAGTTGATTTGAGGCAATCAATTAGTTTATTTTGCGCGTTCTGTCAAATGTTGTCATAAAGTAAACGTAATAGGCTTATAACAAAAATAGTACAGCTGGTAAAAATGGTGTTTTCCACCAGATCGCCAAAAACAATAACGTGAACAGCCATAAAACGGCAGCTGAGTGGCATCTTTATCAG
Source organism: Plazaster borealis (assembly GCA_021014325.1). Lineage (NCBI taxonomy): Eukaryota > Metazoa > Echinodermata > Asteroidea > Forcipulatida > Labidiasteridae > Plazaster > Plazaster borealis. Next base: position 1,050,001 of record CM037463.1, read on the forward strand.
GACAACGTGATGCATATCATCTCATGCGATCTTCCAATGTACACCTTCTAGAGGGTTTCGAGCTTTTTGACATGTCCCCCACCACCACCAGCCCAGCCCACCGCATCGGAAGGATCCAGCTTACACTCCGGGAAAATACTAATACTAAAGCCTCCAATTCTAAGTCAGTCTTTAAGATGAGTTGACTTTTGATATTCCAGTATGGATAAAAACCCATCAGCATAAATTTAATCATCATTAGTTCTTCGCAACGAAATCGCTTCCAAGAATTGCTAGAACTTTTTCTTTTTCTTTTACCAAGTTTTGACGCGTGGGTGCTGCGTATACACACCCACGCTTGGTATTTGTATTATTATCCCATGAAATCAACGCCTTAGGGGTCTGACCTTTCTGAGGGTGGAAGCTGATGAAGAAGCCTATAGGTATACTAGGTTCTAGGATCTTATAGGCGACAAATACAAGGCGCCTGTCGCCGGCCATGGTAAATATCTCATGAGTCACACCATTAAAAATGCATCTCATCAGTTTATTATTGTTGTCAAGTGTGATATTATTTTCATGACAAAACTTACCGATGCTATTTAAGGAAACATCTTGTAAAAATGTGTTGATTTGCTGTGGCAGTGCGATGGACATTTTTAACCCCGTGAAAATGTGTCGCAGGATGAGTATAGGAAGTGACATTCGAGCCGAACCGTTCAAGGGATCTTACATTTTGGTAATCACTCTTAAAATTAATGGCAATACAAAATTATTTCGTTAAAAGTACAGTAGCTTTCGGTAGTATAAAGCATTTTTTAGAAACATTTCACTTCGAAGTAATGTGGCTATAGGAAAAGATATCAGTTTTGATCCCCAACAATTTGAAGCTGAGAAAAGTTACTGTTATATATGTTTCTGAGATTGAGCTGTTCCTTGCCATGCTCTATGATTCCAATTATACGGATTATTCTTCCTGCGTGACATATTCGCTCCGGATTTTCGGCGATATTTCACAAACGCGACCACCTTTTGAAATGAAATTTGTACAGGTTAGTTTTATTATATGTAGGATTAAAATAATCGAACGGTTCCAAAAAAATAAAGGTATAATTTCCCTGAAGGGACACATTGTCTTCAAATTTCTCAAAATGTTGCTGTTTTGAATTACTCCTTATCATTTTTTAAGAGTTGCTCAAGCACAAAGGCTAACAGTGTTTTGTAAGTGAGTCGTGATTAAAAACAACAACATATAAATTTGCCTCTTCAAATACAACCAGCGGAACATAATGGTCCGCCATTTTGTGGAGTCAAAAATTTGGTTGTGCTTTTGATAGTATAATGCATTTTGAGAAACCTTTTACTTCGAAGTACTGCGGTTATGGAAAAATATATAATTTTGTATCCCCCAAAATTTGAATTATGTTTTATAATATCAACAGCTTTCCAGTGCTCTTTATCAAGTAGCTTTTTATGCTCATTAATTTTTGGAGTAGGCCTAATTACCAAAGGAATCTATCCATCGACCTTGCCCACTCGCCGTTAGTTAGAAAATTTGTTTGGTTTGCTCTCTTTGTAATCCTTCTGTGTAGTCCAGGTTCAAATCCCACTTACGCCAGTGAGATATTGTTTTTGTTTACCCTCGCTATTTTGCTTGGCATCTTTGATTATGTGGTTACGGTTTTCTTCCACTCTGAAGTTTTGACTCCTCTTCGTGAGTTTGAGCTGTTACTGTGCAGACATTCCCAGAGGAAATCTTGAAAAAAATATAGCATTGAAATTGCTTCAAGACTACTGCCGATTGTGCCTTTTAATTTCGCCATACCACGGAGGAGGTTTTTTCCTCCATCGTCATACTACCTCCAAGGCCATACCATGTAGATAAAATGACAGCTTTAGATATGTCAATACATTCAGTATATGCCGCCAGCTTCCCAAATTTCGCTTTGGCAGGTTTGTGAATGCTGATACTGGTTAATCACCGCTAGTTGACGTGTAAAATGGTTTCGTTTTGATTTTAGACTGTCTTCAAAATAGATCAAACAATCTATCGAACAAGCAACTATTAATACAAAGATTTCAATTTATACTGCTACGGTTGCACGACCCCGCGGGGGCGACATTTGCCAACATAGCCAACACACCTTATCTCCAATTACAACTGTTTCTTTGTTTCCTTTTTTGTGTCTTCAGGGAAATTCCCTCTTTTGCACCCTAGCTAAAACAATACTTTCGTGAAAGGAAACAACAAACGTTTTTTTTTACTCTGTTGTTTTCAACAAACGTGCAATAAACCGGAAATAAACAACTTCGACTTAGAGATGACGTCATGCGGCCGCAGTTCACTACAAATGACGTCATTTGAACAGTATCCCTGGTTCACGGCAGATTGTAGCATATGCGGGGTACTCTATCGCGGAACCAATGTAAAATAAATATGGCATGCATGTGTAGTAGTAAAATGTGCACACACATCGTCCAATGATTTTTTATGGAAATTTAATAGGCGAAGAGGCGAAAAAGGCAGCCGCAGCCTCCAGTCCATAGGCTTTTGATGAGCATCGTGTGCAGTTTCTCTCACATTTATTGTGCCATTTAGCGACCTACTGATGTCCTGTTAGAAGATGAATGTTTTTGAACGGCAAGGACATTAACCCATGTTTGTAGAAGGGTTTCCTGCTTGAGAAGTTAGATATTTGACATGGACATTTTCTAAATTGTGGTAAGTATGTTTGCAACGAAGGCAATGCTGGTGTGTTTCGTAGGCTCCATGAGAGTCGAATCGATGTTCAACATGTTTACCTTGCCATTTACCTTACGTTTTTAGTTTGTGTACAGTTTGGGTGTAGGCCAATGGTACATGCATTGTTGAGCCCCATTAATGACCTGTATAAACAGTAAACACAGTATTCCTCAACGTTCACTCATACATGGCTTTCATGTCCGTGTGTTTAAAACTTCAGTGGAAAGTTGTTCTTTGAAAATACAATGCCTGTAGTGTTTAATTTCCTGCCTCCTTGTTTTGCCTAGTGTAGTTGTTGGTTGTAAATGCATGCTTCAATTTTGTTAAGGTAAAATAACATGTTATTGTTATTGTTCAATTTTGCAAATTTTCCGTTGCATGCCACCAATTTATCTCACTTTATTTAGGGCAAATTATATCCTTACCTGTCCAGAAGGGTTGACAGAATGTTAGCCCACCTTGTTGAGCTGTAATGTAATGGCTCTCTTTTAACATCGGTCTCATAACATGGCTCTCTTTTAACATCGGTCTCATGATAACACGTGTTATGAGACCGATGTTAAAAGAGAGCCATTACAGCTCAACAAGACAGTGTAGTGTTATGAGACCAATGTTAAAAGAGAGCCATTACAGCTCAACAAGGTGAGCTAACAGAAAGTATACAGAGAGGCACAGGCACTTTGAATGGCTATAAAGTTTCAAAATTATGAAAAAATAAGAAATTTTCAGGTCTACGGTGGTCTTGACAACGAAGCTTGCTTACACTTCACTTGAATTTTCGTTTTTAAAGGTCAAAATTTAGCGTTTTAATAGCTAGCAGTTCCTGACAAGGAATTTTACAAAAAGGGAAATGAAGTCCAACATCCATTAAAAACCTCAAATAAATCCCTTAGAAATTGGTGGCATGATACGGAAATTTTTCCTTAAATTTGAAGAAGTATTAAACGTTCGTTGAACTCGATCGTGCTTCCGACTTTACATGAATTACCAAGAAAGATCATTGGGAAGTAATAATGAGGCAAAAATGAAATAGTGTTCTAGCATGATGCTTCATTTTTGAAAGGGCAATGACACCAAGGCATTTTCTCCTTGGAAAAGGGCACCTCTAAGCGAAAATTGTAAATTTCTATTTAAACATTTCAAGCAGGGGCACCAAGGCAATGACCAGGGGCAATTGCCTCCAATGCCTCCGTGAATATCAGGCCCGAGTTTCTGTAGCAGTAAGTATATATAGTGATCTTGAACAAAAATATAAAAAATAGTTGTGATGATGACCAAAATAATAACCGGGTGACTTGAGGCTATATTCCAACACCCCTACATTGTATGTTCCGACAATCCTATTTTCTGTAAACCCTCTTGTAATTTACATGCTAGGGTTAGGGTCAGGGTTAGGGTTAGGGCTAGGAATATGAAAATGCACTAGGTGTGTCGGAATATAGGGATGTCGGAATATAGGGGTGTCGGAATGTAGGGGTGTATGAACGTAGGGGTGTCGGATCATAGTTGTGTAACTGAAATGACAAGCAAGCTGGTCCCGTTGGATAGTTACTGAGATGAAATTTTCTATTTGAGAGTGTAGAGAATTGAGAAAGTTTGAGAATACTGAGAAATGGCTGACTAATTCCCCACAAAACTCACAGGCTCAGCAACAACAAAATAAACATGAAAACAAGCTACTGGTAGTTCATAAATAAATACTGGTTTAGTAACATGCCCGAGTGACAAAGACAAAAAATAGTGTGGCTTGTCATGCTGTTGTTCTAAGATTCCCCCACTCCCCCCCCCCCCCCAAATAAAATAGTAATGCATTGAGTGTAAAAAATACCTCGGTTCAAATTATCTTCAGAAAATGTTGTTTAAAAATATTTTAAGGTCGTTTGAAGAAGTAATTACAGCAGAAATGTAAGGACTTTCAAATTAGCCACTTTCAAAAAAGCTTAACCCTATGAGGAAAACCTGCACAGCAGATGTAGTTAACGCTCTTGTTTGTTAGTGTTAATGCAAAGGGCCAATGCCCTGGTCACCATTCTGGTCTCAATACAGTCTAGAACCTTAGTATCATACTTTCTCTCCCCCCTGTCTAAAATGGACTAGACCTAATCATGATGAATATTGACGTTGAGGCTGTAGGTTTACTGGTTGGTTTAGGAATTCACATTATCATTGGAGGTATGCTTGGTATGAGAAAATTACTAATGAGGTAAACTAATGCTGTCTATACACATGTAAAAATGTGTGTTAAACGTCATCGTTGATGCGGCAGTAGTGAGTAGTAGTGTGTGGAATATTTTATGATGGGTAGTCGTTATGTTTTAGGTTACACTTAAAATCATGTTGAATTCGTAATGGTTGCCTCTTAATTGATTAAATGTGCATGATGTGGAAGTACAATACTAATACAAATTGAAAGAAGTGACCAATTTATAACAAAACATGAAAACAACTTAGCATATAACATGTATGTTTCTGTCATTATCTCATATTTGCGTTTTAAAAACAATTAAAATGTAAATAAGTTTTGCATAATTTAAAAAATTGTCACAATATAATTTGTTTTCTTTTAATATTTTGTCCTTGCCAAGAATGTAGAGTTGAAGTATGCTTGATTTGTCATTGAGTTATTATTTGATGATTTTATTTGTTTCCCTTTGAATTTTACCTTAGCTGCCTGTACGCAAGTCCTGAGTCTCTGTTACATGTAACTATTATTTTAACTACAAAACAAACATGGATAATAGTATATGATCATATTTATATTGTAATTTTAAAATTCAATTAATCCTTTGGCTGTGGCTTTTGAAATGTTTTTAATAAACCAAACAATAGAAAATATATAAACTGATGGAAATGCTCTAAATATGCTGTAAACTTGTTGAAACAAAAACAATTTAAACCATTGCACCATTACCACTTGACCTACATTCTATTGCAGAATAGATTAAAAAACCCAATATTATTATTGCTGATGGAAACTACTAAAATTATAATGATGTCCATTTTAGCAAAACGTGGACACAGTCCTTCATGAATTATCTGCACATCTATAAACTAAAAGGACAATGTCTAATCAAACCTTCTTAATCTTATGTTCTGAGAGCTGACCTGGCATTAGTTATTTTCATGGCAACAGATAAGCATAGAAGAAAATAAATGAGCAGGTTTCCCCTAATGTGAAAGCTAAGTAGCATTTTTTTAAATCCTTAAAAAAAATAAATAAACCAATTATTTGAATACCCAAGGTCTTATGCAAGCATAACAATGTTCATGTCTGTCATTTGAAGCGTGTGTTTCTAAAAAGAAATAGAGAAGAGCTGTACAGATGGTACAACCTTGAAATGAAGCTCCTTGAAATGTTCCAAATACAAATTCTGCTCATTCTGAGATGTGTCACTGTCTATTTGAAATATTTAGAAAAATCCAACCAGGTAACTTTCACTTTCAGCGTACGTATGGAATGTTCAACAGCTCTGCTGTTGAAGCACTAAACTCATCATGCAATTTCCACACAGTTAGTACATCATGCCATGATAAAACAAGGGTGAAATGATTGTACTCTCCCAAAAGCCAATGTTTTACTTTCCCTTTAAACTGCCTGTATTTAATTGAGACTTAGCTGCCTGTAAGGCGAAATAAAAAAGAAATCATGTTTAGCGTCCCCGCCCGCTTCCTTTTTAGAGCCCGTTTGCTTTTTTGTTTTCTTTTTGTTGTTAAAAAAAAGGGGACAAATTAATTTTGGTATCATTTTCTGTTGCATCTTGCCCATAAGAAGCCAATATGTCAGTTCCTGAGTCCAAGTTGCGCCAATTAAGAAAAAAGCTGGCAACCATTTTGAAAAAAGCCCGGCCGGTTGTCTTAAATGTGTCGGGCGGCCATTTAAAAAAATAAAAATAAAAGGCTCTCCTCCTTCCTTTTTTTCAAAAAGGTAGGACGCTAAACATGTTTTTGTTTTTTTCGCCTGTAAGGACTAAGACTTGAGGTTTGAGGGCTTGAATGCACACTCAGGCCTCTCAAACCTTAGTTATTGCTATGGCTGTGGTTGTGGCTTAGGCTTAGGCTTTCTCAATCAGTGCTAGGTCCAGTAACAAAAGCACATGTATACATAGTTTCAAAATGGTGTGGCTTACTGTACATGTATGTACCATTAAGAAAAGGAAAGAAAATTCTGACATCTACTTCAAAATTAAACTCATATTGTACTAGGACCAATATAGTCTAAATTCCTTAACCTACTCAAGCTTCATTTCCTAATGATATCTATCACTGATAGGAATTAGGCACAATGTTTTCTGAATGATTTTCTTAGCCTGGTATTTTGAAATTGATATGTTTTATCAAGAAATTCTCCGTAGTCACAAAATGATTAACAAACCAAGATTCCCGATTCCAATGGTCAAGGTAATAATAATAAATATTGTCTTTAATTTAAGCAAACTTGAATCCTCGATTCTGATTGGTAGATCCATAGCAACAAGCAGTGTGATATAACTTTTATCGCATGGCTCATATCACTCCCTGCGTATGTATTGCGCTGTTCAAACTCTGCGTATTGCGCTAATTTAATCTAAGTATACGCAAAACGTGCAGCTGTTCCAAAACCACATATTGCGTTCATCTGCCCGTCAAGTTTGCTTAAAGATAAATTCATTATCACACGCGCGCTCGTGGAATACAGAAAAAATATAGCGCGTCTGCGTCCCATAGATCCAACTCGGCTTTCGGCCTCGTTGGATATGGGACCCAGAAGCGCTATATATATCTGTATTCCACTCGCACTTGTGTGATAACTACTAATAATATTACTGGATCACACAGGCATGAGTGGTCTTAGCTCCAACACTTTGGAACAAGCTACCCACCCACATTCAAGCGGCACCTCCATTGGATACTTTTCAACCATTACTTAAAACCCATCTGTTTTGTCACTCTGAATAGTCTGTAGCGCTTAGAAACATACAAATAAAGCGCTCTATAAATGTTGTTATTATTATTATTATTATAATATGGAAAAATGTTGCGCTGCTGTGTGCCATATCTAACTCGGCCCTCTCTCTTGTTGAATATGGGACACATTAGTCCCGCGCTATTTTTTCTGTATTTTATGAGTGCGCAAGTGATAACAACTCTTCAAGCAAACTTGAAGCATAGCATGAAATAGTGCAATACGAGGAGTTAGAACCATGTTAGAACCTAGCACAATGCGCAGGGGGTGATATGGACCATGCAGTATGGTTTTTAAATATCACATTGCTGTTGCCATGGATCGACCAATCAGAATCTAGGATTCCAGTTTGCTTGAAGAAAAATTTATTTCCATAGCACTCTTACTGATCAAAGATAGTTACACAGTGCTTAACAGTGTTACGAAATCAACCAAATAATAAAATGAATCGTGTTGGTGTTTGACTTTAATGACCCATTTCACAGGAAGCGCACTTACACGAGCCTCTCCTGTCCGCCATTTTGGGAGTCAAAATGTACACACATGACTTGACTCCCATTATGGCAGAAATTGTAGACGCGCATTTTGCAGATGTGCGTTCCGCGTTGTGCAAGGGGTCAAGAGGTGAGTCTTAGCCTTCTTAAAAACATCCAAGGAAGGGGAGAGTGATTTACTGTAGAATCGCCCACTATCCATCAACACAAAGCAACACAGGAAATATTGATCGTGTTATTGGATAAGACTTCCCCTTTAATTGGAACTACTTACAAAACATAGTTACAGTATATGATGACATATGCCAGGAATGGTGGTTAATATTGGTTAGAACTCTTGCTACACGAACAGTTAGTAATTTGATCAAGACTGCATCTGGCATTGCTTCTAGATTCAGACACGTTCAATGTACATTGCATGTTGTGCTGAGTTTTAGGTAAGTTTTTCCTGGTTGGAGCTTAAATATTATAATTGTCACACATCGGTGAAGTAAAAAACTAAAATAATAGTCTTTATTCCCGGTGCATTTATAATTGTTACATCAATTAAATTGGTTGATAATTGTAGGATTTGAAGTGGCATCTTGTCTATATAGGCACGCTCGTTTGTCTAGCGATTAAGACATCTGCTCTAGAATTGCAGGGGTTGTTGGTTTGAATCCCACCCTAGGTGCATAGATTGCTTAGCGCAAGAATTTGAAATTACTGAGTAATTGTCACACATTGGTGTTGGGTAAACCAAAATAATATTGCAAACCTTATCGGGAGATCCCATCATTATAATGAATTTCATTAAAATCAAAACGTTTGTGTCTACTGATACCTCAGAAATACTTGAAATCAAGCCACACATGTAGTTCCCACAGTGAGGAGACTAGTGGACTGCCAAGCCCTATAAATTGAACTGAATTCGCCGTATTTTTGACCGCGTGAGGGCGTTTGTGGACCAATTTTTACGTGATGAAAAACAAGTAATCAAAAGGTTTTTTTAAACTTGTGTTATTATTATGTTTATGTATTTCGTCATTGATGCAAGAAAACTACATACAGGCAATTATGTTGCAAGACATTCCCTGAAGAAAGCGCCCTCACGTGGTCAAAAATATGGTCAATTGAAATGGTTAATTACAATAAAAATAACTCCCACAGCCGGTAGGCTGAAATAAATGATTTATACAAGTTTAAAAAACATTAAAAGACATTTAGAAAATTGCATCAATAGTTAAAAGAAATTACATACCACCAACACACCAAAAATCTCAAGAAAAGATACAAAAACTGCAGAATAAAATTTGAAATGAGGGCTTCCCATGAAAAACATGATTTGTACAAAAGTAAAAAGCCCCCAAAAGCAACTAAATTACATCAAAAGAAGAAAACAAATTACATAACACCAACATGCCAAAAGAGTAAGAAGTGTGTAGATCACAGTGGTCATATAACATTATACAAAACCCTTACAACTTGATTTTGAGTCTAAAAACGTGCTTTATTGTACATCACCTTGATGCTTATTACATTATTCTGGGTTAAAATAATTGTCCCCATAATTCATACATGTAGTCAGACTCATGAAAGCGTCATACATTGATGAGTCTAGGTCAGTGTGGGGTCACCAACAGAGCAACTTAGATGGTTGGACAGGTTACCAGTGACATGTGCTGCCGAGTGTGAAATGAACTTGAATATCTCTCTCCTTGAATGAAAGTAGTGACTGGACTAGGTTGAATTCTGCTGGATAAATACATGCAATGTTGTACGTATTAGGTGTGAAAGATGAGTTATGGTACAATAGACACACAACATTATGGAGTGATGCATTTTATTAATGGAGCAGAATTATTGTGTGTGTGGTTGTGTGGGGCGGGGGGGGGGGGTAGGTTACAAAAATACATATTTCTCTCAATTTACTCTATCATTTTCAGATGTGATATGATAAGCCCTCATTGTAGGATTATTTTGTTCACAAACAATTTATGGCTTTCTTGGACTTTTGATGATAATATATAGATATTTGCACATTTCTTCAAATGAATTCTGTATTCTGAAGCTCCAATGCCTCCTGACCCCAACCAAAGAAACCATTTAATATAATAAAATGATTTAGGTGAAACGCCTTAAATATTAAACATAATTAATACACGTCTCGCGAAAGAAGGATGCAAATCTGTCATTATTTGTAACCTGACTTTGGCATACAGGCATTTAAATTTTAATGTACTGAAAATCTGAAATAAAGATTTGCAGTGTACATATAACACACATCGGCTGAGAAGCCATTCGTTGTAGAATGCATGCAGTGTACTAAATTATATGCAGACATTTTTCCCCCTACACATAGGTACAATACAATTACTCATTTCTAAAACCACAATGAGGAAGCCGCTACTGCAGTAGCATTGCCTTCTACACAAACTAGTATGTGCATAACCTCATTGTATTATGAATATGGACTGGAATCAGAAAATTTAAAAAGCTTTTAAAGCAAGAATTTCCACGGTGTCTTGAGAGAGAGAGTGAAAAAAAAAACCCCAGCTTGGAATGAAATGTGATTGCATGCATTTGGGGTAAGATTTTATGCCCTTAACCAGGGTCGTTTTTCACATCGTGTATGATTTCAATTGAAAGATAAATTGCCTGTGTTTTAGAATATTTCACGTATGAGTTCTAGAAGTGTTTTTAATTTGTCATCTATATAGTGAGGTTTTGAAAAAATTAGAAATTCAGATTTAAAATGGATGAATATAGCAAAGGTGTACAATTTCATAAATATTTTAAAGGCAGGGTATACTTTTGGTTATTTTCAAAGACTAGTATGCTCACTTGGCATATCCCAACATATGCATAAAATAACATAATGAAAGAAAAAACACCCTTTTTTGCTTAGAGTGCTTTCAGATGCCTGAGAAAGGCTTCATGCCTGCAGCCTGAAGCCTTTCTCAGATTCAAATTTGTGGTTTTATAATATCAATAGCTCTCCAGTGCTATTTACCAAGTAAGTTGTTATGGTCATTAACTTGTTGAGTAATTACCAAAAGTACACCCTGCCTTTAAACAACAGTAACTCATTTAAAGTGAAGTTGTGCACATGCTCATGATGTCTGATAATGTCCAGTTAAAGTTACATAAATGTACTTATTTGCTGCTCAGTTTATAAATATGTATGTAAAATGTTTTTCTGTTCATGTCATTGCTTGCCTGCGTCATGTTTTGTTGTTGTTGGAGATTCACTACTCATGTCTGATGCTGTCAAATGAAGCATATCACAGATGCTCAATTTTTATTTCCCCAATTTTGGAACATTCAGACACTGAGCTTTAGAAGATGCCCCCATATACCCAGGGAGTAGAATGAAACATTTCATCATAATCTCCACGAGGTAGTATGGTAGGAGCAATCTGAACCCCCTTGGGCTGGAGTTGAGATTCCCTCCACATACTCCAAAAGCCTTACCTCCGGAATGGTCCAACTAGGAAATCACACTTGCAGACCTTCCAGAACGCCCACACAGCCGGAACAGAATAATCAAAGGGGGCACTCTATAGACGAGGTTTGATTGGGATTGCAATCAGATCAGGCAATACTGATATGCCACACTGAATTATTAGCAAAGGTTAAGGAGACACTGGGTTTGCTAAAGCTCTTAAGTGAGAAGATACATTTTCCCTGCCACTTGATCTGGGTATTTTGTATTCAATCTGAACTTGTTTTTGTTTTGCATTGTGAAGAATTAGGCCTGTTTACTTCCTTACTTAAATTTCTGTAAATTCTATCAGCGGAAAGATTTTGGCCTCAAAAAAAAAAAATCAAGATTATTTTACAAAACCCCTCAAAACTATTGCTTGTTTGATGGCCCTTGATGCGTTGCCTGTGACATGCACTTTTTGTGCAGCAACCACATGTGAGCTACTTAATGCATGCCATATTTTATGTACATAATTTCTGCAATAAACCCTTTACAATGTAAGATGTCAGAAATGTTGCAATGTAGTTTTATATCTTAACATGACTTTGGTATCGGATACTTTTCCCTTAAGAAAAGTCTTTCTTTAACTCACAACTTCAGTTAGTTTCCATTTACCACTTGACATTGTGAGAGGTTAATAGGAAAATTAGGTTGTGCAGGGACACTGTATCAAAACTGTCTAACGCATGACTTCAATCTAACCTTGTCTAAATTATGGGTTTCTGTTATGTTGTCATGGAAACCTATGATAGAACTACACATTGTAAATAATCCTAACTATATTACATATAAATTGGGTGCTTATTTTGATGCTTGGGGGCAATTTTCAACGAGACACTGTTCCCTGCCTTGTTCCCTGCCTGAGTTCATGTACATATTCATAGAAATGATTGTGTACTGTACTCAAAATAGGTCAAAATAAACAAATGAATTTTAACTCTGCTGGAATGACTCAAATTCCCCGGTACATTTACATGAATTAAAATGAATGAATCTCCAAGAGGGAATAAAATGATCGCATATTTCCAGGAAATCCTGACCCAATACAGGCATTTTACTTGAGGTCTTCTGAACTCCACACAAAGCTGTATTTGGTTCAGATACTGAATAAGTACATGTGTAAACAGAATGCAGCATCTAGAACAAAAGTGCCTCCTCATTTCAGTGAATCTAATGATTTGTCACTTAAATCCAAAGTACAGGATTGGAACATGTGTTTATCGAAAAACAATCATTAAGTTTCAATATAAAAGCTCGCTGATTAGAAAGTTCATACAATTTCCAATCCTCTTGAGAAACATAAAAGTCTTCTCAAAGTCATGGAAAATGAGTAGAGGTTTATTCCATGAATTGAATGAGGATTTGGGTTGAGTGTATACATTTGAAGTCCTGTTTGCAACCAATGTTTGCCTGTTAGTCTAAATACATGACTAAACCAGATCAATAATGCCATTTATAAGGTTAACAACACCCTCTGACTCTATTAATTATTTAAATGACATTTTGTAAGCATCCAATTTAATAATAATAATAATAAACGGCATTTAAAGGCACTGAACACGTTTGGAAATTGTCAAAGACCAGTGTTCTCACTTGGTGTATCCCAACATATGCATAAAATAACAAGCCTGTGAAAATTTGGGCTCAATTGGTCATCAAAGTTGCAAGAAAATGATGAAAGAAAAAACATCCTTGTTGTACAAATTTGTGTGCTTTCAGATAGCAATAAAAACTTCTTAAGAGTTTTTTATATATATAGTGAGAAACCTCCTTCTTTCAAAACTACGTTACTTCAGAGGGAGTCGTTTCCTACAATGTTTTATACTATCAACAGCTCTCCATTGCTTGTTATGTTACCAAGTCAGTTTTTATGCTAATATTTGTTTTGAGTCATTACCAAACGTGTACGATACCTTTAAAGATGCTCTACTTAGTAAACTAAATCACAGCGCTTACATAATCATTAAGTACATGAAAATAAATAAATTAAATGAAAAATTAAATGAAATGAAAGCCACCTGTAATGCAATAAATTGGTTAATGTTGAAATAGATATGTTTTGATAATTTTCTTGAATTTGTCAGTTGATTTTCCAATTTGCGTTAATACAGAGAAATTCTTGTTTTATTTTGCTCTTAACTAAAGCATACTGATTAGCATCTCAGTGGAAACAAAAACACGCTAAGCTAAACAATGTATCTTGCTTAGCAGAGACCAATTTCATAAATCTGTTTTAAACCACAAGAAATTGCTAAGCACAGAAATTATTTTTGTTTAACAGCAGTCTGGTTACCAGCCAAAATACCATGTAATGTATATTGTTTATGACTGGTTCCCTGCTAGTGTTTCCTTCACAGAAAAATTTGCTGAGCACTATTTTCTGCTTAGCAGCTTTACGGTCTGTTAAATTGTGCCTCTAGTCAAACCTGGGGTAGGTATTTTGTAGCTCGTGGAATTCATATCATTGGTGTGCCATGCCCCCTTACTGGGTGTTATTTGCTGTACTAGGATATTCAGTGAGCAATTGAATATTTCCCTTCTACGTTAGCATATACCCACTTAATGCTTTACACCTAGTGATGGTCCCTACTAGAGATTGTTACCATGCCAACGTCCTGGGTAACGATGGGATATATTCCATAATCAAGTCGGCAGCGGAAAAAAATTCCACCTACATGTATACACATACCCAGGGAGTCACACCTAGTGATGCCTTGTACGTAGATGGTTGGCATGGCAACCTAATGGGTATCATTGACTACAGTACCTGTACCTACATGTACATGTAAGAGGTGGGTAGGTCAAGGGAGTAGATTTTCTCTACCCATTGGTCAGTCCTAGTGATGCATATTATATGTAAAGCTATCTAGGTGTATACAAATGATGTACATGCATAGTGTTAGCCAGAGGAGTGTCTGTGTGTCTTTTGGACACCCTGTTTTAAATTTGGACACCCTGTTTTATCTGTCATTTACATGTAAATGTATTGTAAGTGAACAATTTGGACACTCAGTTTTTAAATACCCAGCAAATTTGGGCACCCTTTTCCCAACTCCTTTGGGCACCCTTTTACTAAATCCTTGCTAAAACCTTGTGTATATTTTATGTAACGTATAAACTTAGTGGGTTGATGTATATTTACCTAGGACAATTTAGCAATCATTCAAATGACATAATTGCTCTTCAAAAACGATGTATTGTCTTTGGTGCATTGGGGTTTTCCCCATCCTAAGCCCAACATATCTTTGTACAAAAAAAAGACAATTAAACTATCCAGGCTTTATTAAAGGGCATTTAAAATGAACCATGTATCTAATGAAAGTCATCATTTCAATGTGACGTGTCATAACCACGTTATTTCATGCATACTTGTATATGAACCCACAAGCAAGGTACAAAACGAATGCATTTCTAGGCAATATGTTTCCACAGTACAAATTGATTACAAAATGATGTCCATTGAAACCTACAGTAGTAATGACTCATTTTTACCATTCCAATATATTTGGGTTACAGTCACTACAATCTGGGATATTCAATGGGTACATTGATTGCATAAATATCCACCTACATACACATTCAATATATACCCATGCAATCACACCTTGTGACAGCTCAGACGTCTTGCTGGTTGCCATGCCAACTCGCAGTGTATTGGGTAACAGTAGCTATACTAAGATCAATGAATAAATTGATTGCAAGTTTTGCCTCTCTGCATGCTCGTGCACCTTCACCTACTCACCTGTGAACACCCAGCAATGGCTTTTAAAGAGACAGTTGCTATGCCAACCTCGTGGGTATCAGTTGATGTATTTTCAACTATATCAACCCACACCCAGCATTGACTTATAATAGTGGGTGTTGTCATGGAAACCTATTGAGTAAGGGTTGTTTTTGGCTGAGCTGGGATAAAAGAACATTTTCAGCAAGTGTTGTATAACTTTAACTCTGCTGTTGTTACACATTTATTTTTGAACAAAAATGTGTATTGGGAAGAAAAAGAAAATACACAGAGCTTGGCGAAGTCGTCAGTAAGTTTGTTGAAAATTTAGGGTGACTTTCAATGTATCGAGTCTATGGACAGACATCAGAATGTTACATGTAACTCTGCCCTCATGTTGAAATGTATCCATTTATTGTTTTAGGTTGACGATTAAGTTTCTACTTAATAACCAAACTCTCTGACATTAATAACATATACGGCGAAAAATCACAATATTTTTAAAAGGAATTTGCCAAATCTTTAAAAAAAAAAAATTGAAAAAAATCCTGTGTCATTAATTAAGTTTGGACTTGATGAACAGTGCATGCATGAAAGAAGAAACGTGTGGTAGTGTGACTGTGACAGTACATGTACACTACTGGTCACTACTGAAGCTACTCTGTATGAAATCTTGAACTCTGTACATCATAATTACACCATCTTACTAATAGCTAATGCACCCCCCCTATCACCAAATCATTAATTAGTAACATCAATCAAACTGTATTGGTCATGCCCGGCCATACCAACTAGTACATGCTACCTGCATATTATCCATCATTTGAAACACACAGGACAGCCTTTTCCAAGAACACCCGCCTACAGGTAGAGAGTATACTTGTCCAAAGTATCAATAAATTATCAGAATTATTATTCTTTTTTTTTAAGCTGCTTAAATATTTAGGACAACCATTTTGAGATTTTATCTTGAAGACTTCTGTCAATTCTTAAAACGCTGTTGATGCTCAATTAAATCTGATGGAAATGACTGGAGAGTTTTATAATATTTGCTTCTTATATAAATTATAGTAAGTCTTAGTCTCTTTATTTTCTTTGGGAGTGTTGTTAATATTTGTACTTGTAAAGGCCAGTGTCTACAAACTCATCATGAGGTCCCTCCTTTTCCCTCTTTTTTGTTCTTTTTTGTGTGTGCCAAATACAGGGTCCCAATTACAAGCCAGGGTTTAAGGTTCTGGCGTACCTTAGCCCAAAGCCAGGGTTTTCGGCTAAGGCTCTGGGGTGCCTTAGCCCAAAGCCAGGGTTTTCAGCTAAGGCTCTGGCGTACCTTAGCCTAAAGCCAGGGTTTTCAGCTAAGGCTCTGGTGTACCTTAGCCCAAAGCCAGGGTGTTCGGATAAGGCTCTGGCGTGCCTTACCCCAAAGCCAATGTTCAGCTAAGGCTCTGGCTTGGGGTTCGTCACTGATTTTGAAAACTACAGTTTTTGTACATGACTTCAAACAGGTGGATGGTGCCTCAAGCCAAAGCTCAATCTGTAGTTCTGGAATCGGCCAACGTCGGCTTAACAAGGCTTGAAAGGAACAATAGTCAAGTTCCCCCATTTGGATAAACCGATGTGAAATGTGAATCAATAGTCACGAACGATTGTCACTGAACTTAAGATGGATGTATTTGTCTCATCAAGAAAACCCATTATACCCAATGCCCTTTTAGAAACTCAGCCCACGATAGAGCATGAAATATTGATGGAGGTTACATTATGACAGCCTCAATAGCTTATTGCAATTTAAAAGGGTTGCCGAGATAAACAGGACCGTTAAATTAAATTGGCAGAATAGTTTCCAGGAAAATTTTGGTTTGGGGAAAATTTTTGGATTGCACTGCGGAACAAGTGGGCGTGGGCCCTCCCCCACAGTAGGGAAGGGGGAGATCTCACTCTAGCTAATGTACATATGCACTGTATGAGTTAGGGAAAGATAGAGTTTTGGAGAAAACAATAATACATGTAGTAGTTTGAAATATTTATTTTTAAAATATTGCTTTTATAAATTACAGATCTGTGGAGTGATTCAGTTGATTATATTTAAATCTGAGGAATTAGCTGACACCTTGGCTGGTTACATAACATTTCCCCCAAAAATGAAATTCATTCAACGTATCCCAACTTAATCAAAACAGCGCCCTCAAGTGACAGTTATTAATTCAATCACCCAAGTCTGTTGCAATTACCCCCAAAATGCAGGGCAGGCAGAGCTCTGATTCATTGCACTAATACACATGGACAATGGAAGCCATGATAAATAACTGTGAATTTCATGTCGGATGTCTCATCTGTTCCGCTACTATTCATCCTTGACAATTTTTCCTTCCCCCACATTGACCTTTTCTGGATCTCACAGCCTTCTTCTCTCTCTCCCCCTCTCACCGTCTCTCTCGCCATTCCTCTTTTCTTCTCTTCTCCTCATGCAGGCTCTGTGAGGAGAAGTAATTCCTAATTGAAGGACTTCAACCCACTCAAAAAGGTAGCCTGTAAAGGTTACATACATGTAGGCACACTGTACATGGACTGATCGGTGTGAGCAAACCTAGTCCCATGTAGATGCAGTATCGAAGGTTAACGACAAGGCTGCACTGGGTGCCCAACCAGCTTGAGGAGCAGTAGATGTGGACAGTGATAACACAATCAGTGAGGGACGTCTTTTATTCTGAATGCTAAGGAATCCGTTCTGACTACAAGATACTCAGGTGAGGGTTTGTTGTATTTAGACCAGGCATGATATTTGGTCCTTGGAAAAAAGTAAGGAAATTTTTTTGAGTACAAGGGCTGACCTACATGCACAAATGGTGTAGGCTCTAATAGACTTTTCAGGCCTTATTAATAACAATTTTTCTGATTTATCCAAGGGCAAAAAAAATCGGAAAACAGACTATTAAAGTAGGAAGAATATCATGCCTGTGATTTAGAATCAGTAGTACATGTACTATGTAAATGCTTTAACGTGGTTTTGCCAATAAATGTTTATATCTAATCTTGTACATGTATGCAACAATTGGAAGTTTGAAAAAAGATTCAATTTGAAAGTCACTATATTTATTATTTCGCTGAAAGAAATTACCAAAAAAAGCTTTTTCTCTGAACAAATTTGAGCAGAAGATGCTGTTTCAAAACTGAAAAACATATAAAAACTTTCGCAAATGCCACGGACATGTAACATGCAAAATTGTTTGTACATGTACATGGGTGATGGATGTGTTTTAATGTTGAGATTCAGTGATAATTAATCTTTAGTTTTTTATTAACTACCACTTATCATTATCAGATTTTGCATGTAATACCTTAACCCTTAAGCACGCATAACTCCTGCAGCCGCCCTGCCTATTACTCCGCAAAGCGCCGCAACCGTCCTCAAAGTTTGACAAGTTTTATTTTGTTTTTTACACATACGAATAAAATGCAGCAAATAGCAGTAGATAGAGCGCAATCTGAAGTTGACATTAGTCTTAAAATAGCACATGGTCCCCATAAGAACAAATGATGCTGTACACCTCCAAAGGTTCGGAAGTCCTATCACACTGGACACAACAATAGCTGGGTTTTTCTGTTTGTGTACGTACCGTTTTTTATAAACAATGTTTTTTATGGCAATGTACACAATATTTTAGTTGATCTTATGTTTCCAACCTCACAGCTTCGTTTGGTAAAGCAAACAAAACAACTGTGCAAATCATGCAAAAGACAATTTCATACTCTACAAAATAAAATGAACACAAGAAAATAATCACAACAAAAGTTATCTGAGGATTTCTAGATACAGGACAAAATCTTGAGAATTTCTATGCCGCGGTGAGGAGTTAATGACTCATATGTTTAAAAGTGCGTGAGTGCTAGAGGTTAAACGAAAGCTTAGAACTTTCTTGGATCTTGATTCAAATTGGCCAAAAATTTGACTTGGCTGGCATCTTTAAAGTCACAGCATACTTTCTAGTAATCATGTAATCAGTAAGCAGAAATCGTTTAATTTGATATCATCATTTGTATATATGGGATATTTTGTGGCGTGTCGTGGCTGAGCGGTCCAGCGCACTGGTTCAAGCTCTGATGTTTCTGACCAGCAGAATATGGGTTCGAGTTCCGGTCATGACACTAGTGTCCTTAAGCACGACATTTTAATATTATAACCATTTGGTGGGTCCTTTGGATGAGACGTAAAGCCGTAGGTTCCGTGTGTTGTGTAGTACTCTTATCGTGATGAGAAGGGGTTCGCCCCGGTGTTTCTGGCATGGTTGGCTGCTCTAGGTTTTCCCTACAGCACCTAGTAAACTGTTACAAGTTGCTACATTATGGTTCTTATAATTTCAAACATAACTCTACATAGCTAGAAAAAATAAGGAGCGGATGCCATTTGGGTCTGAAAAGTGCTAAATAAGAACTGCGTATTATTATTATTATTATTATTATTATTATTGGTTTGAAAGGTCAATAAGGGCATGACAAGGGCAGGGAAACAGGAAGTTGACACCTTTTCGGCTCCGGTGAAGTTCCAGACCTTCGTTTAAAGCTTGGCCTTATGAATTATATACCACCTTGTACAGTAGCAACAGTCTTTTTTTCAAAAACCACTCCGCGGCAGTGTAGTTATTAACGAGAAGTCCCCCGATCCACATAGCAAAAGTAGTAGTCCTGACCGATTTCCTACCTCCCGCCCAGGTTGTAGTTAATAAGAAGGACAGTTCTTTTCAGAACTGAGAAGTCTCCCGAATTCCGAATATTCTACTCTGCGGCAGTAGAATAATAAGCAAGACAGGTTCTCAAAGAACAAAATCTACCTAGCAAGTAGATATACACATGGTGTTACCGCAAACCAAATATATTGATACCTCACCATGCAATGCCTCAAATCCTATGTAGTCTTTTTTCACCTATTTAAATAATCGGGTGGATCAGAAACGACGGGTCGTTTTAAATAAACATTAAAAAGCTAGTTCTTTAAAAAGAATAATCACTGCACTGTGTTTACAATTAATTATGGTAAAGACACTTTACACATGGGAGAACAGATCTTTGATAACGGATGGGGCTACCCTGGTTAACAAGATGAAATAAATAAATAAATATAGACACGCACAGCTTTATGTTACATACGTGTACACTCTCACCCTGCAACAGTCCTTTGTTCTGTGCACTTAAGAAAAAAGATATTCTTCGACATGAGTAAAAACACTGTGTGGATGTGTGAAAATCCACATAGTGTTTCAAGTCCCTGCATTGTGTGGACCTCTTTTGTTCTCAGGTCCACACTTGGTATGTAATGCTTGCCCACTTTTGCCTTTTACCTCTGTGGACCCCGGTTCGAATCCCACCTCGCACCTCATGTGGATTGGGTTTTCAGTCCCGACCTGATTGCATGGGTTTTCCCCATTTGGGGTTTTCCTCCCACATTTAAAACTGAACTGTTCTTCTCGTTTCCGACTCACCATCCTGTCATTGGGGCTTGCTCTGTTGGTAATGAAATAATGAAATGTGAAATAAATAATGAATTCTGGGTTGAACAAAGACAAATTGACTAGAACCTGTGACCTCTGGATTAATCTGCCGGCGCATTATCAACTGAGCTACGCATGTTTCTAGCCCTATGCTGGCGTTCTCCCTATTTTGTCAATATTTTTTAGGGGATGCCAGTCAAAAGCCATTCAACCTGTAACTGCCTTACAGCCAGGGATCACACCCAAGCTTACAATATATTACCTGGAATGTGGCAGCAGTGGGATCACCCAACATTAAATATAAAATTTAAATAAATAATAATGTATGTATGGTGTACTACATTTCTTACACTTGATAGAGGTGGGAAAATTATGCAACCAATATGGAAAAATAACGGTTCTCTCTTACCTGCCTAAACTTATATATATGCAAAAAGAATTCTTTGTAATTTTATCATCATCATCATCAATGCCATTTGACTGTAATTCTGCCCTCAAAATTTCACTAGAATCTTCCTGGTTTCATTTTAACTCATTTAAAATTCCAATTTGATGGCACGCATTGGGAAGCAAGCATGCATGACCCGACATAGAATCACTGCCTGACACCTCACCTTGAAGAAACAACATGTACTACGGTCGGAGCGAGTGCTGATTTGAGACAACGTCTTAACGCAATTAACCCTGGCCATCTCACCTCGTTTGGAGTCCTGACTTCCCTCCTGGCTTACAGACTGTTGTATTATCAAGGTTGTGACCCATTAATTGCTATTTTAGAATGTTCTACTAGGACCCCTTATTAATTATAGCATTTTTGTCTTTTTACCATTCAGTGCAGTTTTTTAGAGCAAGAACATCCAACTCCTTTTTATGTATTTTTTTGCATTATTGAATTTTTGTTTAATGTCAGTTAAATTCATCTTATTTCAGGCATGGAATATGGATTTCAGGTGCTATACAGGATTGGTAGAGCTGACAAAATAGTGGCAGACAGTGTTCATGTTTTAATAATAATACAGAGTTCTTATAAAGCGTACATATCCTAGACAACACTAGATCAAGGCGCTGAACAAATAAAGAGTCAGCAATAAACAAATAAATGAGCTCTGGACAGTTCAGTCTTCAACAGTTTCTTGAATTTCGTTACTGAATCAGACTGACGGACGTCTGGGGGGAGTTTGTGATCAACCATACATGAAATAACAAACCTGTGACATTTTTGGCTTAATTCGTTGTGTTAGTCAGGATAAAATAGTGAAAAACCATGCACAATTTTCAGCATGTAAACACATTGTCCTTAATTTTGGTTGTACAACTGAATTAGCTGTTTTCCTGTTACCACTAACAGACTGCAATCCAACAATCCCGGAAACAAAGTTAATTAGCAAAGTGGAGAATTAGTTAAAAATATTGGAAGTCATTTGTAAAGAAACAATGTACACATGTACAGTTAAGTGCACACACTTCACAAATCATAAATTCAAATTGAGTTGAAATATGTATTGCAAGTGGGTCATTTCATGAAGTGGGTACATTAAAGGCATCGTACACGTTTGGTAATTGGAGCCTATTGTTTGTTTCAAACCTAAATAGGTGTAGATATACAATAAAACTAACCTGTGAAAATTTCATTTCAAAAGGTGTTAGCGTTTTTGAGATATTGCCGAAAAAATCTGGAGCAGTTATGTCCATGCAGGAAGAACAATCTGCATTGGAATACACACTCTGAGAAGCTCAACGGTTTTTGGTGATAAAAAGTGATATCTTTTTCCATAAACCGCAGTACTTCAAAGCGAAAAGTTTCTCAAAATGCCTTATACTATCCAAAGCTGCTGTACTTCTTACCAAGTAAGTTTTCATTGCCATTAATTATCAGAGTCATTACCAAATGTGTATTTTGCCAAAAACTGCACCCTAACAAGTTTTCTACCTCTCTCAGCTTCTCATGTACATAGGGCCTAAATGTTCTGTGAGAAATATGAATGTTTGTGGATTTCACATGTAACATGGACGTGTGTTGCATGTGAAGTCCATAGCTTATATGTGGCATATCATTGTAACTTTCAGTTGCAAAAAATCAAAATTTGATTTGTTCAATATTGCTGTCTGTTTGTACACAGATTCTGGTTAATTAACTTTTTAGGATACGGCAACAGTAAGGTACTGATTCACAAGTAACAGGGACAGCAAAAGACTTGGTGTGCCTGTTACATATACGAGGGCTGTGACAGTCTGTCCTTATCATGTATGAAGAAACTACATTTGATTTGTAAAATTCACGTTGTGAGTTAAGTATTAGTGCTGCTCTAATACACAATCTGTTATTGTGTCATCAATTACTGTGAATGTAAAGAAATACACAACATTTCACACCTTTTGTGAAGTTGTGTCCCCAACTTCTTGGAATGACCGAAGTACATTTTAATAATCAGGTACCTTGCTGTATTCTTACATAAAATGGAATGAATACATGTATATTCGAAAAAAATACAATTTTATACTTTTGTATCTGCTTGAACCGCTCTGTGTACACGTACATAGGCTGGAGGTGAACAAATTCTTACGAATTTTTCCGAATAAGGGATAAACATTTAAGAACCCATGCAAAGCATTTATGAATATTTCAACATTTCCCGGCTCAGATTTCAGAGACAGCGTGAAAACATGTTGGCTCTGATTGCCCTGCAGGGGAGAGTTTATCAACCCTTTTTTGGTGTCACATGAAAGTAAGCCTGAAACTTCTGAACTGAAACTAATTCATTTCATGTAATTGATAAAAAATTGAAAATTTGTTTAGCAGAAGCAGAAGCAGAAAAAAACATACTGTAATGTCATTTGCTACCATTGGTGACATGCAGGTCAAACATTTTTGCAAAACAAGTACATTATAAGTGCACTCCTGTACCAATAAGAAAATTTTCTGTAAGTGAGGTCAAAATTCATACAACTGCTTAAGCAGAAAGACTACAATTATCTGCTAAGCAAACATGAGCCGGATACCAGTCATAGATGGTGCATGTGGCATGCTATTTGGGAAGGTAAACTTTTTCTAATAAGCATAATTTGTTTGTGCTTAGCTCCTTTTTTCACGTTTAAAAGCAGCTCTATGAAATTTTGCCTAGCTGTTTCTACATGTTCAACAGAGAAAAGCAAATAACTACAAAGTTTTGTTTCTTTTTTCAACATATTTTAAAAATTCTTTTATTAATAGACATCTGTCTTCAACCAATTGACAGTTAATTTTTAATGATTTTGTTCTGTGTTGTGATTGTGGCTGAACCCGAGAAAGTAAATTAGTAGTTCTTCTAAGAAAAAGCAATGGTCAGACGGTCATCACCTTGATGATGACCACTACCATGCTCCAATTAATGACCTGTAATTAATGCCTTATATACCTCTGGTCAGCCTTGGAGAGAAGTGGGCCGCTCTCCGGCCACACTCTTTCCCTGGCCAATCAGTGACTCCAGATGTTGATTCCATCAAATAACTTGTCATGCATTCCCAAAGCTAGTATCGTGTTTCTCACGTCATTTTGTGAATTTTGTCAAGTACTCGCAGATGAGTGACACTTTCTCAAAATGGCTGCAACCCAAGATTGATCATGTCCTACATCTTTTATTTGTATCGCACAGTCTTTATTTTATTGCCAATTAGCAATTTTTTAAATAGCGCTTAAAGTAAAGTAATAATATCAACAGCTCCTTTGACGGGAATTATGACTCAAAATGCTAAAAAAGAAAAACCTCAAAAAGAACAACTTCAATTTCCAACTAGTTTTAGAAAAATAAAAAGTACCTTAAGTTTGCGAACTGTGTCTTTGAAGTCAAATTTCATGCAGGGTAATCAGATGTTAGGTCAAGCCTTGTTCTTGTTTCATGAACTTAAGTAGAAGAAGTTTAAAAGACTCTGCAATTCACAGGCATTTTTCAAATGTTAAAGTGCGGAATTTCATTTCCATCACCTGTTAAAGTGATTTACGTGGGAATCCAAGATTCCAAAAACATGTTTTAATTTAAGCGAGACTTGCACGGTCATCTGCGAAGTAAAAAGAGCATTTATCTAGTATCTAGGCCAACAAAAATATGCATACCAGAATAAGGTTACCAGAATAAGGTTACCAGCCAAAATACAATCTCACATATACTGTGACTGGTATCCTGCTAATATTTGCTTAGCAGCCAACGCAATGTGTTCTACTTAAGCAGCTAATATTTGCTTAGCAGCCAACGCAATGTGTTCTACTTAAGCAGCTAATATTTGCTTAGCAGCCAACGCAATGTGTTCTACTTAAGCAGCTAATATGTGCTTAGCAGCCAATGCAATGTGTTCTACTTAAGCAGCTAATATTTGCTTAGCAGCCAACGCAATGTGTTCTACTTAAGCAGCTAATATTTGCTTAGCAGCCAACGCAATGTGTTCTACTTAAGCAGCTAATATTTGCTTAGCAGCCAACGCAATGTGTTCTACTTAAGCAGCTCTATGAAATTGGGCCCAGGTTTCTGGATGGCAAAATCTTTTAGTGCCAACAGATAATGTTGTGACTTGAACATTTTCATGATAAGTGCCCCCGGCATAACCATACAGCTGTGAATTTTCCCAAAGGTGACATTCCTTCCCAGGAAAAAGTGAGACAAATTGGAAGCTTAGATACACTTAACCCATCTGTTACACATACTTGCAAAGTGCATGTACTGGTAACCTTTCAAAAACCATTCAAAATGATTTGCCTTGTAAATAATATCAACAATAAATAATAAGAGTCAGGGGGAATACTAAATGCAGAAAGAAAAATCTTCCTGGATGTAGTACATAAAAATGATAAGTTATTTTCAAAGTCTTTTGGATGTACTTCGGGCCAACATGGTATTGCTCCTCAGTACTTATGTGATCTTCTCACTTTGTATCAACCCGGCAGGGCGGGACTAAGATCTTCTAAAGACAAACATCTTCTTACCATTTCTTTGTTCCAAATCCCTCGGTCATAGGTCTTTTTCAATAGCTGGCCCCAAACTTTGGAAAACAATTCCCATCAGCATCAGGGATGCCCCATCTCTCATTATTTTCAGGAAGCGTCTTAAACACTTCTTATTCACGACACACCTGTAATTTTTCCTTTCTAGTTCAGGGCTTTGATCTCTCTTGTAAAAGCACTGTATAAATACTGTTATTACTATTATCAGTATTAGTACTATCCTGTAAAAAATACCAAAACATTTCTATTACAGTTGCTGAGCTCATAAGATTTAGGCCATGTCCGAATTCATGGCTTCAGCAGTGGCTAGGAACGCAAACAATTTCTTTTTGTCTTCAACGTTGTTGTTGCAGTCAATGGCCATTGCCGAAGTCGCTTGGTTCGTACATGGCCTTAGTTTCAAACAACAGTTCTGAAACCACTCTTACTTCTTTAGATTTTGGCTGGCCAGGCTGTTAATTGCTGAACAAAAGTTTTCTTGGCTCAGCAAATTAGTATAATTTGAACTTGGACCTAGAAGAAGATCATGAAAGATGGTGAACTAACCAAAAGGTTTGGTAGTGTAAATGTTACTGAACTTTTAAAATGATAAGCATTTTGATGGACACTGCTGAAGTATGCAGCCTGGGGCATCTTTTCTCACATGACCTACTGACTGAAGATACCAAAGGTAGAAGTAACAAGACTTGGTTCATGTCTTAGCCACTTACTCTCGGAGGTTTGACAGGGTGCCTCTTATTCCACATTGAAACGAGCAGCTTGGATTGTGCTGCTTGGATCGGACCATGTCTTCAGTTAAATGTCACCTTGAACATATCTTGAAAATGCCGACAGCTACATGTATATCAAAGGTCAATGTGTAGATCATATTTCTGCCCTGATCCTATGACGTTATCCTCCACATTTTAAGGACGGTGAAGGTAAAGACATGTCACCGAATGTTGTTTGTTTTCATAGAAATAGTTACTGGTTGATTGAAAGGAAATGGATTATTCTGTGACAGCTGCTACATGTACATCTGTGATGGTAAAGTTTCTTGCCTAGAAGGTTGCGTCAAGGTTCTTGGGATTAGGGTTTCACACATGTGACTTGGATTCTAAAATGAAAACAATAAATAGCAAAATGTTTACCAACCAAAATTTGCTGTGGTATAAACACAAAAAGTGAAGATGGCCTCACATTTTGACCCTTTGAGAAAGACTCTGAAATGGTCGAATTGTGAGCCCATTACTGTATCACTTTTTAGATTTAAAAATTAAAATTTTGCAAGTGTAAGCATGGATAGATGTAACCCTTGGTTTTCACGGGAGCGGGAACCGACAAATAGTAGACAAAGTGTGCGAGCACATCATTCACTCCCTGGTGTGGTTCTAACCCATTACACGTCTGCCATGGCAAATTGTATATGAAGATTTGCTCAAGAATTCGCTAGCAAATATAACTTTCCAAAGTTATTCACTTCAAATAGACCCCTTGCATAACACAAAACGCTACATAGATGCTGAGGTCACGTGTACGTTTTTTCCAAAAAAAGAACAGCTATCGTCCAATGATTGCCTCCTTTGGCCTCAGTGAGGGCGCTTTACACCTCAGTGAGGGCGCTTTTTGGCCTCAGTGAGGGCACTTTTTGAGCGTGTGACGTCATGCAATTGCAAGGGGTCTGTCTATTCATTATGTCAAATTTTGCTTGGCATTCCTATTTGCATCCGCCTTGAAATATGACAAAACTGATGGGACAAGAAAGATGGGGCCAAACCCTGGGCAATTGTTTCCTTGGTATCTTCATTATTTGAATGGTTACATGCTACCAACTAATAAATTGACCCCTGTACAGGCACAGCACCCTCTTATTTCAGTGTGTATTTAGGTGGTTGGTATTTCAAGCTTAAAACCTTGCTATCCTATTCAGGGTTCTCCCCAGGTTTTTTCAAAACTGTGGGGCATTCTGGTCCCAAATTGTTGGATGTTTGGCCGAAGCACGCTGAATTGAAACAAGGTCTTCGGAATGTTTTCTACTTGGTGTTTATCTTGGTTTTTAAAAGCCCTACTGTGCAATCTAGAGCATTCTATATGGTTTGCTCTTGATGGTTTTTTTGTTTTGGCGTATCAGACGAAATTTGCGCATACATGTATCAGCATGCAAATTGTGTGTATTGGCCCGATATGCTAACTTGTGCATGGAGAGAACCCTGCTGTCCTGTAAGTGTGTGTGACATAGTTTCACTGAAAAGCCAGCTTACGTCACACAATGTGATGCAATGACTTACCAACTGAACTGTCTGTGTTTCATCAGGAAGTGAAGAACCCCATATTTCCAGCAAGCTTAGCTGTGCAAACTAACCTTGGAGTGAATTCAATGAACCCACTATATGCCTATGTGACTTTATACGCTTGATTTGTTAAATCTTGAAGAGGGAATTTTCTGTCATTAATCACAAAGTCATCAACTGTCAGTTTAATAAAAACTCTTCTGCCTTCACTGATTGTGCAGGAAACAGATGAAACTGAGAGTACATTAATTAATAAATAAAAACAGGCCTTGAATTACATGGTTACATGGGCGCCACAGAGGCCATGGAATCTGTTGCCCTGGTCTTGGCCTTGTTGCCCCTTCAAAAGATTCCTATAGACTAAGTTTTCCAACGTGAGTGCCCTTTGCTAAATGTAATGATATTGCCCTGTCAAAGATGAAAATCCAGGCATGAAAAAAACTTGTTGAAGGAACGTTACAGAACTGGTAATTAAAATTTTCTGTATGATCACAGATTTACATAAAACTTACACGGTCTAATGATGATGATAGTAGAAAACATCCCTAGAAATATTTCTGTCTGAAATGCCATGTTTGATGAGAAATAAATAAAACTAATTTCCGATTGGAGTTTATCGCTCATGAGCGTTTTATTCATGCATTGTATAACACATGCAAATGTGTAATCGGTTTTTCACTATTTTCTCGTGACCCAGATGGCCGATCGATCTCAAACTTCTACAGGTTTGTCAGTTTATGTATATGGTGGATTATATAAAGTGCTTACACTGCCAGGTAGCAAAAACCAATTCTGTAATGTTCCTTTAATGTTTTTTGCAAAGTGAAGTCTAATCATTACATAACAATGAAATGCTAAAAGTCAGTTTAAAAAGCTGGGTTTTTTTTTCATGCAGTCACCTTTGTAACAAGAGACAGCTTTTGTCTTTCTAATTAAATAAGTGACACGTAATCCAACATTGCATACAGGCCAAAAAATTCAAATATTTACTTCTTGATCATCAGCTGCTACCCAATTTAGGATTTATTGCAAATTGTGCTTTGTCAAAAAACAAATTTAACAATTTTCCTCATATCTTTTTGAACTGTTACAATTGGTGTTCCGATTTAGCTCGCCAATAAATGTATAAAATTTAAAATATCGTCTGATTATTTCTGTGTGGCTTGATATCTTTGGATCCTATACATCAGCAAGAAAGTAAAACGTTGATGATCTGATAGTCTTCCGAAGTCATTAAAGTTCCCAAATTTCTCAATCCACAGCCACCGATAACCAAACTGGTTTTTGTTTTGCACAATGCACATTTAAAAATGAGTTTTGACAGATTTTTTATTTGGATTTAGATGCAGTTACATTGAGACAGCAGATCTAGAAGAATGTGACTGTACTCTCACAGTTTTAATTGGAATGAATGTTTGCGAACCCATTTCCGTTGTGGCTTTTAACTCATGTAATTTCTTGGTATTCGTACCTCACAGCATGTATGTATGCGAGTCGGTGTACATGTAGGTCTGGATAAATGAGCACCATGCTGAACAGTTGATCATCTCTGATACAAAAATAGTATTTACTTGTTGTGGTGTTGTTTTTTCAGGCATACAGTAATTCTAAGTTGTGAGGAGGAACAGTTTTTCTCTGACGTTGTTTTGAAAACTATCCTATGTGAGAAGTGTTTGAATCTCAGCAGACAAACTAATCCACATCAAGCCTCATTACATCTTTTGTTGTCCAGTCTTTCAAAATCCTTGTTTTCCATTTTGGATAATAACCTTGTAAGAATAATCTCTTTGAGGAAGAGGAAGATGCTCAGGTTCTGATGTGAACTAAGAGCCAGGGGTGAGGTACGTTGTAGTTCTGATTAGAACCAAGAACCAAGGGTGAGGTACGTTGTAGTTCTGATGACAACCAAGAACCAAGGGGGAGGTTTGTTGTATTTCTGATGAGAACCAAAAACCAAGGTGGAGGTTTGTTGTACTTCTGATAAGAACCAAGAACCAGGGGAGAGGTACATTGTAGTTCTTACGAGAACCTAGAGCCAGAGGTTGAGGTACCTTGTAGTTCTGATAAGAACCAAGAACCAAGGGTGAGGTACACTAGTTCTGATGAGAGCCAAGAACCAGGGGTTGAGGTACGTTGTAGTTCTTACGAGAACCTAGAGCCAGAGGTTGAGGTACCTTGTAGTTCTGATAAGAACCAAGAACCAAGGGTGAGGTACACTAGTTCTGATGAGAGCCAAGAACCAGGGGTTGAGGTACGTTGTAGTTCTTACGAGAACCTAGAGCCAGAGGTTGAGGTACCTTGTAGTTCTGATAAGAACCAAGAACCAAGGGTGAGGTACACTAGTTCTGATGAGAGCCAAGAACCAGGGGTTGAGGTACGTTGTAGTTCTGATAAGAACCAAGAACCAAGGGTGAAATACATGGTTATGTCTTGATGTTTCGAACAGTATAGTCTGATCGTCTTCAGGAAATTTGCCTGCAGGAGAGTGTGTATTGTGTACGTAAATAACACTAATAGTACATGTACTTGCAATGTACCTTTTACATTGTGTATTTATTTCACTTTGAATTTAAGCCCTCCGAACCGTATAATTTATTATTTTCTGGAACTTGTTGGTTTTTTCTACATATTTTATAACCAAGCATTTTTGTTGAATGTTGTTATTTTTGTGCATTTCCCATGCTTCAATATCACTGATGCCAAGTAGATAATAACAAATACTAAAATATTTAATTGAAATGATACCTTTAATGCACTTTGTCCCTTATACTCCACGATGATTGCACCTGCTGGTCTGATTTATGCTGATTGACATTCGTTTGACAACTTAGTGGTCACAGGGACGTTAGCGTACACATAACATTACATGTACGTCAATGTGCCTTCAACATATTGGAATTCTTGAAACGTGTGATATGTTTATGCCTTTCACCGGGGATCATTAAGTTGAAAGCACGATTTATTGAAAACATAATTTATTCCTATTAATAGGCACATTTGAATGGAGCTTTTGGTGTTGTGCACTCTGCATCATAGTGCCGTTGTTCATGCTGTGATCAATTGCCCAATCATTATCTATGTTTTAGAATCTCTTCTCGCCTAATAAATTGGTTGGTTTGCCTTGTGTGTGTTTTTAAACATTTACAAATATAGCGGAGAGTTTAACTTCCATGCATATGATGTCAAATGTTCACACAATATCCCCCCTCCCCACCGAGGTCACCATTGACTGACAGTGAGACTGAATAGATCATGCCTGAGGGTCCACCCCCAAAAAATAAATATATAATAACAATGTTTCCATACTTAAACAAACTCTTGTACAGAAGTCCCCCCCCCCTCCCCCAAAAAAATCCTCTATAAAGAATTCCTGTGATTCACAGAACACAATGAATACACAATAGGAAGGGGGTATACCATGCCATGTATCGAGCACCAAATGACACGGACAGTTGTGATTTTACAATGAGCTGGGGGGGGGGAGTCTTGGGGGTAGCCTGTGCTCATGATTTCAAATTTTCAGTCATCATCTCTTGAAAGTTGAGAATATTTCAAGTGGTGTTTGTGTCAATACAATAACCAACCACCATAACAGCAATTGTACAGATATTCATTCAATTATTTCAGGCCTGCAATTACAGAGACCATAGTCTCTGTTGTCCCATGTCTTGGTCTTGGTACCCCTTCAAAAGTTTCCCATAGACTTTAAGATTTTCCTATGGAAGTGCCCTTTGCAAACTGAAAATGGCCTTGCCCTCTCAAAGATGAAATTCCAGGCCTGTTATTTTGATATGAGGTTTGGAACAATACTACAGTTAACCCTAACCCTGACCCATTTCTACCGGAAAGCTTCCACAACCCATCATACTCCAACAGTTTACTTTTTGGAACAGTACACAACCCATCATACTCCAACAGTTTATGTACTGGAACAGTACACAACCCATCATACTCCAACAGGTCCTGTGCTTCTGGACTGTGATTTAGTGGGTACTCTTCACAGGACCAAACCACCCAAATTCTAACAAAACCATCTGTTTGATTTTGGCAGGCCTGGGGTGGTTAGGGTTAAAGGCACTGGACACATTTTGGTAATTGTCAAAGACCAGTATTCTCACTTGGTGTATCCCAACATATGCATAAAATAACAAACCTGTGAAAATTTGTTCTCAATTGGTCATCGAAGTTGCAAGAAAATAATGAAAGAAAAACACCCTTGTTGCACAAATTTGTGTGCTTTCAGATGCCTGAAAAAGACTTCTGGCCAGGAGTCTTTTTCAGTTTCAAATATTTCAGTGTTGGGGAGTAATTACCAAACGTGTACAGTGCCTTTAACTGCAGCTACATTTGTGTGCTTTCAGATACCTGAAAAAGACTTCTGGCCAGGAGTCTTTTTCAGTTTCAAATATTTCAGTGTTGGGGAGTAATTACCAAACGTGTACAGTGCCTTTAACTGCAGCTACATAATATAGTGTACATCCTAGAATGTCATTACATACAATGCCTGGCACATGTTGGTCATTTAATTACTCTATAGATACACGTCTTGTAATCAGAGTATATTGTGTACATGTTCCGTAGCATTCTTAATTATCCATTTCATGATGACTTTGCCATTTCTGCAAGCGTTCAAGATAATGGATAACCCAGATCGTGGGATTCGGACAGATGGTTATCGTCAGCATAGCAACTATTGTATGTACTTGTATTTGTTTATATTATGTATATTCATCGGTTCGATCTCCACCTTTAAGAATTTTTTTATATTTTTTATATTTTTTTCTGGAAAAATGTTGTCTTTGTCTGTAATAACTCCCAGTGATCATCCCTGAATCGAGTTTGCAGTCATTTTGTTGCACCTAACTTATCTGAGATTTTCTTTTTAAGAGAAAGTCTTTTTAGTTTGTTCTTGACCAGGCCCGATGTTATTCCTTTTATAACTTTCTGAAACCAGTGAATTCTCATAAATACCTTATGCTGTAACCCATAGACTTGAAGATACATGTGAAGAGAAGATGTTGAAGAAATCTCACTTTTAGGTCATCATCATTCGGCACAAACTTGCATCCGTGGCCACCTCATCCTCAGATTGTAATGAGGGTGCATTCCTGGGGTCGCTGCTATCACCTGTTCTCTTTTAATTGCTGCTATTCTCAGCTCTTGCACACTTCTACCTCTCCACTTTGTAACATTGTCTAGATCCAGCGCAGCTTAAGGTGACATCTGCCACGACTTGTACCCATAATCTTAGGTGTGGGAGGAGAAATCCAATTGGGAAAAACCAGTCCCATCAGGCAGGGACTGAAGCCCAATCCTAATGAAAGACTCTGTTCAAAGCGGGATTCGAACCGGCAGTCCAAAGAAGTGAAAAGCAGGGAAGAAACCACTAAGCCAACCTTAATAAGGGAATAAAAGAGTAGCGACTAGTTCTTAAACGGCCGTTTAAAACCGGCAGGGTCATGGCCGTGCGATAAAGGCCCGAGCCGAAGTGCGATAAAGGCCCGAGCCGAAGGCGAGGGCCTTTATCGCATGGCCACGACCCTGCAAGGTTTTAAACGGTCATTTAAGAACGAATCCCTACTCTTTTATTCCTGTTCATAAATGCCCTTTTGTTAAAAAGCGAAGAAAAAAAAATACAAGTAAGCCTATATAGACAATCTGTGACAATCTGTTTGAGTTTGAAGTTTTGTAAAACTTGTTCGAAAACTTTTATAAAATTCTGTTTTGTGTGTGTTGGTTTGTGTGCACGCGCGTGTACAAAAAGATTACGCGGGTATACTAATAACTTTGTACTGCGTTCCGCGTAAGTAAATTGGCGTAAATGAGCGTGCGCGCCCATTACGCGAAGCCAGTCTTGTTTAAACATTTCTAGTCAGTGTTATATCGTCCGTTTAAACACCCCCACGTGACGTGCTCTCGACCAATCAGAATAGCAAAACTGTCCCGGGCATTTATGAATGCCAATTGTTATCAGTGTTCAAAGGTTTTGATTTTGACATTCCTGAATGTGTGATGTGGGATTCTGATTGATCAACAGCTAGGAAGTTCTTAAGAAGTGAAGTGTAACTTTAAAGTCCGATCCACAAAATTCCTCCAAGGATTGCAAAATGTTTGGTTGAAAGCTTCCAGATCAGTTTGTCTTCCGCTGTACTGATGATATATGAGAATAAATGAGACAGGTTTCTCATTGAAAGTCATTTATTTGATTTGATTGTGATTTGAAGACCCTTTTCGTCTTGTTTAATCTCTTGAACAATCTTGGAAAGGGGGCAACCAAGGTTCAAGATGTGTTCTGCATTTGCTAAATCTCGTTTCTTTAAACTGAGCCAGGATAAATTACGTTTTTATTAGACTCTAATTTTGTACAACAGGTCTGGAATTACACGGAGGCCATGGCTTCTGTTGTCCCTGGTCTTGGCCTTGGTGCCCCTTAAGAAGTTTCCCATAGACTTAAAGATTTTCCGATGGAAGTGCCCTTTGCCCTCTCAAAGATGAAAATCTAGGCCTGGTACAACACTTACTTTCAACCCAAACTTATCCAAAACTCATATTGAACGCTCATTACATTTATAATTATACGCTGAATATACAAGTAAATCAAATTTAGCGTAATGTGCATATTCTTTTATTGAGTTCAATTTTGCCGATGTAAGAAATTTACAATAATACAGCCCAGGATTCCTGTACAAGCACTCTCGAGAACATAGCTGCTTGTTGTCTTGCTGATATGTAATGTCAATATATTGATTTTCCAATGTCTTTCAGTTCGCTTCAGTTGGCAATTTGGTCTAAGGTTGAATATTTTATCATCCTTGAATCACAGAAAGCACATTTTGTTTATAGGACTTCTGGACTTCTCTTAGTGGTAACCTGTGACCCCAATAATCTTCACAACACGCTTGTGAGATTCTGATGGGTATAGGATTGTTAGCAGACAAAATGCCTGTAGGTTACAAACAATTATTTTAATTAAAAAAAAGAGAGAGAATTACTCTTTTTTTATAATTAAACAAACTAAATAAAACTGGTTTCATCAGTGTTTCTTCTCATCTCTTGTTGATGAAACTTTTTTTTGCCTTTGAGAAAAACTCTGCTGCGTCAAAACGTCAGGCCATCTACTATAATTTGCATAAAAAAAATGAAAAAATGAACATACAAAAATAAAGAAATTAAAATGATGTGCAATTGTTTACACTTAGCGCAAGCTCAACATCTGAACAAGGTTCATTGCATGTACATGTATTTTCCTTTTGGAGTGGTCTTTGTTCCAGCTATAACTACTTCAAAAGGGCAGGGGAGGGGAGGGGGGCATCCCTCTCATGTTCCAATCCCCAAAATTCTTTATCCAGGGACCCAAGGCCAGTGTTTTTTGGCACTAGGCCAGTAAACTTACAAATGGACAAGTCCGGCAGTCTTGTGTTTTTGAAAAATATTACCTTACTGTGTATCTTTATTTAAAAAGAAAAGATGTTCAAATGTTGACTCCGAGTTTGATAAATTTCTGTTGAGTATGGTATTACCATGCGTAGATATTTTTTTTTGTCATTTTGATTCTTGTCTTGTAACAAATTTTCTTGTCCAGTCACAATGTTGAGCTATTTTATTTGTAACATAAATGTACAATGTTTACTGTACACATGAATAATAAGGTAAACTTGGCTATTCTCGCTATGTGCCCTTTACTCCTCTAGGGGAAGTTTCTTTAAACAAACACAAATAATATTCTTTATTCCCGATGCAAATTTAGCATCTTTTATAATCGTTGTGGATATACTGCTAAATTATAGGATGCAAACTGCCTCTAGTTATCGGGCAAGCTCGTTGGTCTAGTTGTGAGTTATCTGCTCTAGAATGACAAAGGTCATGGGTTCGAATCCCACCTGAGTAATTTACCTATGGAACTATTATTTTGTTGACGGGCCTATTGGGGTGGGGGAGTATACAGTGCTTAACACACATTGGTGTATGGGTATAACACAAATGATAATTTTCTCTAAATATAAGTCGTGTTATTATTCAACACAGCTGATTGGTCAGAGGAGGCTTTGAATTAGCCAATCAAACACAGTACTCTGTAGATTTCAAAACCTGTTGAATTAACTAGAAAAGCCTGTTGGAAGCAGATGTTTAATTTCTTTAAGGATGGCTGCCTTGGTTTGGATGATAGGAAAAAAGAGCAGGCAGTTCATCGTGAGGTCTGAGAAATGTGGAACAAAATGCCAGAACGGAAATGAGTATTGATTCAAGCATGATGCAAGGGAGATAGATTTAAGAGATAGAGGGAGGTTACATGGACACTGCAAAGGTTAACAATCCAAGGACTTGGACAGCATCTTGGAAGATTTCCAATTCCTTTAGAAATATCACAGGTCCATCTGCTTAGAACTTGGGAAGAGAAAATACTTTCTGGGTATCGTGGTCATTTTCTCAACAACAACACAAACACACACACACCCATACGTTTGTAAATCCCGTAAATCGAGGACTTCTCTTTGTTCTCCCATTGTTTGGATTTTTTGTTTGCGACGTCCCCATTGGTTTTGTACACGAAAGCGAAGCGAGGACGTCCTCGCTCTGTCAAACACCCGGATCCCTTTTGTTAAAGCCCTCGGTTTCAACGGGTAGACACGCTCAAACACACAACATTAAGGGTAAGGTTTGTGGGGTCCTGCCGTTGTTCTATTATTCTCTTTTCTGAAGAATTCCTCTGTTGGGTCCAAATGGAATAAAGGAAAACTTTGTGGGATCTATTGTTTCATTGTGTACAAGACCCCATAAGGGCCCGTGGGTAAGCCCACAAGTGTGTAAAACACTTGCAATTGGGGACCCCTATTGTCCCTATTTTGTTTGTACTCAAACTTTTTGGTAAAATCTCCTATTGGTTTTGTATATACTTTCTAACTGGGAACCCACACCCAACTGGGGTATAATTTGTATATCTACCCACCCACACACATACAAAATAGCGAGAAATAATTCACAATAATTTATCATAAATAAGCAGTGCAGCATATCTGATCTTGAAAATAACATAAACAAATAAGTAAACAGTGAGAGAATTTCAGAAACAAATCACTCTAAATTAATTTCCCCAATCCCCTTTATCATCTTTATATCAATATGAAGTATTTGTTCTTTGTTTTGATGGCAGGGGTAACAAATAAGATTGTTTGTCCATCTCCAGCCTTGCTTAAATTTAATTTTCGTTACAAGGTTGGACACTAACAGAATTAAGTAAGTCAACAAGATAATCATATTTATATTCCCTAAAGGCTAGACAGAATCATAAATACTCCCTTACCGCCAAAATAAAGCAGCTAATTTTAGATGCAATCTGAAATAAGAAACGTCTCCCCCTGTTATTTTGGACCCAAGTGTAAGTGGTCTATGTTTAGTCAGTGTGAATGTCATTAAGATACAGTGAATCGCCAGTATCCTGACGCACATGCTGGTGTCTCAATAGTCTGTAATAGTTTGCCTAATCAATAGATGGCATGGACTACAGCTCTGTGCTGTGTTTGGTCCCCAGCTAATGACATCAGTGGTTGAGTCGGGGTGGCGTGTTTGGTTGCTAGCAGCCACGGCCGGCCTCCAGGCCCAGAGAGCAAACGGGGTGTGACATCATCAGCAACGTCAGACTAGACGGAGAGAGAGTGTGTGATGACGACTCCACGCCTTGGTAACAAGCAAGCTTATCCTTTACCGTTATAAGTGGATTGCTAGACCGCCGTGTCCGTGCAGTGTGTACTGACAACCGCACATGCACAGGACGTGCATGGATATACCCAGTCCGGTGAGATGTATACAGTGTAATGCTCAGGCAGTTCCATGTACCTGTCTGTACGTGTACATGATTCCAAAACCCATGTCTTGGTTCTTACACAGAGGACTTGGGTTTGGGTAGTACTTGATCATTGTGTTTACATGTAGGTATGTGGTTTAAACAACCTGTACTTTTCACACAAATACATGCGCTGGGAAAACGAGCGTGTTCCAGACACCAAAACCAGTTGGTGTTTAGTGTCGTAAAAACAGCTTTTTGTTTGTCCATGCGGGATGAAAGTGTGGAGTACTGCTAGTGGTTCATTATCTGATGCTCAGTGACGGTGAAGAGGCTAAATATTGCATGAGATGAAGACGAAGCCTTGGCTTGAGTGGTATCAAGTTATGTACACAGATCTTGCATCATCGTCGTCTTCTATGTTCTCGGCTGCATCCTCGTTTCTCAATGGCAATCTCCAAGCCAACTGAGAGGAAGGGATTTCACAAGGAGATTATCAATGCTGACGGAATATCAGTGGAAGAATAGAATCATAACCCTTGATTGGGACGGAATGCTTTGGGCCCATGTACTGTCTCCTCACAGCATCTGTATCAGCGTCTTCAATTATTTAAATCTTCTTTGTGATGATTACATGTTCATGGAATGCTTTACATATTAAGGTAAATGATGCACTATTCGATGGGCAGAGAGTTCTGCTAAATAAATTTGTGTAGTGTTTAGGAAAATTTTAACAGGAAAACGATCAAAAGAGCATCTGTACAAATTTGATTGATAATCTATTCCTGTATTCAGCGAGTCATCTACATGTACAGAAAATATTTACATTTATCCCATCTGATAATGTACCTACTAATGCGTTGGCAATCACGATTCACTGAATTTATATATGGTGAGTACATGTATATAAGCTAACACATGTTTAGTCTCCTGATGTACAAGGGTGTAATAAACCGTGATCATGTGCGTGTAATCTTTGTGCAGTGGCCTTCAGACACACACCTTGTAAAAAAGTGTACTAACACATCATTTTCTCACTGGTAACCAGCTTCCTGTTAAAGCTGGATATAGTGTCTTTTTTATACCTCAGGTCCAATTTCATAGAGCTGCTTCAGCTCACAAGTAGCTAAGCACAACCAAATTATGCTTACCAGAATAAGGTTACCAGCTAAAGTACCTTGTTCCATCTACTGTGTGTGACTGGTATCCTGCTTATTCTTGCTTAGCAGAAAATTGTTTAGTAATATTTTCTGCTTTTCCTGCAGCATTTGTACAAGGCTGCATTTGGTTAGAGACGTATACAAATGTGTAGAAATAGAACCTCTGTATGATGACACTATGTGACATAATGGATTTGGAATCTCAGCATTACACCTGTTTCTTTTGTCTTTCACTCACTGTACAACTCCATTCTAAAATGTTAATCTTGCATTGTATATTTATTTTTTTTATTTATTTATTTGTTTATTTATCTATTTATTAAAAACAAATTGGGAGGGGGGATTTTTATTTAATGTATTTTTTTGAAAACAGTACATTGCCCTTATGCCAAGAAATAAGTCCGTTTTGAGACCCAATTTGTTTGTTAGAGGTTAAAAATATATGCATTCCTTCAACCTTCTATGAACTCCTTACTAAATCAGATCCCTCTGTTTTCACATTAACAATCCTTGTACCTGAGCAATAAACAACTGTCATCTTCCTCTTGATGTTGTTCAAGAAACAGTTGTTATCTTGTCCAATGTTGTTCATTAGTTTGATTCACCCCAGGGAGCATAAACAGCACCCACGGCAAACCACTGAGGGTGTCACTCTTTCCCTCAGGTGTAAAACAAGCGTTGTGAATAATTAAAGGAAATAACAACCGGTACTCTGCCTTAGATGGTAAGCATCATCCCACACAGCGGAGTCAATGTTAAGATGTCCTGATGATTCAATGAGTTACGGGATCTTCAGGGAGGTTGAGGTTGAATGAATGCAATCATAGTTGGAGGGTTAACTTGTAATTTGACATTAGACTCGTCCTACTCAGTGTGATTAGCATTTATAATAAAGTGCCTCACCCCAAGGGTACAAACAGGTGTAGAAAGCCGTCATCAATCAGCGTTTACATCTGTTGTCATTTCCTGTAAACAAATCCAAAATGCTTCAAATGTAAACAACACTACAGGTGTACTCAAATTGACCCTCTAAAAAGTCATTCAACAAAAAATGATAAAAACACTCCCACATAAACTCTCAGCAGATTTGAAGAAGTGCTGTGAAAACAACCTGATTTAAAAACAACCTGTTTTAAGTTTGAAGGGTTTAATTTCTACGCCCCATTAAACAAAAATTGTATGGGATGAGAGTTAATATATTTGTTCAAGTTTTGAATGCTATTCTTTCAAAGATGACCGTTGGTTTTAAAACTTCATTTTCATCTAAAAGTTGAAATAGTTCTTAGTTGGTATTTTGTTACTTTTTTTTACAGGATAAATTCTCAAGTTTCTACTCAAATTGGAACTCACGGAATCAACAAATTGTCAGGCACCTTTAGCTACAATAAAGAAAGGTAAGTACTTTTCAAAATTAACCCTGAAAACAATTATGTTTATCAATAGTTTCGGAAGGTTTTTTAGGTTTTAGGTGCGGGTTAGGAATTTTGAGACTACCAGTGTAATTATTCCCAGATTTCATGTTGTAAAATCATTACACAGAGCTTTAAAAAAAGAAGAGAACATTCCATGACAGCTTAGTTGGGGCACATGTTGAGCTGGAAACAGCAGGAAGTAATAGGTGGGCATTGCTTACTTTCTCAAAAATAGCCAATCACTGTTTTTCCCATGTGAGTTTCTGGCTTTTTCAATTGGCATTCCTTGGTTTTCCATGGCATTTTTCTGTTTTGTCAATGAATGTTCCATAGTTTTCCATTACAACTCCTTTGTCTTTCAAAAGACAACATTTCCCCCATGGACCTTCCTTTGAACTTGCTTTTTTGGGACAGATTTTATTCAGTCATCAGTTTTATTAATCTGTGGTTGTCCTCATGAGAAACTTGTGGTTTCTAATATTAATTCACTGCTTCACCACACAGCGGAATTTTTTTACCCCTTTAGAGACCATAACGGCCTCAAGTGGCTTGTACCAAAATGCCAATAGCGCCGGGCGTAAGGTTTGACCTACTTCCATTCACATAAAGAGGTCAAAGTAAAGGTCGTGTCCGGATATGAAATTTTCTAATGTAGTGTGTTAGCATAGTATCCTGATTTCTAAACACAAAACTTAATTTTCTGTTTCGTGTTATTTCTGTTGATATTTTTACTGACAAAATTTGATTAAAAAAATGATCAATATTAACAATGTCCGGGCATTTTGTGATGATTATATAGAAATGAGTGTTCTGTAAAGGGTTAAACTTTCAAAACATTTGCATCAAATCCTAAAAAATGAAAAGCAGTTTGGTTTTTGTTCATGACAATCTTACCAAGCATGAAGAATCTGGTTATGACTCAATTCTTAAACGAAACAATTCTAACGACATCAACGTCCATTGGTTTAACGATCAATTTCTGAAACCCAAGTTGTTTTCAGTTTCATAACTTGATACTATAGAGGAACTAAACAACCAATTCCGATGAGTTTGAAACAGTGTTGGGACTACAGGGTAAAACACTCATTGTCCATTTAGTTTTGTGACATCAGCAATTTAAATTTGAATACGATAACCCTTGATATAGACTAATATACCTTCTTTGGGATAGTACAACATGCCCTCTAAGGGATAGTATGTGATTTCTAGTAAAATCAACAAACAGAACTTAGGGTTTGATAACGAAGGGCTTTGGAATGGAGTCTTGTGTGCACTGTATCCTCATTTATAGAATTGTACATGAAGTTGATAGGAGAAAAGTAAGAAGTATATGGACAAGTAGTTCATCAGGGCCCAATTTCATAAAGCATGTAAGCACAAAAAAGTTGCTAAGCACAGAAAACTCTTCCTCAGGAAAAATAGGTTACCAGCCAAAATACCATACAGTTACCATTGCTGTGACTGGTACCCCACTCATTTCTTGCTTAGCAAAGAAATGTGCTGAGCAGAATTTTCTGCTAAACAGCTTTATGAAATTGGGCCCAGGCCAGTTTGTGTATCACATTTAGTTTAGTTGAAGCAGATGTGAGCCTATGTTCAGGGCTCTGCTTACCTCAGAGTTCTGTTCTTAAAGTTACCTTTCTCAGCTTGCAGTGTAAACGCCGAATTTCTGCGCTAGCTGTGTAAGTGAAGAATGCTTATGAACAGGAAGTACGCAGAAATCCATGCTAACCTACTGAAATATACTTACTTTAAGTGTGATTTCATTTCTGCTACTGATGTACTTTATGTAGACCCTTTGCATAGTTCTAGGAATGAAAATGTGCTTTTTGAGTGTTCACAACTTTTGGCCAATAAAGTTCCTTCTTTTTACCTCAGTAAGAGTGGCAAAAGGTCAGATTGCACGTTCACCTTCCAAGATACATGTAAATAGATTTTGTACAAACTTTGAAACAAAAGTTGTAAAACACATTTTGCCAAGCCATTGCCCCCCCCCCCACTTTTGCTTTTCTGCACCCAAGCCTAAACATTTACATGAAAACAAAACAGTCCATTCTTTGTATACGCCCGAAGTGCGTAAAACACATTTCCATTCAGCTCGTGGCAATCTAGAAAGGCCATTCGGAGACCAGTTGACATTTGAAATCAAGGCTTGTTGATCGAGCAAAGGGGATTAAGACGCTGTTGACAAAAAACTCTCCACCAATATCAGCGACAACATATTCCTTGACACAGTCTTTGAGGTCCATGCCCTGATGGTCGATCTGCAGTGAAGCAGAATTCTGAAATAATTACCCCTTTTTCAATTTATTTTCTAAAGATAGCTTTAATATCACAAATGGAAGTTTTCATACATTTGCCACAATGTACT
This sequence comes from Plazaster borealis, assembly GCA_021014325.1. NCBI lineage: Eukaryota > Metazoa > Echinodermata > Asteroidea > Forcipulatida > Labidiasteridae > Plazaster > Plazaster borealis. The sequence continues at coordinate 1,092,795 of CM037463.1, forward strand.
TTCTGCATTCTGTTGTAGAAAAACAAATCTTCAAAGTCCTTTGCAGACTCCTCCATTTTGAGGGGGTGGTTGTTTGTCTGTTGCTTTTTCCTCTTTGTGCCCATTTTTGTTCAGTGTCTGCAACGACGTTTTATTTGAACATGACGTCCTAAAAATACGGAAAACACTCATTGTCAAGATCATGATGAGTTTAAATTCTCCTTTTTAAAAATAATTTCTTGGTAAAATTTAATATTAAACAAATCTACAATCATCAAAGACCCTTTCCTTTTTTTCTGTCATTCAGTCATTCTGAAACCTGTGAAGAAATGTTTTATCCGCAAAAAATGCTTGATTGAAATCTAAACAAAAGTGATACCCTGAACAGGAAGTTTAGTTATCCCTCGCCTTACCCCTGTGGATAGACTAAACATTTGTAAATCTTGTCTGAGGTACAGCCCCCATCGCCCCCCCCCCTGGCAGTTTCCTCCTACTCTTCTATCAGCATCCATAAGATGCTTGACTTAATTTCCAAGCATGGGTCCCTCATCCTCTCAGCCACAGCTCCTGCCGTTGCGCTTCAGTTGGTCCTCCGACTCGGATTTTCTTCCTGTAAAATATTAATTAAGTTCTTATCTGATGGGGGAGCATCGCAATCCAGCCGGCTGCATTTTAGTTACCCCTGCACCGAGCGCCGAAAGGTACGCTTGGAGAGACCTATAAAAGGCAAAGGTTGTCCTTGTAAGATGTGGACAGGTTATCTTTTCTCAGGAAAGTCTTGGAATGCTCGGGACATGTATGCAAGCAGTCATGTGTGTAGATATTCGGATGACAGTTGTCTCCGAGGATGGTTGCCAAGGTTTATTCAGCGAACATTGGACGCATCCTACAGAAGCTGAATATTTTAAACATAACAAAAGTGCTTGGGTAACTGTTACTTTCTCGTTGAAATGTTAGTGTGCACTTTTATGAAACTGAAGACTCTGTGCCCCATGTCAATTTAAGGTGTGGGGAGGGGTGATTTGACTACGATCTAGAACCAATAAGGTAGACTTTATTATGAGTCCATTTATTTAAAGTTCAAGCATGAGTCTCTACCTCACTGTGAGCCATCAGTGTCCGGTTTGCAGTGCAGTGCTGGTGAAAGTCTAGCTTTAGCACTAAGCCTGCGTTGCTTTAAAATTTAATGAAATGGTAATGAAAGGAAATTAAAATATTTGTCCATGTTAGTGGAATTATTTTGTTGGCTAAAAATGCAAAATTAATAAATAAATAAATAAATAAAAATAAAGTAACAATTGGGTGGGATTTGGCACAAAATAAAAATTAAAAGCCTAGTCTGTAGTAAACACTAAGCATGTGACAACAGAGGAATTAATTATATACAAACATCTGCCTTTTACTTTAGTACAAACAATATGCCTAAATTCTCAACAAACAACTCGCAAATCCACCCACACAAAATATTATCTTTTTAAAATAAATTACAAGTTAAAATCCCTGCTCTTCTACATGTTATCAACCCTTCCTTCACACAAATGTTCCTTAAAAGCAATACAAATTCATTGAATTAGATCCTATTACATACAGGCGTAGCCTTTACTGTTTGTAAATATAGCACCGTTGTAATGCTGTCTTATCAATACAAGCATGTCTAACATCACAATAATAGAAAGTGGAATCCCCAGAATTGATGACCAAAATAACAGCGCTGTTTCCCTTCTTGCCATTTAACTCTAAGAATTTATGTCCCGTCTTGTTAAATATAGATCCATCTCTCTAAAAACACCTCGGAACAAGAGAAAAATACTCGGTATGACGCTATCTTTGCAAAGAGCCACTCAGCTGTTGAAGGTCAGAGGTTACACCATGCACAGAGACATTGGCATTCTGACGTCGTACGTGGCTGCTTTGACGTAATTTGTCTGGGAAATTTATGTAGAGGGTCCTGGGATAATTGCATATGTGTGTGTTGTGAGCATTGAACAGTGCTGTGCGCTGTGGATCCAGTTAGATATTAAATGATGTTTGTCGACAGTGTTTATGGGGAGGTTGGGGCTGTGTTTGTTTTCTTGTTTGTTGGTGGGATATGACTGCAGCCTTGGATACAGAATTAATATAGTGGGTTTTTTATGGTTTATCAAATTGTCTTGTTGTAGTTTGACGGAAGCAGTTTCACAGTAAAGAAGCTACGTAAATGTACATGTTCAAAAATCTTTATTCCGATGTGGAAGTAGATGTTCATGTAGGCTGTTAGATTTATTTATTCAATTGAAGACAGTTGAATGAATAGTATCTAAACATAAACAGTTACAATGAAACTGTAAAAAGGAATAATTGAGGATATTTGTGTGTGATTTAAATATTTGGCAAGTAATTTGGTAGTTCAACTAACTATTTGTGCCCTTTTGAGCAGACATCCAATAAAATGTTTTGTTTCTCACGAAGAGTAAAATGTTTTGATACAGACTTCTTATTTTCAAATCATTTTCTGAAGATGTACAGGATATCCCACAGTGTCAAACAATATATTCTTGCGGAAAAACAGAGTATTTTTATTTCAGCAATTTATTTTATACTTCTTTAAAAAAAAATTTTTTTTTATAAAGTCTCAGATTAATTAATGAAGAAGTAACTTTTTATATATAATTCATTTGTGACCCTGTGTATGCACTTAAACAAAATAAATTGTGTGAGGGCAAAATACATTCTGGGAGGGCAAAATATTAAAATCATTCAAAATTAACTGTTGTCATTTATGAATTTATACAAGCTCTCATTACAACAAGATCTGTAAACTGAATTTATTTTGATAAATTTATTCATTGCATCCTACTTGAAAAGTAAACTATCAAAGTTAGAAAATTTTCCTTTCCATCGATATCCCAATTTAGTCTTAAACTCCTCCAATATTCCTAGATTAGTCTTTTTTTTTTAACAAACAAAATAGACAAACATGAAAAAGCCACAACCGCAACCCACCCTGAATGGAAATATATATTCACTGCCTCATACAAGAAAATTAAGAATTGTTTGTAAAAGAATATTGCACTTCCGGCGTAACCAAAGCCAAATCCACCCTCCCTAAGGGTAAAGTAGACTCTCCCATTTCTGTGCGTGTCGTTTGCATTTCTGCGAAGCGAGGTCTCAGTGCGATGGCTTATGTAGGGGTATTATAACACCTTGTCAGGCAGTTGGCTATCATCGGAAGTCATAGATTTAGGAGAGAATCTGCAGCTTCTGTTCAAGATGATGACAAGATGCTGAAACAGTTGATCATGTGTTCTGCTGTTTGGAAGAGGAACTTTGGGATGCACGTTGCTATGGTTACTTTGCCTGTGATTGGTTGTTGAAAGTCTACACATAACAAATCAATGCTGCATGTGATGTATAAAAGCTGCACAAAAGTTGTACAATTTTTTAACTTTATTATATGAGGGGGAAACAAAATAATAATTGAAAATTACAGAATTTTATTAAGATCCCTAAGTGGTTTAGTTTTTTAAAAATCCACATTCATTTGAAGGCAGATAAGCAAAACAAAGTAGGTTTCCAGCCGATAAATGATAATTATCAATTTACGAATGATAATTATGTTTGTAAACTTGTTTTTAATTTGAGGCTTTTACTCATAAGGCTTTCAATATTTCAAACATGAACTTCCATTTTGAAAGTGAAAGAAAATATAATACTATCTTTGTTTAACACGTTAATGAAACATAGCTTTGTTGAAACCACTTTAAATGTAAACATCAAAACATTCTACTTTTTAACCAGAAAGAAAATTTTGAAAGTACATGTAGATTTGAATGCTAAAAGGAAAGGAAGAGTAGTTTGAACACAAGTAATTCTATCTCACCCAATGATTTACAGTAGTTAATCCCAACTTGTTATGATTATTGTGCCACCCAGCTTTCAAAATAGATCATGAAATAGGTAGAATGTCCCTTGGCTGTGCTTACTGTTCTTTGTTGCTGCCTTTCTATCCAGGAAGCGAAATTCCTGACTCGTTTAAAGGTTGGCATTTAGCCATGGCACAGGGTCCCAGGTTTGTTAGCCGCTATATTGACGTCATTCCCATGCATCTCTTATTTCGCTCCGTGGCCCATATGCAGACGCTCTTACCTCATCACTCTTTGGCATTAAAGGTCTGTGATGGCCACCGCTGTTGTTGGCGCTCTAACAAGCCTCCCTGTTACCTGGTTGACATTTTAATTTCATTATTCCGTTAACTGCGGGAAGTCGCGGAGTCTTTTGTTGTCTTTGCGCGCTCGGATTCTAATTGGCCTGGACGCAAATGGAGAGTGGTTACGCTGGAACGGTGGGGTGCTATCTGTTCTGAAACTACGGTGACCTTAAAAACTGCAAATGTTAAATTCGATTGATATTGAACATCTTGACATTTATAGGAATGCTTGGCTGAATGCACGGTTGTGGACAGATTGGGCTGGGACATTCTGGTAGCATTTCAAGGAAAGACTGTGTATGTTGACGTCTCCGGAAATTATATTAGGCAGGTTACAAAACCTTTTTTAATGAGTGACGTTACTAGAAGCATACACCAATGACAGTGATCTAATTACAAAACTAAATTATTATCAGTTGTTGGAAAGGTTGTAACAGAATAAATTCGTTGGGGGTTGAACAAAGACAAATTTAACCTGTGACCTCCGGTTTGACATGCCAGCGCTCTACCAACTGAGCGGTCTAGCCCTAATGTTGGTGGTCTCCATCATAAATATTTGTTAAATTAGTTTTGGTTGGTATAAATTATTTCACCAGAAGCATTTGATTAAGTCAAAATTCTGAAAAAGTTGACCCTTTTTACTTTGAGCGCTTTGAATCTGTCGAAACCAAAAGCATTTTTGAACTGGGGTAATCAGCCTTTAAAAAAAACCCACCAACTATGCTTTCTTGCTGGTTAAAAAAACCCCAATTTGTTTACACAAATAGTTTTATGATATACTTCTTCAAAGTTCAACAATAAACAAAAATAAAAAAAAATTAATGGAACTCAATTCCCATAATATCTTTAAAAAATATTTGATCATAGAAAGTCAAATTTCAAAGTTAATCTGTTTACAAACCTTGCTTGTTCTTAACCTGTTGACACTCTAAGTTTCAAAATATTGAAGAATGAAAAACATCATGCAGGAATTTTGATTTCTCAAGTCTTGATCATACTTATTTTTGCCTAATATAACCTCCACCCCTGTAGTGCTCTGCCCATTGCCACTTGCTTTGTCAAGAAATATAAACTACAACATGTCAGATGTTGCCATGAATGATGTTTTTGGGAGACATTCTTTTTATGAGGGTGTTCATTCCATAGTTTCCCTGTAGTCTTCAGAACATTGTTGCATGTCAAATTAGCAGGTTCTCAAAAAAATGAAAAATAATTTAAAAATCATTTACTGACGTTTTGCCAATTTGACCAGCAGTCATAGTGTATCCATAACTTTTTCAAATCAGATTTAATCTGTTGGTAGAAAATTGTGCTTAGGTTTAAATTAGAAACAATAAATTAAACCCAACTTTCGCCATAGCCACTTTAAAGCAAATGTACAACATTGGTAATTGTCAAAGATCAGTATCCACACTTGATGTGACCCAACATATACATGAAATAACAAACCTGTGAAAGTTTAAGCTAAATTGGTCTTCTGAGTCATGAGAAAACAGTAAAAACCCTATTATATATTTTCACTGTTTTCAAACATCAGATTTTATCACCAGTGATAAAGACTAATTGTTTTACTCATTTCCTAAAAACTATAGCATTTCAAGCAAAACTATTTCAAGGGAAGTTTTCCACCATGACCATCTTTATACCTTGTAAGTTATGTGTAAATCTGTGAACATTTATATTTCCAACCTTACCAATGTTGTACACAACCTTTAAAGAAGAAAAGGAAAATAAATAGATATAATAAAGCGAATTTTCACCCTGGAGCACAAAATATAAACATTTGTTCTTGTTTGCCCCTCCTAGTTTTTGTAAACATTGTATGAGTTTTACTGGATTTGAAATCACCAAATAAGAAAATTGGATGCTGGTTGAAGAATGATAAAACTAATGTACCCATTTTACTGAATAGCAAATTTTTTACAATTTGTTTTATCGTAGAATATTGTAGATCAGCAGTTATTTGAACAGTTAGTACAATTTTTCAAGATATACATGTGTGTGCAGTTTACCCTTTTTGTCGTTTATCAGCTACCTGTAGTAAAAATAATCGTTCCAAATCTGATTACAATATCATCTTTGTGAATTAATTCAAAGTGCTTTAGTACACCAGCACTACGCACGCGTTGATATGATGCCAAATTATTTAAACCGCAAAGTTCCAATCTAGTGCAGCTTACACGAAGTATGTGTGCTGTGAATTCACTGGGATGACTCTTTGTACACGGTAAATTTGCGCTATAAATAATGTACATGTACATACAAGTGTATAGAGTACATGTACATTACATTATGTGCCCTGCACCTTATTCCTTGTGAATTATGTTAAGTTGATTGTATGTGCCTTTGAAGATGTGATACTTAAATGTAAATGTAAGAAGTCTCCATCAACCTCTGTACGGTATCATCCCTTATGGTGAATCCGCTCTGGTTTATCATGCAATCTGTGCATACCGAGCTGCTCTCGATCTGCACTTAAATATGCACAAGCAATTTTTTGTATGTACATGTGATCCTATGTATATTAGTCAGGTGGAAATTTTAAATGATTTAGCATTTTAACAAGGTGAATTAGCTGGGTGTGTATTATGACTCCATGTAGATGGGTTATGATGATGTTGAAGACTATTTTCAGTGGCTTGGTCATATGATCTTGACCAACCCCCAAGATGGCTGCCATGATTTAAGGGCAATACCCTCAGTATTCAACCACATCTCACTGCATCGTGCAGGGAACCAGTGTAGTATGCCATTAATAATGTGTACTAGCTGGTGCACAGCACAGAATATTAAGTATCGTCTATGCATTAAATGTGGAAATCTTGGGCAATTTTAAACTCAGTTTGGTTTTTATTTGTATGCAGTTGAAGCTTTGCATCTCTACATCAGCATCTAATGAGAGATAAGTCAAGTTGAAATGCTACCTTGAGTTGTTAGCAAGTGTGCCCATCAGCATCAGCCTGAAGCTACCGTTGGATTGCTCATCTCCTTTACACATCTCAGAAGGTTATTATTTAGGAAAATTACAAAATAAGGAAGGATTTATATATCATATTTTGTACACTTCTTGTCATCGTTGTTGTTGTTTTGTTTTGGTGTTTTTTTTCTTCTTCAAATTTTGGTCTGCAGTAGTAGGCATTATAAATGAAAATCAGTGTGCAAGCAACAGTTATGTGCATACTAACTGTTTATTAGCCTGCTGATTGCTGGGAGTATTCCCAAGAATTATTCGTAAGGTTCGGTATTTAAGGTGTGGATAGATGTAAAATAGTCAGATTTTATTGAAAATGTACACCTTCTATTTGGTAAAATTTAATTGGTAAATACTCAAAAATCGAATGACCATGAAAACTTACTTAGTAGGAAGCACTGCAGCTGTTGATAGTATAAACTGTTTTGAGAAGGATTCCCTTCAAAGTAACATGGTTTGGATAATTTTTCAGCCAAAAATATTTGAATAATTTCTCAGATTTCTGAGGGTTGGTGTCCGTTCGCAAATGCTGCGGCCAGAGATGTGGTTGGTACCTGCTGTCACCTTGCTAAACATGGATGGATTCAACGTTCTTATGAAGATACAGTGATTTTTTTGCTGTGTTCTCTGTAGAAACTGTATGCTGAAACTTTAACAGGCGACTTTTATTGTATCTTTCTTTATAATTTTGCCTATAAGTAAGCATTACCTTGAAAAAAAAATCCCAAATCTATGACCTTACCTTTAATAAGTGGATTGCATTATATGTTTTGTAAATGTATGTATTTTCTTCAGTTTGCAGAAGCTGCACAATATTTTCTATGGAGTGGGAATGTAATGCCTAATTGATCATCATGTCTGCTGCAGACAGGGCAAGCAGCTCAGAGAAGAAACCTACTGTTACAAGTAAACCAAAAGTTGTCGATCCTAAGGCAGAAATTGACCCTAAGGATGTCAAGCCTGATGTGAAAATAGAACTCCCGAAACCAGAGATAAAGATTCAGTGTGTTAAACCTGACATCAAACGGCAAGACAGCAATGGTAACCGTAAAACCCCAACTCTTAAAAAAGATTCCTCTTTCGATTCCAAGAAGGATGGGGCCAAGGACGGTAAAGTCAGTGATACAAAAAGAACTGATGTGAAGAAGGAGAGACCAGACTCTTTCAAACGAGACCCTAAGTTGGATTCCCCAAAAGGGAGGACGGAATCCATAAAGAAACATGACTGTAGTAAAAATGTTGGCAAGAAAGCGCCTATTGGAGGCCGGGGTAGGGGTACAGAAGGGCGTGCTGAAGGGGAAGGGATACCAAGATTGCAGAGGCAGGCTAGCCAAGAAGAGCCGGAAGTAGCCCCTGTACGTCGAAGGTCAAACCCAAGGTCAAAGTTGAGTCGGAGCCAGCCAGTGTCTGATGATTCTTCGCCACCACAGACACCTGATTTACCACTTACAGAACAAGCCTTCATGAAACTTGTAAGTATCCAAAAACGCAGCTTTTTGGTTGTGTGAATGGAAATAGAATTTAGGAAATTCCAACCTGAGCTTTTTTGTGACAAATAAATTTCCCTCTAAATCATCACTAAGGGAATCAAAGTGCGTGAAGAGGTTTTAAACTAGTGGTTTAAACACGCTGAGGCTTGGTTCTTGATAATTCTACCGAGATGCAAGATAAATTATCAACAACCAATGTGTGTAAACCACTAGTTTCAAACCGATTTAACACACTTTGGTTCCCGTTCTTAAAAACCTTTGCATTAAAAACATTTGAAAAACCTTTTAAAGTTGAGAACAAATCTGACAGTTTAGCCTCAACTCACCTCGTCTCTGCGTGGAATTTCTATGCATGTTTTGAGCACTGATTAGCTTCACACTATCGCTCGCAAGTTTCAAACTTGTGCAAGCCAAAAGTGCAACCTACCAACTTCAATAGGGCTGTGAAATTTGCGCGGTCTGCGCAATCGTCTGATGGCGCCCTCTTTTGACTCAATAAGATCAGGTCATGTTTAATTACTTCTAACTGTGTTTATATGGCATGTTTAAACATGGCCACCTGATCTGTCCAAGGTATTTATTAATAACATTTCAGCATACAAAATAAACATATCAGTTACTAAAATGGTGTAACCTGAGGTTTAGTTCCAGTTCAGTCAACAAACGTCCGTTAATCTTTTGCAAAATGATCTTATCTATTCATGAGGTTTCTTTCTTGTCCTTTTAAGGCTGAGTATTCCTTTCGTTAAACAAAACAATTTTAGTTAATATGCAACAAGTGACATAATTTTTAAAAAACATGTTAACTATTTTTCTGATCTGGGCCCAATTTCATAACGCATGTAAGCACAAAAACTTGCTTAGAAAAGAAAACTATAGGTTACCAGCCAAAATACATTATAGTTACCATTGCTGTGACTGGTACCTCTCTCATTTCTTGCTTAAGAAAGGAATTTGCTGAGCAGAATTTTCTGCTAAACAGCTTTATGAAATTGGGCCCAGATGATAAGAGTTTTCTTGGCTTCTTTTTCCAGCCACGTGTGGACCATTTTTCCAGACTGCCACACCAGCTGAGTGGTGACATGCCTCCAAACAAGCTTTGTAAGCAGCACAGCTATGAAGCTCGGAGTGAACCAGCTTTGTCTAGAGGTAAATTTGGTATTACTTGTGACTTAAACCAAGTCCAAATTAATGGCTTCGTCAGTGGCTATGGCTAGAATGCCGAAAAATTCCTATTCTTCAACGTTAATGCAGCCATTGCCATAGCCATAGCCATAGCCTGAGCCGTAGCCAAAGTCGCTTGATTTGAACGTGGCTTTATTCTAAAGAACCAGTGCACATCAGAAATAAAATTGGCAGAGAAAAGTTAGCTAACAATAGAACATGCAAGTTACGCATGTGTTCAAACGTTTTTAGGAATCTTGGGTTCCAAAATACGTTACTTCAAAGTGTGAAGGAATGCGCGGTTTAAGGGGTCTAAAACGTAGGAATAAATGCAAGCATTGTACGTTCTATGATGTTTACAACAAGTTAATAATTGTTCCATCGCGAAATTATCATTAAGGATATTCAAATCTGTCAAATGGGTTTGAAATAGGTGAGATTTCTTCACTGTTTGTAGTCAAGAAGATTGCTTTAAAAAATGTTTTGATGATTTCACATCTGTTTACTTTTTTGAACTGCCACTTTTATGAAGAGAGTTGTTTATAGGCCAGGTTTGCGGGTAATAAATGTGTGAACAAAGTGTTTTGGGGTTGAACAAAGTGTTTTTGGGTTGAACAAAGAAAAATTGACTAGAGCGGGACTTGAACCTGTTACCTCCAGATTAATGTGCCCTAGTGTTGGCGATCTCCCTATTTTGACAAAATCTTTGTTCGGGGTACCAGTCAGAAGCCATTTAACCTGTAACTGCCGTATAGACAGGGATCGCATCCAAGTTTACGGAAAGGGCTGGAGAGAGAGCACCCTAAGGGGATGCGACTTTATTACTTAAAATCTGTTTTGGAGGAAGTATTGGTTTTCTCCTGAAGACGAGCAGAGCACACTGTTCGGTATGTCAAGACTCCACTATATCTTAACCCTGGTTCTTCTTAGAACCAACATTTCTCCCAAAAGATATTTTAATCACATGGTTGTTATCCATAAACTTTCTCAGTTCTCGGTAATATTCGGGGTTATCACCCATAATCTAATTTCTTACCATATATGCCAAGTTGATTTTGATGTCATATTTATCATATATTTATGATTCATCTCGTTTTATATGGCAGAACCAAGTCAAGAGAAGGAGTTATATATAGATTCCAGTGGTGTTGACTTGCATCAATTCATCGTGGATACACTACAGAAACCTAACGATAGAACCATGCTGCTTAAATTAGAACAAGAACTTTGCAAATTCATTCAGAACCAAAAGTGAGTCTTGCTGCCAAATGGTATACCTTGTAAAGCCCAAGCTTAAACTTTAAGGTGAATGTGTATGTGACTAAAGCTCAGGAAATATGACGAGAAGAACTAAGGTTCTTGAAGAACTAAGGTTCTTGAAGAACTAAGGTTCTTGAAGAACTAAGGTTCTTGAAGAACTAAGGTTCTTGAAGAACAAAGGTTCTTGAAGAACTAAGGATTTTAGGTCAAATGCTGTAAATTTCTCACATAAATTGTTTGTGCTTCAAGGAGTTGAGATTTAAGAAAACATGCCTTGGCCCATTTGCATGACCCTGCTTACTACAATATTATGGCACCCCTTAAAACATGTGATTCTATGAATTTGGGCGCTGTCCACCAACTAATGGGTCAGTGTTGTAAGGAATAAATACCATCGACCAATATCTGTTAAAAGCACACAAATTTAGATTCACAGAAAAAAGTTACCAGCCAGAATGCTGTACTTACGTTTATTGTTTGTGACTGGTCCTCTGCTCATTTCTGTTAAGTAATAAGCCAGTTGCGAGTTAGATTTTAAATAATATCTGGTATAATGACTTGCATGATTTGTCTCAAGTGAACACTCAAATTGGATTCTCCAGACTAAAGACAGTATTGCTACTTGTATGTCACATGGTTCAGGGCAAGCTTTTGTACAGCAACCTCCAGATGGGCATAGCCTGGTACCATTGTGCCATACATATTCAAAACGTGTATGGGGTGTTCACCATCTCTTACATAGGTACGCAAAAGCTTGTCCGGAGTCATGTGACATAGCAACTGCATTTAGCCTTAGGAGTTTGAATTTAAGTGGTCACTTATGACTGAGCAAGTCATTGTACCAGATATTCAAATCTAACGAATGTCTTATTGTACACCAAATCAGCTTTATAAAACTGTTGCATACTTCTCTTTGCCCACAGAGAACATGTCCGTAAATTTCCACCAATGACGTCTTATCATCGTATGATAGTACATCGAGTAGCTGCTTACTTCGGACTGGAGCATAATGTAGACCAGGCCGGCAAATCTGTTATTGTTAATAAGACACCAAACACAAGAATGTAAGTCGGACAGTTTCAGTTATTTATTTCACCGCAAAAACACAAACTTGATATGTTATGTATATTTTTTCCCATTCCAGTCTTGTAGTGAACAAATTTTAGAAGATTTGACCTCTTCGTGTTTTTTTAATTCAGGCGTCTTAATGTAAAAACCAATACTGTATTGAAATGTGGGTTTTTAGCCTATGAAGAAAAGAAAGAAGAAAGAAAAAAAGAATCGCCCAACACAAGGCCAAAGGCCCATTCAAGGTGAAGGCTACAAGAAAAACCAATACATATAAAGAGAGAGGAATTATCTGTTCACAACTTGGGATAGATTACAAGATGGTGGAAAACAAGATACAGGTAGGGAGTTCCAAAGTGCAGCAGCACGAGAGAAAAAAAAATGTGGTGCAACATTTACAAAGGAATGTTCACTGTCATTTCTTAGAAAAAAAACCCTGGGAAAAGTCATTCTTATGTTATTGAGTTAAAAGTATTGACTTGATCTTTAAAAATTGCTTCCCTGACATTTTCTCTCGAGTCTGAAAAGCCTTTCCTCCTGCAAACAAAACAAGATCATTCTGAGTTGGCGTTCAGATGTTGACATCATCTGTAAGCTGTAATCTTTTGAATTTTTCTACAGATACGCTAAGAGCTTTTTTATTTCTTAAAATGGAAACATTTGAGTTGAAATCCCAAATCCCAAAAGTCATTGTTCTATGATGGAGTAGACTAGTTTATATATCATCTCATTATTGATCGTCCTGGGGGTAATTTCTGACAAGTGATGAGCACTCGATGCTCTTTGTATTGTGAGGTTACATCAACAATTCTGTTTGTGATATTTTTCTATAAAATGGCCAAGCCATGATACTGTGTGCATGTATTGAGGTTGTGTAAAAATTGAGTGTCTTTGGCTGAGGCTGTGGTTGTGGCTGTGACTATGGCTGTGGCTGGCTGGCTGTCTGTAGCTGTGGCTACGGCTGTGACTGTGGCTGTGGCTATGGCTGTGGCTGTTTCTGTGGCTATTGAGTATTGAATGCAGCAGTGATGTTGAAGTACAGGCAGATATAAGTCAGGATTGCTTCAGGGGACCAATAGAGTATGTTAATGAAAGTACAGCGTTCCTTTAAAACAAAGACATGTTTTGGAGAAAACTTTACAGAAGAATTTTTTGTATGAGTCAAACTGTTGTCCCATTTTCAACATTGTGAGTTAGCATTAACTTATAATAATTGACAAACATAATAAAGACAAGTTGTTGTATGAAAAACGGTTTTCTCTTCTTGTGAAACCAGACCGGAGCAGAAGTTTCGAGAGCACATCAAAGAAGATTCTCAAGACGCTCAAGCTAAACGGATCTTAAAGAGAGACACGGCTAGCTTTGATGATAAAGATGATGAGGTACACACAGCTGAATTTATTTGTCATTGATGTGTCTACTTAACTCATTTGTTTTCTGTGTATCTTACCCCTATTATCCTTTAGATCAATTTTAGTAATCATTATAATATGATTTTCATGTGGACCGAAATTAAGTGCTGTTCAGCTTTTACTTGAATGGTTTTCCCCACATTTCTTTGTGATCTTTACTCCAACCCTTGAAATTTGTTGAACCTAACAACCTCCCATCCTCCATAATCTACCCCTTTTTTCCCACCTTAAGTTCTCTATAACCCCCTCTGAATTTGTCTGAGTTTGATTGACTTGGTTCAAACAACCGAAATAACCATGCTAGATAACCACGCAAAATAATCATGGGCCAAGCATGTTCACCTTAACCACTTCACGTCGGATGGAATGTATAAACGACAAACTTGTCCAAACTTGCTTATGGTGGACATTCATCAATGCCCGGAACAACTTTGGAGCGTCTTTTTTGTTGTTGTGAATTACATTGAACGTATACTCATATTTTCTCGAAAGAGAACAACAAATTCGTTGCTTTTTATGAGAACCGTTGTTGTCTTTCCTTTGTCAAGTCAATGTTTCATTGTGACGACGATATTCTCAAAGAAAAACGATTACTCCAGAAGTCTGAAAAGTTCCTAAAAATAATACCACGCTGGCCAAGGCATAGTAGAGATTTGTTAATACCGACCTTAAGCGGTTAAGAATGTCCAAACATTTGGGTTCTAGCTTACTAAAGGATTACAGTGGATACTGAAAAATTCGGGAAACTGTCTTATACTCTCTGATCTTTCTACCCATGTATATTAAATTGAAAAGGACAAGTATGTTAACAAAATTGTCTTGAATTGTTTGTGAAGGAGAAGAGCTACTTGGACAAACTTGAAGGTGGAGCAATGGGAGGACAGCTCAAAGACGACAAAAGGAGCAAATCTTATGAAGAGCGAGAAGAGGAGTATGAAAGGGCAAGAGCGAGGATCTTCAACCAAGATGTAAACTTCTTAATCCGATCTTAAAGAAACATTAAAATAATTGGTGAAAATGTCATCTCGTTTTCAGAAACTGAGTCAGAAAATTGCTTGTGTTGATGTGCTTAAAATATTTGCCCTCAGTTTTAAACCAAGGTGAAATCTGGACTATTCCGTTTCACAAGGCGAAGTCGAGTGAAAGAGAAAAGCCAGATTTCACCGATTTCACTGAGTATATCGTGCGACAGTGCACAAACGAAATGTATTAAATATTTGTTTCACATAACTCACACGTAGATCCTTTTCATTTGAACATGGAAACTCGTCCACCCCACACTCTAAAAAGTCTTAAACCCCCCCCCCCAAAACCCCCCCCCCCCAAAAAAAAAAAACCCACCCCAAAACCAACAACAGCATGCAGAAACATGGGCGACTCCATGTAGACACCAACTTTGTCCGTCATGACAGGACCTTACCACATTTGGAGGAACGAGCAGGAACAATTGTTATGGAAATGACGCTGAGAATTAAGCATTGAAAATCAATATACACCGTTCTATATTTATTTCCATATGCGACGGTTACGGCAGTCCAACATCAGAGCAGTAATTACATACCAAAATAAAGGTTGACACGTGATGCTTATTCCACCAATCAAATGACAATGATCTATATGTGAGCTATTTAAAGGATAGTTTTCTTGATTGTTTTGTTGTTATTTTTCACAGTCTGGCTCACCTCAAGAAGGGACCATCATGATCGAGTCACCCGTCAGGTAAAGATAATTCCTTCTTTTATGCGATTTTGTTTCATGAGACAAGATACAATGTTTTAGTTTTATTAGACTTTACACTGGCATAAAAATATACAAAACGATACATAAAGATACAAAGAAGCAAAATAGCTAAACATACCAAGCCAGTGAGTGGCAAGGAGGAACAGGTGACCAGCACCTCTACAAAGCCGTCCTGCCACAAAGAATGTCCCCTAAGCTCACACAAACGGCTTTGGATCTCATTGTAAAAATAAAAACACACACTGATAATCTTCTAATGATGAATCAATTATGTAAATTCTAAAACTATTCTGTGTAGTTTCGTCATGATGCCATATGCAGATCTTGTTCCCTGACTTCACCTAATGACATATATTCCCATGCAGACAGCCAACATCGTTCCCTGTTTTGCTCTCATCCTGCAGACCAGTCAGAGGTCCGCTGGCCCCCAGCAGTCGTCAAAACAGTGGAACATCCGATGACTCTACCTACCACTGGAAGCAGGATCGACCATGGAGCAGTGTGGACTCTTCTAGTGGGTCAGAAAGACCGTCTATACCTGCCGTTACTAAAGCAAGTAGCTTCGCAGGTAGTAGCCTCAGCACTAAGATTCTGATGAGGAACGACAGTAGTGGTAGTAGTCGAAGCAGCGGTAGCCTTGGGAGTCGTGGAAGCCTGTGCAAGCTACCTAGGGGAGGTAAGGCGTTTCAGATTGTACTCCCCAATCCACCACACTCTTTCCCCCATATTTAGCCTTGGGTACGAATCCCAAGTGGGTATAATGGGGCTAACCTCACGTTCAATATGGTTAATAGTATGAATTCCTTACAAGTGGGTGCAAATCCTAAGTGGGTGACATCAATCTAAATAATTCTGATTGTACTCCCCAATCCACCAGACTAATTGGGTACAAATCCCAAGTGGGTATAATTGGGCTAACTTCATGTTCAATATGGTTAATAGAATGAATTCCTTACTACTGGGTGCAAATCCCAAGTGGGTGACATCAATCTATATTATCCCGATTGTACTCCCCAATCCACCAGATTCCATCCCCTTGTTTAGCCTTGGGTACGAATCCCAAGTGGGTATAATTGGGCTAACCTCATGTTCAATATGGTTAATAGCATGAATTCCTTACAAGTGGGTGCAAATCTCAAGTGGGTGACATCAATCTAAATTATCCCAACTCACTTGTAAATGTCAAAAAAAGCCTAGGGAGGTCCTAAAAGTGTTGTCTATATTCAGGTTAATAGCGAGGATCCCTTAAAACATTCCACCCAACTGAATTGGGTATAAATCCCATGTGGGCGACATCAATCTAGAGTTACCCAAATTACTCACAAAGTTCAAATCCTGCGAGAGGTTTAAAAGCTTTGTCTTCAATCTAGTGAATATAATAGATCTGTAAAACATACCACCCATTACACCTGGGTACAAATCCCAAGTGGGCGACCCCAAGTTAAAATAACCAAAATTATTCATAAAGGAAGAAGCAAGTGACCCCTTACTGCATTCCACCTAAAGCATCTGGGTATAAATCCCAAGTGGGCGAAATCAATCAACCAACCCAAATGAATAGTTGGGTAAAGGTTTAAAAGCTTTGTGTTCAATCGGGTTAATAGCATCGATCCTTTGTGTCAGTCTACCCATGGCAACTGGGTACAAATGCCGAAAGGGGCGACGCAAGACCATGTTAACCCAGATCATTCACAAAATATAAGCCACAGGATATTTTACATAATCCTTTAAGGGATGATTGAAGACAGGCCTCAAAAAGTAGGTCGTCAATACGCTGGGAATTTCTAGTGAATTCTGCGGAGACAACAAGGTTACATTTTCCTCATTGCTCTGAAAGTGAAATGACGAAACTAAATGTCATTTGACTGCTTCTTATTCCCTTTCTGGGGACGTTCACAAAGTGCTATGCCGTAAGTTCAACCCTAACTCCCTGATCTCTAAATACTTACTGCTACATAGTCATGTAGATCATTCGATGAGCTTTTGCTTTATTACAGTTAAATCAACAATGGATTTCACAGAATGGTGTGAACTTAATTGGGAAACTAAACAAGAAAGAAGAGAGATCAGATGTTGAACTTTCTGACAAGTGAAGGAAGGAAAAGAATAATGTAACAAAATAAGAGCGTTTGCTTTGTTACAGTTAAATCAGCAATGTATTCACAGAATGTTGTGAACTTGATTGGAAAACTAAAAAGAAAGAAAGAAGAGAGATCAAGTATTGAACTTTCTGAAGAGTGAAGGAAGTAAACAGGACATTGTTATTTACGTCAACTTCAATCAGTCCTTTGTACATGTGTTAAGAATGGTTGAATAAAGCTGTGCCTAATTTACATTCATGTGAGGTTGATAACAGCTTGCAAATCCTCATCATATTCATTGCTTTGATTCAATAATGTTAATCATACTTCAAATGAAGTGTAATTGAATCTGCCCCAAACTGAACCCTAACCACCCCAGACCTATCAAACTCCAACAGCACATTTTGTTTCATTCTGTTGGACTGAGGACTGCACTAGTAAACCTATGCTTTACATGGAAACAGTTTGGGTGTTGAGGTATTAAAATTATGTTGGATTGTGTAAGGGTGAGGAAGTAACTTTATAAATAACCCTAGTGGGATAGGGGTTAATAGAGCTGCTTAAAGGTATTGTACACGTTTGGTAATGACTCAAAACAAATATTAGCATAAAAACTTACTTGGTAACAAGCAAAGGAGAGCTGTTGATAGTATAAAACATTGTGAGAAACGACTCCCTCTGAAGTAACGTAGTTTTTGAGAAAGAGGTAATTTCTCACTAAAATAATAAAAGACTTCTTGCAAGAAGCCTTTTATTCCTATCTGAAAGCACACACATTTGTACAACAAGGGTGTTTTTTTTTCATCATTTTCTTGCAACTTCAATGACCAACTGATCCCAAATTTCACAGGCTTGTTATTTTGTGCATATGTTGGGATACACCAAGTGAGAATACTGGTCTGTGACAATTATCAAACGTGTTCAGTGCCTTTAATAGAGCTGCTTAAACACACACTTTTGCTTAGCAAATAGGAATCATGTTAAGCAAAAACAGTTTACCGGCTAAAATGTAGACTGCCTCTAGCTGGTCCCGAACTAAGTTTTACTTAGCAAATTCTTAACTTAATAAGCAACTCTATGAAAGTGGGCCACAGTTTTCTGCAACAATGATTCATTGATGGTTGTTAATTATTGTGTAAATTTCCCTAGTTTTTTTAAGAGTAATCCTTATTCTTGTAATTGATTAAGACCTTAAAGGGTCTGTTAACATTTGGTAATTGGAACCCACGGTTTGTTTCAATCCTATATAGTTGTAGATATATACCATGAAACTAACCTGTGAAAAGTTCATTTCAAAAGGTGGTAGCATTTTTGAGATATTGCCGAAAATCTGGAGTGGTTATGTCCACACAGGAAGAATAATCTGCAATTGGAAAACACAATATGAGAAACGTTACTGTCAGTAACGCTTCTCAGATAGTAAGTTTTTATTGCCATTAATTTTCAGAGTCATTACCAAACGTATACAGACCCTTTAAGAGCAATCCTTATTCTTGTAATTGATTATGACTTGAAGACCTTAAAAAAATCCATAAATTTTTACCTATAGATTCTGCTGAGCGAGGAGCTGTCAGTCCTAACGTCCGTCCATCCCCAACTTTCCAGTACCACCCATCTCTGGGTACTATTAGTCAGGTCCAGCACTCTTACCCCGCCCCCTCAGTCTCCTACACCCAACCCTACCAGGGTACACAGGTCACATGGGCAGGCAATATGCCAAGCAGCCAGGGGGTGCCACTCCTAGTGCAGTCCGGGTCGCCACAGGGGACACCTCAGCCGGGAAGCATCAGCCAGCCAGTGTTGTTTGCTGCACCCAATATAGAGTCAGTTCCCCCTGGCAGTGTATTAATCAACCCCCAGACAGGTCAGTAAAATGAGGATTAGCAGAATTCAATTAAGGTTTTTTTTTATTAAGGGGGTGTTTGGGGCGAAACTTTGCATTGCCCTTCAAACCTTGAGGCCCTTTGAAAATATTATTTTGAGGCCCTTTGAAATTCTTGTAATTTTTGGCAGTCTATGGCCGTGTCCGTATTTACAGCTACGGCTACGGCTAGATTTCCGCATCATCATGCATTGAAGTAGAGGACGTCCTTAGCAACACCTTAAGCAACAGCCGTAGCCGTAGCTGTAGCCGCCAATTCGGATACGGCCTATAGTTGATTTTTGGTACTCATTTTGTTTACCCTTTTCTTGTGCCCCCCCAACAAAAAAAATTAAAAATTGGGCCTAAAATGTCCGTTTCTTGCAGCCTGTACAAGTGGTCAAAGATTGAATACATAGCTTGTGATTTGCTGAAAAATATACATTACAAAAAATGATTGAACTGAATCTTGTCATCAGATTTTATGTTGATTTTTCTGAGATATTTATGTTTCTTGTTTGATATTTCTCCACTAGGCACTCCTTTTTTAAATCAAGATGGCACACCAATGGTATACCAACCACAGAATGTTAATCAACAAGTCATGTCTAGCCAACAGCCACAGCCACAACAACAGCCGCATCCAATCACTAGCATACCAAGTCAACCAGGCCATGCCTTCTCAACACAGCAGCAGATGATGTCACAACAGCATGCCATGCAGCAGCAACAGCCACAGCCACAGCCACAGCCACAGCCAATAGTATCGCCCCAACATCCTCATCAACCAATAACTGGCCAGTATCCGGCTGGGGGAGGCCATGTTGGATCTCCCGGTGCTGTACCGCAGCCGTGTGGAATGCAACAGCAACAACTGCAGCAGCAACAGCAGCAGCAGCAGCAGCATGGGATGGTGCACCATCAACATTCAGGGGTATGCAAGCTAGTTGTGGTGACGTCTTGTCTGTAAGCGTTCTAGTCATCGTAATATCCCCTTAGCAGCTAGGAGGATTCTTAATTGTCACTCCTCACCCATTGGGGGGGGGGGGGGTTCATGACCAGCACATAGTTTACAACTTGCCAATCAACCAAACAAACAAACAAACTGGGATAAAAATGGTCCAACCAGCCCACGCACAGAAGTGTGTACACACCTGCCAGGCCTGGAATTTCATCTTTGAGCAGGCAAGGCCATTTTCATTTTGCAAAGGGCACTGGTATTTGAAAATCTTAAAAGTTATGGAAAACTTTTGAAGGGGCACCAAGGCCAAGAACAGGGCAATGGAGGCCATGTTCTTTGTGGCGTCCATGTAATTCCAGGTCTGATCTGCAACCGGGGACTAAATCCTTCTACTAAAGAGCGTTCCTTTCTCAATATGTAACATTGCTTTCTCGCCCTAGCACAGCACTCATCTCTCTTCAACTATTTGTTTCATTTTCCTATTTGACATTAACTATATTGTTTAATTATTTTTGCATTATTCCTTTTGTCTCTGTCTTAATTGTTCTATCTCTTGTTTGTTGTTTTCCTGTTTTTCCCTTTGTCCAATGGTCTGTGTGCATTTTGCTTATTGTTTGCAATAGGCTGTTCTCTACAAGCCTAGGCTTACTATGAACAGCCCCATACTTTTGCAACTTTGATTATAATTGAAGAGTTCTACTTAATTTATTGCTATTCCTTTATCTAATTTGATGTCCATATAGAAATAGAAAGTAAGGGAATAAATTTCGTTTTTAATTGAATTGAATTGAATTTGGCAACAGCTCCCATTGGTTTATACATACTTTGCAACCGGGGACCTTCAACTAACCGGGGACCCTATTGTCCCCTTTTGTTATAGGCCCCCTGTTTGAATGTGTATACCTACCCACACACACAAACATGTTTGTTGACCCCGTAAATTGATGCATTGTCATTGTCCTCCCATTGTTTGGACTTAGTTTGTTTTATCCGCACCATGCAAAGCTTCAAACATCACTTAACTTAAGCAGCACCAAGACTGATATTGGACTCTTTCATATTATAAGGGAATTGTACATTACCTGTCAGAGTCTGTTGATTTAAGCAGGACAGTAGCGCATAGCTTGCGAGGTCCTCATGACCTCTTTATTCTGCATTGTGATGACCTTGCAAGCTACGTCATGCTTAGATCAACAGGCTCTAAAAGTTAACTTACAATTCCCTTATCATTTAACTTGTCCTCAATCCTTATGTGGCTTTTGTATGGTATGAAGCAATAAATACTGCACCTTTAAAATGGCTTTGGGAGTCCATACTCTATGTGTGACATTGATGTTTGAGAGTCTACATTGATGTTTGAGAGTTATTTATCATCAACATGGTGATTCATAGTTCAGTTTTGTGACGCTCATTGTGTGTATTCTTGTTTAATTTCTTTTTTGTGTCTACAGGAATATCAGGAGTTGAGCTCACAACTGCAGCAGCTACATTTCTGCAGACAGCTCTCCGGTGGTGAAGGTAATTTAGCACAGCTGCAGCAACAACAACAGCAACAACAACAACAACAACAACAACAGCAGCAGCAGCAGCAGTTACAACAACAAGTATTCCAACAACAGCAACAGCAACAACAACAGCAACAACAACAGCAACAACAACAGCAACAGCAGCAGCAGCAACAACAGCAGGCAGCATCTGCAGCACAACAACAGTACATGTCAGGTGGTTACATTCGTCCCGTAAGCCATGTAGGGATGGGCTCACCTGGTGTTCAGGGATCATCTCAACAGCACCAGCCGATGGGACAACCCCCCTCCCAGCAACATGCTCAGGTTTGTCCTAGTCAATGTGCAATACAGTTTTTTTATTTTTTATTTTATTACACTTCTTCACTGGTAAAACACTGCAAACAGAAATATACTTGGTTATAAATAAAGAAAGAAATATATATTAAAAAAAAGGAAGTATTTTTACAATTACATACAGTATATAAAAATAATAACAAAATTACAACAAATCACTAGTGAGTGGCAAGATGGAACAGATGACCAGCACCTCTACAGAGCCATCCTACCACAGTTAAAAGGGAGGGGAGAGGGTTGGGGAAGGGGGAAGAGGGAAGAGGGAGTGGAGGAGGCAAACTGATAGAAAGAAAGGGACAAAAAGAAGGGCTCTCAAAGAAGGCAGCTAGCACAACGGCAGTTAGAATAGCATTTCAATGAGCTTAGATTAAGTATTGCTATGTTGTTGCTTAACTACAGTTCCATTAGTTTTGTCATTCGTCACTTTATTTTGGACAGAGGTCATATCTCCATGTAGCAAGTTTATATCTCGTTCCATTAGTTTATTTATTTATTTCATATACATGCAGGATTTGTTGTATGAGTTTTTTTGTGGTTTTGAAAAACCATAATTGCAACAAGGTTGAAACTCATTATACGACCTTGTAGCACTTATACAACAAGTTCATAATCAATGAAACTGATGTTTGCATCTAAATCATTGGTTTTGCCATTCAGAGGTATGTAATAATGAAAATGTTAAGTGAAAACAGACTTGTTTATCCTTGCTCCCCTTTATTTACAGAGTGAAAACCCAACATGTTAGAGGACCATTTACATCCAAGTAGTTATTGAGAATTGAGTTTACATTCATGACTAATGTTGTGTTCCTTCCCAGGTGGTGCAGGTTCCACAGTCTCAGCAAGTGGTTCCACCAACACAGATGTATCGTCATTCACCTCCATCCCAAATCCTGCCCCAACAGCATTCAATACAGGGCCTCCAACAACCTCAACCTCAATCCCAACCAATTGCCTCAGGTAGTCCTCACCAGCTAGGGCTAGTGTCTCCCGTCAATCCACCCACAGGGGGACCTGTGTTGTATCAAACACAAGGTGGGTTGGTCAGTCCTCAACAGCCCATGGCACCACCTGTACAACAGGTGTCTTACCCTCAAGGCTATCAGGGTGTGATCCCATCACAACAACAACAACAACAGCAACAGCAGCAGCAACAACAGCAACAACAACAACAACAACAACAACAAGGTCAACCCCATATTATGTATCAACCTCCTATAGAGCAACAACAGCAACAACAGCAGCAACCACTGCCACCATCCTTCAGTCAATCTGTGCCGATCTTTTACCAGCCGGCGTCTTTGCCAACCCATCCCGCTCTTCAAAGTGGCCAGCAAGAAATGCAGCGTCCAACGTCCCCAAATGCCCCTAACCCCATTATGGTAAACCAACAGCAGCTGATGAGTTATCCTCCAAATATGGTCGGGCCACGTCCCCCTGGCCAACCGCAACAACAACAGCAACAACAACAGCAACCGCAGATTGTCACGCCTAGTCCTTACGTGCAGTCTGTGCCGGGAACGTTACCGGGGCAGATGCATCCCATTCCCCCACAGACACTTTTGCAATATCAACACCACCCAAGGCGTGGCTTTGGTGTTGGGGATCGTGCAATGAAAGGTTGGGATATGTACGGTGCAGATGGTTCCATGCACAGCCCTGGTGCCTCACCTTCACAGAGCCCTGGACCTTCCTACATGAGGATGAGTCCGCAAGAACGAGGTAATTCAATCAATGCTACCCCATCCCCCCCCATCCCTCCTCCTGAAAAATAAGAGAGAGACAAAAACATTTAAGGCTTAAACTGATTTGTTGAACTTGAAAAAAAAAATCAAAGTACCCCTCCCCCTTCAAAAAAACCCCAAGTAAAGGTTAAGGTCAAGGTCAAAGTCTCAAGGGTCAACAAAATATTGAAAGTATGTCAACAACTTGTATTTATGTAGAGTACGTTAATATTTATTATATACCACACACACAGATCCTTGTCATTTGATTGGTGGAACATGCGTCATGTGTCATCCTTTATTTTGCCATGTATATATACCTAACTGCCACGATATAGGAGTCCTATATGGATGATTATAGGACACTTTGGACGCTTTGAAAAAATCATTTCCAAAATAATCGATCCCCGCCTTATTGTCCAAATGAGGCAAGGTTGTGTCATGACAGACAAGGTTGGTGTCTACATTGAGTATTCCACTTTGTTTTGAAGGTTTTTTAAAGACTTTTTAGAGTGTGGGGTGGATGAGTTTCCGTGTCTATTTTGTGCTTATTGTGAAAAAAATAAAAACAAATGATAATGATCTATGTGTGAGTTACATAAAACAAATATTGAATGTATTTTGTTCGTGCATTGGCTTTATTTTGATATCACAGGAAGTACTAGGTCTGGTCAATTCAAAGTTCGACCACCGAGGGCGCCACGGAGACAACGTAAGATCCAACATTCTGAGGCAGTATGCCCCCAGGAAACTATAGAAATACCAGGTACATCCAGGACCAAATCCATTTCATGAAGCCGTTACAGACAAAGTACATGATTATCGACAACCTGAAAGCTCACAGTTTCTAAAGTTCATATCAGTGCCAATCCTTCAGAGAAATATTTCCATCTGAAATACACTTTCAAACTTGAGGAAGTAGCATTTAAAGTCTCTTAAAGTCACCAACTTCTGCATGCAAAAAATGTCTGATATACACTTTTTGTATGGTGTGTGTGTTTTTTTAAACTTTGAGGATGGGAGTGAATTTACTCTTCTCAAAACAAACGCTCTACAATTTTTTTGTGCAGTATTTCCTGTTTAATAAAGAACATGTAATCTTGAAGTCCTTTAATCTTAAAATCTAACCGTAGTTTATAAATCACTCTACAGCTGCTTCTGAGATGCTTGAGGTAATCAACCTATCTGCTGATCTGACTTGTAAGGCAGCGCTATCATTACTAGAAGACACAGTGAAACAAATTGGTGAAATAAGATGGCTACCAAACGATGGACAGAGACCGTGCCTTGGATCTCACCAGGTAATAAGAGTTTACAAACCAACAAGTACAAATTGGGTTGTGTTGTAAGGCCCCCCCCCCCCCAAAAAAAAAAAAAAAAAAGTTGTTTGTCCTGGTCTGACCATCCGTCATTTGCGTCGCAAATGATTTTTTTTTTTTTTTTCAAAAATTTGTTTTCATTAAAATTCTTTTAAAAATGTTGAAACTGAGAAACCATTATTGAATATAAAGCAGTTTACCAACCCACAGTGTTTATACATTCCTGACTGTTAATTCTGGTGAAACTTCAGTACTGTAGAAGTACTATGCACTCATCAGGTGGTAGCTCCGGTAAAGCATTCATCTCAACATCAACAACATAAAATCTTATATGGAAAGGTTTGCGGTGACACCATGTACATGTAATAATCTCTCTATGTGAGTTGGGGGTGGTTCTGAAAAGAACTGTTGGTTTCAACTCGACGTTTCGATCAGTATGCTCTGATCGTCTTCTGGAGAAAGCTGGACTCTGATGCTGCATGCTGCTTAAGTACTGTGGATGGGGACTAGCTTGGTGATGCACGAAGGCGGGAAGTAGAGGCGGGAAATGGAGCTCGGTGATGCGTGGTAAAACTGGATCCTGCACTGGAGCCTTGGACTGGTGTGTGGGGAGTGTGTGCTCACTGAACTGTGTCAGTAGGAACAAGCACAGGGGATGGTGAGGGTGTGGGGCCTAGGGGACTGAGGGTATAGAAGACCCAAAGCAGTCTGAAGGGGGTATGGGGCCTATGTGGACTGAGGGTATAGGGGACCCAAAGCAGTCTAAATAAAATAAGTCTAAATGATGGAGTGGGGCCTAGGGGACTGAGGGTATAGATGACCCAAAGGGGGGGGGGGGGGGCAGTAAGAGACTAAGTGTTGGTGCCTAGGGGAGTGACCGTGGATATAGAAGATCCATTGGTCGGGAGGAGGGGGAGCCAGATGTCACTGATGTGGAAGCCGATGTCTTGGGGTACAGTGTCATGTTTGTGGATCTCGATGGCCTCTCTGATGCGTCTTGGGTGCCATGCCTGGATCGGAGCGATGATTTCTGCTGCTTCCCAGTCAACTCGGTGGTCTGTGGTGTGGGAATGTTTGACGATGGCTGATTTATCGAAGTCTCCCCTCCTTCCGTGTGCTCGGTGTTCTTTAAGTCTGGTGGGAAGGTTTCGTCCGGTTTCCCCGACGTAAACTTTACCACATTCACATGGAATGCGGTAAACTCCTGCACGGGTGGAGGGATCGTTCTTGTCCTTGTGCGATTGGAGAGAGCGGTGGAGTTTCCTGGGAGCGGAGTGATACACCTTGATTCCCGCTTGCTTGAAGATGCGTTGGAGGCGATGAGAGGGGGACCTAGGTATGGTAAACTAACTGTGGGTGTGTGAGTTTGACCTTGGGTATAGGAGACAATTTGGTCGTTGTGACGGGCTTACTAGTCTTGACTTGCTTGGCGTTGTATCCGTTCCGCTGTAGAGAAGTAGTGATGTGTTGTAACTCGTGCTGGAGGCTGTCCGTGTCACATATGGTGTAAGCACGCTGAACTAGCGCACGGTTGACTGATGACTTGATGGCTGGGTGATGGAAGGACCGCTGGTGCAGGTAACGATCGGTGTGGGTGGGTTTCCGGTAAATGCTGTGGTGGAGTGTGCCGTCTGGGTTTCTGGTAATAAGAACATCCAGAAAGGGTATCTTCCCGGAATGTTCCTGCTCCATGGTGAACTTGATACTTGGGTGTTGTTGGTTGAGGTACTGCAGAAATTCATGGAGAGAGTCCTCACCGTGGGGCCACACGACGAAGGTGTCGTCAACATAGCGGAGCCACAGACTGGGTCGGAGGTCAGCGGTGAGAAGGGACGATGACTCGAACTCTTCCATGAATATGTCAGCTAGGACCGGGGATATAGGAGATCCCATGGAGGTCCCAGCCGTCTGCTCGTAATACTTGCCCTGAAATTGAAAGGAACTAGAAGAAACACATGTACAAAGTAAATCATGAATTTGGTCAGGAGAAAGACCAGTGCGATCCGGGAGGGAGGGGTCATGCGATAATCTCTCCTTAGCCAAGAGGCAAGCTTCATCTGTGGGGACATTGGTGAAGAGAGATTCCACATCAAAACTTACCAAGATGTCAGTGGGTTGTAGGGTTAGACTGCGGGTAATGTCAACGAACTGGGTGGAATTGGAAACATGGTGTTCTGTGAGACCCAACCTTTCCATATCGTATTCCCACCATGCAAAGTTTCAAATCTTACTTAACATAAAATCTTGTTAGTTGAACAGTTGCTTGTATTAAAATACTATTCAAAGACATTTAATAAAAGAGTTCAATACAGTGAAAGTGTTGTGTTTAGTGTGGGACCCTCTATGGACAAACAAACATTTTTTAGTTTGCCCAAATGTCAAATTCAGACCAATTTTATGCTGACCTTTTGTTGACTCGTTCCCAATGGTACTGTTTGGGATTTTATAGAAAAAACATTTCCTCACATGTTAATTCTGAGATGCAAATCCTCAGATGCTAATCTAAAACATACTTATTCTGAGATGCTTATCCTGAGAAGCTAATCCAGAGATGCTAGTCTAAAAGATGCTTATCCTGAGATTCTTAATCTAAGAGGTTCTTATCCTGAGGTGCTATACCCGAGATGCTAATCCTGAGATGCTTATTCTAAAATATGCTCATTCTGAGATGCTAATCTGGAGAAGCTACATCGAGCGTTGGTACACACAATTTAAACCTGAATGAGTTAAAACTGCCTTAAAACCGACTTTAGTACTGAATGACCTCTATGTAGAAACCTTGATCACAATGCAACCTCTTAGATTTTCTCACATTTTAATTGATGTAAACAAGTTGAGGCCAGGAGGGCAGAAGAGTCTGGCCCATCATGATACGATGGAAATCAGTATTAATTATTAATGTGGGGACAGGGAATAAGACAGATATGGTGTCAATTGTCTTTTTCTCTCAAAAAATCAAGACAAAAATTCAAAATTTCAGGTTTTTTTAAATACAATCTTGAAAATGAAACTATGGATAAACGTACTCTTCCAAAAAGTGTATTTATAATGGATTGATTAACTCATTGTTTTTTTTTACTCTCCCTACCCATATTTTTGGTTTCAATGTAAAGGTGGATCCAAATGACCAGGTTTCCAATTACACAGTTCTTATCACGTTCCCGTCGTTGGAAGCAAGTCAAGGTGCCCTCACCAGTCTATCTAGTGCCAGTTTTACTCTTCAAGTTCCAGAGCGTGACTTCAGTCAACGTCTATCACTGCAATCAGCTACATAGTCCTTATTTGTTGATATTTATGGTTTTATTATCATTTTATAGAGTATTTTTTAGGCATTTTAATTTATTAGCTTTTTTTGAACCAGTAAAAGGATGCGCCATGTGAGTGATGAACAAAAAATTAATGGAAGATGACTTGATCCGAAGTGAGCAGTTCACAATTTCACGAAGCTGTTTACTTGCTGTTTAGCGAAACTTGATTAGCACAGAAAAATCTTGCTTAGCAGAAGCAGATTACCAGCCAAAATGTCATGTAATGTATATTGTTGGCACTGGTGCCCTGCAACCTTTTGCTAAACGGATAAATTTTGTGATAGTTTTTGCGTAGCAGCTCTGTGAAATTGGTACGTTTACTTTTTTTTTCAACTATTGGAAAAAGAAATTGGTGGGTACATTAAGAGATTAATGAAGAGAAATTACTTAAAGATTCAAATTTATGTTGGATATATCATGTGGATAGATTTTGTAGTCAAAAAAAATAAAATAAAAAAAATCTTAGAAATTTACTAGAATATCTTTCAGTGTTGTAGAGAACAATTTACATACTACATGGAAGGAGTATATGTACAAATATATATTTTAACTGTTTGGAAAAGAATTGCCCAGTTGTGTTGTGGAAATCTAGGTCTAATTCCTTTAAATAGAAACATATCAGCAGGTTTCTTGCTGAGTGGGAAATGGATGATGACCAACCAAGAATGTATTGGTTGTATCGGTTTTTTGACTGGTTGGCAGTGTATCGCGCTACACACTGGTCCATACTTAGCAAGAAACTGATACCCTCTTAAGCCCACTTGAGTCATAATATTTCTTTTGAGATTGTTCATTTTATCTTTTTTACTTCACCCTTCCATTTGAGTTTACAAAAATATTTTTAATTGCAAAAAAACCCCTACATTATTTTGTTTTCAAATTCAAAGCGGACGGACTTAATTTACCACAAGAAACATTGCTAACTTATGTAGGAAAAACAGTTGTCTTGTTGATCCAAGACAATAGGAGCAAATCTCGTATCCTATTTCTCTATCTGGACTTCTTGTGACCTGGGGTCATAACTACCTGGATTGAGTCTGCTACCCCCCACCCCACCCCACCCCACCCCACCCCACCCCCTTCTCTATCCAACCTCCAAGAAAACAATTACGGAAGATTAGTAACAAATATGTGGACTGAATAATGTATGCATCATGCATGTCAAGTTCTCCTGGATTGTTCTCTGTATTTTGTAAGTATTGATTACATCAGTTACTGCAGTGTCAGTTACTGATATCTGAATATATTGATTACCAAGAGGCAGGTTTTTTTTAGAAGTCGGAAAATGGTTTGAAAATACAGCTACAGCACAAGAAATAGCACTAATGACGTCACTTTGCGTTATTATGGGTTATTGGGAACACATAACTTCATAATCTCACAGTTATGGTCAAATAACAACTAAATACAAATTAACAAGGATAAAAATAGTCAAATTAGTTTGAGTGATTTCGTTCAAATTGATCTTTAAAAACTTTTCCTGCAGATGATGTCAGTTTGAATAACCCTTTAGAGATCGTAATTCATCACCATACGTCCTGACATGAGTAATAAGTTGTGGATATTCCAGCAAAATGTCTGGAAAAATTACGTGAAACAGAGTTGGTTTTGTTTTTGAAAAGTAGATACTATATTAACATTGGAAGCGTTGGAAAGTGTCAATTCAGGACATAATCTTCACTTTGACTTTTTGGGTTGAGTGGAAGTAGGTCAAATGTTGCGGCCACGACCATGGGCATTTTTGTACAAGGCGTTTGCGACCACTATGGTCTCCAAAGGGTTAACAATTTAAAACAAGACATCAAAGTGTTGTATGCTACTAGTTCAAAAAAGCAGGAGCAGTTGTTTGATTCAAACTGCCACTTGAAGTTGTTATGAAGTGTCTTGAGGAAACTGGAGGCTTCATGAACTCTTTCACATCTTTATAGATATTACAAATGACATCATCCCAATTTCTATGCCTTCTCTGCCATTTCTATATACCCCTTGCATATAATGTCACAAGCCCCAAAAAGCGCCCTCACTGAGGTCAATGAAGACCTATCACCCATGCATGTTTCCATTGTTTGACCTCGGCGATGGCGGCCAATGCAAGGGGTCTATTGGCAAATGTATTGGCAAGATTGTTTTTTTTACTACCAGGGTATTTCTGTGTACCTCTTCCTTTATACTATGTATGAGTGCTATGAACTTTGAACCCTGACCTTGCATGAGCTCAGACCCCTGATCTTTAACGGTGAAATAGTCCCATGTCCCCCCCCTCCCCCCCCCCCCCGAAGGTATATTATTAATTCCCAGATGTTATTGCTTCAACTTTTTGATGTTTATTAAAACAAAGGAAGAGAGTCTGTGACATGTTTTATGTCATTCTTGCTGGCAAGGTTGAAAATAAAAACATGACCCGAGATTAAAATAGTACACCCATTGTTGAGTAGACAGAAAAAAAAACCACTTTTTATACTGAATAAATAGGTTATGATGCTTTTACAAACTTTCTAACATGTCGCTTTTTTGGTACTTAGGTAATATTGGTCAGGATACCAGCGTTTTTGTTATTTTTTTTTTCAATAGTCACATCCTCCCTGAAGTTTTTTGGTGCATAAATAAGAAACATCAGCTGCATTATACAGTTATAAGATAATTTGTTAAAGTAGTTGAGACTTATAATTACAGGATTGTTGTGTGATTATCTGATTACATTAGGGCACAATTTCAAAAACCTGCTAAGCAGGAATGGGTTACCATCTAAAATACCATAGGAATGATGTTGTATATGTGACTGGTTCCCTGGTACAGTTTGCTAAGAGGATTAATTTACTCCGCAAATGCTTACAAGAGTGATGAAATTGTGCCTCAGTCAAGCTTGGATATATCCAGGCGTCTTTTTTTAAACAGTCAAAACGAAGAAAGGTTTGTTTTGTCAAGTGCAGTATGCACACATTCATTATATGCTGCCTATATCATGTTCATTTGTGCCAAAAACAGTGATTACTATATTCATGTTGAGAGAGTAAGTGTCAATAGATTGGGAATCAATTTCATGAATTGATGACATCAATGGAAGTCAAACAGTAGTCTAGTGTCTCCGTTCTCCATTTTGGTTTACAACATTCAACTGGCTTTGTATCAAGGAGTAGAAAAGAAAGCTTTGTTTACACATTTTGTAGTTATAGTTTCATGTGTCTGTTAGATTCCCCTGGTAGTTCTTCATCCCTTCCACAAGAAAGACTCGTAGGACAACTTCAACATGAAACTGGTTCCCATCCAATTTGCCTGGTAACTTATGCCGCACAATTGCAGTTAGAGTGTGATTTTACCGAAGCACTGTTTTAAGTTCAAGTCAAGTCATCATAGATGACAACACCACACAGCAATCAGGGATAACTCATCCAGCTGCTAAGTGCACAAATGTTTTCGCTTAGTAGAAACTGGTCACCAGACAAAGTGCCATTGGATATTCAGTGTTTGTGACTGGTTTCCTGCTAAATGTTTACTTAGCTAATAAAACTTGTTGAGCAATATTTTGTGCTTATCAGCTCTATGAAATGGGGTCCAGGTTGGTTGTAGTCTTCATCATCATTTCATAGTTTAGCAACATGCTGCATACAATAGCGCCCTCTTGAGGTGATAACATGGGGAAGTGCAATGTTTGAATTGCGTGAGTTAAATACAAGCCTGGAAATTTGGGCCATAGACAAGTCATTTGGGATACAGAAATCAAGGGTTAACTCATCCAAGATTGTGTTAACTGAGTTTAGAGGAAATTGAATGACTAGTGGAAGTTTACTACAGTTCCAAGATATTTCTCTGACCAACCTATGACAGATACTTGTTAGCATTGAAGTAGTTTGCTAAGTAGACTGTTACTTGGTAAGCGATTACCAGGCCATGTTCTAATGAAGTGACTTCGTCTGTGGCTATAACAATTGGCTGCAGATGCAACATTGTTGAATAAGCATTTGTAATGGACTTGCCTCAGTCACAGCCAAAGCTGCCAATTCAGATGTGCTAGGCAGCATGTCATTCTTGTTGCAGACTTCATTGATCATGCCTTGGGCTGATGTTTTCAATGGTTTGCACACAATCTTGTGTTGTCCACTTATAAACGGTTGTCCTTAAACCTTCTATTCTTTGACTGGTGCTCATCAGCTGATACGGCTGTCCAACGTAATATCATAAATAGGCCGTGCAAGTCTCATGCGTATTAAAACATTTTTGGGACCACTTTGGTCCCACGTACATTGCTTTAACGAGTGAGGGAAACAAACTCACACACTTTTAACAGGTCCCACTGTTCAAATACACGCAAGACTTGCACAGTCTATTATGGCTAATAAGTTTGACTCAATGTTTCCGGAAAGTTCAGTAAAACTGAAAAGTGTCAATTTTATGTTTTGTTTATTACTCATGGAAAGTTACGCTTTGAATAATTGCACATTGTTGGAACACATGTTATTTGTAATTTTGAAGTGAAACCAATTTGAATTGCCAATAAGTTTCTGGGATCTAAAAGAAGATTAATTGGTATTTGGCTCAGAATGAAACAATGGAATCTGCTGCCACCTTGCGTCCAACATCACATAGGTTTTTATGGTGCGTTTATTTTCCACCCCAACCATAGAATTAGCCTAATTGTAGTTGGGATGGCCCAACTGTAGTTGGTCTGGGCACAATTATAGTAACAGAGCAAATTCTATAGTTGGGAGCAAAACAACTACACCATTTGAAATTATACAAATTATGTTTTGATTTAGAGTATACTAATCTGAAAGTTCAGGTTAATGAAGATATGCTGTTTCCGATTTGACAACTTCTGAAAAAGCGCTTTCTTCAAAATTGCCTCTGCAACCAACGGCCTCAGATAAAGGAAAAGAAGTTTCTTGATTGAGGATTGTATATCTTCATTGGGAGAAGGTTTCATTCAGGGTACAAATATATATCCTATAGTGGGTAGTTAAGTTGTATTTATCCAAGGGGTAGCAGATCAGTGAGATTCTCATGGGGAGAAAAGGTCTGCAATTGGGTTAAATCAGTATCTCAATTGGGATAGTTCCTTATTGTGGCTCAGGGGTTCCTGATTGGGCACTAGTGAATTTTAGTGACAGGGAGTGGAGTGTTCCAGTCAGGGTAGAATTATATCCCAATTTGGGTAATTCTGTTTTCATTGTCACACAAGT
Organism: Plazaster borealis; assembly: GCA_021014325.1. Taxonomy (NCBI): domain Eukaryota; kingdom Metazoa; phylum Echinodermata; class Asteroidea; order Forcipulatida; family Labidiasteridae; genus Plazaster; species Plazaster borealis. The sequence goes on from CM037463.1 coordinate 1,126,357, forward strand.
CTTCTCGATAAGGGACCAGATATACCCTCATTAGGGTCAGAGGGCTCCAACCAGGGTAAAGGTGTAGTGGGATAGGTAGGCGTGAGTAACAGTAAAAGTACTGAGTTTGATATTCAGGTGGCAAATTTGACCAACAAATACTTGTGTCTGTAACACAGTAAAAGTCAAGGTGCATTATTACTTCAGGTATTAATGAGTCAAGTTGGGTTCTAAATGCAGGCTTTTTGGTACCTGTTTTTCATGCAAAGCAATGCTCTTAAAGGCCTAACATTTAAGAGTCTTGGGTTAGGTCTCTACTCAAGTTATTCATTGATTGGTTCATATATTCAAACCTACCCACACTATATAAAGACCAGAGAAGTCTGCCTAGTCTTTTTCTCAAGGCTACATTTTGTAGTGTCCAGAGCAGGGTATATGTACCCATGCAGTAAAATCCTGACGTTGTTTGGATATTTTCTTTTGGTACTTTGAGAATAGTTTAGCAATCATGAGACTAAATTGAGTAAACATGTTTTTTTATTTTCGGTGTAACCAGTGAAACATAATTGCTGCACTTTTTCATTTAATATTCCTGAAATGATGAAATCACAAAAAACTTTATACACACAATTCCGTGTCATTTTAATGTTTCTGTGAGCTGTACTTTGTGTCAACCCTTCCTCCCAAATCCATGTCAAAATTATAATTCTATATTTTGTATACGTATTTGTAAACGTTTGACTCGTTTTCTGTGAGGAATCACCTTACTCTATTTGTTACACGCAGTGCCCTGCCATGAAATACATGTACTTGTCTTAGACAGAGAAAGAAAATGAAAAAAAAAAGAATAATGTAAATTCAATGTTTTGTGTGGTTAGGTAAATAACTCCATGTCACGATGTATGAGGTTTGCAACGTACTGAGCTGGTCTAGATTCGGACCCAAGCAATGTGTCTGTAACGTGTACATTACAAGTTGTGTGCAATGTGTAAATGGACTGAAAAACAAATAAATTATTATGGAAGAAATACAAACTCTTAGTTGGCTTTCAATTTTTAAGAATGTGTTGTTGTTCCTTTTTTATTTTTCATTATAGCAATCTGATTTTAAAAAGTGTCACTTTGAAGGGATTGTAGCCTATACGTTTGGTAATTGGAACCCATTGTTTGTTTCAATCCTACATAGTTGTAGATATATACCATAAAACTAACCTGTGAAAATTTCTTTTCAAAAGGTGGTAGCGTTTTTGAGATATTGCCGAAAATCTGGAGTGGTTATGTCCACGCGGGAAGAATAATCTGCAATTGGAATACACAGTCTGAGAAACGTTACTGCAGTAATGCATCTCAGATCAGATTTTGGGGATAAAAGTGATATCTTTTTCCATAACCGCAGTACTGCGAAGTGAAAAGTTTCTTAAAATACATTATACTATCCAAAGCTGCTGTACTTCTTATTACCAAGTTAAGTTTTTATTGCCATTAATTTTCAGAGTCATTACCAAACGTATACAGACCCTTTAACATTGTTTAATTTGGAATCATTTCTTCTGTTGGTTGTGAAGTGTTTACTTCAGAGTTTAAGGCTGCACAGCATTCCAGGCACATGTTGTTAACTTAAAGGCGGCTGGTTTCTCACGTTCCATTTTTATCTCAGGAAAGAAAGGAAGAAAAAAAGGAAGAAATTCCATCATGGAAAAATCCATTGATTATTGTTCTTTGAAAAATGGTTTGACGCATCTTAAATTACGGTACTTTAAAAACTTTTTTGGAACTTTATGTCATTTTGGGGGTTCTTTTATGGTAAATTTTGTTTTCTTTAATAAAGATGATGTAACGTTTGCCAGTTGACACAAAAAACATTTTAGTTTGTTTTCAGTCTGAGATGCTTTCAAGTCATAAGCTTATTCTTTGCCGACAGAGTTCTGATCTAAAATGTCTGGGAGATCGCAGGTCAGTGATTGCAAATACCCCCCCCCCCAGCCTCACTACCATGGGCAAAGAGCTGTATCGATACCTCACTACCATGGCAGCGAGCTGTATCGATACCTCTTGTCGCTAACCCATGGTAGGGATGTACTGACAAACAATGCTGATTAGCTCCTCATAGTCATAGCATAGAGCAAGGATGCTCGTAGTGACTGATTTGCATGCTTGTCAAAATCTTTGGAGCGCGCGCTTGGCCCTCACTTTTTCTGTGTCTCGAGTCCCACAACTTCCTCTGTGTCTCGAGTCGAGTCCTGCAGCTTCCTATCCCAAAACTTAAATTCTCTAAATTATTCCCCAGCTCAATGATCATGAATATGCATATTATTGCATTTTCAGTTTTGATTAATATAAAAAGGCTTATATTACAAAGCGCCCTCTGTTGAAATCAATGTTTAAGTTAAAAAGAAGACACACAAACGACTTGTAAACAAGTCTTGTTATTATGCAAGATGGCAACCTTCTGGATGCAGAGTGTGAGAAAAACTCGGCAGATCGGTCACAGTATTTTAAGAATTTCGAGGTTAACTTTGTATCAAATGAACTCAAACTCTAGGAGGAAGATAACCACATCATGTTGCTGTCGTGGTTCGCATCACCAACCGGTATATAATATACTTCTAATTTTATTTTTAAAAATCACCATCGTGTCATTCATATTCTTCCACACCGCGCATTCATGGCTGGGCTAGGCACCGGTATTTGCCGGTGTACAACATTGGTAAATGTCAAAGACGAGTATCCACACTTTTCCTTCCTCCATGATGTAACCCAGATATACATGAAATAACAAACCTGTGAAAGTTTAAGCTAAATCTGTCTTCGGAGTCATGAGAAAACAGTGAACAAAAAACTTTATATATTTTCACTGTTTTCAAACTTCAAATCGGATTTTATCACCAGTGATTAGTCATGACTGTAATTGTTTTACTCATTTCCTAAAGGCTAAAAACTATAGCCTTTCAAGCAAAACTATTTCAAGAGAAGTTTTCCATCATGACCATCTTTATACCATGTAAGTTATGTGCAAATCTGTGAACATTAAAATGTTCAACCTTTCCAATGTTCAATGTTGTACCACCCTTACGAAACTAAACATTGAAAAGAACTTTGATTTGTTTTTCTTTGGCAGGTATTTGTTTCATTATTAAAAGACAAACCTAAAGGAAGTCTGAGGTGAGTTACTTAACTTTGACTGATCGATAAATCATTCAACTATAATCTCTGAACTTCTTTTTTTCTTTTCTTTTTTTACCATGGCAGATGTGATTTTTTAAATAGTGAAAAACAAAAATAATAGTCTGGCTTTTACGAAAGGGTAATTTATCATGTGTATCACAAACCAGGCAGTGGCCTTACTTACATTACACTTACACAGTCAGCCAGTAGTTGCGATGGAGGGTTACAAAATTATTGCGATAATCGTGTTCGTAACCCTCAATCCTCCCGACGGTCACAGAAGATGGAGGGTTACGATTATCTCAACAAGTTATACAGATTAAGCTTAATACAGAGTATTATTTAGTGTTGTTTTATGGTTGAATGATTCAAACAAGAGTAATCCTTGATCTGTCTACGACTGTCGGGAGAGGATCGAAGGTTACGATTATTGCAACTATAGGCAGCTGTGATAGAGCTCTTGGTCACATCTCTTAGAAGGACCGTCGAGGGGTGGGTGGGGGGTGGGATAAAAGGTTATGATATCACAACTACCCTGAGGCTTAATGTTTCGTAGGAGAGGTGGGTTTAGATCATCGCAACTATCCATCCATGAAATTATTTCCCCTGGCCTTAGTTCTAATGTTCTAGAACAAATCGCAATCATTTTATCATTCCTATTTTCTTTTAAAGTAGCAATGATTGTAATCCTGTGGTCCCTCACACCAGTAGTTTCGATAATCGTAACCCCCCATCCTCCCAACGGTTGCAGACTATTGTCTCCAACTGTCAGGAGGATGGAGGATATCGCAATTACCTCTCCGTAGGTAACGATCGTAGTAACTATTTTAAAAGTTACTTTTAATACCATAATGTTTGTATTTTTTTGTAATTCATTTCATTGATGTTTAATTTAATTATCTGAATCTGTCTTACTTTGTTTAAGGAGCCTGGGTCCATGTTACTCCACAAATTCACATTTGTTTCCTAAAGAAGTGAGTAGTCCGGAGAAACTCACGCAAGATGACATAAATGCCCTGCATGAAAATATTTGTAAGGTAAATACTGCTAGCTAGATGGGATGATTTTAATACCAATTATTGATTTGTCGTATTGTTTCAGTTTAAAGATAACAATTAGGCTAATAAAGGAAAAAGCAAAAAAGAAACATACAAATATATATAGTTTTTAAAAAGCTGATTGCGGTGATTGTACCATTTTTGAAACATCCACATTGCAAAACATTTAGACTGAACATGTTTTGTGCACAAGTTTCCAATATTGAGTAGCAACTGATACATTTTTATACATTTTTCTATGCTTTACATACAAGGCAAATTGTTCACTGAGGATATAATCAAACTAGTATTATTAATATCCTGTTTCTGTTGTCATCTTTATTTGACAGGAATTAATTACAGATGAGAGATCTTTACAGGAGGTAGCTCAGTACTACTTTGATGGGAAAGGCAAAGCTTTTAGACCAATGATAGTTTTACTCACTGCTGGTGCATGCAATACTCATACTCATGGTGCTAACAGGTAAGTAACATCACCTAGGCTTAATATTCAGCTTACTGTAACCCTCCTACTGTCTGACCCTCAGACCTTATTCTTTACAGAGACTCCAAAGCAATTGCCTGCAAGCAATTACTTTGTCAAGGAGTCTGGGTACAGAGAAAGGTACATCAAACTTGAATTGTACAACAGTATGTAGTTGATTTTGAGAATGTTGTTACTTTCACATTAGCAATTGCCTCTAGATGCCCTTGGTCACATTGCTTCCATGCCTCTGCTCCATCCCCCTGCTCCATGCCCCTGGTCATTGCCTTAGTGCCCCTTGAAATGCGCCTTAGTGCCCCTTCAAATGCGCCTTAGTGCCCCTTGAAATGCGCCTTAGTGCCCCTTGAAATGCGCCTTAGTGCCCCTTGAAATGCGCCTTAGTGCCCCTTGAAATGCGCCTTAGTGCCCCTTGAAATGCGCCTTAGTGCCCCTTCAAATGCGCCTTAGTGCCCCTTGAAATGCGCCTTAGTGCCCCTTCAAATGCGCCTTAGTGCCCCTTGAAATGCGCCTTAGTGCCCCTTCAAATGCGCCTTAGTGCCCCTTGAAATGCGCCTTAGTGCCCCTTGAAATGCGCCTTAGTGCCCCTTCAAATGCGCCTTAGTGCCCCTTGAAATGCGCCTTAGTGCCCCTTGAAATGCGCCTTAGTGCCCCTTGAAATGCGCCTTAGTGCCCCTTGAAATGCGCCTTAGTGCCCCTTCAAATGCGCCTTAGTGCCCCTTGAAATGCGCCTTAGTGCCCCTTCAAATGCGCCTTAGTGCCCCTTGAAATGCGCCTTAGTGCCCCTTGAAATGCGCCTTAGTGCCCCTTGAAATGCGCCTTAGTGCCCCTTGAAATGCGCCTTAGTGCCCCTTGAAATGCGCCTTAGTGCCCCTTGAAATGCGCCTTAGTGCCCCTTCAAATGCGCCTTAGTGTCCCTTCAAATGCGCCTTAGTGCCCCTTGAAATGCGCCTTAGTGCCCCTTGAAATGCGCCTTAGTGCCCCTTGAAATGCGCCTTAGTGCCCCTTGAAATGCGCCTTAGTGCCCCTTCAAATGCGCCTTAGTGCCCCTTCAAATGCGCCTTAGTGCCCCTTGAAATGCGCCTTAGTGTCCCTTCAAATGCGCCTTAGTGCCCCTTGAAATGCGCCTTAGTGCCCCTTGAAATGCGCCTTAGTGCCCCTTGAAATGCGCCTTAGTGCCCCTTCAAATGCGCCTTAGTGCCCCTTCAAATGCGCCTTAGTGCCCCTTCAAATGCGCCTTAGTGCCCCTTCAAATGTTCCAGACCAGGGCCTAATTTTATAGAGCTGACTAAAGAAGCAAATATTGCTTGAAAATTGATGAACAGGATACCAGTCACAAATGGTACATGTAGAATACTATTTTGGCTGGTAACCTTATTCTGGTAAGCATATTTTTATTGTGCTTAGCTAGTTTTTGTGCTTAAGCAGCGCTATGATATTGGGCCCTGATACTTGACAGATGCAACTGACACTCCCATTACGAGATGAGTAGATGCAAGAAGTCCAATTGGGCGATCGGGTTGGCGTTGTGGTTTCTTTCTTCACCTTCCACCTCTATGACCCTGGTTCAAACCCACCAGGGGAAATTGCGTGGATTAAGTTTTCAGTCCCTACCTGATTGCGTCGGTTTTCCCAGGATTAATTTTCCGGGATTTCTCTCCCACATCTAAAACTGAAACTTCCTTCTTTGTCTTCTCACCATGGGGTTCTTGGCCAGTATAGTGATTAAGTTCACTTTTCTGAGAATTCTTGGCTTCACATTAAAGAGAATCATTCAGCATATGGACAAAGATAGAGAACCTGTAGTGTCAGATAAGACTGAAACGCAAGAGCAGGGATTTGAAGTTGGAGAATTTGTAAAGTAGTCTTAAAGTACATGGACATTGGACAACATTGGATAATGTCAAAAACAAGTGTCTGCAGTTTATGTGACCCAACATATACAAATAAAATAACAAACCTGTGTAAATGTAGGCTCAATCGGTCATTGGAGTCACAAGAAAATAGTGAGAAAAAAAACCTCATATGTTTTCAAACATCGAATTTTAGTCTTGTGAGATCTAAGAAAATTGTTTTACTATATTTTTCAAAAACTATAATGGCATTTCAGGTAAATTTATATTTTTAGGGAAGTTTTTCACCATGACCATTTACAAATCTGTACACATTTATTTGTTCAATCTTATCAATGATGTGCACACTCTTTAATGTACACAAATCGTCTCTTTTTCCCCTGAATATCTGAACATATTATGACTATTTTGTCTTGTTCAGTAAACTGATTGATACTCAGAGACGGGTTGCAATGATAGCCGAGATGATTCACACAGCGAGTCTCATGCATGATGATGTTATTGATAATGCAGATACAAGAAGGAACAAAACTGCAATAAACGAAATGTGGGGACAGAGAAAGGTACAGAAAACTTGAATTGTACAACAAGAACTTGGATAATTCACTGTAGGATTGCGCTGAGAATTATGTAAAAATATATGAACTAATGAAATATTGTGCAGAAGAAGCCCCCTCCCCCACATGCGTTTAAGCATTACATGCGAAGTGTGGACCTGAGAACAAAAGAGGTCCACATAATGTAGGGACTTGAAACACTATGTGGACTTGCCTACCATTGGTGAAGAATATGTTTTTTTCTTAAGTGCCCAGAGTAAAGTAGTGTCCACAGAGTCAATGCAACACAGAGCTGGGTGTGTGTGGGTAGGTATCCACATTCAAACCGTGGACCTATAACAAAAGGGATAATAGGTCCACGGTTGCTATCACAAAGGAAATCATTGTGGTCCACGGTTGCTAACACAAAGAGTTGAACAAAGGAGGGTCCACGATTGCCGGTGTTTACACACGTGTGTGTGTGTGTGTACTTGTAGTGACATTCAAACTGAGGACTTATAACAAAAGTGACAATAGGTCCATGATTGCTATCACAAAGGAAGACAATGTAGTCCACGTTTGTCAGGACAAAGAGTTGAACAAAGGAGGGTCCACAATTGGAGACCATTACACACGTGTGTGTGTGTGTGTGAGCGTGTCTATCCATTGAAACCGAGGACTTTAACAAAAGGGATCCGGGTGTTTGACAGAGCGACGATGTCCTCGCTTTGTTTTCGTGTACAAACCCAATGGGGACGTCGCTTAAAAAAAACTTTGTCCAAACAATGAGAGAACAAAGAGAAGTCCTCGATTAGCGGGATTCACAAACGTGTGTGTACTTGTAGTGTCATTCAAACTGAGGACTTATTCCAACAGGGACAATAGGTCCATGATTGCTAGCACAAAGGAAAACAATGGGGCCCATGTTTGTCAGGAGAAACAGTTGAACAAAGGAGGGTCCACGATTGGAGACCATTACACTGTGTGTGGCTGTGCGCTCCAATTGTTAATATTAACCCATACTCCCTAGGCCTTCTTGCGTACAGGTGACCTCAATCCTCCAATATCCTCCTCTCCTACACTCACTCCACCACACCAAATTATTTGGACTTGGATAAGATTGGAATGCCTGACCCTGTGATAAGTAATTGTTTTGGGGGCCTACTGTCCTCAGTCCTTCTGAATCCTTCATTTTAGCAAAGAGGATATAGAAGAATTTGGGAGGGTTTGGGAAAGAAATTGCTAAGGTATTATTGTCTTAACTTTGGGTTGATTTTCAAGATTTTATAATTATTTACTTTCTGGTATTTTAATTCACTGGTTGACTTGTCGTCTTTTTTTGCTACATTTTACCCCAAGCTTTGTTTTCCTTGGTACTGCATCATTACTTAATTTTTTTTAATTTCTTTTTTTAAGTAACAATTCTTTTGTTTTCCCCTTACAGGCTATTTTAGCTGGAGACTTTGTTCTATCAGTTTCATCTCAGGTTTTAGCAAGGATAGGAAATGAAGAAGTTGTTGTAATTCTTTCCCAAGTCATAGAAGATCTTGTTAGAGGTGAGTCTTATCGTTGCTTCGGTGCCTCATGGGTATTTAATGAGATAAGAGAGTATCCGTTGATGTACAATACAATGGTCAAGTTCGCACAAGGACCAATGGTTAACTAGTTGAAATTTAGTGACATACGTAGAGCAAGCGCATAGAAGTTGAAGTGCGAACGATTCTAGTCATGTCATGTGAACACGACGGGCGGCTCAACATACTTTATCATTTCTGATAACTGGTCAACTCTGCACTGTGCTATGAAAACGGCTATTGATAACCAGCGATGAACCATGCCCGAAGGCTGGTTCCAAATAATCGACTAGCGTAGTCCAACTATCGTCGACTAGACAGAGTTCGGGCTAACTTAGTTGAACTGTGGTCAACGATAAATCTTGCGCGAACTTGGCCAATGTTATTACTGTGTGTTTGCAAACTTGTTTAAAAACAACCTAATATACCCAAACTGAGTGATTAGTTTTATTGTGTGTATGCTGAGGGACAAAATGGAAATGATCATCTTTGCAAATAAGGTAACAATGACTTGATTGGTCACAAGTGAAAGCTCAAATTGGATTCCCCAGATTTAAGACAGTGTTGCTATGTCTTACGTAACTAAGTAAAGCTTGCCCCGAACCATGTGACATAGTAACTGTCTCTAGATTGAGGAATTCAAATTTAAGCTGTCGCTTGTGACTATATAAAGCAAGTCATTGTACCATTATTCAAATCTTACTCGCAGATGGCTTATTCTCTCAGCAAGGTTCTGAGGTAGGATCATAGATTGGTAAATACTCCAAAAGATAATGACCTTAAAAACTTACTTGGTGAGAAGCACTGCAGCTGTTGATAGTATAAACTATTTTGAGAAAGGATTCCCTTCGAAGTAATATGGTTTGGTTAATTTACTCAAAACATTTTAATCTGAGCAACGATTCATGCATAAATCGTTTTTCAGATTTTTGAGGGTTGGTGCCTGTTTTTGTCTACTGATAAATATCAGATGATATATTTATTTTTTTCCTTTGTCGTTATTAGGGGAATTTATGCAACTTGGGTCCAAGGAGGATGAAAATGAGCGATTTGCCCACTACCTCAAGAAGACGTTCAAGAAAACAGCAAGTCTCATGGCGTACAGCTGTCAAGCAGTAAGAAATACATGCTGCACTTTAGATTAGTAAAATACACTGCTCCTTTGATGAGTGCTCATTTTGTTCAAAATTAATTTCACTGTAAAGAAGACAATTTCTCTGTTATAAACAACAGGTTACTTTTGTTAATGCGTTTTTGTTAACCCTTTAGAGACCATTGTGGCCAGAAACGGCTTGTACCAAAATGCCCATAGCGGCCGCAAATGGCTGCAAGATCTGACCTACTTCAAGATCTGACCTACTTCCACTCAAACAAAAAGGTCAGAGCAAAGGTCACGTCCTGAATTGACCTTTTCCAATGTTTCCCATTCTATGTTTCTGAAACAAAACTGAATGTCTGTTTCTTTTCTTTTTTCAGACACTTTTACAAGAAAAAATGTGCCAAAAACTTAACAATATTAGCCATGTCTGGTCGTATGGTGAAGGTTATAAAGATATGAATGGTCTCTAAAGGGTTAAAGCATTGTTTTCTGCTAAAGTAGCTCTTTGAGATTCAGCCCTCAGATCACATTTTGTTTCCACCCGTCTAAACCAGGTAGCAATTCTGGGTGGCTGCAGTGATGAGGTGTGTCAGATAGCCTACGAGTACGGGCGTAATACAGGCATGGCATTTCAGCTGATTGATGATGTATTAGACTTTGTTTCCAGTGATGCCGCTATGGGAAAACCAACGGCTGCTGACTTGAAGCTGGGCCTTGCAACGGGGCCAGTGCTGTTTGCAGCTGAGAAGGTATTACAAAGATGAGAAAATTCAGAAATTGATCCGAATTCAGACTTTATTATGACTGCCTGGTTAAAAAAGTAGCTGCTATTGCCTTTACATATAAAGAAATCCTGCTTTTTGATTTACTTCTCTGGCACTGAGGATACTGTTCCTAAAAGCTCCTTGAAATCTTTCATTCATGGGGTGACTAACTGGCTAAAATGTCACCATTTAAACATACCTCCACAAATTTGGATCCAAGTTTCAGACCTTTATGTCAGGAATGACTCACACCTGTAATTACGTCATAGGAGCTCGATGAAGATGGTTCGAAATGAAGATGGAGTTAGGATTGGGGGAAGGAGTAGTACAGCAGTTCTTTGTGTCTCTTCATGATTGTGATATTTACAAATTGTACAAACAGTTGGTGTTTGAATGAATGTATTAATTAAGACTATTTTCAAGCAAACGTGCGGCCTTCACAGCATTTTGTATCATCTTTACCTCAAATCAATTTCTTATTTGTGGTGAATATATCATAAATTATGAGTTAAAACCGAAAAAAAGGAAGCTTGACTGTTCCAAAAGGAAGTTGTTTTATGATTTTTTTATATTTTCTGTCATATAGTTCCCAGAGTTGGATGCTATGATCATGAGACGGTTTAGCGAGCCTGGTGATGTGCAGACAGCAAGGGAAGCTGTTGCCAAGGTAACATTTGATGCATTTCTAAAGATTATTATGATATTCAGGCATGCAACTTTTCAATCGATCAGATGATTTCCTCTATCGTTTACTAACTATCGTTTACTATTTCCTTTACTAAGTAGTAAAAACATAGAAAATTGAAGAACACTGTACAAAGTTTTGGGGGCATTTCCTCTTTTCCCCCCTTCAATTACAATGTTACATGTCTGTATATTTATTACTCATATTATTTTGAGAAAACAGAATTGCTGTTGCAAACTGCTTACCAACCAAAAGGACCTATGGTTTAAACGCAAAAAAAAAGTTGAGAGTGATGTTTCGACTCCAGCGCAGTCTTTCTCAAAGGCACAAAATATTATTTTAACAAGTGGTCAGGGTTAACTTGGTCAAGGCAAACGTGCTGCCTTCACAGCTTTTTTATCATCTTTACTTCAGATTGATTTTATATTTGTGGTGAATATATCATCTATTATGAGTTAATGTACAGGTTCAAGTCCTATACTGAACACTTTCATATTGCTATTGCTGCCAAGTTACAAAACCACAGTTCATTGAAGCTGTTACCAGTTGGTGTTTATAGACCCTTCTCAGATGACATCAATATTTTATCGCTCGCCATAATGGCGACTTACACGCTCATATTATGCACACACATTACTGGAACGGCACGAACATGTGATACGTAAAGCAACACTGGATGGCACTGCGCGGATGTATCCTACATGTGCTTAGTACTCCAGCATGGCGTTGCTATAGAAATGGGACATCACTGAGAAGGCTCTTAAAAGTTAAAAAACATGTCTGAATGTTGAGATATAATAATAATAACCAGTTCTTATATAGCACATTTTACAATAACATATCAAAGCGCTTTACATTAGTGCCATGGTCATTGGGCCGATAACGTTCCTGTAATCTTTCTCAGCTCCCTGGGGAGTATACAGCCCCGGGCTGCCGTGGCGCTCCAAAGGCTTTTTCAAACACAATATCAACCTCTACTCTCGCAGGAACCCATTTATACCCTTGGGTGAAGAGAAGCATATATAATCAAGTGTCTTGCTCAAGGACACAAGTGTCATGACCGGGATTCGAACCCACACCCCGATGACTAAACCACCAGAACTTGAATTTGATGCTCTAAACCGCTCGGCCATGACACCCTCATTGTTGTTATTTTCAGACTGAAGGCATCGAGCAGACAAGACACATCGCTAACCAGCACAGCCTAGAAGCTCAGAAGCAGATCAGTAAATTACGTCCCAGCCCAGAGAGGCAAGCACTTATAGAACTTGCACAGCGAGTTGTTACAAGAATAAAGTAAAATCATAATTGAAATCCTTGTGTCAGTCCAAGAATGTTGTTACGTATCTCTGAAAATAACCTTGGCACAACACAGGTATTGAAAACTGACAATAGACTGTGCAAGTCTCGCGCGTATTCAAACATTTTTGGGACCACTTTGGTCCCACGTACGATGCTTTAACGCGTGAAGGAAACAAACTCACGCACTTTAACGGGTCCCAATGTTTGAATACGCACGAGACTTGCAAAGTCTATTGTTGTATTTCGCCATAACTACTCCTGATGTACACTAGTGTACAAAAAACCCTGATGGCGTCAACATGAAATGGTGTGAGAAACCAAGGTTTTACACTGATTTTACGAAATGGTGAAATTCTATAAATGTTTAGTTTGTGCACCACAGTGATTTACTGAATACAGTCAAATCTAAGGTCTACAATCCTGGATAAACCTTGTGTTTCCTCCACTTAATTGATTTAGACAGAATATTTGGGGAAATGAACTTCAAATTATGGATTTTTGTTGCTCCTAGTCCTGCTAGATTTTCCAAGGAATGAAAAAAAAAAAAAATTATCATCGAAAATTTGATTCCCATCCCTGTTTGCAATCTACCTCAGTGTAAGACATAATTTAGTTGGCACGGAAACCTTAAATATTGTCAAAATATAAGTAAGATTTCTTTATTTTAATCAGGATTATGTGTGTGGGGGAAAACCCAAAACAAACCTGAGGGCCAATATGTGGGTTATCATGAAAGAAGAGGTTTTACAGTCGGGTTTTATGTGTTCAGAAACTGTAAGTTCATTTTTATTTGACAGTGAGCTGCAGAGATATTACTGATTATGGAACTTGTCTTTCTGTCAGTAAATAAGGAGCAAATAATGAAGAACTTGGGTTTTTTTAAGACACTAATTCATAAATATTATCCACAGAAGTTTATGCTCCTTTTTCACTGATGAAAATTCCTTGAAAGACCTTTCCAAGATATTATTCATTCAACAATCAGTGTGTACAAAACCCATCTTGTTATCTTATGTCATTGAATGTGTGTGATAGAACCTTGTAAACAATTAGACATAGAATAAATTTTCTGAAAGTGTCTGAAATTGTTGCAAGATAATCTGATAGAAACGTGTTCTATCTATTTAACGAGAGCAGTTTTTTAGTTAATATTTTTTCCATAAAGAAATATGTAAAATATTTTATATCAAATCTGTTCATTAGATTTTAATAATAGTACAATAAATTGCCTTGATAAACTTTTTCCATGTGCATTTGTTTTATGTGTGACAATCTTTAATACAGAAGCCCTTAAAGGGATTGTATACGTTTGGTAATTGGAACCCACTGTTTGTTTCAATCTTAAAACTAACCTGTAAATATTTTTTTTCAAAAGGTGGTAGCGTTTTTGAGATATTGCCGAAAAACTGGAGTGGTTATGTCCACGCAGGAAGAATAATCTGCAATTGGAATACATAATCTGAGAAATGTTTCTGAAAGAAACGCTTGATATATTTTTCCATAACCACATTACTTCAAAGTGAAATGTTTCTCAAAATGCTTTATACTATCAGAAGCTGCTGTACTTCTTACCAAGTAAGTTTATATTGCCATTAATTTTATGAGTCATTACCAAACGTATACAGACCCCATAAAGGACATGTACAAATACAATTATATTAATACAAATTTCCATTTAAGGCCCCTACTTTGAAATGACGCAGATACACTCAACATCTTCTATCTTCCTTTTCTGTGGAACTCTCCTCTTTTCCCATTGAACTCCCACCCTCTCTTTCGTCACTAATCTACCCTAATCTACCTTCGTCACTACCTTCCCTTCTCACTACCACCACTCTGCTCCTCTTTCATCTGTCGACCATGTTTGCACCCCAAAACAATTCTTTATCTCAAAAGCCTACTGTACCAGTTAACGTTGTACTGAGAAATGTTTCTATCTGTGGTCTTGTACAAGACAATTGTCCCACTCGGCTTGTCATTACAATTTGCTATTAAAATCAAAATAAGCAAATTATCAATATGCACAAAATTCCTGAACAAATCAATGGTTGTTTGTTGTTTTCTTTAAAATGTGACAGTTTGGGAGGACAAATTCATTGTTAATTGTTAAAATAATCCCCTTGTAGTCTAATTTGGGCTAAACTGGGATATTGTGGAAAATTGACGTCAACATTCAGGTGGATATGGTGCCAGAGAAAAGTGCACTATTTACAGGTGCAGAAAGGAAAAGAATTTGGAGTTGTATGGAGTTCATATTGAAATTAGAGAATTTAAATGAATGTACTGTTTAGAAAACCAACGATGTTACAATGCAATTATTTGCTCAACCCCAATTATCTCATTTCGGGCTCTGAGATACCATGCCTGATATGTGGCAGAGGGTGTAACCCCACCCCCCAATGTTCACATACTTTGCTTTAACCATGGAGGTAGGATTACCTCCATGCTTTAAAGGCATCGTACACGTTTGGTAATTGTCAAAGACCAGTGTTCTCATTTAGTGTATCCCAACATATGCATAAAATAACAAGCCTGTGAAAATTTGGGCTCAATTGGTCATCGAAGTTGCAAGAAAATGATGAAAGAAAAAACACCCTTGTTGTACAAATTTGTGTGCTTTCAGATAGGAATAAAAACTTCTTGCAAGAAGATTTTTATTATTTTAGTGAGAAATTACCTCTTTCTCAAAAACTACGTTACTTCAGAGGGAGTCGTTTCTCACAATGTTTTCAACAGCTCTCTGAGACTGTTGCTCGTTACCAAGTCAGTTTTGCTGATATATATATTTTGAGTAATTACCAAACGTGTACGATGCCTTTAACAGTGTTTAACACACTATTTTCTTCTTGTACAGTAGTACCCCACCCCCTAAAATTATTCTAAAGAATTCCTGACTTTCCCCGAACACAAGGAAGACACAAAAGGAGGGGCGGCGGTTCCATGCCACATATCGAGCACCAAATGCACTGACTGAGAATGGACGAAAGTGTTAATAAATAATAAAATGTCATCGCAAGAGGGCGGTATTCATTAAACAACATCTTCCCCTTCTGTAAAAAATCAACCCCTTTTTGAAGAAATGGTCGAATCATGACGTCAAATTTAAAGTCCGCCATTTTGAATATTAATCAGGGAGTCACCCATCACAAATCCGAAGCGGCCAGTGAGAGGACTTTCCCGTGCTATTTTGTATTCCGGTAAGCCGAATTTATTAGATCATTTTGCCTCTGAAACTAAAATGGCTGTAACTTTGTGACATTTTGTTTATAATTTAGAGGGTTTCTTTGGAGTTTAGTCCTGTAGACGGTTAGGTTGGTTGGTGGGGCAGATGACGCGCTCGGTAAACTTCTCCTCGGAAGTGAGTGTGTGTCAAGGGATGTTCCATTCGAGTACGACATGTACATTGATGATGTATAGTCGTTGGTGTACTGCATGCATGCAGTGCTTGCATAGAGTGAACTAAAATCTAGCGCTGATTGCACGTCTAAGTTCCGGTATTCCAAACTCAAAGTTAAAACGTTTATAACTTTCATTAACTTACTTAAGCCTGTCACGTTTCTATAGTTGATGTTTAAACCATTTAGTTCAGACATGTTAGAATGAGGTCAATCAATTGGCAATCATTCAGCAACAGTTGTGGTACATGTGTTGTTGTTTTTATGGGGCAATAAATAATGAATTTGGGACAAAACTAGACTATGGCCTGTTTTGTGTTAAAACCATGGAAGGTAAAAGTTGAAATTGAAGAGTTGTTGGCTTCTTGTTTTGTGCATGTAGTTAGGGATGATGTGTCAATATGGCCTATAAATTCCTTCCCCATCCATACCCGGCCCTAGCTGGCTGTGATCACTGATGGATTTAGAGCTTTTTTGGTCTTTGGAGTATGACTATATGAGATGTTCATTGAATCATTGGGAGGATCGGATCGAGGGTTACGATTATCGCAACTACCCATACCCCAGGCTCTAAAACTGAAAGAAATATGAACACTGTAGTGTAGTTTGATCATGATACTACTACTACTACCGTACTAGTGCTAGGGGTTGAATGCAGATGACAATGAGGGTTGCTTTAAAACAAAGTAACAATTGGCTCTAACTAAAAGTGTAATAAATGTTTAATTACAAAGGTTTTTATTTTGTGAAATTCATTGTATTTGCTTGTTACTCACTGAGTCATAGCCAATTAGCCATAATTACTGTTTTGTTGTTGTTAATCTGGCAAAAACTTCACCACATCCAAATATTATACCTTGTGATGAAAAAGTAACTACTGTTCGACTATACTCATGGTGCACAACAAGTCATTATGTCTGGTGCTTTTTTACACACAGGTTTAGAGTTTGGTAACTTTCCTCAGGTGGAACGACAAGTGAAATTACGTACAGTTTTTTTGAGATCTTTTTTAACCCCCCTGTCTGAGATACTTGTGTGCAGACAAATCTTGAAAGGGGCTCAAGCCTGAAATTACATCAGTTGATCAACAGTTGTTTCTGTTACTGTACAAATAAATTATGAATTTGTATGTGTACAAGCCTCTTCCTAAAACTTCAGTAAATGACAAAATTGAAAAAGAGATTAACATTTTGTGTAGGGCCTTATAAAATAGTTCTACATGTACAAGCCCTGTTGGCTAATTGAGCTTTATTAAAATTCAAGCCTTGTTTACCAAAAATTGATAATTTTTAGAATGTATAGTTTCTGAGTACGCGGGATGTACATGTAGTTTTTGGGTGTCCACAACGATGTATCATGGTACAAACCTGTTAATGGCTTGTCGCCTTTCATTCATAATGGTGAAGCCAGACTTTCCTAGGTTTGTTATTTGTGTTTGTTGGGTCACACAAAGTGCGGAAGCTGGTTTTTGAAAGTTATGAATGTCGATGGCATGCTTTAAAAGGGCAAACTGGCCTACGTTATTACAGGCATACATTATTTCAATATCGGAACACAACAAAAGTTATGAGAGAACGATACATTTTTTCCCATTGACTAGCTAGTGGGAGCAGTTAAATTGTCATTTCAATAAGCTGCCAGCTTTGTAACTGGTCCATATTTTAAGATTTCCTGTCAACTATGTTATTTGTCCTTTTAATTTGAAGTAATGAACAATCAGTGGTATAAAAGTGGCAAACAGTAAACAACATGTAGCCAGCAGGACTAGCTGGATAGAATTTGGACTTGTCCTCATGTGTTTTAACTGACATTTTGCCAGCGAACCCCGGCCCAATTTCATAGAGCTGCTGAAGTACAAACAAAGTAGCTAAGCCCACAACAGTTATGCTTGTACCAAAATAAGGTTACCAGCCATGAGCCAAAATGCCATGTCACATGTACAATTTGTGACTGGTCCCCTGCCTATTTTTTCTTAGCAGTAACATTGTTAAGCAATATTTTATGCTTAAATAGCTCAATGAAATTGGGCCAGCCTTTTTAAAAGGAGAACACTCTGAACTCCCTTTAAGAAGAGAAATGGTTTTTTGTATTGTTTGTTACTGTTGTGCAAAGGAAATACAAGCCCTAGAATAAACATGATCCAAGTTTCCGTAATTTCCTTGTTCCTCAATGAAATTATTAAGGTTACAATCAAAGAATAGCCACAGACAGCTAGTAATACGGGATGTTGAACCACAAGTCCATATTTAATTTCTTTAAAGCATTTGATGTAAAAAAAAACAGGACTAAAAAATAATAACAGTGTAGGTGCTCAAACAATGTATGACGCATCATAAATTACCTTGTTCTGTTTTGAATAAACCTTAAGAACTGTTGTTAGGAAAGCAAATAACAGGAGAAACTTTGTTTTAATAAGAAAGAGTGAAATGAACAGACCACAGTAATGCTTCAATCATCTCTTTTCCTGGACATTTCTACGACTAGTCAATTGAATTAATGGCAAGTGAATGTAATGTACATTGTTAACATGTTAGGATTTCACTCTATGAGATTAGTTTGAAGGTTGGATAAATTGTGACAATCTGGATTCATAAGATAGGATTGGTGGTACAATAGTAAGAAACCAAGACGTGGTTGCTTTGACCTGACCATGGCTATTATTTGTTAAATTTATGTTGTTGTTGAAGACGAGTTGTTTATGTGTCCATTTATCATTTTTATGTGGGGGGGGGGTGCACCCTACTGGTTTCCAATGGTGTTAGCAATTACAATCTTGCTTAACACTATATGAATCTGCTTGCCACTGCTGTGACTTCCTGAGCCTTCATGTTACATCCTGACATTGCAAGGCCATTCAACTTTCCCTTGGAAAAGGTTATGGTATTCTTGGATTAAAGGAGTTAACTTTGGTTTTGTATTTCATATCATGGATACTTGGCAGGAATCCATTGTGCATTATTTCATCGCATCATTGAATGTATGTGCTAGCACTATGGTGTAAATTGTCTATAAATAATTGAATGGATCCCGATGACATACCAACCAGACATCAAGGGTAGGGACTGTAGCAATCTTTAACAAATTTGTTAATTTGTTTGTGGTACCCACTGTTATAAGATTCCAAGTGGCCTCTTGTGACCGGGTGAGTCTTACCGCCGAAATTTGCGCTTACAATCACCATTCTCTGCTAACTGTGCAAGCGCCAAATTTCTGCGCTAGCTGTGTAAGCAAAGGATGCATAGTAATGAGAAGTTCGCATGCGCAAAAGCTAAAATTCCCTGCTAACCTGTGAAATGAGCTTGACATAAGCGTGGGATTCCCTGCTTCAGTTAGCGCCGATTCTTTGCTTACAGTACAAGCAGAGCCACGAAGTTGGGCCCTGCTCTTGAAATCCCGCCCGAAGTTGCCAAAAGAAATGTTTCTGTTGGACTGAGTGTCAATGAGTAAACAGTGTTGATCATGCATCAGTGTATAGGGAAAAAACAAATCATATTGTACTTCATCCCCAAAGCAATAATTACACAAAATTATCTCATTGAAAATATTATTTAAATACAGATGAAAAATAAAAATTCACAATTGATTCTATTACACTCTTGAGTTATGTCATGGAATTCTTTTTTTATATATCAGCAACAAATAAGCTTCAATTATTAGTGATTCCACGAAAGAAAAATGCCACAAATTCTTCAAATGATGAGTTTTCATCAGACTATAAAACCTAGATTTGAGTGCACTCTCGTTGTACATCACATGTTTGTGGTTGAAGGGTCAATGGATGCAGACAGTAAAAAATGTAGACTAGTCACCAGTCACTCACAGTGTTAATCATAGTGTACGATAAACAAGTATTAAGGAGTATCCATTCAACTCCGCACTCATCATCAGGCAAATTTCCAGTTCCAAATACCTGGCATTCCAAAGCAAGGATAGTGAAAGTTGAGATTGTCCCTAGCTTGTGGCTTAAGACATCTCTCTCTAGACCATCAGACTTATGGCAATCCAGGAATGTTCCATTTCAAAAATTAGGAGTTGCATTTATAGCCCATCATGGGGTCAATATACCGCACCCCTTTTGGGACTTTGACCAAAAAGTAAGCTTGAAATTTTCGAACAAACAGTTTAGAACTGTATTACACGTGCCACAGATGTAAATTTTGTACACATATATAAATATTTAGTCCAAGAGAAACTCCTGGCAAGTCTATGGCAGAGTTTAGGGGCTTCTTCTTTGCGCTGAAGATTTGGTGCCCTTATATGTACTGGACTAAAATGGTATCTGTACATGGTACATGTTACAGAATGAGATTCTATCATTAGGTGTTGTTGTTTTTAGGGTATGATTTTGTTGTTTATTCCTGGAAGAATTTTGTTGTTGAAACTTTTGGGGGGACAAAATTTCTATACAAGCTTGATGGGACTAGTATAAACTACAACATTGGTGTTTGGTCTGGTATAATTCATAAGCTCTTGTTTTAAAAAGAAACATTTGAAAATAACCTGTCATTTTTATTGAAAGAGAAGTTGTTTTGAAACTACATCTAATCACCTTATGGTAGATGTTTGGCTATGTTTTTAAACATAAATAATCTCTAACTGCCATGTTGAATAACATTGGATTGAAACACAAAATGTACTAGGTTGATTTTTGCCAGTACCAACACTCTCACCAGTATTGTGCACAGTGTCTGTCATGTCTGTAGGTTATGTTTTGTGGGGTAGGTGTGACCTTACTTTTTAGGTCACCAGTTCTGGGAATCAATGTTTTTAATATTTAATTAGCATCACCTCACGTTACAAAACTGAATATTGGGCCTACACATCCTGTTGAGTGGGTTTCCATTCTCAGGCTTTTGTGATACAGAGTGTTAATAGAGTAACAGAAACTGTGCTCCCTCTTTGCATACAAACTGCAAGGTATCAGATAGTGTAGTCCAATTTTGCCTCTGGGAATACTTAGTTTAGGGTTGGAGATACAATCTTTGCTGTATAGTTTGACCTCCCTAGAAAGGTTATTGTGTATTGTAGATCAATATCATAAAATAGCTGAACGTGTACCGTGTGTGTACGTGACTTATTCTAAAGGTACATAGTTTAATTTAAGCACTTACAAGGTATGATACAAGCACATCATTGTTGTTTGGAAGCTTTCATACCCAGACCTGTGAATATTTCATCGCAATGTGTTTATTAAGCATTTCGGGGAAGAAAAACAAAGATATAAAATATTATTTTGCCTTTTCAGTCTTCATTACTTCAAGGAAGTGTGCTTGGAGCAGAAAGATCTCTTAGTATGAACTTAGTAATTGTCAGGTACTTGACAATATTTGAATTTTCAGTGTCCAATACAAATTCAACCTTAAGTGACCACCAGTCACTTCATAAAAGAAAAACTATTAAGCATCCGATGATCCATGGGGACTTTACCCAAACTTTATATTTTTGAACCACAGGGCTCGAATTTTTGGGAAAAAACACAAGAGTGCAGCTCAAAAAATGTTCACAAGACCAGGATCAAAATGAGAAAAAATTAATCTACACAGAGTCGTGAGGGTACAACTTTCATAAATACTTAACAGAATCGAAAGATATTTATTTGACTCAAAGTCAAACATTGGAACATAAGATGAGGTGAGGTATTATTATTCAATCACACAAGACCACCGACTTGTCCAGTCATAAGTTTACTGGCCGGATGCTAAAACTAAAGCACTGGCCTTGGGCCTGTTGTCCAATGTTAATTTCGAGCCCTGAACCAGTTCCTGAAAAGTGATTTATCACTGAATTCCTTGGTCAAAATGCATGCCCTTGTTAGGAACACAACCAAAATTGCATGAACTCTGACATCACTGTGGACCCTGGAGTCTACAGCCAAAGTCATTCTAGTTTTCCTTTCTACAATACTTACCCCATTATGGACTAGATTTTTCATGTCAAGTGATTAGACAACCTTTAGCTAGTTGTTGAATAGCATTGATTGTGAATAGTGCATGGTTTGCTTTGTCAGTAAACAGTGAGCTACTAAGCTGGCTTTATGTACGGACAATGCACAGGCTTTTCATACATCATAATGGGTTGCTGGTATGCAAGCTGGTATTTTGATGTTCAGGTATGGCAGTGTTGCTGTACAGACCAGCAGATTTGAATATAACTGGAGAAGTAACTGTTTTTAGTTTAGGACCTAGTTGTTATGTTATTATTATATATTTCTGGTAATGAAACCGAGGATGCCTCATAAGTGAACTTAATCACTGTAGCTCGCAAGCCTGAGGAAACCTGTAAACAGGGGTGCTTGCTATGTAAACTAGAAACACCAGGGTTATCCCCCTACTCTTCCATGATAAGTGTTCTGGGTTCTTTAATGTGCACTATCAATCTTAGTACACCAAAGGTCAAAGCAATTATGGCAAAGTATCTTGCCGAAGGACACAAGAGCTATGACCAGGACTCAAACACACACACCCTACTGATCAGAAACACCAAAGCATGAGTCTGGTGCTCTTACAAAGCTGTTTAATGTCTAATTTATAAGCATTAAGCCAGTTAATATTGTAAGAATGATGTCTGGTACAATGACTTCTTTGGTTATAAAGTGAATGCCTGATGTTGAATATCTCAGAAGAAAGTTAGTGCTAGGCAACATCTTTAAGGGTCTGCACACCATTGCAGTGTTCTCCAACTTTGAAAATTTAAGCTAAAGGTTGGTGCAAGCACGAAGCCTTTACGGCGTGGGGCTGGGTCCCGCCTAAGGGGCCGGGAAAATTTTGATTGTACGAAGCTTTGTGATCATGGTGATGTACTCTGTGGTGATTCCTGATGGCCACTTCCTCCTGACTTCTTTGATCAAAGGTTTTTAAAAATTGCATTTGAACTCTGAAATGCATTAACTTGAAGAAGAAAAAAGGGGAAACAATTTGGCTGAAGGATTTTAAACCTTGGCAGCGAATTCTTAAACGTGGTGGTTACCAAAGAAAGCGTGCTGGTGCGCCAAGCTTTTACATGTTGGGAAAACACTGCATTGGGAAGATTGAACATATAAATGATCACACATTTGCACATTTTGCATTCATGTTATGAGGATGGTTATGGCGAAAAACTTCCCTTGAAATATTTTTGCTTGACATGCTATAGGCCTAGTTTTTGAGAAAGGAGTAAAACAAATGGTTTTGATTCAAAACCCAATGTTGTTTAACAGTGAAAATATACATTCTGTGTTTTTATATTGTATTCTGCAACCCTTTTTACACGATTCTTTGAAATCAGTGTATGAATATTTTAGAGCAAAGTGTGTGGGGTGAGCAAGTGGCTGATTTACTTTTTAAATCAAAAGTTTATAAGAAACCAGTTACGAGCAAACAACTATTTTAAAAATAGATTTTGTGTGACATGTTTCTGCAATAAAGCAAGATTTGTTGTGCTTTAATTATTTCTTCTTTACCCTGGGTGAACCTTTCAGGAAGGTAGATTTGTCTACTCAGTAACTTAATGAAATTGAATGCAAGGCTCAATTACATTCACATACTAGAGGGAGCACCAAAGTGTCAAATAAAATAAAAAAGATTTCCGTGGGTGGGTGGGTCAAAAGAAATAACTAAAAATAGAAATTCAGTTTTATTAACTAATGGAAAAGAAGAAAAAATACCCAGTTGGGCAAGATCATCATTTTCATTCCTGATTAAACTTTGTTTAAGCCAGGAAAAGCCATTGAAAACTACTGATGTTGGAGACCTTTGATCTAAAATATCTGGTTCATTTGGGGGATTGGGCTACTTTGTTCTTCAACAAAAAATGAGAAAAAAAAAAAAATCAAATTGTTTTAACCTTGACTATTTTGAATGGTCCCTAATACAGATATTATTTGCTATAAAGGTAAATTAGTTAAAGTGATCAGAAACACAACAACACATCTGGGTAAAACATTACTACAATGATGACTATTTTCTATTTCAGTAAAAATAAAATGCTGTAGTTATTCGCAGAGAGTCCAGATTTACTGCATCTTCATAATGAAGGGCAATTGATGCTATACCAGAGCGAATCTGACGTCAACAAAATATTGCAGTAATAAATGTTGACGTCATGATTTGCTTCACAGTCTAGTTCACTTTACTTGAAGGGCCATATTATTTTTGCAAGGCCATTTTATTTTTGCAAAGGACACTTCAATAGGAAAATCTTAAAGTCTATGGGAAACTTTTGAAGGGGCACCAAGGCCAAGATCAGGGACAACAGAGGGCATGGCCTCCTTGGCCCCCTGTGTAGTTCAAGGGCCTGACAAATACACAGGAACTTAAACGGCTAGTCCTTGCTAACACTTGGGAAAAAACTCTATTTATAAATGACAGTTAATACTATAGTATTAAGCAGCTATGGATGATGTCAGATGTAACCAATCTCTATAATCCAATGAGAGACCAGGGTCAAATTTCATAGAGCTGCAGAAAATATTGCTTAACAATTTTCTGCTCAGCATAAATGAGTAGGATACCAGTCACAAACTGTACATGTGTAACCTTAGTCTGGTGAGCATAGTTTGTTGTGCTAAGCTTCTTTTGTACTGACGCAGCTCAAATTGGGCCCTGAACTACTACAAATACATACCATGGTCCGTCCATGGAGCTTTAAAAAAGGATCCTTTTTATAGCTCCATGGTCCCACCAACCAATTCATGCCAAATCTTTTGTGTACTTCAGTAAACCCTGGATTTCAAGGGAGTCTTTATTTACAGTTGAGGCTTTTGGGAATGTATTAACATATCAGTGGGTTTATTACTAGCAAAGTGGCTCTTTGTCAATGATCAATGTTTGTTTACAAATAGTATGTTAATTTTGGTTTTTACACACCAAGTGCTCTTGTGCAGTAGTGTTGTAGCCAGGGTTGTGATTTTGAGTAAAAAAAAAGCTGAAAATCAAAACATACCTGGGGTAGTACTGTCTGAAATGCTCACACGATTAAACAACGTGCACAAAAAAGACACCCGACAAAGAGTGGTTCTATCGGTTGGGCCAGGGCTGTAAGCGGGCTGCGGAGCCCCGGCATGGGCCGGGTGAGCGGGCGGCGGCCGGTCAAAGGTCAGTCGCGCACTGGGTCTGGGCGGCGGTGTCTCTCCGTCTCGCGTCCCCGGGCGGGGCTCTCGGTGTGTCTATTATACAGATCATGAAACATTTGTAACAGCTCAGCACATAAGTTCATAATCATTAAAATATACTTTGAATTTCAACTTTGATTACAAAATTACCAAAGAACAATGAAAGCATATTGAAAGGGAAAAAGTTCTATGAATGGTAAGTCTTTCCACTAAGGATTTTGACTGAACGTGTATTTTTCATTTTAATCCTAATTTTATCAAACAATTGTAACCAAAAACAGGTTTGTACAGACTTACAAAAATAAATTGTTAAAATTGATGATGCTTGGAAGTTTTGGAGAGCTAAATCTGATTCACTTTCTGGATTATGTGGTGTACACGCCGGAATGTCATGTTTGAAAGCTTGTGTATGGGGAGACCCCTGTTTATTTTTTTACAATATTTTTACAATCCCCTTTCATGTATGTCTTAAAATGATTTAGACTCCAAGGAGAAAGTGTGGCACATAAATGTGTCTAAACATGCACTGAAGTTCCAATCATTATAAATGGATATGGAACGAAGGAATGTGAACAAGGGTCTAGCAGTGAAGCCTCGAGTTCCAAAGAAACCATCAAAGAGAGGACAATTGAAGAAAGTTCAATTTAGGAATGAGATTTTAGTGAGCGTTAACATAAAGTCTGTAAAATTCCACAAGAGAAAAAACCCACCCAGGAGGTCAACTTTAGGGGCTTCCTCCTGAGGCATGCTATTCATTTTTCAAGAATCTTTTGTCAAAAGTCTTTTTAGACTTGCCAAGAGCCCATGAGGCAAACCTCCACGCAGTGAAGAAAGATCCCACAATATAGACCATATGTGTATCTATACCCTGCGTGGTCTTAGCTCATGAGGGACCATGATTCATCACAGCTTCGTATGATGCCAGTAGGGTAGGACTATCCAACAGTCTCTACTCTCCTTCTAGTAATTCCTTACCAGCCCCTGTTTGTTTTTTCATTCATAAATTATATTCCTGTAATTTGATTATGAGGAATTTCTGGCCGCAGTTGACCCCTGTGTGACCTTCATTGCAGACTGTTGTGGGACACAATGTAGTAAATGATCCTGGGTAGATATGGGAAAAATAATAAATATGATATTCTTGTTTCATCACACTTTGTGTCGAGAGCGGCAATTAGAAAAACTATTACATTTAATGTACAAACAAAATGTTTTTAAAATGCCATTACCAATTGTCTGTCCATAAAAATATATTGGTTGGCCTATCGTTTGAAAAGATTGGCATCGATAGAGAAACCGTTCCCCTCTTGAAGAGGAAATTGTTTTATTAGTTAAACTGCATAGAAATGATTTTGTTCTGGTTATACTTGGACATGGTTCATTGTTGGCTAAAGCTGGCAGTACATACATTGTATTATTTAGAAAATAAACTGCATTGCAAAATACATTGTATACAATATTGTGATCACTTACGAACAGTTGGACTGTTTTTTATTTTCACTACAGACAATTTGAAAAGATGCTTCTAAAGTAACGAAGCATGATTTGATTACAGTAATTAAATGGCCAGCATATTTTATAACCAGCAATCTACTCCAAGGATTTTCTTTATTGTGTGGCACATGGATTCTGATACACTCGTAGCAGGGTTCCCCCCAGGTTTTTTCAAAACTGTGGGGCATTCTGGGCCCAGATTTTGGGGTGTTTGGCCGAAGCACGCTGAATTGAAACAAGGTCTTCGGAATGTTTTCTACTTGGTGTTTATCTTGGTTTTAAAAGCCCTACTGAGCAATCTGGAGCATTCTATATGGTTTTCTTTTGATATTTTCTGTGATTTTAAATTTTTAAAATCGGCCGAAATGTACACGTATCGGTATGCAAATCGCTAGCTTGTGCATGGGGAGAACCCTGCACAGTGTTCACAGTCAGTATTGGTTGCAGTAATCATACCCCTTAATCCCCGGATGGTCTCAGACCGGAGCGTTACAGCAGAACCATGTGTCAAAAGTTTGAAATATGTTTCTACCTTTTTATTTTTCAACATTTTAAATGTACCCAATTAGGAACTTGTAAAAATGATGAAAAAAAAATATCATAAAAAACATTTGCAAATTTGTTATATATGGTCCGTCAAGAGGTCAAGAGCTTCGATTGTTGCAGCCAAGTCGGCATTTGCTTAAAACGAAATGCAAATTGGAAACAACACTGATTGTATGTCTTTATCTTAGCCTTGAACAGTTCAGAGGCAAGTTACAGCTAGGATCCCAGAGCTAGACCCGTACCATCTTGTAAATTTAATAACCCTGTCTGATAATCAAAAATAATCTGCAGATATTAAGAAATCCTTTCCATTGCACGTACTTATTCTACATATTGCATGCATGATTCGCACATCATTAAAATTGACGCACGTTTGATGCTCAGCCTGAATCGAACGGACTTCCCATGAGAGCTTATACTGCAGATCTTTACAGTCAACTAATTAAAGTCGCTAGTGGTAATACTACAAGCTGATACATTTGACACTTACGGCCGTCAAAACCAATCAAGAAACGTTTCTTAGGTACTGATGAAGTCACCCACATAATATCTCTTGACAGTTTAAGTGACGTTGTGTAACACGGTTTCTTGACAAAATAAGTCTCTCCTTATGATGTGAAATTTCATTATCAATTAATAGTTTCTTTGCTGGAATGATTATGACAGTACATCATATATTATGTTGTGGCATTATCCAACTTGCCTTTGCATTGTTGCCAAGGCGCTGTGGAGTTACAATGTATTTACTACCAATACCTACCAGCCATAGTTGTACATAGATGCAACCCTTTTGTGACGGGCAATGTTGGTTCTCGTCCAACCATTACAGAGCACAGCATTGCATCGGAAGGACAAAACAATGGTCAAATATCCAGGCGTGATACTTTACGGAGACAACAGAGGCAATCACCTCCATGCCCCTGGCAATTGCCTTGGTGCCCCATGAAATGTTCCAGTAGAAAGTTAAACGCTCATTGAGGTGCCCTTTCCTAAGGAAAACCTGCCTTGCCCTTAAAAAAAGGAAGGGCATGTACTATCAGTATAAAGCACACCAGTGGCATGACCAACCTGTGGCTAATATAGAGCTTAAAGAGGGGCTCCAAGGTCAAACTGAGTTTTTTGATGCACTCATTTTCCAATAGATAGAGTCCTCATGAAAGTGGGGAAAAATACATGTATCTAACCCCACATTAAAATGGTGTAAAATGTCATTTTATTTGATGTTCTTTCAGAGGGAAATTTGATACGTCATCAGATCTCAACAATAAATGCACCTGTACATTCTAAAGAGGAATTTTTGCGCCAGTCAAAAGGTCAAATTCCTTTTTTATTGAATAGCATCAAAATTCAGGAACGAACTATACAAATTCTTTGTAAAAACTTGAACAGACCATATTTTTTACATGTGACGTCATCGAACGTTTTTTATTTTGACAAAAATTGCATTTGAAGGGTATCAAACACAGTGGTACAAATGTATTTTAACCAGAATTTTAGAGACTTGTATTTTTTCTCTCTCCATTTTCCCATAGGAAGTTTTAGTTGCCCAGATCTTAAACATGTATTGTCTGATGTATTTTTGGTAGCAATCACAACCAGTTTAATAGTCAAATGAGGTTACATTCACACACTCAAACATAAATGAAGACATTTTAATAAATTATTATTTACATCTGAAAAGGAAGAAATGTGAGCATTTTAAACTGTACATAGCACAGTTTTTAGTAGCCCACAGGGCAAATTGAGAGGTGGTGTTTACTAGCCTGTAGCAGATTTTACTAGACACTGTACGCTATGCTGGTGTTAAGGGTGAGCGCCGTAACTGTAAGCCGTTTTTCAGGAATGTTCATATTTGTCCAATCTCAAATTAACAGTTCACTCATATACATTAAAGTGTAATTTTCTCAGGACAAAGTACAAGTCATTTGTCCGGAAAAAGGATGTAACGAAAAGTTACCGGAGAAAGGGCGTAAGCAATTAATGTGCAAAATTGCATTTCAAGAAAACTGAGTGTGAAAGTTTGCTTGGTTTTCTGCCATTCATAAGTCATTATAGGAAGGTTAAATTATGCATGGGAATGAGAAAACCTGTCTTTGGGGTAATTCTAGCCACAAAAATGTTACATTAATGCTTTATTTTCTAAGAGGAGCCATTTTATTGCTTACGGCCTTTTGGTACTGAAAAAGGGTACTTTGTGTGCCCGGAAGAAGGCTGTAGAGCCTTACGCCCTTCCTCCGGTGAACACGACGAAGTAGCCATGCCCATTCAGAAATGACATTCCAAGGCCTAGCATACGCGTTTTCATGGTGTTCAGTTTGAGGCAATGGTGAAAATGTGTAAAGATCCGTGACTGACTTGCGATATCAAGATTGAATCACTTGATTGACCAATCAGTGTCCAGTACACATTTACAGATCACTACTGTTTCAGGAAGCACTACAAGGTCATGGGTTTTCTGTTCATTATTGTCATTACAATGCAATTGGATTGGTCGGCTAGTTGGCCAATCAGCACACGTTCAGTCAATCAATCAAAGTCAGTCCCTGTCAGTGGAAATCCCCAGAAGTGACAACTAAGACTATTTAGAATTACTTTTTAGCTGTGTCTACTGGATATGTAAAAGCTTTCATGATTGGCTGATCATGTACCAATCACAGCACCCATGATTTGAACCATTCATGAAGCAGATGTTCCATTGAAAGGAGATAAATTGACAAATAGTCCTAGTTGTAGCGTGCCCCATTCCTCACATCTGTCACTTCTGTATCAAAAGTCATCAAGAGGTCGCTACCTGACAACTTCATACTTACATCAATTCTTGATAACAATTGACCAGCTTGTAATTTGACAATGTTATCACAAAGTTTGGTTATCGTAGTATGAAGTTCAGGTTGTCAAGTTGTAATGTAAGATGCCCAGAACTGATAGGGTGGCCAAGCTCCAAAGGGAAAGCCAGTATAAGAAAATGAGTTTTCTTTTAAAGGACAATGGCATGCTGCCAGGTGGAGTATGATGCTTCCTCGAGCTAAGTTGATGGCTTTGACTGTGGCTTCTTCAGTAAGCCAGTGGCTGCAGTGTCCACAGGCTTTGCCAGTCAATAAAAAATATTCTTGCACAAATTTCAATTTGGCTGCAGTGTCCACAGCCTTTGCCAGTCAATACAAAATATTCTTGCACAAATTTCAATTTGGCTGCTGTGTTCAAAGCCTTTGCCAGTCAATACAACATGTTCTTGTACAAATTTCAATTTTGATTATGTCATTAATGGCTACAGTGCTGCACTACTCGCCCTGTAATGAGTTGCCATGAGCTGTGTGAGGGATCACTTGGACAATTTCTGATGTCTAGTAGAGGCTGTCATGGCATGGGGTCCAGACCACATGGCCTGTTTTTTACATCTTATATATGGCCTGTTTTTACATCTTATATTATACTCTTATGCTCTGGAGCATTTTAAAGGGTCTGTATACGTTTGGTAATGACTCTGAAAATTAATGGCAATCAAAACTTACTTGGTAAGAAGTACAGTAGCTTTGGATAGTATAATGCATTTTGTGAAACTTTTCACTTCGAAGTACTGGAAAAAGATATCACTTTTTATCCCCCAAAATTTGAATCTGAGAAGCGTTACTGCAGTAACGTTTCTCAGATCGTCTATTCCAATTGCAGATTATTCTTCCTGCGTGGACATAACCGCTCCAGATTTTCGGCAATATCTCAAAACTGCTGCCACCTTTTGAAATGAAATTTTCACAGGTTAGTTTTATGGTATTATATATCTACAACTATGTAAGATAGAAACAAAAATTGGGTTCCAATTACCAAACATATACAATCCCTTTAAATGTGCATGATAACTAAGAAAATACATTAACAGCCTACTTCGGTGAATATAAATGTTGGACCAAGCATCTTGTAAAATTTGTTTGATTTATTTCTTATTTCTAAATCAGTTTTATTTACCGAGATTTTAGGTGTCAATCACAGTTGGTATTTTGAAATAAGCCTTAATTTATAATAATTGACAAGTTAAAAATAGTAGAAGATTTGGGGATTTTGTGATGGATTTAAAAGAGAATGTAAGATACAAACTTAATAAATTATTTGGAAAAATAAGAGGATAGCTTTTAGTTCCAGAAAGCTGGTTCTTGAGAGGAGTAATGGTTACAGTGATATTAATATATTCCAATGAAACAAACTTACTGTCCTCAAGTAATTTGTCCTATTTGATGTTCATTTTGTTACAATCATTGGCATAAATCTCTGTTTATGACATTGTAATTCACTTAGCAATTGACAACATAAGTGGAAATCGGCATTTAAAAATCTAAAATTTAAATTTGATCATCTGCAGCTGGTGTGAGGTTGAAGCTATGTGTGATGCTTTAATATTCACTACCTGATGGAGACGGAGAACAAAACAGAAAAGGGGAAGAAAAAGGTCTCAATAGGGGAATTCTAAAGGCTGGGGTGCTCAACAAGGAATTTTGTGTACAAAGTCCATGGGCGGTTCTTAACTACAGGGACAAAGGAAAGAACAAAATATGTCTCCACAGGAATTTTAAAAATTTAATGTGTGCATCCAATGGAAATGAATGTTCTTGCTGGAAATAGGAACTGAAAGTCATTTTCTTGAATATATTTCCAAGAACTGAGTCTCTTGTTACCTCAGATAGTGGTATAAATTATGAATATTTTCAGGTGCTCATGGACGTCCATAACCTCTCGAAGTAAAATATATTGGAAGGCATGGGCTGTCGTTGTGAAAAGTGAAATAAATAGTCTCACACGAGGCCATGGGCAAACCAAGTATATGAAATATCCTTGCCTAGTAACCATTACTCCTCTCAAGCACCGGGTCTGTTCGGCTCTCACACAGGAACTTAGAGACGACGTTATACTCTTAACCATACAACCGCATCTTGGCCCACCTCTTAAAACAATAATAGCTCCTCATTTGGAAATGTTAATGGAAAGAGACACCTTTCCTGAAGGGGCTTATGCTTCAGTAGAGTCCAGCAATCATATTAAATGGAGAGAGTGGAGTCGGTTGGCATTTCCAAAATGCAAATGAAGTTGTTACTTGCACGCACTGTGTGCTGAGCTCTCCGGAGCAGCAATAAACTTATTCCAGTACATTTACTTGGTAGACCCTTTCAATTGAGTTACTTAATTAGGATTTTTTTTAATAGGCGGTGGACGTATTTTTAAAATTCAATTTTGTACTTGGTTTTCAATAAGGTACTCAGTTTACTGTAATGCACATAGTGCACAGTACATGCATAGAGCAAGCTCTGTCCTTGCTATATGGTACATGTAAGGGATTATTTGAAATGTATTTAAGTTATAGCAAATTGTCATCCAGCTTCCTGTGAAGTGACTTGACAAAATGGAACGTTTGAGAAGCCGTAAATTCTGAACTAGATCATCTGATGCAGAAGAAGGAATAACATCAAAGTTTTTGAAGGGATTGTGTGGAAGATTACTCCCTAAAAAACCATCGGGTTTCAAAGAAAAAAACGATTTGGAAAGTTGATTTGTGAAAAATCAATCAAAATGGTCGGTTGCATTTAAGAGAAATGTGGCTGTTGTGTTACCTTTTTATTACGTATTTGTTCAGGAATGGAAAAGAAAAAACCCCTAATTTTAATCTTTAAGAGTTTTAAAAAACCCTTTAAAGATGGCAGATTTTCACATATCTTAGAACCATAAGTTTGACTTGTAGCACCAAGTAGCTTCATACCAGCACTAACTTTGCACCAAGCAAGATCTTAATTTCAAATAAATATCATTCATTCCCTTTCCCATGTTGTTGACTGTGTTCTCAAGTATGTGTTCTTGGACATCATGGCAAAACATGGTCTTAGAACGAAAGCATCCAGAAGTTTAATATTTATTCCAGATGTAAATTATTAGAGATGAGATTCTTGATGAATTATTCATCGTTGTCACAAGGGCAACAGTCATTCTTGGAATTTCTTAGCTATGTCTTTCACCATTCTATGCAACCTTTCATGAGAAAGTATCAACTCGATCGTTGATCAAGTAGATGTTAGTTTCTTTCCCAGTGTTGGCATATAATATTTTGTTTATTATTGATTCAATTAACCTACCATGTTTCATCAATTCTTTATATAAATTGTTAATTTCATATTTGTCTCTTTAACTATGCTCTCATTTTGTGTGTGTGAAAGTCTTTCCCTCTCGAACTGATTTTCCTTTCCTGATTAACTTTGAGTTATGCAAGTGCGTGTACATGTACATGAAACTCCAATCTTGATGCATTTCAATTTAGTTAATGTATGTACTTTGAAGGCCTGATACTTCTTTCTAGTAAGTGCAAGTCGGTTTTTCCTTATTAGTAAAAGGCACCTCTTTGAGGGAAATTTAACTTTCAACGGGAACATTTCAAGGAGCAGCGAGGCAATAACCAGGGGCATGAAGGCAGTTGACTCCATTGCCTCTAGAAGGCCTGTGTTTTATTTAACTTAAAGAAATAGGCAGTATGTTTATACAGTCAACCCTTGTTATAAAGAGCACTGTTATAAAGCGGTTCTGCTTACATTCTGAAGTCTTGAATCTTATTTCTTCTTTGCGTTCCTTTGTTTTGCTGTCCTCTTATAACAACTTTCCTGCTATAAACAGGTAATTTAGCCAGTCCCAGCGATCTTGTTTTATAACGGAGAGTCGACTGTAATTCATCTATTATATTATCCTTTAATACTAGAACATGTTGAACATTGTTTCACACTTCAATGCTATTCCCTGCCACGTTTGCCCTCATCTGAAATTAATTCAATAAAACGCAATGAACTGAAGTTGTACTTTTATTACTTTTCCGATTGTAACAACCTTCTGCTTACAATTATAAAAGCTTGCCAAACGCTCTTTTCCTGAAGTGGTTCTTAAGTTGTCCTTGGACACAGTATCGGACCTCAGTTTTCTTATCATGTCAGGCTCAATATATTCTATTTGGAAAATCACATTAGGAGTGAAACAAGTTTCCAGTGGTTGGTTTCTGTCTAGGGATGTAGAAAATTAATTTGATTTTGTGAAATGTTACAGGAGCTCTTAAAGATGCAACGCCTAGATTTAAAGAGACGTTACTTTAGTTTTTTTAAGAAGAGTTCATTCAATCCATTCTAACCAGCTCTCCAGTTCCAACATTGCCCAGCCACAAATACGTGTTACAAAGACACCAAATGAACAGCAAAACAAATATTGAGTAACTCTTTGCAGATCTTGTTTTTGACTAACTAAAGTACTTTTTATTCTTCATTGACACAGCGCTGAATACTTGATTTCAAAATAATGTGGAAATAACTGTTACACCGGTGGTTTTCAAACTCTTGTTCATAACATTGACACAAAGATTGTGGCTATGCACATGTGTATAATAAAAAAAAAATGTCTGTGAAAATGTCATTTAATTTTCTGGGTATTTTTATAACAAGATAAGAATTTTTTCTCACTTTTTGACAAGAGAAATAAGATCAGATTTAAACATAATTTTCAAAAAACAAAGTAACAGAACCAAAGAGGATATTGCTGTTTTTCAATTTGCATTTAATTAATAATTTTCGTGTAACTTTGCGTCATTCTCTTCCAGATAACTGTGGTAACACCAGCCAGCCACAATGGCGTTGAAGATTTCATTGAAAATCAACATTGTGGCTGCAAACAGCACAAAGACCATGCAATTTGATCCAACGGGGCTGGTCTATGACGTTTGCCGAAGCATTCGAGAGAAGAATCCGGAGGCTGTTGCGTTACCCGGGCAACGTAAGTTGACATATTGATCAAGTGGTTACCAAATACACGAGTTGTGACTTGAAATCCTATTTTTTGTTTTTGTATGACTTGATTCTCTGAAACAGCATCTCAGTCCATCAAGTAGAAATCAATTTAACATTTACTGCACTAATATCAGCCTAAATTGGGTTGACCAACAATCGTATACAAAGTACAGGAGTAGAAAGTACGAAAATCCAAAACAAAATAATTTAATTCATTTCAATTTAATTCAACTTGGTTTATTGTACAATTAAAAAACCACTGGACTATAGTCCGAAGACTGAACAAGTCAAGTTTACAAAGATAAAAGGTTATAGTAAAAATAACAGATTAAGAAGGTGTTCAATTATTTAAAGGTTAACACAGAATTTTTGTTGTTGTAACAATTATGAAAACATATACAATACTCAAAATTATGAAAATGGGAGTTCTAGTAATAATGACAGATTAATACAAAATCAATAAATCATTTAAGTAACTTAAAATTCATACACATGTCAATCCATCAATAAAGAAATCTGTCTGATATGTTGTCAAAATAAAGGAAATAGCATTTGAAGACATCCCCCCGCCAAATAATAATAATTCTAATAATAAAAAATCACTAGTGCTTATTTTGATTACTGCAAATAAACAAAGCTTCAAACAAACTTCTAAACTTCTAAATTCCTTTTGCAAAAGTTAAAAGAAAAAATTGCGAAGACATTGTCATCACATTATTTCTCCCTGAATTATGCTTTGGACAAATATTGTTGGCAGTAATTTTCAGAGAAATAAATTTTCAAACCAAATAATATTCTTTATCCCAGATGCAAATTTAACATCTATTAAATCGTTGCGGTACCCGCTTCTAAATATAGGATTCAAACTGCCTCTAGCTACCCGGCAATCTCAGTGGTCTAGTTGGTGAGATATCTGCTCTTGAATGGTAAAGGTCGTTGGTTCGAATCCCACCTGAGCAATAGGCTTTTTGATTTTTTTTCACAGGTCTTGAGTAAATACTGAGTATACAATACTTTACACACATCGGTGTAAGGGTAAAACCAAATAATATAGTTTTCAGATAAAAGAAACACAAAAAGATCAACCTTTATTCACAAATTCAAATTTCAGACAGTAAAAGTGTTGGGAACAAACTCAGTCAAGGTTGAAAGTTGAGCACGACAGCTTTTTTAAACTTCATGTTGTCAGCTTTTCTTGGATAATATTTGGATGAACAGAGAAAAATTAACTGAAACGGGATTTGAACCTGCGACCTCCGGGTTAACATTCGGGCGCTCTACTAATTTAGCTATGATGGCTGTCTCTTTAATTTGTAAATATCTTTGTTTGGGGGTGCTACAATCTCGGCCATATCACGTTGGGCCCCCGCCCCGGCCCCCGTTCAATGTTGGTTCTCATTGCGCGGTCTGCGCTCCTAACAACATTGAGTGGGGGAGCGGGGGAGCGGGGGAGCGGGGAGGGAATGTTTATTGTCACGTGGCTCAACCATTTTGGCCAGGATTGTAGTCAGAAGCCGTTCAACTCCTTTCACAATTCCCTTGTGGTTTATTACTTGGATACAAACATTTGAAAGACTGAACTGTGAAAGATTTTCAATAATTCTTCCTTGGATTTTCCTGATCATTATGTGTATAGTTGTATCTCTTGTCTTATTTGTAGCCAATGAATATGGTCTCTTTCTTGCTGATGAGGATCCTAAGAAAGGCGTCTGGTTGGAGTCAGGGAAGACCCTGGAGCACTATCTTCTTAGAGCAGGGGTAAGAGTTAGGTTCATTCGCTAAGATGTGTTCAAACTTTACATTGTCTAGACCTGCCAAATGTCCCAATTTACCTGGGACAGTCCCGTTTTCTGACTTTTAAAACCCCTTAAAATCTGTATATGCCGATTTTTTGACTTTCATAGTGGAACAAATAAAAATAACATAAAAATGTGTGTCCGTTTCTTATTGTTTTGTGTAGCAGGAATTGCGAATGTTCAAATGGGGTTTTAGTCTTCAGTATCTCTTTTCATGCTACATTATGGGCAAGAACCATTGAATGACAAAACCTTATAGTGCATTACGCGATAACATATAGGAACACGCAAGTAAACGGCTGACTAAGACTGCGTATTTGTGCATGTTCAGTGGATTTTAAGCCATGTCGTCGCTGGTGCATGCGCTAAAGCCGTGTATAGCATGGGTCGTCGCTGGTTCACATGCTAAAGCCTTTGACATTGGCAAAGCTTGGTTGGCAGGTGGCGCACAGTTCTGCAGAAACTTGAGCTTGTTTACTAAAAACTACTGAGTGTGACGGTCTTATGTTGGATACCCTGGACAAACAAAAGGATTATTTTATAGTAGAAATGTAAGATTCGTTTCTTTGATGGTCGTTTGTTTCTTTTTGTTGCTCTTGTGGTGCAATTTTCATCGCACTGGTTACGTCTGTCTCTATTCCGATTGAATGTCGTTAGTTTTAAGAACATCTATCAACAGTTTCAGCACGGCAGACCTCCCCTCCCATTATTACATGTATTTAGTTTATTCTTCGCATTCCCCCCCCCCCCACATGATGTTGAAAACTGATAGTGAGTGAGTTTAGTCATATTTGCTACTATGTGAATTTAAGCCCTCGAATTGCCCTGGTAGTTGTGTAGTTGTGTGAGCTTCCCGGGCGTGGACCCCCATCAGGGGCTCCACCCCTGAAACCCCCCAGGGGCCTAGGTGGCTCCCCTGGACCCCCGGCGGAGGGTGTCTCTGTTTCCAAAATCAAAATGTTGGCAGGTCTAGTCAAAGGGAATGTAACTGAACTTCTCCCTTAACAGTGGTCCACTGGCAAGATGCTAGTTAAAGCACCTGAAGACCAGTTAAAATTCACTCCAAGTGGTCCGGCTGGTTAGTTCAGTGTTGAAAAGCATCTCTGTTTCATTTGAAGTATGGACAAGTGAAAAAGCTGACGAACTAGTGAAATGAGAAGCTAAAAGGTCCTGCTGGCCAGTCACTAAAAAAGTTCAGGGCAAACCCTGAACTTGTGACATAAAGTGTGAACATGTTTATAAGTAGAAGATATAAGGGCCCAATTTCATGGCTCTGCTTACCTCGGAATTCTGCGCTTGCGTATCATAGAACTGTGTGCTACAAGGGCTCCGTAAGCGCAGAATTCCGCGGTAAGCAGAGCCATGAAATTGGGCCAAGGTCATGTCTTACCTAGCAGCTGTGGCTGTGGCTGTGGTTGCCAAGTTAACGGGCATTGGAAATAACGCAATCCATACCAGAGCCCAATTTCACAGAGCTGCTTAAGCAGAAAATATTGCTTAACAGATTTATGCTAAACAAAAATGAGCGGAGTACCAGTCACAGATTTTGTATGTGACCGAGATGAGATTAAGGCTGGTAACCCTATTATTCTGCTAAGCAGAAATGTTTTGTGCTAAGCTACTTTTTGTGCTTAAGCAGCTCTATGAAATTGGGCCCAGGAGATGATAGTTTGTCAATTTCACAAGTAATATGCAGTCAATATTTGTTTGATGACACCTCTAGTCTTGCATAGATTCTGCATATTTATTAAGAAGCGTTTGAAATAACTCTGCAAATCTTGGTAGAGGTTGGTTGGGCATGTGATGAGTGACGGAAAAATGAATTGGAAAGAGGTTACTGATTATAACATGTACATTTTTCCTTGTAATTTGGTTGTTTGTCCCGCAATGTGGCTAAGCCTTGATTGTTGAAACCGGATGAAAACATGAAATGGTATCCATCCTGGAAGCCAGTGATACTGGGATATCCGTTACGGTTATAGGCACAATTTCATAAAGATGATTATCAGGAAAGAAATCTTACAAAATGCAGTCACTCACTTTTGAATAACATGACTAATAGAATTGGTTCGCCTGAATCAAAATGGTTAGAATGAATCAAGGTGGTAAGCCTGAATCAAAATGGTTCGCCTGAATCAAAATGGTTAGAATGAATCAAGGTGGTAAGCCTGAATCAAAATGGTAAGCCTGAATCAAGATAGTTAGTCTCAATCAAAATGGTTAGCGTGAAACAAAATGGTTTGCCTGAATCAAAATGGTTAGAATGAATCAAGGTGGTAAGCCTGAATCAAAATGGTTAGAATGAATCAAGGTGGTAAGCCTGAATCAAAATGGTTTGCCTAAATCAAAATGGTTAGAATGAATCAAGGTGGTAAGCCTGAATCAAAATGGTAAGCCTGAATCAAGATAGTTAGTCTCAATCAAAATGGTTAGCGTGAAACAAAATGGTTAGCTAAATCAAAATGGTAAGTCTAAATCAAAATGGTTAGTCTAAATCAAAATGGTTAGCCTGAATAAAAATGGTTAGCCTGAATCTAAATGTATAGCCTGAATCAAAATGGTTAGCTGAATCAAAATTGTTAGTCTAAATCAAAATGGTTAGTCTAAATCAAAATGGTTAGCATGAATAAAAAAATCCTTGTTATTATTATTTGTCAATTAAAAGCTTAGCAAAATGTCTCACTGCAATTTTGTATGTTTAGCAGTGCTAAGAAATTGGTCCCTTGTCTTGGGGAAATTTCCCTTCATGTTTAACTTTTTTAATTTGCTAAGGGGCTATTACGTATTCTCACACCAATACAAAGTTTTACCCAATGGGAAAGGGGGAAATATTTCTCTTTGAAAACAAACACAAGCACCTCAGAATTACAGAACGAGGCAGGAAAATATATCACTAGGACTAAATCTAGTGGTAGGTAGGAGTAATTGTAGAGGAGAACTTGCCCTAAATATGGCAGAATATAGGTGTGATGGTATCTAGTTATAAAAGAAATGACTTTATCTTAGTGTCATTAGTTTGAAAGAGAATAGCGGAGGAAGTTGTCTGAGATGGATATAATACTTGTTTGTTTTGATAATGGACACATTGATTATGACAACTTATATAAAGCTGTTATCAGGTCGCATTCCTCCAGTTTTTTTCTTAAATAGACTGGTCCTGTTGATTGCACTTGAAATCAGACCAAGTCTTATCAGGACGACGAAAGTGTGTAAATTGAGTCATGAATTAAGAATCGATTTAAGATTGACAGGCCGGGTACTTCATTCTTGAAAGGGTCAGGTAGTCTCCTTTTGGTAAAGGGCACTTGAATGAGGGCAACCTAAATTTCTACCGGGACATTTAAAGGTATCGTACACGTTTGGTAATGACTCAAAACAAATATTAACATAAAAACTTACTTGGTAACAAGCAACGGAGAGCTGTTGATAGTATAAAACATTGTAGGAAACGACTCCCTCTGAAGTAACGTAGTTTTTCAGAAAGAGGTAATTTCTCACTAAAATAATAAAAACTTCTTGCAAGAAGTTTTTATTCCTATCTGAAAGCACACAAATTTGTACAACAAGGGTGTTTTTTCTTTCATCATTTTCTTGCAACTTCGATGACCAATTGAGCCCAAATTTTCACAGGCTTGTTATTTTATGCATATATTGGGATACACCAAGTGAGAACACTGGTCTTTGACAATTTCCAAACGTGTTCAGTGCCTTTAAGGGGCACCAAGGCAATGATCAGGGGGCATGGCAGCATGGATTGATCTCACGGCTAGTGGTGGTAGCAAATGGACCATGCAATTCTTGCAACGTATTGAAACATTTTGGGTAACCTTGTGATTATCGTTGTCATGTGTACTTTCATACACAATGACAATATTTGAAGAGACCTTTTCCCGTCCAGCCTCTGTTTGGTTTGAGTGCAAGAGAAACATGAGTGAAGAAGGATCTTTGTAGATCACTTAAGGGAGTTAGGGTTATGAAAAAATGTTGCTTCAAATTGGATGACAATGTGAAAATGTAAATTTTGCTTTAAATGTAGAAGGAAACTCACGCCGGGTGTGGGGTAGCCTTCGGTAACCAAGCAGGAATTGAGATCTATCTATTCCACATGTCTGCCCCAAGTTTGCCAATAAGTGAATCAAAACTAGGTCAGTACAGAGGGAAAAGTTAGAAAAAATGGATCACTTAAGAGGGAAAAGTAGGATAAAAACATGTTCATTATAGAGGAAAAAGTGGGATGGAAAAGTGGGATAAAAACGTGGTCATTACAGAGGGAAAAGTGGGATCAAAACTGGGTCACTATAGAGGGAAAAGTGGGATAAAGACTGGGTCATTATAGAGGGAAAAGTGGGATCAAAACTGGGTCATTACAGAGGGAAAAGTGGGATCAAAACTGGGTCATTATAGAGGGGAAAAGTGGGATAAAAACTGGGTCATTACAGAGGGAAAAGTGGGATAAAAACTTGGTCATTACAGAGGGAAAAGTGGGATAAAAACTTGGTCATTACAGAGGGAAAAGTGGGATAAAAACTTGGTCATTACAGAGGGAAAAGTGGGATAAAAACGTGGTCATTACAGAGGGAAAAGTGGGATCAAAACTGGGTCACTATAGAGGGAAAAGTGGGATAAAGACTGGGTCATTATAGAGGGAAAAGTGGGATCAAAACTGGGTCATTATAGAGGGAAAAGTAAAAGCACCAAATCATTCAGTTTTTCTTCAATACACATGATTATTGACATAAAAAAATACATCGGTGTTGATTTGGAGAGAGTGCATTCATTCAACCTCTCAATTTCAAGTAATTTTAATTCTTTTTTTACCTGTTTATACTTGAATTAAATAGGTTTTACAGTCTTGTTATGTTACTACTTTCTATTTCTCTTACATTGTAAGACAACTATTTGTAATTATAGAATTCAAACACACTTTACCAATAAAAGTTATACAGTTTCAGATAGAAGTGTTTCTCAATATGAATGTTAAACCAAGTAAGCTTGTAGGTTAACAAATTATTCTTATTGGGGTCAAGTGTTTGTGACACAATAGTACACACAATGGAAACCGATTTGCTACAGTCTTTAGATCAAGTTTTTGTGTCAGGGTCGTTCTGAGTTTCAATCCAAGTTTAAATTAAATTACATGCAGTGTGCCCCTGTAGGTGTAAGTACGTGCTTTAAGTACGTGCCTTCATATATTTAAAGGTAAACGTTTGCCTAAGTTGCCTAAGATGATAGACTTGTGTGTTTATTGAACATTTTAATGAGATTTGGGTGTATGTTGCAGCTCATCTGAGCGGTGCAGTTTGCATTTGGAATGTGATAAAACTGATACAATGAAGTTTATAAACATGGTGGCATTTTGTGTTGACTCGCTTGGGTTATTTTGGTCTTTGATATCATATGTACCATGATTTTTGTAGATTTTTTGAAACAGACTTAAGTCAGATCATGTAATCAGTAAACGTTTGTTGTTACAGGATCTGCTCGAGTATCGCAAGAAGATTCGACCACTGAAGGTGAAGATGCTGGATGGCTCAAAGAAAACATTGCTGGTAAGGTTATTTTCCTGAGCATTTTTGCTGATTAAAGCTTTGAATCTAGCATCTAGCATCTACAAAAAGTCAAGTAAAATTATTATTATATTTTTTTGATGTTTTTTTACAATGACACAGATAAACTTGTCAGGAGGCCAAGGACATTGGATGCTGTTTCCTGCATTGGGATCAGCATTTTATTAATTTCATTTTCTGTGTTGCCAAATTCTGTAAACTATGCAGACTGTAACTCTACAGACTGTAGCTCTGCAGACTTTAACTCTGTAGACTGTATCTGTACAGACTGTAACTTTACATACTGTAGCTCTGCAGACTGTATCTCTGCTGACTGTAATTCTGAAGTCTGTATCTCTACAGACTTTAGCTCTGCAGATTGTATTTCAACAGACTGTTACTCTACAGACTGTAACTCTACAGACTAACTCTGAAGACTATATCTCTGTAGACTGTATCTGTACAGACTGTTACTTTACATACTGTAGCTCTACAGACTGTATCTCTACAGATGGGAACTCTGCA
This sequence comes from Plazaster borealis, assembly GCA_021014325.1. Taxonomy (NCBI): domain Eukaryota; kingdom Metazoa; phylum Echinodermata; class Asteroidea; order Forcipulatida; family Labidiasteridae; genus Plazaster; species Plazaster borealis. The sequence continues at coordinate 1,169,038 of CM037463.1, forward strand.
GACTTTATCTCAACAGACTGTATCTCTGCAGACTCTAACTCTGTAGACTGCATCTGTACAGACTGTTACTTTACATACTATAGCTCTGCAGACTGTATCTCTACAGAATGTAACCCTACAGACTTTAAGTCTGCAGACTGTAACTGCAGACTGCATCTCTGCAGACTGTTACTCTACAGACTGTAGCTCTGCAGACTGTAACTCTACAGACTGTAACTCTACAGACTGTATCTGTACAGACTGTTACTTTACATACTGTAGCTCTGCAGACTGTATCTCTACAGAATGTAACCATACAGACTTTAAGTCTGCAGACTGTAACTCTGCAGACTGTATCTCTGCAGACTGTATCTCTGCAGACTGTAACTCTACAGACTGTAGCTCTGCAGACTGTACTCTACAGACTGTAACTCTACAGACTGTAGCTCTGCAGACTGTAACTCTACAGACTGTAGCTCTGAAAACTACTTCTCTGCAGACTGTGTCTCGACAGACTGTATCTCTGCAGACTCTAACTCTGTAGACTGTATCTGTACAGACTGTTACTTTACATACTGTAGCTCTGCAGACTGTATCTCTACAGACTGTTCCTCTACAGACTGTAACTCTGCAGACTGTAACTCTACAGACTGGAACTCTGCAGATGGGAATTTTGCAGACTTTATCACTACAGATTGTATCTCTGCAGACTGTATCTCTGCAGGCCGTTACCATCTACTGTCAATGGCTTGTCTCAATTGTTTTTCGTTCAAGAAAGAAAATAAACCCAATGTTCCCGCCTTAACTGACAAAAAAAGAAGTAAACTACATTGGCGCAAATGGCTGTCAAACAAATTCTTAGTCTTTTTTGGCTTTAAGTTTGTACCGATAATGAACTTGGACTCTTACACAGCCATCCAGGCTTGAATACTTTGAGGCAAATTACACCGGCGTTGTGCGTCTCAAGTAATTTCCCAATTGAAGCATGAGTGATTGATTTTCGTGTTTAGCCGGAGCAAGCAAGCGATATTTATTTAGGCATCCACTCTGACTTGCTGCTCATACAACTCCATGCGCTGAAGCAGCAACCCTGGCAGATGCATGTAATTCATCGGTTGCGGTGTGACCGTGGAACATTGTACACAGCAATGTTCAATTTACGGTGAAAGTTTCTGCAGGGTATGTTTAATTGGAAGGATGTAATGTAAATACTGAAACCTCGTCATGACGGTGAGCTGGCTTTTGATGTGTGTTTAACAGTAGCCAGTGGGCTGGTGGATGCTGGTTAGAGAATCTGTCTTGCCGTATTGTTCAGAATCTTATCAAGTTCTCACAAAAATGAAGTGAAGATTAAAGGGAACGCACAGTAACAACATTGTTGTGTAATGCACGTAAAAGAACCCAGTTATTATTACAAAGAGAAGGGGTTTGCCCAATGTTTCTGGCAGTGGCTGCTGAATGCACTGCAGCACCTTGTAAACCCTTGTTAACCCATAAATTGGTCTCATAATTTCAAAACGTAGCTTTGCTTATCTTTTTGAAAAACAAACAATGAGCGCTTTGATATGCCCCTAGGGGTGTGATAAAGCGCTATATCAGAACCCAATAATAATTATTAAGAGTGGTTTCCATTTCCAATAAATGGCATTGACTTGACTTTCTTATCCCCAAAATGGGAAATTAATTTCGGCCTTTACAACAATAATTTATAAATACATAAATATTACAAATCATTAAAAAATAATCATTTCAGTACATAAATACATCAAAAAACAACAGTACTTCACGATATAAAAGGAAAAAAGCTTGTCGGGTAAAAATTCCCAAGATCTGTGGCGATATCTTTAATGGGTTGTCACTAAGGCACAAACCAGGGCAATTGATGCAGTGGCCTTCATGGCCTGTATCAATTACCATTGTCTTCCGTCAATTTGATCTCTATTGGATCAGTGGGGATAATTCAATAAGCTGATCTCAATGAGACTTGAAATAAAACAATTTGAATTCAATATGAAACCAGTTATCCAGCTGTGTGTAGGCCGATTTACACTTGGGAATTCCCCCAAATAGGCCTAAGCTTGAGAAAGTCCCACATTCCAATAATAAATATTGATGTTACAATGTCTGTACCTTCTACTATTGTGAGCTGATTTAACTCCCATTGAGAATTATATAATACACCAACCATTTTACACAACTTTGCTTGTAATTGTACACATTTCATGCACACAAGGCCCTTATACGTGCCACCACTTTTGGGCTTACAGCCCACAAAATATTGTGCAGAATTCCATGGTAAAGGGACACGTTGCCTCTGATTGGTCGATTTGGGCTATAAAAAGCGTCTGAAAGGGCTCATTTTGAAATGAATACGGTTGGAAAGTTGTTTTAAAAGTAGAATATAATGATCCACACAAATATTCCTCGAAATTGTGTGGTTTCCTTTTACTTTTCGAACCAACACAGTCAGCCATTTTGTGGAGTCAAAAATGTGGTTCTACAAATTATTTGGCGGACCGTGTAAGTTCACGAAGTAAAAGGAAAACCACAATTTCGAGGCATATTTGTGTGGATCATTATATTCTACTTTTAAAACATCTTTACAACCATACTCATTTCATACCGAACATTTTCAAACGTTTTTATAGCCCAAATCGCCCAATCCATTTAAGCTTTTCCATGCAGGGGCCCAGATTCATAAACTTGCTTAGCACAGAATAATGTTGCTTAGAAGAAACAGTTTACCAGCTAACTGCTAATTTTCACTCAGCAGAAAAATTGGCTGGGCCCATTTCTGGCTATGAAATTGAGTTCAGGGCCCAATTGCATTTAAGCAGAATATTTCGCATCAAAATGTTCTGCTGAGCAAAAAACTAAGCAGGAGACCAGTCAAGGACGGTATGTGTGATATGGTATTTTCACTGGTAATCTAGTAAGCAAAATTTGTTTGTTCTTACATGTAGCTACTTTTTGTGCTTAAGCAGCTCTTTGAAATTGGGCCAAATTTCATAGAGCTGCTTAAGCAGAAAATATTGCTTTGCTTAGCAAAAATGAGCAGGATACCAGTCACAAATTGTACATGTGATATGGTAGTTTGGCTGGTAACCTTATTCTGGTAAGCATAAATTTTGTTGTGCTTAGCTACCTTTCGTGCTTAAACAGCTCTATGAAATTGGGCCCAGGTCTTCTTGGTGTGACAGAACCCTGGTGGTATTAAACCAGAGCTACAGGTATAGAATGACCTAAGAGGTAGGTATTGATTCAGAGCTGTATGGTACATGTATGACAGTTGATGACAGTGCCATGATACAATATGAACTCAGTCTAACGTTGAGGTCACTGACTGGCATACTAAGAATCTTCATGTCTTGTTGAAAGATCTGTAGCAGTAGACAGTAGTACTGCCTAATAAGCTTAAAATAGCCAAAAGGTTGTAAATATTGTGATTTGCGCATCAATAATAATAATAAGACATTTATATTGTGCTTTTCCAATTATGACCAAAACGCATTAAATTACATAAGGAACAATAAAGCCGTACTAGGCAGTGGGAAATGTTGCAGATACATCTGAAGATTATTCTGCTCCTGCCTGTCATTTATCTTTATAAGATAAAGTGCAGAAGCACTGTTAATTTTGTTGGTGAAGGGTTTGGATCAACTTTACAGCCTCTTTCCCATCATAGGTCTGTAGCTAGTCTCTGTCCTTTCTACAGATATTTTCACAGGATGTGCCACCATTTTCCGACCTAGTTCCTCCTATCAGGGTGTTTGAGCGTGAAACCAGGCCTTCTGCTTGTCTTCACCCATACACTCTCGCTTTGCTGAGATGTAGATCAAAGAGCCATTCAACAGCTTTATTCCACGTATTGGCTCTCTTTGGAACTCCATGCCTGGTGCATGTTTCCCTCCATCCTACAATCTAGACTGTCTTAAGAGGAGTATTAATTCCTACCTTCAGCTCCCCTGAGTTATTTTCATCTTAATTGTTTTCTTCTTGTAGCCCCTTACCAAGAGTGGCTTTGAGCCTTGTTTTGGGCAACCTTGCATACAAAATATATATATAAAAACTCTTAAAGTTACAATACAAATGAAGAAGAGTTCTGAATGTTAATTGAAAACTGTTCCAGAGTGCAGCAGCTGAATGTGAAAATCATTTTGCCATAGAGTAATCTGGTATAAGGAACGTTCAGACAAGTTGTATCGCAGGAAGAATGAAGACCATGGCAGTTGGATTGGAGAAGTTCAAACATATTTGCAAGATAAAGTGGAGCAATGTTACTCCTGCTCTTGTAAACGAAGCTGAGCAAACTGTTTGAAACAACAGTGGCTCATCTTTAAGATGAGCAAAGCACACTGTTTGAAACAACAGTGGCTCATCTTCAAGATGAGCAGAGCACACTTATGTTTTAATGAGTTTGCTCTAATCATCTTAAAGATGTCCAGAGCACACTGTTTGAAACAACAATGGCTCATCTTTAAGATGAGCAGAGCACAGTGTTTGAAACAACAGTGGCTCATCTTTAAGATGAGTAGAGCACACTGTTTGAAACAACAGTGTCTCATCTTTAAGCTGAGCAGAGCACACTTATATTTTAATGAGTTTGCTCTGATCATCTTTAAGATGACCAGAGCACACTGTTTGAAACAACAGTAGCTCATCTTTAAGATGAGCAGAGCACGCTGTTTGAAACAACAGTGGCTCATCTTTAAGATGAGCAGAGCACACTGTTTGAAACAACAGTTGCTCATCTTTAAGATGAACAGAGCACACTGTTTGAAACAACAGTGGCTCATATTTAAGATGACCAGAGCACACTGTTTGAAACAACAGTGGCTCATCTTTAAGATGAGCAGAGCACACTGTTTGAAACAACAGTGGCTCATCTTTAAGATGAGCAGAGCACACTGTTTGAAACAACAGTTGCTCATCTTTAAGATGACCAGAGCACACTGTTTGAAACATCAAGACTCATACTTTATCTCAACCCTAGTTCTTCTCAGAACCTACACTTCTCCGAAAAAGAGATTTTATTCACAAGGTTCTGAGTAAGCCTATACTTAATTGTTATTGTAATATTTTTTCAGTAGAAACCTAATTTGGTTTTAGGATGTTTGTGTTTAACTTATATTGTTGTCTTGTCTGTCTGTCTGTTTTGCCTGTTTGGGGAGCTGCAAAGCAGAGTGAGCCTATGTAATGACGATTTCCCTTCGTCTGTCAGTCCGTCTGCTTACATTTAGTATGAATGTTACAGTTTTAGCATTAGGCTTCAACCTTTAAGTGGTGGGTTGTTTTATGGAATTTGAAATTCCCAACTGAGATCAGTATACATTGACAGTTTTCAACCATGTTTTTAAGGAATTGTTGAAGTTTTTGGAATTAATTGTTTTTTTAAGAGAAACAGTTTCCCCCTGGATTTTAAAGAGCCAAACTCAGAGTAAATGTATAACTTTGACTTACAACATTACAACAGACATGTACATATTATACAGTCACACTAGTTTCATGGCTGCTTCACCAGTTCCAGATGAGTGAGTTAAAACAGTGAGAAACCTTTAATGTCCATAACTGCTTATTGCAATGATATTGACTTGAAACTTATATCAAATGTTGCCACTGACTTGCAGATTCATACAATATGACACCAGTTCCAGTTGAACGGGCTAAACAAAGTAAAACCTTTAATGTCCATATCTCCTTATTGCAATAATGTATAAATTTGAAACTTACATAAAATATTGCCACTGACATGCAGATTCATATAAAAGGAATATAACTCATGATTATGACACCGGTTCTAGTTGAATGAGCTGAAGCAACAAAAGCAAATTAATGTTAAGATGTGGATGGTTCCAAAGGTGCAAATCTTAAAGTTTGCACATACCAAAAATTGCAAAAGAAGGGTGAAAAAGTAGTACATGTAGTTAGCACTTCTGGCCGAGTAAAAACTTTCCAAGTTTAGTGACACTACCTGTACATACACACTTCATACTCATTGTATGCAATGTACATGATGTATACATTGGTTGGGTGTTTGTATGAATCTTATCATTTCTTTCTTTCCTATTTGTTTCTCTTCCTAGTCAGCCCTCATCCATCCTGAGCCCCTCTGTCACTCCCATTTCAAACCAATTAGGCAGTGGTCAATTGCATACTTGTTAATGTCCTCACCCCTAACATTGATCAAAATGATTGGTTTTTTTATCGGGGGATTGGCAGCTTTCGCTGTTCTAGTTTTCTTTTTGAAAACTGTGTGTTTTCACTTTGTCTATCTAGTAAGGTTTGCGGTAACACCATGTAATAATCTCTTTTTGAGTTGTGGTGGTTCGGAATAGAACTGGTGGCTTGTTAAACTTTTGTTTGAAGGGATTGTATACGTTTGGTAATTGGAAACCCACTGTTTGTTTCAATCCTATATAGTTGTAGATATACCATAAAACTAACCTGTGAAAATTTCTTTAAGGTGGTAGAGTTTTTGAGATATTGCCGAAAATCTGGAGAGGTTATGTCCATGGAGGAAGAATAATCTGCATTTGAATACACAATCTGAGAAACGTTACTGTCAGTAACGCTTCTCAGATTCACAATTTAGGGGATAAAAAGTGATATCTTTTTTCCATAACTGCAGTACTTCGAAGATGTTGGAGAAGTCAGTTTTATGATAAAAGAAATACACCAAGAAGAACTCTAGCCATACTTGACTTTTGATATGTCGTCAATAAATAACATCAGACACGAATTTGCAAATAAAAACTTTATAAACATCTGTGAGCGTCACACTGTTACATGTTAATATTCACACTTGACTTCCTGATCCAGAAGATTACAAAACTTCCAGGAGTGCCAGCAAACTACATAAAGCATTCAGCTATTATTAGCCTGTATACAGATGCACATTAATCAATCACTTGTGTTAAAGGCACTGAACACGTTTGGTATGTGTCAAAGTCCAGTGTTCTCACTTGGTGTATCCCAACATATGCATAAAATATAAACAAGCCTGTGAAAATTTGGGCTCAATTGGTCGTCGAAGTTGCAAGAAAATGATGAAAGAAAAAACACCCTTGCTGTACAAATTTGTGTGCTTTCAGATAGGAATAAAAGGCTTCTTGCAAGAAGTCTCTTATTATTTTAGTGAGAAATTACCTCTTTCTCAAAAACTACGTTACTTCAGAGGAAGTCGTTTCTCACAATGTTTTATACTATCAACAGCTCTCCGTTGCTCGTTACCAAGTCAGTTTTTATGCTAATATATACTTTGAGTAATTACCAAACGTGTACAGTGCCTTTAAATACTGTCCTGTGTATACAGGATTCTCCCCAGGAATTTTCAAAGCTAGGGTGGCATTCTGGACCCAAATTTTGCAAGTTTGGCTGGAGCAGGCTGAATTGAAACAAGGTCCTCAAAATATGTTTTACCTGATGGTTATAAAAGCTTTATTGTGCAATCTTAAGCATTTAAAATGGTTTATAGCTTGTGCACAGGGAGAACTTTGATGCTTGAACTCAATCTACAAAGAAGAAACTTTTGGTGACGATCCTGTTTTGAAAAAACGTCAATCATGTTCAAGCTAGAGTTTTTCTGGTAACCTCTTCCTGAGAATAACAAATATTGTAACGCTACTACTTCAGGCCATACCGGAAACCTTGGCTGGGTTCAGAATGAAATGTGGTTAAACCCAAGCCTGCTTCCTCTAGATTAGCCAAATGTATTTGGCCGACTATCATGGGGCAAATTTCCAAACACTTCTAATTATGCAAGTTACCAACTTAAAACAACTAATGCTTCTAATTGCCAAATGAGAGCAACTAATTCTTCCAAAATTTAATAGGGAAACGGATTACCAACCAAAATGCTAAGAAATGGTGAATACTTTATTGAAATAATTAATCTAGATTGTTGGTAAAACATGAATTAGGAGGTCAATTTCTTCGAATTAAAGACAAGATGTTACTCGCGTTTCACCCCTCAGCTAGGAACGTCATCAGACTGGCAACCATATCCAATGCTCAACTGGTTGCCAGACTGACGGAGCTCCTAGCTTAGAAGTGAAATGTAACTCACGTGAGTAACATCTACACTTGCCTTGGATTCGCAAAAAAAACCACCTGATTCATAATCTTCAATACTTTTTGAACTTCTGTTTTCATAAATTCGTGGTCTGGAAATTAATATGATGAATCTGCCGTACATGTTTCTGAAATTGGTTCTGTGGTGGATAGAGTCATGCAGTGTCAATAACACCCCTTCCTGTCAGACATAGAGACATGACTGAAGTATCATAAGGCCACTGGTGTTACATTCATGGGAGGTTATGGGTCACTGTGTATTCAGCATGACCTGCTCAGTATTGGGTCATACCATTGAGCTATGATTATATCATGGTTCTGCTGAATAGCTATTCGCCCTTTGCATGGTTAGCCATTTGCGTGTAGAGCCTCAAATTGGGGACAGCAGTGAATAGAAGCATTACATAACTCTGTATTGTCACGGTAATGGAATGGCATTTTCATCCAAACAGATGCATAAATACAATATAAATGAAGTATGAAGTCGAGGTTCTACACGCACGGCAGATCCATGCAAGCAGCGAATAGGGTTTGGTTTGGGCCAAGGGAATGGAATTTGAATTGTAACTCTGCCCAGTCTATCTACTTTGTGATTTTCTTTCAGTAGGATCATGCTCTCCTCCCCCCTTCCCTCCTTCCCTCCTCCCTACTGTAGCCCCACCTTGAGAGGCCATTTTCCCAACTTAGCGTCATACGTTTTTGTGTAATTTTGCCCCAAATCACCCATGTCATCATTCAAAAGGAATTTTCTTATAACAGAGAAGACCTTTGTCTTTGAAGAACGTGTGTAAAGTCCAATTATTAATCTACTTGCGTAAATCATCAACAAAAAACTAGCTGAACGCAACTCCTATTGGCTTCTGGTAATCAGTGGAGCTAGTTTGTGTGAAGTGGGCATTTCATTTCATTTCAATTTTTAATTTCAACGGTAACTAAAAACCATAACAATTTTGTTGCAAAAATATACATAAAATACAAAAGGCAAAAATTATAAAAATAACTGCAGATTTCACAACACGCTAAAAAGATAGGACAATGGCACACCTGAAGGATTACAAAAAAAGTAAACTTAATTACCGTCTAAAAGTTGTTTTCCAAATGCCATTAGACAAAAAACAATCCAAAAGCCACAACACCACAAGAAAAGAGAACAATAAAAATTGCACTAAAACAAGATTATTATTATATCTTTAACCACTTAAAAGCAAAAGAAATCACCCATTTTCCTTATTCAAAAGCGTGGCTTACAGTGGATTTACGTCACATGGATAGCCTTTTGATGTGTAACCCTCTTAAAAGAAATTAAAATTGAAAACTAAAAAAACACTTACCCCCCCCCCCCCTGCCCAACCTACAAAATATCTGAACTCCATCCCCTTGTATGGCCTGGTTTTGATTGATTTTTAATGATAGGGGAAATCACTTGAATAAGGAGTGTATTGAGTTACTCCTTGAAAGATTGCAATAGACTGTGCAAGTCTAATACATATTGGAACAATGGGACCTGTTAAAGGCATCGTACACGTTTGGTAATTGGAGCCTACTGTTTGTTTCAATCCTATATAGTTGTAAATATATACCATAAAACGAACCTGTGAAAATTTCATTTCAAAAGATGGTAGCGTTTTTGAGATATTGCCGAAAATCTGGAGCGGTTAGTATAATGTCCACGCAGGAAAAATAATCTGCATTGGAATACACACTCTGAGAAGCGTTACGCGTAACGCTTCTCAGATTCAAATGTTTTGGGGATAAAAAGTGATGTCTTTTTCCATAACCGCAGTACTTCGAAGTAAAAAGTTCTCAAAATGCATTATACTATCCAAAGCTGCTGTACTTCTTAACAAGCAATTTTTTGTTGCCATTAATTATCAGAGTCATTACCAAACGTGTACGATGTCAGATATTGGTACCTTCAGCTGTTAGAGTAACATGTGGGAACCAAAAGTTGCCAGAAGTGTTGGAATTAGTGCAGGACTTGCACGGTTTATGGATATGGGAAATTTCATTCAGAGATCGAACAGTGAAGACAATGAATTCGGAATCGACTTTTAAGGCAGTTGATCTGAGACACCTGAAGACAGTAATCATTCAATGAAATCTGAGAAAACTTTTTGACAGAAACGCTTCTCAGATTCAATTTTTTTTAAAAACTGATATCTTTTTCCATCACCACATTACTTCAAGGGAAATGTTTCTCAAAATGTAGTATTCTATCAGAAGCTGCTGTACTTTTTACCAAGTAGGTTTCTATTGCCATTAATTTTAAGAGTCATTACCAAACGTATACCTTCCCTTTAATGAATATATGAAGTTATCAGAGTGGGCAACATTCTCAGGAGATAGTAGAACTGAGGGGTGCATTAAAGAGCAAACTGAGAACCCTGAGAACCGGCCTGAGAACCCTGAGAAAGGATACTTGGACTGATTTCAAGCCATGGAGGGAATGCTTCAAATATAATGAAAACATAACAATGATGTCTTCAAATATGTCTTCAATGTGAACTTCAAGTTGAACTTTTTGGGGGGGGGGGGTGTTTACTTGTTACACTTCACTTCAGAATTGAAAAATCTTTACCGTACCTCTGCGCGGTGTTATTTTCTTAAGTAACTTCTGAAGTAATTTTTGTTTTTAAAGAATATTTTTGTCACAATTAAACCCTGACTAAAATAAATTAAAGACAAGAAATGTTCTCATAAAATGCATCAGTATTTTGCGTTCTCTTCGAAATTATGGAATGTTTTACCGTGAATAGGCCGTAAGCCACAGCCAATAACAATTGTTCATGCTACAAAATGGATTTTCAGGCAGTCAACTGACCGCAACCAAAAGACTACACTCTGAAGTTGTTTCGGGCGGTTAAAAACATCCACCGTACTTCAGTTTGGAAAAGTTATTCTGTGACTCATAACCACCCCCCCCCCCTCACAAAATTGTTAACTTAACAAAATTTAAAGGGAGGGTATACCTTTGGTAATAACTTCAAAAATGAATGACCATAATATCTTACTTTGGTAAGAAGCACTGCAGCTGTTGATAATGTGTAACATTTCCAGAAATGATTCCCTCCTAAGGAATGTGGTTTTAGAGAAAGGGATTCAAAAGATTGTCAATCTGAAAAACATTTCTGCATGAAATGTTTTTCAGATTGTGTATTCCAATTACTGATTATTCTTCCTGTGTGGACAAAAACATTACCACCTTTTGAACTGAAATTTTCACATGTTAGTTGTATTATATCTACATTTACAATGGATTAAATCAATCGAACTGTTCCAAAAGCCAAAGGTACTATACTTTGCCCTTAAATGAAGTTGTTGATATATTATCGATTTTTTGACAATGAGCAAACGTCAGCCTGAAACTCAACCATCAGACAAATGAAAGTTGTGTGTTACTGTTAACCCCTGACACAGATTCATTCCTGAGATTTTTGGTTGCATGATAAACCTACGATAAACAAGGGTGGTACATGTAGGTTGTCCAATACCCCTCCCATCTAACCCATACATCATATCTGGTCTTGTTCCTTAGATTGATGACAGTAACACCGTCAGTCAAATGCTGGTCACCATATGCACCAGACTCGGTAAGTACAATTACATCTTCCTATTGACTGATACAAGACAAATGGTGTCTTCCTATTGGCTGATACGAGATAACAAATCTCACCTACGTGTACATGAGTTCAAACATGCTAATATTTGTTGCACATTTGGCTGGGTAGTGAGAAAGCCTTTATAAGGCCTGGTTTTGGGTCGAAATCAGGCAAATGAATACTTGATCAAACCCAACTGGAGACACTCTCAGGTAGGTCATTCTAAAAATGAATCTTTTGTGCTCATTCTTTAAAGGAATTGTATACGTTTGGTAAATAGCCCTACTGTTTGTTTCAATCCTACATAGTTGTAGATATGTACCATAAAACTAATCTGTGAAAATTTCATTTCAAAAGGTGGTAGCGTTTTTTGAGATATTGCCGAAAATCTGGAGTGGTTATGTCCACGCAGGAAGAATAATCTGCAATTGGAATACACAATCTGAGAAACGTTACTGCAGTAACGCTTCTCAGATTAATATTTTTGGGGATAAAAAGTGATATCTTTTTCCATAACCGCAGTACTTCAAAGTGAAATGTTTCTCAAGATGCATTATACTATCCAAAGCTGCTGTACTTCAAACCAAGTAAGTTTTTATTGCCATTGATTTTCAGAGTCATTACCAAACTTTAAATCTTGACACTTTCACTTCATTGTCTCATCATTTACATACATGATAGGTTTTGAGGTAACAATGTATGTATGAAGGGAAGCCGATAAAGTGTTCCACTTTATGTACGACACATTAGCGGTTTTTCTAATGGTTAAAAACACCCAAAAAGTGTTTCAACATGTGAATGGACATGCAGGCTTATACTGAACATAATTTGAGTTGATTCTTTGATGTGTATGTATATTTTAAATCACCTTCAAATTTCCATCAAAAATGGACTGAAAAGGTTACTTTTCTTTTCCATCCATTTTTTGATTGAAATATGAGAGTATAATAGATGTTAATAAATATGAGAGTAATTAACAAATTAACAATACTAATCAAATCAAATTATTGTTAGTATAAGCCTGCATTTCCATTCACATGTTGAAACACTTTTGTGTGGCTTTAGGTACTTTACAACTTTAGAACTGCTAGTGTGACGGTAGACAAGAAACACTCTTTTTGTTTCCTGTCATACACTGCTAAAAATGTGTTCTTAAAATAAGAAAAATTCTTATTTCAAGAATTTTTTTCCTTGTCACTCCCAAAAATCTTAATAGCAATATTTTCTAGGGAGTGACATAAGAATTTTTTTCTTGAAATAATTTTTTTAATTTGTTTTTTTTTAAGAATACCATTTTTAGCAGTGTATTTGTTTGGCTGTAGCACCATGCGATAGTGTCTACTTTGTTGTGCAGATTTTTCTCGTCAGAACTGTCTACTGGAGACTGATGATGACCTGGGTCCAATTTCATAGAGTTGCTTAGCAGAAAATATTGCTTAACAATTTTCTGCTTAGCAGTAATGAGCAGGATACCAGTCACAAATTGTACATGTGACACGGTAGTTTGGCTGTTAACCTTATTCTGGTAAGCATCTATGAAATTGGGCCCAGAGCAGACTAGACGAAATGTACAGACCATTATTATCTCACACAATACAAGAAGTGCCCTCTCAATTTTCAGGGGCGGATCCAGGATTTTCCAAACGGGGGGGCGTGAAAATATTCCAAGCAGCAAAATGATAAATGAAGTTTGTTGCCCCATTTCTCCCTCCCCTTCTCTCTCTCTCCCTCTTTTTTTCTTTTCTCCCTCTTTTTTTTTTTTTTTAATATGAAAATGGGGGGCGTGCGCCCCCACGCCCCCCCCTGGATCCGCACCTGATTTTGTCCTTATCAGAACTAAGTAATCGCCTGAATTTTCAGAATCTGCTTTTGGCGCATGAAAGAGTTAACACTAAGGTTAAGATTAGAATGTGACACCTTGGGATACTTTATATGAACTTGTCAGCAACAAGGACAAAGTGAAGCAGATTTAGCATAGCATTCCCTGGGTCCAGTTTCTTGGTGTTACCCAACACCTCTCCAGAATGTTTGAAAACATTCACAGAATGTTTTTCAAATTCTACTTACCAATTTACCAATTTGTATGAATACTGAGTATGTTGTTTACTAAGTTGCTTTGTTGTTGTTATTGACAAATAAACAGGTGTGACAAATTATGACGAGTATTCGCTGTGTCGTGACATCCCAGACGATGAGAGAAAAGATTCAACAATCAACAGATCTACTCTCAAGAAGGTAAGATGAAGACAAGGTAACCACCTTGAGACGAAACAAGTCTAAGGCCGTGTTTGAATTAGCGGCTACAGCTACGGCTACTGCTATGGCTACTGCTAGATGTCCGTGTCATCATACTTCGAAGTATAGGACGTCCTTAGCAACAGTCATAGCTGTAGCTGTAGCCACCAATTCGGATACGGCCTAAAGCTGTTATTTACTAGTACTTTGTTAGGAGGAAGAGACAAGTGGTATTGAAAACTTAAGACATCCCCCCCCCAAAAAAAAAAAAAAAAATTATATATATATTATATATAAAAATAAAAATAAACACTCATTAGTTGATTCTGACTTCGTTATGTGGACTTGTGTGCAATCTGGGCTATCTGCTTACACTAGTGTATCAATATTAAGAGAACATCAAACAAGTGAATTGAGAGTATGCCATGCTGTAAAAAAGGAAGTATTTTGTGTATATACACTCGGGGGGGGGGGGGGAATGATGGGTGATGTTTTGTTTTTGTTCGGCAGAGTTGCTTGTGCATGCCAGTGATTTTAGCCTCGGTCCAGTGGTCTTGTGTTTTTCAATGACTAAAAGTACCTCATTGTGTAATAGAAAAAGAAAATAAAATGATGTTCAATGCTCACTTTGAGTCTGGTAAATTTCTTTCAATTATGTTGGGTATTAAAGCATACTTAATTCTTTAAGACAAAAATAATGAGATATTCTCTTAGTGCTTGTTCAAATAAAAATAGTTTACATGTACATTTTAAACTGTGTAGAAAGCTCTCTCTAATTTCATGTACATTAGCCTACATTACAATTCTGGTCTTGTAAAATAAATGCTGGTCCAGTAAATACTGTAACCTGTATTTTCTTATTAGAATAGAAAGTCCCCGTGGAATTGGAGAGATTTTGGATTATAATTTTCATATCTTTGACATAGAGCTTGTGATTAAAATACATTTGATAAGAAATTGTACATCAACAAAATCAAAAGGATTAAGTTACAGTTATGGGCTATATTGAACCGGTCGTCTTTCATCATTCGTAACTTAAGTAACCATGACGTTTCCAATTATCATAATTTCTGATTTGCAAAACAATATTGTCTGTTCCGTCTCGATTACTTCTATATTCATCTTAGCTTTCACTTAATCAGTATCAGAATAAACATTTATTAATTTGTTAATCATATTAATTCTTGTTTCAAGGAAAAGGGATCTTCGTCAATACTCCGTGATGAGAAAAAGATGGAAACGCTGAAAAGAAAACTCCACACTGATGATGAATGTAAGTGAATCCTGCATGAGTGACTTTAGAATCATATCCTACATTAATAATAAAAATATTAATATTAATAATAATAGTGGCTTCTTAGATAGCGCTCAAATCTGTCACTCAGTGACACTCATGGCACTCCAACACTCAGTATTTTTCTTTCAAGGTATATGGAGCTACGTTTTTGAAGTATGAGACCTTTTTCCTTTATAGCACCATGTAATGGTTTACAAGGTGCTGCGGCGCAATATGCAGCCAATTAAACCAGGAACACCGAGGCGAACCCTTTCTCTTAGCGATAAGTGTAACTGGGTTCTTTTACGTGCACTACACAACACACGGGACCTACGGCTTTACATCCCATCTGAAGGACGCAGCAATAATTGTTAAGTGTCTTGCTTAAACGTCCCAACCCTAGCAGATGTGGGTCAATGATAAGAAAATCTTAAGTATTGAATTATGGGTGTTTTTATTTGGCAGTGAACTGGTTGGATCATACAAGAACTCTCCGTGAACAAGGAGTAGAAGAAATGGAAATGCTCATCTTCCGACGAAAATACTTTTACTCCGATCAGAACGTGGACAAGCGGGACCCGGTACAACTCAATCTGCTCTATGTTCAGGTGAGTAAAGAGTCTGAGCATTGAAGAAATGGTGTAATCTATTCCAAAGGTCAATACTGCATGATACATGTAAAGCTTTTTCCCTCATACTGCAGCAGTTTTGGAACTGCCTACCTGTGTATTTTTTTCGACCATCTCATAATCTAGCACAAAAGAAATCTGAACAGTTATCTTCTCTCCCCCTTAAATTTATATATATTTTTCTTGTAGCCCTCACCCTCAGTGGCCTCCCGGCCCTGTGTACAGCTTTTTGTTAAAAACCCCCAAATATGTATTGCAAAATTCGCTTACAGAAATTCAATCTAAACAATTCTCACTTCAGTTGTATTTTAGCAAATGTAAAATGATGATCATCATCTTCAAATTGCGCTTGCGTTGAGGACAATGACAGATGCGCAATATGTCCCGTTCCGGGATGGCGGTTATTTGTTTCAGATGACTTCAATTAGAACCAAACATTTTCAGAAAGCTTTCTGAATCTTGTCATAATGATACGGTCTACATATTTACTGATGATGATGTGACGCATTCCACCTTTCTTATTCTAGTCTCGAGATGCTATCATTAACGGAACGCATCCTTGCTCCTACGAGGAAGCTCTTCAGCTTGCTGGTACTCAGATGCAGATTCACTATGGAGACCATGATCCTGCAAGACACAAGATAGGCTTCTTAGAGTAAGCAGTTTAGATTCAATAATATTTAAGGTGTTCACCTGGGTCAGCATCTTAATAAGACAGAAAACAATACTTGGCCTTCCCCTGGCTGTCAAAATGTTTAAACAACACCTTTTCAAAAAGAGATTAATTCATAAAAAGTTTTAAGGTCATGTCACAAAGGGCAAATTTTTTCAGGCAACTTGGAGGCAACCAATTGCACTGCATTCACAAGGAACACTTCATCAGCATAAGAGACATTCTTCTACCTGTATGAACTTAACTATCCCCAACAAAATGATTAGAAAACTGAAATGTGCATACATTTTCTTATTGGAGATTGCCTGGAGCTGGTTGCCTGTAATTTGCCTCATGTGACACGGCCTTAAGTCCTACTCAAAACAGACATGAAGATCAAATTAAGTACAGCAGCTTTGGATAGTATAATGCATTTTGAGAAACTTTTTTGAAGTAAGTACTTATGTTAAAAGAAATCACTTTTTTTTATAAAAAAAAAAATGAGAAGAAAACGCTACCACCTTTTGAAATGAAATTTTCACAGGTTAGTTTTATGGTATACATGTATATCTACAACTATATAGGATTGAAACAAACAGTGGGTCCCAATTACCAAAGGTATACAATCCCTTTAAGAGCATTGGTTTACTTCAGGGTCATTATAACTCACAACAGATCATTTCATGGTGGTTCTGCAAATCTCCCTGAACTTCCGCCATGCTAACCTTCAAAATCAACTGTAGACTATAAGGAAACGGGCATCACAGAAAAAAAGCAGATTGCATGATCCAACATCTTAAATCAAAACAAAATTCCACATTCCTCTATTACACCCATAATGGTCTTCCTATTTTAATCTGATTTAATCAGATTTCTGATTTTGTTTGCATTTTATGCTTGTTGGGTTTTCGGAGAGATTTGATGCATTTTTATGTTTCCCTTTACAGCCTGAAAGACTTCTTGCCAAAGGAATACGTTAAAACGAAAGGTGGAGAAAAGAGAATCCTAAGTGTAAGTCAAACCTCAATTTTTTGTGTAAATAATAAATTCACTATCTTTTTCTCGTTTTCTGTTTTTCGGAGCTTGAAACATCTTCGAGACCATTGGCCAGAGTGCGGTAATTTTAGCATTGGTTACCTCTGAATTGAACAAATTTTTTGGCCCAGTATTTTTTTCAACACACATACTCTTTAAGGGCAGTCATGTGATTTGTCAGGATTTTTCCTGAATTCAGGATTTGTCAAGGAGCTCCCTTTAGATTATCTTGTAAGAGGTGAAGTTGCGGTATCAGGGATGAAAACATTACCCATTTGTGGTGATGAAGAACTTCTATGAACCTCTTAAATGTAATGTCACGTATTCATCATCTTCATCTCAAGACCACGAGGATACTTTGAATCATTTGTCAGGATATTTCATTTTTATCACTCCCACTTTTATTAGGAGTGACTAATTTATACATAAACTTTCCAAGTTCAAACCTCCTCCTAAAAGGTCAGCCAAAAAAATAAAGTAAAAAATAGCCATGGTCACGCAAAAATATTTTGGGTCCAAATTCTGAGCAAAAAGACCTGTGGTCTAGTGGAGGTTTACTTGAATGTTGAGCCTTGTTTGATACCCTTTACAGGAGCATTCTAAGCTGATTGGGGTGAGTGAGCTAGACTCAAGGGTACGCTACACACAGCTCTGCCGATCTCTCAAGACCTATGGAATCACCTTCTTCCTTGTCAAGGTAAGAATCCCATAAACTAAGCCTTGATATTTGAGGATAAAGACTTCTCTCTAAAAGAGAAATGAAATATTCTCAGATATTTGAGTATAGCGAGAATTAATAAGTTGATGCATTATTGTTGCAGTTATACAGAGTACTGTGTCTACGTCACTCTACTTACCTGCAGAGCAACTACATGTGCATATTCCCATTACCGGCAGTCATTTACTGCTGAGAGTTTTATACTTAACATACAATAGCGCCCTCTGCTGCTACCCACAGTGCCGCGCGGCATGTACGCCTCGTGAGCTTCCTCTTAGCGGCAGGTGGGATAGGACGTATTTATAGTACTCCCGTACTATAACTTGTTTTTGGTACCCGTTATCGCTAGAGAAGTTCATTTGTTAGAAGATAAGTGTTAGTGTTTGAGTTGTAGAGTTGTAATTTTCATTTTATTCAAGAAGAGCTTTGAAATTCTGCATGGTTGACATGCAAATGTAGGCTGTTTGCCACAGCACCATGCAAACCTTACTTTGAACTTTTCATGATGGCCAGTTGATATCAATGATTAGTTTCTCTGATCTTGAGAGTTGTAATTTTCATTTTATTAAAGGAGAGGTTTGAAAGTCTGCATTGTGGGCTGTTTGTCACTTCACCATGCAAACCTTACTTTGAACTTTTCATGCTGGCCAGTTGATATCGATGATTTGTTTCTCTGATCTTGATGTAGGAAAAGATGAAAGGGAAGAATAAGTTGGTTCCTCGGCTGATGGGTATCACTAAAGAGAGTGTACTTCGTGTTGATGAGAAGACTAAGGAAGTAAGTGTTTTTTACTCGATATCCAACCCTCCTACTGTCAGTGTGTTTCTCAAGACTACCAACTCATACCTCTTAATGCCACAACAGTGGCTTTTTTATGCACACACGTGCTCATGTAGAGATTAGAGCCATTGCCCAAAGTGCTTCAATGAGAGTGGTAAACTGGAGAAGTCACCAACTGTTCTCATTTGCAGTTGTATTTAGGCCAATGTTGGTAGAAATAAGGTTCTCAACCCTAGTGAAATGATTTTGTCTGAAGTGCCTTCATGGATTAGAAATCAACAAAAGTATGTCTGAAAATTTGAATTTCCAAATAACACCTAAAGGTGACTTTTGGAGAATCAAATTTCCGTGGTGTCCGTTTGTGAATGCTGCGGCAAGAGATGTTGGTGGAACCTACTGTTGACTCCCTCAACGTGGATGGATTCAATGTTGTTGTTTTTGATAAAAATATTGTGACAGCTTTTTGCTGTTTTCTCAACAAGTAGACACTGTATTCAGCTGAAACTGTCACAGCTGACTTTTGTTGTATGTTTATTGATACGTTGGCCTATAAATCAGCATATCGATGCCAAAACCCAATCTATGACCCTACCTTAACTCCCTAAACTCACACCCCACGCTGTGTTCAATTTCTCTCCCATCAGATTATCAAGTCTTGGTTGTTAACAACTGTCCGACGCTGGGCTGCTTCTCCAAACAGTTTCACTCTTGACTTTGGCGACTATTCTGAGTCTTATTACTCGGTACAAACCAAGGAAGGTGAAGCTATTGGTGCCCTGATTGCTGGATACATTGACATCATCCTGAAAAAGGTTGGCTTTACTTTACTATTCACATTATATATTCACTCATTTATTTCGTTTTTTTCATTTATTAGTTCTGGTTGTGAAGCCAAGGACTCTCAGAAAGCAAACTGAATCACTATACTAGCCAAGAACCCCAATGAGAGAAGACAAAGGAGGAAAATTCAGTTTTAGATGTGGGAGGAAAACCCCAGAGAAATACTCCAGGGAAAACCCACTTAGTCAAGTAGGGACTGAAAACACAATCCACATAGTGCCCCCGGTGGGATTCGAACCGGGGTCCTAGAGGTGGAAGGCGAGGAAAGATACCACTACACCAACCCAACCGCCCTAAATAAAGTTATTGTAACCAATAAAGTTATTGTAGCATATATTATTAAACACTAAAATGACGGCCATCTTTAAATCTAAGATGGCCACTGAAATGTTCATTGAAAAAACCTTTTGCAATTGATGTTTTCTTCCTTGATGTGCATTGTAGTTAATTATACAGCAACAAATTTTAAAACTTTTCAATTTAACAAAAATGCAACAAATCGTGGATTAAATGTCTTCTGTATTATGTCTTGTCATTCAGCAAAAAGGTAAAGATCGCATTGGTCTAGATGGAGAGGAGGAATCAACGCTTCTTGAAGACAGCGTCTCACCAGCCAAAGCTACATTCATGCAGCATCAATCTAATAAGGTTGGCCATGCCTCGGAAGGGAATGTGGCTTTACCTGCTGTTATGAGAGCAGGTGGATCAGGTATGGAATGCAAATTCTCTATCCACTGCCCCTACCAGCCATATCCACTACCCCTACCAGCCACATCCACTGCCCCATACCAGCCATATCCACTGCCCTTACCAACCATATCCACTGCCCCTACCAGCCATATCCACTGCCCATATAGCCATCTCCATTGCCCCTACCAGCCATATCCACTGGCCCTACCAACCATATCCACTGGCCCTACCAGCCATATCCACTTCCCCTACCAGCCATATCCACTGCCCCTACCAGCCATATCCACTGCCCGTATAGCCATCTCCATTGCCCCGACTAGCCATATCCACTGGCCCTACCAACCATATCCACTTCCCCTACCAGCCATATCCACTGCCCCTACCAGCCATATCCACTGCCCCTACCAGCCATATCCACTGCCCCTACCACCCATATCCACTGCCCCAACCACTCATATCCACTCCCCCAACCACTCATATCAACTGCCCCAACCACCCATATCCACTGCCTCAACCACCCACATCCACTGCCCCAACCACCCATATCTTCTTTCCCTTACCTCGAGACCAGTCCAATATTACCAGCAATGCCCGTTGTATTCCATGTTATGGGGGCAGATGGGTTACCCATGTAATTAAATAATTATTCAACGACCCCCCAGCCTTGCTCTTTACTCACTACTTCTCTCCCTTTTCCTTCAAAAAAATTGAACATGGTCAGCCATGCCCCTGTCTTATCCTTTTTTACAAGGACTGATGGGTCAGAGAATAAACCTTTTGCATTGGCCGCCATAGCTGAGGTCCAATAATGGAAATGTGCATGCAGGTACGAGCCGCGCACAACTCCCAGCTATTGATAATTTCTTCATTGACCTCGGTGAGGGCGCTGTTTGGTCTTGTGACATTGTATTCAAGGGGTCTATTCACCCTTTGCTCGGATCCGCCATGTGCGTGTAGAGCCTGGACTTCATTTTTCATTCATAAATACCCCAGACAGTTTCGCTATTCCCATTGGTGGAGAGCACGTCACGTGGGGGTGTTTAAACGGATGATAAAGCACGGCCAAGAGTGTTTATAACCGACTGGGCTTCACGTATTGGACGCGCAAGCTCCGCCAATTTACTAATGCGGAACGCAATATAATATGGCTATTAGTTCCCGCGCGTAGCCTAATCTTTTTGTACACGCGCGTACACACAACCCAACGCGCACAAAACAGAATTTTACAAAAGTTTTTGAAAATGTACAAACTTCGATGTCAGAGATTGTCTTTTTACCACCGATTTTCCTTATTCTTTCACAAAAAGGCATTTATGAATGGGAATAAATGAGTAGTGACTCGTTCTTAAACGGCCGTTTAAAACCTTGCAGGGTCGTGGCCGTGCGATAAAGGCCCTCGCCTTCGGCTCGGGCCTTTATCGCACGGCCACTACCCTGCCGGTTTTAAACGGCCGTTTAAGAACTCGTCGCCACTCTTTTATTCCCTTATTTGTATTGTATTTATGTATCTGTTTGGATGAAAGTGTCATTACATTACCGTGACAATACATAGTTATATAATGCTTCTATTTACTGCTGTCCCCAATTCGAGGCTCTACATGCAATGGGCGAATACAGATTGTTTCAAAAAGTGATTGATATATATATATATATATACATTTTTACATTGCTTATAGCTGGGACGTATACAACAGGTGAGATGCAGCCCTCTCAACATGCAGTGACTAAAGGACAGGCTAATATGGCTCACACGGCACCTATGGTAAATATAATGTCCTACAATCACTTGACAACAAGTATTAGGCCTGTCAAGTGATTTGCCTGTGGATTTTATTTTTTTCACCGAACTCGGGAAAGTAGTGAGTATTCAGTGCTTAATACACATCGATGTAAGGGTAAAAACAAATTATATTCTTTATCCCGATGCAAAATTAACATTTATTAAATAAGGCCCTTTTCAAACTTTGGCTCTGACTTCGGTTCTGACTTAGGATCTGGCTGAGGATCTGGCTGAGGCTCTGTCAGTTATTTTGAAAATGTGGGTTTTTCGGTACGGAGCTTCAGAGTAGGGCGGTTGGACAGAACCTAAACTGGAGCCGGAGCTGAAGCTGAGGCAATGGTTACCAATCAAATATCCCTGCAGTGTATATTAACTGTGACTGGTTCCCTACAAAGGAAATGTAAATTGTGTGCAATATTTGCAGCTTAAAAATCTGTGGAAAAATTGTCCTGGGATAATTACAGGCAATGAAGAAAAAAATCATATTTTAATTAAATTTTTCTTTTACTTAATTAAATTTGTTGTTGGCAAATAATCATAGGATAGTGTTGTTGATGTCCATGTTCTGCTAATTCTTTTGTTCACAGCAAACTTGTGTTTAAGGATATGTACAACATTAGTGCAGGGTATTCATTCGCCAGATGAAAAGCATAATCTGTCTGTATTTTTATTGTTAATATTACCACATCAACTATAATGACCATTGCGTAATGTTCCCCTCTTTAACAGCCAAATCAAGCCCGTCGTCCAGGGATGACCACAGCCCAGCAGGCTCTGCAAGGGAACATAGAGCGAGGGTTTACGGCTGTTGATGCTGCTAACAATGATCTGATGACACAAGCTGAGCTTCCTCCACTAGGAACTGACCCTGTAAGTGATTCTCACACCCTCGAACCCAGATCAATTTTTTTTTTTAAATCACACAAAGGGCTTAAAGAAATCATGAAGTGTTTTTTCAATGGGCCATCATCGTGGCGTGTCGTGGCTGAGTGGTCCAGTGCACTGGACTCAAGCTCTGGTGTTTCTGATCAGCAGAGCATGGGTTCGAGTCCTGGTCTTGACACTAGTGTCCTGAAGCAAGACACTTAAAACATTATTGCTAAGTCCTTCAGTTGAGTCATAGGTCCTGTGTGTTGTGTAATGTCCGTAAAAGAAGCCAATAAAGTTATCGTTAAAAGAAGGGGTTTGCCCTGGACCAAATTTCTTAGAGCTGCTTAAGCACAAAAAGTAGCTAAGCATAACAAAATTTCACTTACCAGAATAAGGTTACCAGCTAAACTACAATGTCACATGTACAGCTTGTGAGTGGTATCTTGCTCATTTCTGCTTAGCAGACAATTGTTAAGCAATATTTTCTGCTTAAGCAGCTCTATGAAATTGGGCCCTGGTGTTTTTTGGTATGGTTGGTTGCAGATTGCACCACAGCCCCTTGTAACGGTTACACCAGAGCTGTGGAAATAAATGGGTCTTATATTTCAAACATAGCTCCATGTACCTTATAGAAAAAACTTGGATGTGATATAACGCTATGTAAGAACTGCGTATTATTATTATTGTTATAGACCGTTCATAGACCAAAACAATTTTGGGACCACTTTGATCCCACGTACATGTACATTGCTTTAATGCATGAAGGAAACAAACTCACGCGACCTTTATCGGGTCCCAATGTTCGAAAATACGCGCAAGACCTGCACGTCTATTATCAAGTGTAATTGTACAGTGAAAATGCATTAAAACCTGAGCAAAGATAGAACACTTTAAAAATTGAGATAGCTAATTATAATGACAAATAGGAATAACAGAATGAAGGGTTGACAGAAAGGCTTATTCAAAACTGAAATTGAATAGATCATACTTCTGCTTGGTGATAAATTTGATGTTTTTATCTTCAGGCCTCCAAACAGTGGCGTCAGAACACCATTGATGTGAACAAGCAAAACATCCAATCGCAGCTGAGCGCAATGTCTGCTGCCACCGCTGGTATCATCAGCCAGACATCCGGAGATCCATCTGACACTGACTACACTGCTGTTGGCTCGCACGTTACAACCATGTAAGTTTATAATAATAATAATAATATCGACTCTTATATATTATCTAGTAAGGTTTGTGATAACACAATGTACATGAGTAGGATTTGAAACTTTGCATGGTAGAGATACAATCTAGTAAGGTTTGTGGTAACACCATGTACATGAGTAGGATTTGAAACTTTGCATGGTAGAGATACAAAACAGTAAGGTTTGTGGTAACATAAAGTGGAAATAATTTCTTCATGATTCGTGGTGGTTCTGAGAAAAATTGTTGATGTAACAATTCCTTGGTGTTACTGCAAACCCTTCTAGAATTAAAACCATCAAAATGTTATCACTAATATATAAACCAGAAATCTTACCCGCTCGTTCCCTTTGACTTTGTAGCTCATCCAACCTGACTGAATTAACTAAAGGAGTTAAGATGTTATCTGCCCTTCTTGGAGAGGAAGGAGATGGTAACAGCATCTTAGATGCAGCAAGAGGACTGATGGGAGCATTCTCTGATCTCCTTAAGTGTGCCCAGCCAGAAAGCCAAGAGGTAGGTAGATCTAAAACCATGTGCAGGCAAAATCTCTTCAACCTTTCAAATCTTCTTCTCTAAAAAAATTGGATCTTCTTTTCTGTAAAATTTCCTTACGTGACCTCTGAAAGCCCAACGAAGGAATGTTTCTGTACAAAAGGCAATCCGATCTACTGATACTCTCTAAATTTGTAAATCTTCTTTGAAAATGCACCTTTTTAAGAATCACCTTTTTTAATCACTTAGTTGTTATTGTTAATGTTTCATTCTTGTCTTTCGTATTGATTTTTTAATTGTACAGTGCTTTGTGATGTCTATTTGACATGGAAAGCGTTTTTTAATAATTGTTATTTTACTATTATTAAAAATAACCTTTACTCCCTGAAGTGACACAGGATATTCACAGTATAAACATTACATCATTTTTATGGCGTCTTCAAGCATGCCTTGGAATAGTGATAGATTTTTAAGAAGAAATACATTGGACTAATTCAAACAAGAACTCATTCAATCCAATGTTAGTTCCTAATCAATTTTCTTAACATCGCTTTTGAGTTTCAATGTTATTGTATTTCATTGTCATTTTCCCGAAATTGTTGAATCCTTTAGCCACGTCAGAATCTCCTGAGTGCAGCAAACAGGGTTGGTGAAGCTCAGAATGCACTGCTTAGGTGTATGGGATCAACTGGTGACATGGACCCCAAATTCCAGGTAAGCTGTTCACGGTTTTTTTGAACCCCCTTTTGCCAATTTTTTTCATCAATAATGGTTGGGAAAGAGTGTTTTAAATCTGGACTTTTTAGTACCCAACTTTCATTTGTTTGATCCCCTATTAACAAGTGTATGAAAGAGGAATTTTTTTGCGTCAAAATTCAAAATCAGCTGCTTTACAAAGACCAATAATAGCAATAATCTGGGTCTAATTTCATTATTGAGTTTTTTTTATTGATTGTGTATTTGGTATTAAAACCTTGTCGATGACAAGGAGTAATGTTCTTGCATTTTTCCTGAATATCTGATCAGAACATACAGATCGAAAAATTGTAAAACCCTTTTCACAATCATCAGAACTCCTTACAAATTACAATAATCCATGCATCAGGTAAGTTAAAACCCAGGAACCAAGCCAACCCTACTAACCACTGGGAATATTTATATATCCCCTGGACAGATTGCCAGTCCATCGCAGGTTACTCACCAGCTCTCACCGGTACCCATTTTTCACTCCTAGGTGGAGAGAAGCAATTTAGATAAAGTGCCTTGCTCAAGAAAAACAAGTGTTGCGACCGACCAGGCCAGGATTCGAACCCACATTCTGTAAACTACAGAACTTGAGTCCACCACCTATACCGCTCGGCCATGGCATGTTACCGCAAACTTACCCCCTATTACCTGTTTCCACTATGCATAGCTTCAAGTTTTACCTAGTACAGATTGTTTCCAGTTTTTTTTTACCTCAAATCTTACTTTCTATATTATTTTTCTCCACTATGACAGGATCTCTTGCTTGGATTGGCTAAGGCTGTGGCTAATGCTACGGCTACCTTGGTCCTGAAAGCCAAGAATGTTGCTAGTACCACTGAGGATCAAGGTTTACAGAATAAGGTCATCGGCTCGGCTACACAGTGTGCCCTGAATACCTCAGAGCTTGTGGCTTGTACTAAGGTAAGAGTGTCTGAAATTATTCGTTTATCTGCCCTTGGAATGAATCAATAATTGTGTTATCAGTTTACACCAAACTACAGAGTTGCCAACTCTCCCTGATTCTGTAGAAAGTTCCCTGAAGATAAACCAATCAGTTTACACCAAACTACAGAGTTGCCAACTCTCCCTGATTCTGTAGAAAGTTCCCTGAAGATAAACCAATCTTTCCATGTTCTGATGAACAAATTTGAAAATCTCCCTGATTATGGAAACCTTTTCCCTATTATGTTGAATGTAATTGTAAACATCTCCCTGATTGTTGTACAAAATCTCCCTGATTGCAAGATGCAAATGTTGGCAGCTCTGAAACTACTGTAGAGTACTTCCTAGTGACCCCTTGCACCATCGTCACACAAAGTGATTTGAGTTGTGACATCACACTTTGCTTAGCAGTTAAGCACTAAAGATCAATCTTAGCTCTTTGTGAAATCGAGCCCTGAACGATACATCATGGTTGGTTTCTCATTTACATACAGGTTGTAGCTCCTACAATCAGCAGTCCCGCTTGCCAAGAGCAGCTTGTTGAAGCAGCTAAACTTGTCGCCAAGTCAGTGGAGGGTGTAGTAGACTCATCAAAGGTAAGAAACACACAGTCCTCCTGCCCTTTAGTCTCCTTAAGCGGGACCGTGCTTTGGCTACGCAGGAAAACAATAAATATTCTCCTCGGTGTGGATAAACATTTTCAAGGTTGTAAATGTGCAAATTTTTAGAAATCCCTACCCTCCACCCCACTATTTTTCAAATTAATATTTTTGTTTCAGTCCTATTTTTCACGGTTGGTAGCAATGTTCCTTTTTAGCTACATCGGAAAGAAAAATATGAAGTTTGATACAAGAGTTCATTAACGAAGTTGAAGTGTAGTAAGTTGTGGAAAAAAATGCATTCAAAGTGAAACGGATATCCAGTAGACTATTTTCTTAACTCGTATCAAATCTTTGATTCCTCCAGGATGCAACCGAGGATGAGAACCTCCTGCGTGATCTCGGGGATGCAGCGACGGCCGTCACAAAAGCCTTGAATGACCTCCTGCAGCATGTGAAGCAAGGTACTGCAGCGAGCGGCAGACCTACCACCCTGTATGACGATGCATGTGATAAGATCATGACAGCTACAGAGAAGTTGTTCAGTAGTGTGGGTAACGCTGCTGAAATGGTCAAACAGGCAAAAATACTGGCCACGGTGAGTTCTCATGAGTTGTAATAACCTAGATTTTATTATGGAAAGGTTTGCGGTGACACCATGTACATGTAATAATCTCTCTATGTGAGTTGGGGGTGGTTCTGAAAAGAACCGTTGGTTTCAACTCGACGTTTCGATCAGTATGCTCTGATCGTCTTCTGGAGAAAGCTGGACTCTGATGCTGCATGCTGCTTAAGTACTGTGGATGGGGACTAGCTTGGTGATGCACGAAGGCGGGAAGTAGAGGCGGGAAATGAAGCTCGGTGATGCGTGGTAAAACTGGATCCTGCACTGGAGCCTTGGACTGGTGTGTGGGGAGTGTGTGCTCACTGAACTGTGTCAGTAGGAACAAGCACAGGGGATGGTGAGGGTGTGGGGCTTAGGGGACTGAGGGTATAGAAGACCCAAAGCAGTCTGAAGGGGGTATGGGGCCTATGTGGATTGAGGGTATAGGGGACCCAAAGCAGTCTAAATAAAATAAGTCTAAATAATGGAGTGGGGCCTAGGGGACTGAGGGTATAGATGACCCTAAGCAGTCAAAGGGGGTGGGTAACCGAGGGGGGGGGGCAGTAAGAGACTAAGTGTTGGTGCCTAGGGGAGTGACCGTGGATATAGAAGATCCATTGGTCGGGAGGAGGGGGAGCCAGATGTCACTGATGTGGAAGCCGATGTCTTGGGGTACAGTGTCATGTTTGTGGATCTCGATGGCCTCTCTGATGCGTCTTGGGTGCCATGCCTGGATCGGAGCGATGATTTCTGCTGCTTCCCAGTCAACTCGGTGGTCTGTGGTGTGGGAATGTTTGACGATGGCTGATTTATCGAAGTCTCCCCTCCTCCCCTCCTTCCAGACCACCGAGTTGACTGGGAAGCAGCAGAAATCATCGCTCCGATCCAGGCATGGCACCCAAGACGCATCAGAGAGGCCATCGAGATCCACAAACATGACACTGTACCCCAAGACATCGGCTTCCACATCAGTGACATCTGGCTCCCCCTCCTCCCGACCAATGGATCTTCTATATCCACGGTCACTCCCCTAGGCACCAACACTTAGTCTCTTACTGCCCCCCCCCCCTCGGTTACCCACCCCCTTTGACTGCTTAGGGTCATCTATACCCTCAGTCCCCTAGGCCCCACTCCATTATTTAGACTTATTTTATTTAGACTGCTTTGGGTCCCCTATACCCTCAGTCCACATAGGCCCCATACCCCCTTCAGACTGCTTTGGGTCTTCTATACCCTCAGTCCCCTAAGCCCCACACCCTCACCATCCCCTGTGCTTGTTCCTACTGACACAGTTCAGTGAGCACACACTCCCCACACACCAGTCCAAGGCTCCAGTGCAGGATCCAGTTTTACCACGCATCACCGAGCTCCATTTCCCGCCTCTACTTCCCGCCTTCGTGCATCACCAAGTACGGAAGGAGGGGAGACTTCGATAAATCAGCCATCGTCAAACATTCCCACACCACAGACCACCGAGTTGACTGGGAAGCAGCAGAAATCATCGCTCCGATCCAGGCATGGCACCCAAGACGCATCAGAGAGGCCATCGAGATCCACAAACATGACACTGTACCCCAAGACATCGGCTTCCACATCAGTGACATCTGGCTCCCCCTCCTCCCGACCAATGGATCTTCTATATCCACGGTCACTCCCCTAGGCACCAACACTTAGTCTCTTACTGCCCCCCCCCTCGGTTACCCACCCCCTTTGACTGCTTAGGGTCATCTATACCCTCAGTCCCCTAGGCCCCACTCCATTATTTAGACTTATTTTATTTAGACTGCTTTGGGTCCCCTATACCCTCAGTCCACATAGGCCCCATACCCCCTTCAGACTGCTTTGGGTCTTCTATACCCTCAGTCCCCTAAGCCCCACACCCTCACCATCCCCTGTGCTTGTTCCTACTGACACAGTTCAGTGAGCACACACTCCCCACACACCAGTCCAAGGCTCCAGTGCAGGATCCAGTTTTACCACGCATCACCGAGCTCCATTTCCCGCCTCTACTTCCCGCCTTCGTGCATCACCAAGCTAGTCCCCATCCACAGTACTTAAGCAGCATGCAGCATCAGAGTCCAGCTTTCTCCAGAAGACGATCAGAGCATACTGATCGAAACGTCGAGTTGAAACCAACGGTTCTTTTCAGAACCACCCCCAACTCACATAGAGAGATTATTACATGTACATGGTGTCACCGCAAACCTTTCCATATCGATTCCCACCATGCAAAGTTTCAAATCTTACTAGATTTTATTATTTATCTTTAGGGGGGTTGAACAAGGGAGACGGGTTAAACAAGGGAGGTTGCAGGTTCAAGTCCCGCTCTAGTAAAAAAAAAATTGTTCAACCCTAAATCATTTAAAATTTACCAAGTCAGTTTCCCTTGTGGTTTATTATTTGGTATCTGAAATAAAAAGTTGAATCCCCTTGAGGTGATCCCCTGGCTGCCGCTTCCAAGGTTGTACCGTAAACTTGGGTGTGATCCCTGGCTATACGGCAGTTACAGGTGTGAATGGCTTCTGACTAGCACCCCGAACAAACATATTGACAAAATAGGGAGACCCCCAACATAGCAATAGATAGCACATTTGGTAGAGCACCGGCACGTTAATCCAGAGGTCGCAGGTGGAAGTCCCGCTCTAGTAAATTTTTCTTTGTTCAACCCCAAGTTATTTAAAATTTACCAGATTTTCTTGTGGTTTATTATTTGAAATATATTGTTTTGGTGAGAAGTTGCCAAATCCCAAGGCCCTAAAACAGGCTACTCAAGGTAACGGGATAAAAGAAGAGGAAATCAACAAGTAGAAATATGATACTGCATTTGAATCGGGACAGGTTATAAGAGGCAGGGAAGCAGGATTCAGGTAGTGAGATGATTGACTAGATTACTTCAGCTATCAAAGTTTAAAGAATTTATTCAACATGAAATACAAACGCATGGAAATCTCTCTCTCTCACAGAAGTGATAGAACCCATCAAATTTAAACATCCTTTAATTAGCTGTCATATATAGAAAGAGTGATTGCACCTGAAAGAACATACACAGTGGTAAAAACTTAGAAAGTTTAAACATGATTTGATAATATCAAGTAATAAACCACAAGGGAAACTGACTGGGTAAATTCTTAATTAATTTGGGGTTGTACAAAGAAAAATTGACTAGAGCGGGACTTGAACCTGCGACCACTGGATTAAACATGCACAATTCACATACAACCATATATGAATTGAATCTAATACATCCGAAGGCAAATTTTTAACCAATGGCCTCTGATGCAAATGGTATGATTTAAATTGGTAGTTTGAGTTACGATATAGATAGCAGCTTTTGATATTAAACAATAATTTCTTAGTATTTGAATCAAAAAGTTTGCCTTAAATGGAACTATTTTCTATTTGTTAGCCATTATTATCTTTATATGGTTCAAGAAGTGATTTGAAACCTGGTGTTCCCATCCTATGTGCTGGTTCATTTTATTTACTTCACAATCAATATCTTCCTCGTCTTCCACATTTTGGTTATTTTTACCATTATAATCTTAAAGGTTTTTCTTACTAGAAACAAATCCTCATAAAATACAAAAAATTAAAAACCGATTAAGAATGTTCGAATTGAATACAAAATGTTCTTCTTCCCAAATCTTTGTGTTACCTTTAATAATAACTTCAACCGTCTCGTATTCTAGGCCACGTCAAAACTTGTCGATGCCATCAAAGGTGACGCCGATGCTGTGACGGAGAGCGATGCCCAAAAACGCTTAATAAACGCAGCTAAGCAGCTGGTGGACGCTACTGGTAAGATGGTAGAGGCAGCTAAGGCTTGTGCTCGTAGCCCTCATGATGAAACTCAACAGCAGAGATTGAAGCAAGCTGCTGAGGATCTACGAACAGCTACCAACGCTGCTGCTAACAATGCTCTTAAGAAGAAGATTCTACAGCGACTTGAGGTAGGCTCAAAAGGAATCATTTGTTGGGAAGATTCCTGTTATTATTATTGTTTAAATATGTTTTCGTTTTTAGAATCACTCTTTTGACCCGGGCAGGCAGGATATTCTTCCTACTTAAGTCTGGTTCCATTTTGTTTGCCCTTGGAAAATCAGAAAAATTGTTATTAATAAGCCCTGAAAAGACTATAAGAGCCTACACCATTTTGTAGCCCTTTTACTTGATAAAATGTTCTTACTATTTTCCAAAGACCAAATATCATGCCTGCCTGGGCCCAATTTCATGGCTCAGCTTACCTCAGAATTCTGCGCTTACGACCCATAAATCACACGCTTTACTTGGCCCCGTGAGCACAGAATTCTGTGGTAAGTAGCGCCTTGAAATTGAACCCTGGAGTGCTAGTTTGTACAGACCTAATGGTACTGAATAAATAAAGTGTAATTCTTGTGATGACAAACTGAGGGATTAAGACACTAATGTTTTCTTGTTTATTTGTTAGGCTGCCGCTAAGCAAGCTGCAGCAACATCAACCCAGACCATCGCTGCAGCTCAAGGAGCTAAAGACTCTACTAAGAACCCCAGCACCCAGCAGCACATGATTGATGAATGCAAGGTAATATCATCTTAGGTCGTGTCAGAATTAACGGCTTCGGCTGTGACTATGGCCGGAATGCCAAAAACTCCTATTCTTCAATCATTCATTCATTCATTTATTCTGGTTTTGAAGCCAAGAACTCTCAGAAAAGCGAACTTAATCACTGTACTAGCCAAGAACCCAAATGGAGAGAAGACAAGGAAGGAACTTTCAGTTTTAGATGTGGGAGGAAAACCCCAGAGAATTATGACCAGGGAAAACCCACGCAGTTAGGTAGGGACTGAAAACCCAATCCCTGTAGTGCCCCCCCCCCCGGCGTGATTCGAACCGGGGTTCTAGAGGTGGTAGGCGAGGAAAGATACCACAAAGCCAACCCGACCACCCCCTCAACATTGTCATTGTAGCCAACGACCATAGCCGTAGCCGAAGTCATTTGATTTGGACCCAGCCCTTTACACTTATGTCCTTAGCACCAGTATTGCCTTCTTCAATTGAATTCCGTCTTTCATTTTGAGGAATAATCTTTTGTGTGAGGAACTGTGTGAGATAATATCTCAAATAAAGTTGCGACTTCTAAAAGAAATTTAATACAAAAATTGTTAATGGCGTGATGTTTTAATCCAAGCTGAGTCTTTCCGGAAGGGTAAATGACAAAACAACACACACACATACAAATATATCAGTCTCAGTGAAGCAGACATTCTTCCTGGAAAAAATTGAGTCAAAAACCCCCCAAAATTTGCCTTGTCTTGGCGTATTGGTGATGATTATTTAGAAACGAATGATCTCTAAACGATTAAATGCTGTTGTTTTTTTTTTCTAGAATGTAGCTGAGCATATCCCTAAGCTGATTCGAGGTATCCGTGATTGTATGCAGCAACCTGATAATCTCAGTGCACAGTTGGCTCTCATCAATTCCAGCCAACACTTCATTCAGGTAAGAAAACAAGATACAGCATCAGTGAGTCATTGCCAAGCTGTGTCCTGCAACGGATTCAAGTTTATAATTAGTTTTTACCCATACACCGATGTGTATTAAGCACTGTATACTCTGTACTTTCCTGAGTTCTGTGAAAAAAATCAACAGGCAAATCAGTCGGGTGGGATTCGAACCATTATTATTTTTATTATCAACTCGTATTTTCCTTTAAATTTATAATGTTTTGTTCTTGATCTTATCAGCCTGGTACTGAACTGATTTCAGCCTCTAGGGCTGCTATACCAACTGTTGAAGACAAATCTGCAGCTTTACAACTCGCTAATTGCACCAAGAATATGGCTAGTGCATTGACTGACCTCAGATCAGCTGCTAATAAGGTGAGATTAAAATGAATCAAGTAATAAACCACAACAGAAACTGACTTGGTACTGACAAAGAAAAATTAACTGTTACACAGCAGTTACAAGGTTGTCACAGGTTAAATGGCTCCACACAGTACACAGTCAACCTTCCTACTGTCTGACCATTCAATAACATCCACTGTAGGTTTTGAATGATAGATAAACTGATTTTAAAATTTTAATCAGAAATAATGATTGAAGACGGCCTCTCATGCCTTACTTTGTTCTGATTCTTCAGGCCCAAGAAGCATGTGGTGCCCATGAGATTGACAATGCCTTGGATATTATCAAATCTCTTGAGGATCAACTTGAGGAGATTCGGAAGACTGCTGACTCTAACAAGCTACTACCCCTACCTGGAGAAACGGTAAAGCACCCTGCCCTTCAATCCTCCTCTCTCTCCTCTTCCAACCACCCATCCGTTAACAATGTTGAGAGTTTGAACGATCAAGGCTTGACTTAACGAAGAGCTGAGATTCCTACAAGGTCAAATTCAGTTTTGTGATGAACTCATTTTCCAATAGATAGAGTCCTCATGAAAATGGAAAAAAAAATTACAAGTCTCTGACCTCACGATAAAACGATGAAACTGAATTTGACCTTGGAGCCCCTCTCCTTAAGATGAGTTAGCCAATGAATCAATCTTAAATTTCTTAAGAAAGATGTGATGTCATACAAATCACTGTGGTAATAGTGAAACTCATCTCTGCATAAATCTTTTCTCTTTGTGAAATTGGAGACAGGACCTTAGTTACTAGAGATGAGGAGCAAACTATCCTCCCATCCCTTTATTGAATTGATGCAGGTAGATTCTGTTTTACTAGAGTGTCTTAAGTTTGTTGGTGTGGTAAATTCTCATTTTCTGAATTCTGTTTGTGTTTTTAGACCGATTCCTGCGCCACTCAGCTTGGCACCACGTCTAAGAACGTAGGAGCCTCCATGGCCCAACTCCTTACAGCCGCAGCTCAGGCTAATGAAACCTACACCGGGATGGCTGCAAGAGACACGGCCAACTCATTGACGAGTCTGACTGGAGCCGTCAGAGGTGTAGTTGCTACAACAGATGTATGTAGATTTATTCATTTAATGATCCATAAAGTACTCGCACTTATTACAAATGCACAATAGCCCATTATGCGTTTCCCAATGCGCATGATCAGGGTGAAAAGGAAACTGGTTGAAATCCAAGTCTGAGCAACCGGCAACCATCATGGCGCGCTGATTTTGAAGCAGTGCGGTACACAACTACAGAAGCTGGCTGATTTACATGTAAACTACAGCATGGCGTCCATCTTGGCAGCTTGATTTAGTTTTTAAATATAGACTCAGTTACCAAAGATTCATTGCGATATATTTTTAAGATGGCGCTTGTGCGTTTGGGATATTAGATTCTTCCTGAAGATGAAGACCGGTTTTTTGGTCAAACATTTCAGGTACTGCAGAAGTCGCAGTGAACAATTACCCTTGTATAGCAGAGTAAAATGCTACACAAAATGTATCAGTTGCTACTCAAAAATCATCACTTGCTACTCAATATTGGCATTCAGTGTGCACAAAATAAGTTCAATCTAAAATTTTTCCTTTGCAAAATTGCTGGACGAAATGGTTCCCTGAGTCAGTTAAGCATAGGGACCAATTTCATAAAGTTGTAAAGCACAAACATTCGCAAAGCACAGAAAGATCTTGAAACTCTTATTTGATATTCTTCAGGAGAAGCCAGCTCGAGATGCAATGATTGACCGTGCTAAGGACGTCTTGGATAAATCAGCTAGTCTTCTAGAGGAGGCCAGGAAAGCCTTAGCGGATCCCAACAATCCGGACAATCAACAACGATTGGCACAGGTACTTGGTCATTATTCTCCACTCTTGATTAATCACTCTTAAAATTAATGGCAATAAAAACCTATGGAAAGGTTTGCGGTAACACCTTGTAATATCTCTAAATGAGTTGGGGTGGTTCTGAAAAGAACCGTTGGTTTCAACTCGAAGTTTCGATCAGTATGCTCTGATCGTCTTCTGGAGAAAGCGGAAGAAGACGATCAGAGCATACTGATTGAAACGTTGAGTTGAAACCAACGGTTCTTTTCAGAACCACCCCAACACATTTAGAGATATTACATGGTGTTACTGCAAACCTTTCCATATCAAATTTCCACCATGCAAAGTTTCAAATCCTACTTAATAAAAACCTACTTGGTTAGAAGTACAGCAGCTTTCGATAGTATAAAGCATTTTGAGAATCATTTCACTTCAAAGTAATGTGGTTATGGATAAAGATATCAGTTTTTATCTTCCAACGTTTGAATCAGAGAAATGTTACTGTTAGATATGTTTCTCAGGTTGTGTATTCCAATTACGGATTATTCTTCCTGTGTGGACATACCGCTCCGGATTTTCGGAGATATCTCAAAAATGCGACAACCTTTTGAAATGAAATGTTGCTTTTTTATGGAACAGGTTAAAAACTATAATGGGCAGCTATTTTTGTTCCATTGATAGATTTTCATGAAACCTTCGTCAAAGCTCTTAAAACTTAAAAGCTCTTAAAGCAATGTAATAGTTGGGGGAAAGCGTACTAGCTTAGTTCTTATCAGCAGAGGAATTTTTCTTTCTGAGAGCTGTTTTTCTTCCCCTGTCTGGTACCTGTAGGTTGCCAAGGCCGTATCCCATGCCTTGAACAGTTGCGTGAGTTGTCTACCTGGCCAACGTGATGTGGACAAAGCAATCAAGTCAGTAGTTGAAGCTAGTAAGGGTCTTATGTCAGGAAAGGTAAGTTGGTTTAAGAGCATCTTGATTTGAAGTAAAATGATGTAAAAGCATGCTGTGCTGACTGTAGATCTAACACTCCAGAATGCTATGCAACTCTCATCTATTCTATAGACCCCCTTGCATTGGCCGCCATTGCTGAGGTCAAACAATGGAGGTCTTCATTGACCTCAATGAGGGCGCTGTTTGAGCTAGTGATGTCACATGCAAGGGGTCTATTTCTCAATTTAGATGAAATTCTTGGTAGATTTTTAAAATCAAACTGCTTGTTTCATTTCTTCAAAATACTAAATCATCATCAACAAGTGAATACATGTAGAATATTTTACATTTGAAACTGCTGCAGTAAAGCCATTATCTCTTTTTTTGTTTACTTTAAAGCAAACAAATTTTCAAAATTGCTATCAACTGCTTACTCTATCGAATACAACGACAAGTAAAAAAAGGATTCTATGCAGACTTTGAATTTAAGCAGTCATCCAGAAAACCCCACAGAAAAAAGAAAAAAAAGAAAAGAAATACCAAACACACACATCTGTCCAAGGACAGCCAAGCCGCACAAAAGAAAAGAAAAAACAAAGATACCTTTTTGGTTTGTACAAAAGTCTTAACAAAAGTCTTGTTATTATAAACCTGTTGTTTTACCACAGACATCCCAATGCTTCAAAAGAGAATAATCCCAAAGTTGCTTGGCTATAGTTTGCATTCTAACTGATCTTCCTTTAAATTAGACTTGCCTTCTTAGTCCACCAACAGTCCTATCTCTCTAGCGACAACAAATTCATCTGCATGTAGAATGTTTAACCATCATGAAAGCATGACCAATAGCATCGCTTGATAGTAACCTTGGATATGACCTGAAGTGAATATGATTAACCTTTGACATGACTTCTATTTTGACTTGACCTTGCCTGATACTGCATTAGCTTATCCGACTGGCTCGTGCCCAACATGAACAAAAAATAATGGTAAGCTACTAACAAAGCTGTTTAGTTCTACTAACATTGTGGCTGTTCTCTACACATCAGGTGAAACTGTTATTGTTTTCATACATTTGGGAAATAATTTACGTGTAAATGCCCCCCAAAAAGCAAAAAATGGTTTGGGAACAAGGAACATGTATCCATGTGCAACTCAATTACCTTAAAGTGTGTGCATAACATTGGTAAGGTTGAACAAATAAATGTTCACATATATGTGCATTACTTACATGGTAAAAAGTTGGTCATGGTGGAAAATTTCCTGTGAAATATTGTTTCCTGAAATGAAGGGTTTTGAGAAATGAGTAAAGCAATTAGTTTTGATTTTGCAAGACCAAACTTCAATATTTAAAAAAAGTGAAAACTTATAAGGTTTTTTGTACTCTAACGACCGATTGAGCTTTTTCTTTTGAATTTAAATGTATATATTGGGTCTAGAAGTGGGGATACTGCTATTTGACAGTTGCCAATATTATCTATGTGCAGTAAGATGGAAACATAACATGCTCAATTTATTCACCAAGTCAAAAGTAGCATGAAATTGAGAAGTTTTGTTTTGTGATCGTGATTGCATGACAGATATATATATATTTATACCGCGCTTAATACTACGTTTCTAAGCGCTATGGTGCTGATGTTTTAGAAAACTATTAAGTAAAACACAAAGATACAAAATTACAAATATAATGCAACAACGTCAGCAGAAAATAAACATGAGAAAGGTAAACAAAAAAGATAAGATAACTAATAGAAATTAACAAGCTGCAGAATGAACCATTCATTTACAATCCAGATTGTGTTTGTGAAAAAGCCAGATTGTGTTTGTGAAAAAGATATCAGCATTGTTTTCTGTCATGTCTAGAGAATAACCAATTAACATTGCTCACACAGCTTCACTAATCATGCTAATCACACAAGCATGAAGTTCTGTTTGTGTTCAATAATCATCATAACATGGAATCATAACCTTATCAATTAAGGTCCGAGGGCCATATCACTGGGCCCAATTTCAAAGAGCTGCTTAATTAGAAAAAAGAACTAAACAAAATTATGCTTACCACAACAAGGTTACTAGCCAAAATGCATTGTCTCATGTAGTCCTGTGACTGGTGTCCCGCTTAATTTTGCATAGCAGAAAATTGTCAAGCAACTTTTTCTGCTTAAGCAGCTGAATGAAACTGGGCCCCTGGCAGTGTACAGGCAACCAGTTTCATATTCACATTCCAAATTTTCCATTACTGGTACTTTCTTTGGGATGGTAAGACTATGTTTGGAAAATATCTCTTGTACTACTGTAGTGTTCCTTTGGCATGCAGTACAGTTCAGGCCCGATACTTCACGGAGGCAACGGCTACAATTGCCTCCGTTGCCCCTGGTCATTGCCTTGGAGCCTCTTGAAATGTTCCAATAGAAATTTACAATTTAATAAAGGATAAAATGCCTCGGTGCCCTTGCCCTTTCAAAAGCGAAGCATCGGGCTTGCAGTTGGTGCCCTTCAAGTTGCCTGTGAAAATTTCCCTTTTGTGACGAGGCCCTAGAACACAAAAAAGTTTTAATACTCCTCAAAAAAAATAAAAAATTAAAGTACATCCAAATGAATAAGATCATTTTCAGGATGAAGCCCTTGAGATTTAGACAGAGGATACAATTGGTTCTTGTTTAAATGATTGAAACTTTTTCTCATTCGTGCACTCAGTGGACTAGAGTTTACTCTCTGAAAAAAACTCTTCTTTTTTTTCTGAATTAAATGAACCAATTACTTTGGAAAAAAACAATGGATGTTCAGACTTTGAATGTTTGCATGCATTTTGTTTTATTTCAAAATTTAATTGTTGTTTTTATTGACATATTAATCATTTAAAAATTTGTGAATAATTATTTTATGTCCCCAATCAGGGATGATATTTGTGTAAAGTCAGTTTGTTATGGGTGGGGGAGGGGGTGGGGTTGCTGTTGCACCTAATATTTTGAAAAAAAATCAAATCTGATTTTAACATTTTGGTAACCAAATTTGCTATCTTGGAATGCTTCATTTGACTTTGGTATCTTGGAATGCTTCATTTGGCGTTTATGTCATTTACCCTATCTCACTGGAGTGATTAACTAGGATCCTTCCTCACTCTAACAAAACCCAACACCATACAGTAACTCAAAACCCAAACTGTTGGACTCTGATTATGGTGGTATGTCTGATCCCATGTAAAGCATGATCACTTTACTAGTGCAGTCCTCAGTCCAACAGAATCAACCGACACATGCAATTGGATTTTGAAGGGTTTGGGTGGTTAGAGTTGAAGCATCATTCCAACATACCTCATCATGGAAGCAGCAACCTCATCCAAACCTCACAAATTAACTCACCAAGCCTCAACTGTTATCCACTATACCTCATTCTATTTGTCACCCCTTGTGGTGTTTAACCTCTTGTGGTGTTTCACTCCTTGTTGTCTTATCCCTTGTTTCGTCTCATCTTTGTCATGTGGTGTTTCTCCTTCCTTCCCCTTCCTCATCCTCAGCTCCTGGAGGTGTTTGAGAATTTTTCTTATACCTCAGAGTTCATCAGTGAAGCCATTGTGGTGTCACAGGACCAGGAGGTTGCCCTCCAATCTCGTGTATGTACCTATGACCGTGTCCAAATTGGCGGCTACAGCTAT
Source organism: Plazaster borealis (assembly GCA_021014325.1). Taxonomy (NCBI): domain Eukaryota; kingdom Metazoa; phylum Echinodermata; class Asteroidea; order Forcipulatida; family Labidiasteridae; genus Plazaster; species Plazaster borealis. The sequence continues at coordinate 1,209,054 of CM037463.1, forward strand.
GGCTACGGCTATGGCTAGATTTCCACATCATCATGTGTTGAAGTATAGTACGTCCTTAACAACCCCCTCAGCAACAGTCCTAGCCGTAGCTGTAGCCGCCAATTCGGATACGGCTTATCCCTGTCGTTCTTCCATTAAATATTGTCCCTCCCTGTCACCAATCGTTGTGTATACCAGTCCCAATCTTGACAATGCTCTGGTATGTATCAATTGATCATAGTTCATTATTTTTACCACATTTGATATGTTATTGGCTCATTACTCAGTGTTTATTGATGTTGACTTATTGTTTTCCCTTACAAAAAACCAGCACTTGTCTTGCTTTCTGCATCGTCAAACAATTTGTTTATAAATTGTGTCAATATTTTTGGGAAGAAAATAAAAGGCATGGTACTACGTCTGTGTTTTGCCTAAATTCAAATAAGTGCATAATTGAGTTTAGTATTGGAGAGAGGGCAAACAACTGAGCAGAAAGCGTTTTCGTTGATTTTAAAGTGAAACTTGTGAAGATTGTTTCATTAATTTTATGTGACATTTTCCATCTCTGGAATTCGTTATGGCACTTCACATCATTGTCATCAAGAAGGTATCTGGAGTTGCATTTTTTGGTCCAAACAATTTCTCACCAAATCATTGAAAAATTTTTCACATGATCCAAATCAAATTTTGGGGGCATTAATTTTCAACTTGCACTCAAATCACATTGGTGTATTGTTTAGACCATGTGACCTGTGACATCACATGTTTACAAACGAGACACAGAACCTGGGCTCCCTGAGGGCCCAATTTGTACACCAGCCCGATGGAACAAAACATAACAGACAGTTACAATTTATAGAAATTACACAGTACAATTATTACCAACTTTTGTATATGAAGAAAGGGGGGACATCTCAAAACTTGTTGAGCTGTTATTTTTTACAATTATGGATTGTTTGTTGTAACTGACTGTGATAAATGTGAAATTTCCCATATGACCAGTATGATCTTGCCTGCCAGGAAATGCCCTGGAATGTACAGGGTACCGCTTTTTGTAAACAAGGTGATGTGGTCTATTTTAAAACATTGTTGGTTGTTTGTTGCTGATCATAATAATGAAGAATCATATATGTAACGTTCAAACGTTGGGTCGGTGCTTTTGACATGGTTGGTAAAAAATGACTTGTTGTTTTAACACATTGGTTAATGTAATACTAACAATTTGTGCACACTGATCAGTGTCTATAGTTGTGCATGTAAGCACTTTTGATGATTGCATGTTTGCAAAATGTAAATTATATCGCAATGTTTAATGTGCACAATTCAGCATTTGTGGGATGATCGGATAACAGGTGTTTTTATGATCGTTGAATTATGTAACTGAATTATGCGACAGTATCTATACATATAGCTAATAGCTAAAAATTTGCAGAAAAGATAACATGGATGTAATGAGCAGTTAAATAAAAACATTTTTATTTTGTATATTATTATTTTTTAATGTTATCTTTGCATTATTAAATCAGATTGTTAAGATCCGATCTGTAGATTTTAGTGATCAGGGCCCAACTTCATAGAGCTGCTTAATTTAGCAGAAAATATTGCTTTCAGATTTTCCTGATAACCAAAAATAAGCAGGATACCAGTCACATATGGTACATTTGAAATAGTATTTTGGCTGGTTACTTTATTCTGGTAGGCAAAGTTTTCTTGTGCTTGGCTACTTTTTGTTCTGAAGCAGCTCTATGAAATTGGGCCCATAACTTCAAGATCAGATCTTTAAGGTAAGATATGTTCCTTTTTTGATACAATCTCTTTATTTCAAGGTGCAATTTCAAGAATATAACCTTTTTTCATTTGAGGAGATGACCATCATTACTCGTTTGATTCCTCACGATATCTTATCTAAATTCCTCCTCAGCTTCCTGCTGGAGATGCAAGAAACTACCAAGATCATCAGAATTCCTTGAATAAGGCTGCTCAAGGATTGAACATCGCTGCTAGTGAGCTAGTCACAGCCTCTCGTGGTACTCCTCAAGAGCTCGCTGGTGCAGCTAACACCTTTAGTCATGACTTCAATGACTTGATGCAGTCTGGTATGGGAATGGCTGGCTCAGCACCGGTAGGTTAACACTTAGAACTTAATAAACCTATAACAGCGTTCACCCTTAGGAGTGGTCCACTGGCCAAATGCTAGTTAAATCACCTGGGTACCAGTGAAAATTCACTCCAAGTGGTAAGGTAATCAATGAACTTAATGAACCTATATAACAGCATCTCCCTTAGGAGTGGTCCATTGGCCAAATGCTAGTTAAAACACATGAGGACCAGTGAAAATTCACTTCCAAGTGGTAAGGTAATCAATGAACTTAATAAACCTATATAACAGCATCTCCCTTAGCACTGGTCCGCTGGCCTAATGCCAGTTAAAACACCTGAGGACCAGTGAAAATTCTCTGCAAGATGTCCCCATTGGCTGATTCAGTGTTGAAACACGCCCCTATATATGGACTTGTGACAAACCTCACAGTGTCCTGACAGTGTTAGGCTTCTAAAATTTCACTCCAAAGAAAGACATGTTCAAATTTAATAAAAATAAGGTATGGTATTATTCAAGTATCTTGAAAAAAGTCTTTGATCTGTCTGTGAATTATCAGAAAAATCAAAAAGGGTTCCACTTGCATGATTTATGTTTATCTTTCCTCACTTTGTGGCGGCAGTATTCTTCTTTGAGGTGAATATTTTGAAGTTTTGACCCACCCCGAAACTAATCAAAAAAAAAAAAATAATCAACAAGAATGATTGTTTTCCCCCCCACACCTTTCTACTCTAGCTAATATGGAGTTGATGACTCCCATCCTAACTGATAATTTACAAAGCTGTGATTTATATTTCTCTTCATTATTTTGATTTGCTTCTTTCTAAAGACTCCAAAGTTTACATCAAAGCCTGTATATACATCATCGGTGAGATATAAAGACATCGAAAGGTCCTGATGGGGCATAATTTCATAAGAGATACTAAGCAAATAAAATTAACTTTAAGAAAGAAACAATTTTCTAAGATAAAAATGTTGACCAGCCATAATTTTGGGGTGTTATTATGTGACCTGTCGCCATGAAACCCTTACAAACTTGAAATTTTGAGCATTTGATATTTTCATATTCGTCAGTTCGTTAGCTTTTGAATCATTATAACTTATGTGAGTAACCCTTCCCAATAATCCACTGTGATGGGATTAAGAATTCCCCTGTGAGCCTGAGGGGATTAAAAAATCCCATGTTAGGGGATTAAGACCCACTATAATGAGTCAAACAGAATAATAGAGAAGTCTTTTGTGCAGGAAGTGTATAGAGCATAGACAATAAAATGATGAAACTTTTAGCTTTCTGAAAATACCAAAGGTAAATGGTGGATAGTCAAGATGCTACAAATTGTGCACTTCATTTCACAACCTTTTGAGGATGATTCTTTGAATGTATTCTCTACTCAAGCTACTTTTTACCTGAAACAATGTTTTAAAAAGAAAATTCATTTATGAAGAGCTGATTAGATTGATTTAATCTAAAAGTCAATGGTCCCAACAAAAATTGACTGAAGATGCTGTTTTACATTTAATGTGGAGTTGCAACTTTGTTCAGGTTTGTGGTGACAGGTCACATATATGGCTAATGTCCTACTAAGCAGGTCAAGATTCTGCTTAGCATCTCTGTGATATTTGTTAACAATCTCAGGAACCTGGTAGTCAAAAGAAATACTCATCAGAAAAACAAATGTTCAAGCCCTGGGTGCAATTCCATGAAGTTGTCATGTAAAAAAATTTACAACACAAGTTTCTTCAAACACTTTTTGGAATTGTGGCTCATAATCCATTTCTGCTAAACAAGAATATTTTGTGCTGATCACATTTTTGTGTTTACAGGCTTACAAAATTGTCAAAAAATTTAGCCGTTTCCGAATTAGCTTCTGTGGCAAGAAGTAAGACTGCCTTTAGCAACACCCTTAGCAACAGACATAATATTTTGCTTGTTTTGTGTCGTTGCAATTCTTGTTGTATGGAATTGGGCCCAAGTGCTAGGTGTACACATATTACAAATGAACAAAATAACACAATTCACAATCAATAACATGGTTGCAGGTTTTTAATGTCAACTTTTGTTAACACCAAAATTATTCTCTCTCTCTCAGAATCCTAAGCCCTGATCAAAAGAATGAGTTATGTAAATCACTTTTAGATTTGCAGATGACTTAAAGATTACTGTCCGATAAAACTCTCTTATTCTGAACATTTCTATGATTTTGGTTATTCCCCGATGTTTGATAAGCAATGTATACTCAGTACTTTCTGAATCCTGTCAACAATAAATATATATATATATATGTTTATGTTTGTGTTTGTTTAAATGCCTCTGACAAAGGTCCGGTGTGGATCGAAAGCTAAGGCCATCCCCCTACTAGTTTTATATATATATATGTTGGTATAAAAGGTTGATCTTAACAAGTCAATTTCTCGTAGATTTAACTTAGAACTTTCAAGGTGTGTTATCATTTCGTTTAGGTAAAATAACAAGTGCAATGAACGTGATAAATAATGCACAGCTGGAATGTCGGGTCATACGTGGCACTAAAATTTGGTATTCACCCTAAATTCATGGTATACCTTTGGTGGTTATCGAAACATAAGTTTACAAAAAAGAATCAGAAAAAAAGAAAAGAGAAGAATTTGTATCAACTGTATATAAATAAAGTCATTTAAATAGCAAATAATTGGTCATAACAATGGTTGTAATCATAGCTATGTATTGAGAGAGTTGCGACAACTTGCGAATAGCCATTTAAAACAAACCAAAAAAAACAACCCGCTGGTTTGCATGCAGGGTGCCAGACTAGACTGCACATTGGGTTGGGCTACATTTGGACCCAAAATGGCGTCGAGCAACCACATGCCTCATTGTTGCAACTCTCAATCTATAGAAACGGTTGCTAGGTCAAATGGTTTGGGGCAAGCTTTTGTATAGCAACCTCCAGATTAGCAAACCCAGGTATCATTGTGCCAAACACATTCATTTAAAAATATGTATGGGTGTTCGCCATCTCTCACATAACTACGCAAAAGCTTGAACTGAATCATTCAAATTTAAGCAGTCAATTGTGACTAAGCAAGTCATTGTACCAGACATTATTCACATCTAACTTACAAATGGCTGATCGCTTTATAGTATAGAGGCCTTTACAATAATATTATAACGGTTAAATACCATTTTCATATTGAAAGATTCCATCAAACTTAGTTATCATACATGGATCATATTGACAGCTTCACATGCAGATAAAAGAGGTAACAAAGCAAGTCTAATGCTAGATGCAAAACTTGAATAAAAAAAAATGTGTTTTAGATTCAAATTGTAGAATTAACATGTTATAAACAGGAGTAAGAATGGTGTGGACATGTAGCAATTGTTTGATTGAGCATTACAGGTTTTTCTGTATCTGAAACGGAAACCATTGGAAGAACATACCATTGAATTTGTCTTCGATTACCAGAATTCAGATCAGGTACTTGAGTAGGCTGACCCATTCTTGATTCCAAAGAAACTGTGAACAACTTACTTTACAGGCTCAGTTCTTTATATGTTGTTATGTATTATTTATTTCAACTAGGTGGTCATTCAGTGGAAACCACTGGTCTGAAATGGGTCCAAGCTTGCGAACAACAAAACATACAATGAACGATGATATGAAAAGAAATTTTTTTTAAAGAAAATACACAAACTAAAATAATCATCACAAATGAAATTAACCAATTGAATCTAAAGGTCACCTTGTTATGAAGTTGGTACGTGTACCAATCAATATTTTCATTCTTGTACACCCTTTTAACATATAATCCCTGTATTCATCAAACTATAACAAGTTTATCCTCCTGATTACAGACTACCCGTATTTATATTAATTAATACCTGTTTTGTAGACTGGCCATTTAGACTGTTGAACCCCCGCAACCCTCTTCCTCTGACTTATTTGTAACTGAACCCCAAAATACACCTTTTGAACAATAAACCTCTTGCCTAGGCCGCCATCGCTGAGGTCCAACAATGGAACGACACACACAACTCTTAGACAATGATAGGTCTTCATTGACCTCAGGGCGCTGTTTGAGCTTGTGATGTCATATGCAAGGGTCTATAGCAATTTGGGCAGATTTTAAGTGAGACTTGATGAACAAGTTTTAAGAATTTTCAGCATAAGTGGAAAGAGGCTTCTTATCTCTCATATGAATATGAATAGCTATTCTTACCTGTTAAGATTATTAAGATTTGTAAAAGTTGAACTTATGGTTCAAGATGTATTTGTAACTTCAAATCTCCCAAGCTGCTGAAGTTAAGATTCAATAATGTATTCATATTGGTTAACAAACTCTGTTGTGGTCTGAAAATATCACTCACGCTTTTGTTCACACTTTTGCTATATCTTTGAATTTATTTCATAGAGCAAGGAGGCGCAAACAGAGATGGTAGGAAGTCTGAAGACCATCTCAGTCACCTCCAGTAAACTTCTTCTGGTCGTCAAGGCAATGTCAGCTGATCCTAACGCCCCCAATGCTAAGAATCTTCTTGCTGCCGCAGCCAGGTAGGATAATATACCTTGTGTCCCTGTACCCAGATTTAAACCCTGTACCCAGTAGTTTGATAATATACCTTGTGTCCCTATACCCAGATGTAAACCCTGTACCCAGTGGTAGGGTAACATACCTTGTGTCCCTATACCCAGATGTAAACCCTGTACCCAATAGTAAGACAATATACCTTGTGTCCCTATACCCAGATGTAAACCCTGTACCCAGTAGTAGGATAATATACCTTGTGTCCCTATACCCAGATGTAAACCCTGTACCCAGTAGTAGGATAATATACCTTGTGTCTCTATACCCAGAGGTAAACCCTGTACCCAGTAGTAGGATAATACAACTTGTGTCCCTATACCCAGATGTATTCAATTCAATTCAATTCAATTCAATTCAATTCACTTACATGGTCTTAAATAAATAGAACTTATATAGTGCCTTACATCAAAAGCATAAACCACAATGTGCTTAACAAAGAAGCGAAGAGTCTTTGGAAATACTGATGGGTTAAACAATTTTAAAAAGGGACTGAAACAAAAGCACTCTACAAGAAGAAGTACTACAATAACAAACATGGAATAGTACAATAAAACATTATATAATGTTTAACAAAATATAAAATAACAATAAAACGTGTAATAAATCCCATTATAATTTAGAAAATTATACTTCTTTTTCAATGAAACTGAGAAAGCTCAATGGTCGAATTAAACGCAGGAAGTCATTGACTAATATACAAGTATATAGTGGCAGTAATTTCAGCATCCTCATCTGAAAGCAGGACAAGAATTATAATTTATTTGCAGTTTCTTTTATAAATAAAAACCCCAATGCTTTATTTCCATGGTTTTCTTTTAGGGGCGTGACTGAGAGCATTAACAACCTGATAGACACCTTCATGCAGGCAGCTCCAGGGCAGAAGGAGTGTGATAATTCCCTACGTAACATCCAGACCATGAAGAATATCTTGGACAATATCAGCGAGCCCATTAATGACTGGACCTACTTTGACTGTCTTCAAGGTGTCATGGAGAAATCCAAGGTGAGGGCAGTATAGACTGTACAAGTCTCACGCATATCGAAAAGGAGAATTTTTTATTATTTTTCTATGAAATCAAATTTTTTTTTAAAATTATATTTATACAAAATTCTTGAAAATAAAAATACTCGTACTCAAATTTACAATTTTTGTATAATGTAAATAATTTGTTCAAGTTAACATTGAAACAAAATTAAAACTTGGGACGAGGTTGCTTATTGTTAGAAACCCCATTTGCCATTCACACCTGAATGTGTGCGTCTATTACATACGTTTAATGACAACATGACCGTCAGTCGGGTAAAATTCGTAATTTTTTACAAGTAACCGGAAACGGAGGTCCAGTCTTATTCTTAGGTTTTCTTCATTATTTTGTTGAATTGATTTTACTTTCATATTGTTAATCACTTTAGTATTACATTCCCAACAACATATATAATTTTCATGGCCATAAACTACGTTAAACTAAAATAACTGACAAAGAGAAATCCGGCCCACGTAAAACTCCATATGGTTGGGACCACAATGGTCCCAGAAGTTTGAATATGCGCAAGACTTGCACAGTCTATTGGAATTTGTTGACTTGACAGAACCATTTCATAGTAGTCTCCTTGACACTGCATTTGATGCAGAAGATATCAACCAAGGAGAAGAAAAAAAGAAAGTTGACGCTGAGGTAGACTGCTGCATAAATATGGATAAAACATTCACCTCATTTGCATAGTGATCATCAACAGGGACCAATTTCATTGAGCTGCTTAAGCCAAAAATATTGCTTTACAATTTGCTGCTTAGCGAATATGAGTGGGATACCAGTCACAAATTGTACATGTGACATGGTATTTTGGCTGGTAACCTTAGTCTAGTAAGCATAATTTTGTAGTACTTGGCTACTTTTTGTGCTTAAGCAGCTCTATGAAATTGGGCCCTGGTGAAGGTATTTGCAACTGCTTACCAACGGATATTTGGTACGGCCTCTGTTTTGACGCCAGCAGAGTCTTTCTCAAAGGCTAAAATCTCTTCTTTAGTTTTCAAGAGGTCACTTATTCATGAGACACAACCTGAGGACAAATATATTCAAGCATCCTTGATATCACTTCATAAAAATGTCAAATGGAAAATATTGTTCCTCCCAATCCATTCCATTGTGTAGTCTCGCTTAATCTAATCTGACCTTTGCCCTTTGACCTGCAGGATCTTGGGGAGAGCATGGGTGGAATTACCCAGAATGCTAAGAATGGTCAGCTGGAGGAGTTTGGCAAGAGCGTTGAAGCCGCAGGAGCAGCTGTGTGTGGTCTGACAGAAGCAGCTGCACAGGTTAGTCTTGTTCCTTGTTTGCAGTATCAACAAACAAATGATGCTGGGAGTGCTCTGACTGTTTTTTTTGGTTCATTCTCGTTCTGATTATATTCATACAAATGACAGAACAATGGTATGTTCGAGTTGTTTTCTCTGCGGATGATTGGCTTAAGAGTATGTTTTTGAGTGTAACACTAGACAAGGGCTTTTTGAAATTTATTATAAAAAAAAAATTGTAAAAAAGAATGAATTTCAAACCATATCTTGGTCTTATATGTGTATGCTTAAAAAAAAATTCAAATCATACTTGTTACTTGGTGCACTTATTTATATGCATTTCATTTTTGTCTATTGATACCTTTTATTACCACATTTTTTGTAGCGTTTCCTTTTACACTTAAAGTTCTATCTCCTATTCTACAAAAACTAGCTAGTCCACGATTCCCCTTGTAAATAGCTTTGCATTGATGTTCCTCTCTCATCATTCTCCCCCACAGTCTGCCTACCTGGTAGGTATCGCTGACCCATCCAGCGTAGCAGGACGTCCAGGCCTCGTTGACCAGTCTCAATTTGCCCGTGCCCACCAGGCTATCCAAGCAGCCTGTAATAGCCTTCTTAATCCAGAGAGTAGCCAGCAACAGGTTGGTATCTTAAAGACTCTTCTCCTCTCACTCAATATCAAGATGAAAGTCTTTATGTGCCACATTGCTGTATCACCTTGCTCTCTCAAATCTCATCAGTCCACTTTTCCAGACAATTAGAATTTTGATATTAGAACATTAAAAGTGTCTTCGGATCCTGTACAGGTTTTGCCCTTATCTTTTTCAGTGGCTAGCCAGCGGGACCAGTCAGCTTGTCATGTGACTAGTCCTTTGGCTTTCTTTACTAGTCTGTTTTCCATATTAAATGTGGACGCTTTTCAACACTGAACAAGTAAGCCAGACCACTTGGAGGGAACTTTGACTGGTCCTCAGTTGTTTTAAGTAGCATTTGACCAGTGGACCACTGTTAAGGGAGAACGCTGCTGTATTCATGTAGAAAAGACTTGAAGTAGAATTTGGTTGTTAATTTTACACTGATGTGTGGTAAGCATAGTATACTCGGTGCTTTCTAAGCCCTATGGGGGAAGAAAAACCACAGACAACTTGGATTGGATTTGAACACACGACCCCTACATTCTAGAGCAGGGCCAAATTTCATAGAGCTGCTTAAGCACAAAAAGTAGCTAAGCACAAAAAATTATGCTTACCAGAATATGGTTAGCAGCCAAAATGTCATTTCTCGTTTTCAATCTGTGACCTGTATCCTGCTAATTTTTGCTTAGCGGAAACATTTTAAGCAATATTTTCTGCTTAAGCAACTCTATGAAACTGGACCCAGATGTCTTACCACTTAAACGACTGATTAATGCCAGGTGAAGAGAGGCCAGGGCCCAATTACATAGAGCTGCTTAAGCCCCAAAAATAGCTAAGCACAACAAAACTATGCTTACCAGAATTAGGTTACCAGCCAAACTACCATGCCACATGTACAATTTGTGACTGGTATCCTGCTAATTTCTGCTTAGCAGACAATTGTTAAGTAATATTTTCTGGTTAAGCAGCACTATGAAATTTGGCCCAGTTCGAATCCTGTTATTAGCAGTGACTATTGCAAACCAAATACAGCCTTGCACTACTGCAAATTACTCATCAAAACAGAACACAGAAGGCAAAACCACACTCACCAATTCTTGCTTTTGTTGTTGTTAAACAAACATTTCTAGGAGACCGCCAACATAAAGGCTAGATAGCTCAGTTGGTAGAGTGCTGGCATGTTAATCCGGAGGTCGCAAGTTCAAGTTCTACTCTAGTCAATATTTCTTTGCTCAACCCACAATTACTTGTTATAAAAAAACATTTCTGAATAAAGATTTCTATGTGGTTGATATGTCACATTATCATTCCAATATAATCTTCAATTCTTACTAAAAATAGACATAATATAAAGATGTTTATAAATAAATAAATCAAATAAAAAACATAAACTCAGAAGGTTTTTTCATATTAGTATGTTCCTTCACCATCTAAAATCAAACAATTAAAGTTGCAAGGCTTAAGCTTCGGAGATGATTTGAAATCAAGCTAACACTAAGGGGTCTCAGTAGGATTTGGCCGAAACTGGAAAAGTCTTTGGGAGATTTGACTGAGCGATGCATGAGGTACTCTTTTGTTTGTTTGTTTGGTTTGTGTATTTGTTTGTTTGCTTTTGCACAATTAATAAAACTAAACAATGTGTTTATCATTACAATCACAACACTGTTTCTTTGGGAGCAAAGTGATAACTTGTAATAAATAAATAAACATAAAATGCCACATGTTATGATGACCTCTCATTAACTTTTTAATATCCCTCTAAAGAAGAAAACGAAAGTCTAGTAAAGTCAACATATTGGTGAGATTGGCTGGATACTGTATTTAACTCATGCTAATGTATACTCCTCATATACCAGATTGGTTAATTTGGCTGTCCATTTTTTTCAAATAAAATCTTACAAAGTTGTCTTACAAAGTTGTCCGATCCATCCGTCTGTATTTTTGTATTTTTCCATCTTCTGCCGTTTTCAAACCTTTACTGTCACATTCCGTCTGTCACTTTCCTCTCCTACCCATTAGGTGGAGGTTATAAACAGTAATCCAATAAATTTATGAATATTCATGTCAGTGGGTGACTGACCGCCCTTATTCCTACTTTCAAAGGAAATTTGTTGTGTTTGAATTTTGTTTGGAACTCGGCAGTTGGCACTTAAAAAAAAAAAAAAAAAAAAAAAAAAAATCGTTTATGACAGATTCACCTGTCTCTCTCAGAAAAAACCTCAAAGCAAAACCTAACACATATCCCCGAACCCTTGTCCTCCATTCCATCCATCTCAGACGGCCATGTTTCATGATTAATCCACTAACACCAGCGTTTTTTGTGCATTTTGTCGTTAGACCATGGGCGCGTTGATGTCATCATTTTCCGCGGTCACTCCGCTGATCAGCACACTCATCCCCCAATCCTCACTCCATTCGTCCGCCCGTTTATCACCCCGTATGTCCGATCACCTGATCAATTTGCTGGTTAGAAACAACACAACACTTGTATATATATATATCTCTAAATACTCGGCTCCCCCATCTCCCTGTAGCATGGCCTTTATATCACCCAGGTCTTGAACTTTCCAATGGAGACATTTTTCAGTCTTGCCCCTGGCCTTTGCGGAAGTGACCAATGTCCATATCATTTAGTAAGTGCAAAAATGTTGTATCTTGATTTTGAAGTAACATCAGATCTCAAACAAGAGTGGCATCATGCAAAAATGTTGTATCTCTGCACTGCAGGGTTTTTATATATATCCCGGATAGATATAGCGAAGGTCTAATTAATTAAAAGGTCTTTTCTAGTAAGCAAATTTGTATGCCTCTATAGCAGACAAATTTGTGTAAGCAAAAGTGTATTTCAAAAATGATCAAGAATATTTGACAGTACTTGTGCATGTTCACAATGAATTTGCATTGTTGTGTCCTTTATCTGCTTGCAAGAGTCACCGAAAAGTCAGCGTGCCCATTGCTTAGCTTATAATAATCAGTTGTTATGAAATTGATATTCTGCTACTGGAAGTGATGAGAGCAGAAAACATCTGCGTACAAGCTTCAAGTAATCGGGTCCAGATTGGACATTTATACACTTTCAAGCACGCAGGTCGTGAAAAGGCTTTTGTAGTCCAGAGATACATTGTTTTTACACTGACAGAAATAGGTGCCCTCCACCTTCACAGTAAAACTGGTCTCTATCAGTACGAAGTTCAAGACCTTCGCAAGCCAGTATACACTCTTGGTGAACAAAATTACATGTAAATGCAGCCATGCAAGAACCAGGAACTTTAAAAAGAAGTGAAAAATCATAACTTCATCAATTTTTATAAATACTTGTTTTTCAAAATTACCAAAAGTGTATAGGGCAAAACACTTAACCACTCTAAGCACAAAAGTCAACCGTTTATTTTATTCAAATTTGGGTGGAACAAAGACAAGACAAGAGCGGGACTTAAACCTGCAGCCTCCAAATTAACATGCCGGCGCTCTACCAACTGAGCTATCTAGCCTTATGTTTTATTTTATTCAATACAAATCTCACACTTTTGAAGTAAAAGTATTGATAGTCCAAGGTGGTTCGCTAAGGGTTATTCATCTCTAAGACTTTGTGATTAGTAAAGAGTGGTTGAGTGTTACTCACAAATGCTTCCATATTCCCCAATCACTAAAACCCCTTTATTTACAGTTCTGTCAGCAAGACAGGCTTAATAAACTTTTCATTCACTTTCTCTTATAATTTGATCTTCAATCTTCCTTTTTTCACATTAGTCTTTCTTTTTCCCCTTCAAGCTGAGCTGTTAATTGTCACTTTGTCTTTAATTTTCTTTTTTTCAATAATTATTGATGTTTAATTTCTATTGACATCTCTTGTGGCAGGTTTGTGAATGCATGTTTTATGATGGCCTTATTTTATTTGATTGTTTGGCTGCATTTGTTAATTTCAAATTTGTTTTTCCTTAACCTAAGTTAAAATGAAACAGGAAACCGAGTCTAAACTTGAGATGTTTTATTTTCCAGTCTGAATATTCAGTCCCTTGACACATTGGAAGACACTTTGTGTTTAGTTCTTTTTAGCACAATTTTTTTTTTTAAACCAATGTATCAACCAAGAACATCTGATTGTTCTCTCTATTGGGATTTGAATCAAGGATTTATTGTTCTCCTTTCAATTAAATTCCATTCAATTGTACATGCATTTTCGTCTGCAATTAACACAAGTAAGTGGTAACACTAACAGAGAAGCTAAGGTAAACAAAAAACTGCATGGAGGAAAGGCCCGGGATGAGCCGAAGCTTGTTAGGGATGAGATTTATCTGAATTCAGACTTTTAAAGTCTGCCTTGTAATAAAAAAATGCTGTATTTTTCTCCATGTTAAATAAGTCGGGCTCTTTGATCTACTCCTCTAGCACTGAGGGTACTCTTTCCTAAAGCTCCTTGGAATCTATAACTCCAGGGGTTACTAAAAGGTGGAAATGCCATCATTTCAATGTACCTCCTAAGATCTGGATCCAAGTTTCAGATTTTTTTGTCAGCAATGACTCTCAGCCCTGGAGAGGCTTGGGTTTGATACAATATGAAAGAAAATGCATAGTTACTCTCAATAAACCTAAAATAAGGAATAAACAAAACCTACCATTGAGACAGATGCCCCCCTTCCCTCAAGAAATAGAGAAAAAAAATGGTTATCAACCCTCGACTTAATTTAATAGATGTGATAATTGCATCAGTTATAAGGAATTTTTACCGTTACACCTATAAGCTCTGTATAATCAGTGGTTTCAGAGTCCTGAGAGAAAACAAATCCACAGACTAACTAATCTACGTGGGATTCGAACCCAGGACCCTGCACTTCTTTGACCATTTTGTTGTAAATCCTCGGTTTGAGTGTTAAGTTCACCCAGACACGAGAATGATTTCACATCTTAAACCCAAGTATCAATCTATTGGAAAAAAATGAACATACTAATTGAACGTATCATTGAATATTATCGAACTATTACAGTTGTCTGTATTTCATATTATTAGAGAAAATAACTTTCAACCTGAGAGAGTTTCATAAAAGCTATAGATAAGAGAGAAGCAATACCTTTTAATACCCAGAATTGTTTACAAACATTTATTTATTGTTTGGTTATAACTAAATAGCAGTAGAATTTTGTTCTTCCAATTTTGTTTTGCGCTGTAAAAGACCAGTTCAGTTTTCTTGCCTTTATTTGGGGGAAAATAGAAACTTATATATTTAATATTAACCCTAACCACCCCAACTTGTTAAAATCCAACTGCATGTTTTGTTTGATTCTGTTGGGCTGAGGACTGCACTAGTAAACTGTCTTTATAATCATGCAAGTTCGCCCAAAACAAGGCTAAAAGCCACTCTTGCTATTAAGGAGCTACAAGAAGATAACATTTAAGATGAAAAACATTCTGATTATGCTTTACATGTGATCAGGCATACCACCATAATCAGAGTCTAACAGTTTGGATATTTAGTGGTGTTGGATTTTGATAGAGTGAGGGAAGGTCCCAGTAAATCACTTATAAACAGAGTCCTAGGCTTGCACACTTCACACTCAAGTAATTTTTTTAGTACATTGGTACGTGTACTCGTTCTCACAAAACAAATTTAATGCCAATCTTACTCTCCTGGACTGGTCTATAACATGAACAGTAACAAGTGTCGCTGCAGTAATAATGCAAAGTAATAATTCCATACTTCTGGGCGCTTTTTAAAATTGATTTCATTACATGTTCTTCCCTGCCCCTTTCAACCCGCATGGCTTATTAGAAAGATATTTGATTATAATTGAAGCACTTGTCATAGAGTGGCAATTCAGATAAACTTCAGAAATGACAAAAGGGGAAACAAAACTGCATGCAAATTTGTCTTGTCTCATAAAAAACGATCGTTGTTACAAACTTTCCCTTCAATTCACATGTCAGTTTTGGTGGATATCGCATGCAAATGTTCTAAATTGATTAGTTTAACTATGTGAAATTTGTAGTCTAAAAAAATGTGTTGTTTTTTGGTTCTTTTTGATAGGTTTTGGCAGCAGCTACTGAGGTAGCCAAACATACTTCAGCCTTATGCAACATCTGTCGTGTAGCCTCGTCTAAGACCAGTAACCCTGTGGCTAAGAAACACTTTGTGCAATCTGCAAAAGATGTTGCCAACAGTACTGCAAACTTGGTCAAGAGTATTAAGGTATGCTTGCTGATCTATCAGCCAGATTTTATTTTTTACTAGATGCTGTAGAGCGCCATATAAATGCACCGCATTATTATTATTATTAATATTAATAGATGAAATAATCACATCAGGAAAAATGTTAATTTTACCCAACATGATAAGCACTGTATTCGCCGACGTAGTCCATGTCATTTCCTCTCAAAATCCACTCACTTCCTCGGCACTGGTTCATGCCACTCACTTCCTCGGCACTGGTTCATGCCACTTCCATAGCAACACTTTCGATCGTACAGTTGACATAGAGCACAGACTTACACTTTTTAAGCTGTGTAAGCGAAGAATGCCTAGTAACATGGACAACGCACACGCCCGTGCAGAAATTCCCTGCTTACCTGTGAAATATGCTTGACCTAAGCGTGGAATTCCCCTGCTTCCGTAAGCACCGATTCTTTGCTTATGGTAAGCAGAGCCATGAAATTGGGCCCTGATGTTAAAAGTCTAACACTACTACTCCTGACATACCTTGTTTGTTTGATTTAAAAGGCCCTAGATGGCAACTTCAGTGATGAGAACAGGCAGAAGTGTGCCGCCAGCACCAAGCCACTCCTGGAGGCAGTGGAGAATCTGGTCTCCTTTGCCTCTTCACCAGAGTTCTCCAGCGTCCCAGCTAAGATTACACCTCAGGTTTGTAAGACCCAGTCTGAACTTAAAGTCAGAGGGGGAAACCTTACATTCAAATTGGTTTTTGTTCTTGGATGAGGGCAGTTTACACTTCATGTAATGCTAATTGAATCTTAACCCTTTAGAGACCATAGCGACCACAAGCGGTTTGTACCAAAATGCCCAAAATGGCCACAAGAATTGACCAACTTCCATTCACACATAGAGGTCAAAGTAAACGTCATGTCCGGATATTAAATTTTCCAATGTAGTATGTTAACATAGTATCCCAATTTCTAAACACAACTAAACACAAAACAAAATGATCTGTTTCATGTTATTTCTGTTGACATTTTTACTGACAAAATTTGATTAAAGAAATGAACAATGTTAGCAATGTCTGGGCGTTTTGTGATGATTATACAGAAATGAATGGTCTCTAAACGTTAATAGATCAATTCACACTGTGAACAGTTAGCGACAAAATGTCTTTGGTCTTTGGAGTCTGGTTCAAGTCACGTGCTGAGTATGATTAGACATTTGGATCAAGTTTTGGAGTTATTCGTCAAAAAATGCTTTTTACAGATTTCTTTAGTCAGGCAGGCACTGTTTGAGGATTCCATGGTTTCAGTACCAAAACTTAACATAAACATGTATTCTTAGCTGCTTTTGTATTTTATTGGTGTGTATTTTATTGTACGTATACAGGGCCCCCAGGGAGAACAGTTTATTGACAACTGATTGGGCTACCCTGGTTAAATAAGACAAAATAAATAAATAAATACAATTATTGTTTGGTTGTTTTAGGCTCGCCAGGCTATGGAACCAATCATCTCTGCAGGAAAAATGATGATCACCAGCTCTTGCTCTCTAATCCAGACGGCTAAACCATTAGCTCTGAATCCTAAAGATCCACCAACATGGCAACAACTTGCAAACCACTCCAAGGACGTATCAGACTCTATTAAGAAACTTGTGTCTTCCATCAGGTTGGTGTTGGTTTATATTCCTTACCCAGACCCTAACCCTAAGCAAGTTAAGATCATTCCTGCCAAACCCCAAGAAGATTTAGCTAATGAAGTGATACACACTTTCATGACAAAATGCATTCCTGATTCCATCTCAACTCCTTAAGAGTGTGCAGCCCCAGCAACCATAGGTGTTTTATTACAGTCGGTAATCTCAACCCACATGGATTATGTATATACTCATAGACACTTGACCGTTATCGCTGCGTCCTTCGGATGGGACGTTAAGCCGGAGGTCCTGTGTGTTGTGTAATGTTGTGTAAGAACCAGTGCACTTATCATGAAGAGAAGGGGTTCGCCCCGGTGTTCCTGGTTTGATCGGCAGCATATTGCACCACAGCACCTTGTAAACCATTACATGGTGCTATAAAGGAAATAGGTCTCGTACTTCATCATGTAGCTCCGCATTCATTGCAGGAAAAAATACTGAGTGCTTTGATATGCCCTTCGGGTGTGATAAAGTGCTATATAAGAGCCCAGTATTATTATAATAGTTAAAGAGAAGCATTTGATTGTAAAGTTTTCTTAAACAAGTGCAGTATTTGTCTTGGCTTGGATTCATACCCACCCTCTGATGTTCAAGTTCCTGTGCTGAAGACCCTCTTGCCTCAATCTGCTCCACCTATTTCCTCAATCATTTTTGTCTATTTTGTATATTTAGGGACCGAGCTCCTGGGCAGTTGGAATGTGACAATGCCATACAACAAGTCAACCAGTCCATGCGTGACTTAGACCAAGCCTCATTGGCTGCCATGAGCCAGAGTCTTCCACCACATGAGGGCGCCACACTCAAGGCAAGTCTGAAATGGTTACAATCTGGGGCCATGTTCGCATGAGGACCATTTGTCGACTAAAGGCCACTATTGCCTGGACCCAACACATGTTGTTAAGCATGAGTACCAGTTAATACCGGGCACCAGTCGACAAATGGTAGTCAGGCAAACTTGGTCCTATGAATGCTATTCTTTAATACACCATGCAAGTATCTGCCACATTCCAAAAAAAAATTGGAACCCATTGGTTTTATTGTATGGCAGAAACAAAATCACAGTCTATGAACAATCTATGAACATTCTACTGTTGATCTAACAAAGATCTTTTCTGTATCCTTGGCAGGATATAGACGCAAATGGCCACAACTTTTAAAACAATATTTGTGCTGTTTTTACAGAGCTTTACTGAGGAGATGGCAAACAGTGCCACAGAACTCAAGTATCAGATTGAAGAAGTAGCCACAGCATCAAAAGGACAGGCTGAGAAACTAGGACATGCTGTAAGTAACGGTCATTGAGAAAGTCAGAAGCTGGGCAGCCAAAACATTTGAGGGAATTTTTTTATTCCCATTCATATTCAGACGTATATTTTGAAGTGAAATATTCAAGTGTTATATGCGTATATGATGCAGTTGAGTATTACAGATTACTGTCTCCTGATGATGACTAGAGCAAGCTAGTCAAAACGTTGAGACCAATTAAGAACTCACTCCGCGGCAGTGCAATGACTCAAATCCCATAAATTACAGCCTCTTGTAAATATTAATTTGTCTCCAATAACTCACATGTTCTATATTTACAAACTCTGAAGGTGTCTTCCATGGCCAACTATTTTGAACCATTGACAAGGAGTGCCATAGGAGCCGCATCCAAGACGGTCAACTCTCAACGACAGATGGGTGTCTTAGACCTGACCAAAACGGTGGCAGAGTCGGGATTGCAGCTCTTGTATGCCGCCAAAGAAGGAGGCGGAAACCCCAAGGTTAAGACCTGTGAAGTTGTGTTTTGTTTTGATTTTTTTTTTATACATGAGGCATTCCGATTATAACAATAACACAGACGGAGCAGAATCAAGTCAGTTTAAGAAACTCAACTCATTGTTTGATCTTCTATGAAGTTGATTTTGTCAAAGTTGTTACTAATTTGTATGGTTGAACTTATTTTACTTTTCAGTAATTGAAACACTTGTTCTCAGGTTGATCTATATTATTTATTATTAGGTACTGGCTGATGGCCATGGTTTAATATTTTAGTGCCCTTGCACATTCCTGCACTTTTGATCACTTTACGTAAGGCTTTTTCTAGATTTACACGTATTTTTCCTTTTTTTGCTTTATTGTTTTAGCAATAAGAATTGTTTGTTATACATTTGTATTTGTTGTTTCTACTGGTATTATTTTTGTCTCTTTTTAAGGTTTCCTCTTTTCAGGGTCTGGCCTTAACTTTTGTCAGTGACCAGCCAGCGGGACTAGTTAGCTTGTTGTTTCAATGACCCCCAGGTTTTTCACTCATCCATATGACATATTAAACAGAGATGCTTTTCAACACTGAACTTGTCAGCCGAAGCACTTGGAGAGAATTCTGGCTTGTCCTCAGGTGTTGTACTGGCATTTGGCCAGCGGACCACTGTTAAGGGAGAACGCTGCTATATATTTTTATGTCAAGCGTCTGGGAGCATGTTTATTAATAGATTTGGCAATATATAAATGTATGTTAATATTAGTATTATATTATTACTTTAAATAATAAAACGGCTATATAACAAAGCCAACCAATGATAGACCCCTTGCATTGGCCGCCATCTTTGATGTCAAACAATGGAAACATCTACGCGCTGTGCACAACTCTCAGCCAATGATAGCTCTTCATTGACCTCAGTGAGGGGGCTGTTTTTGGCTCGTGACGTCAGATGCAAGGGTGTCTATAGGAATTCAGATTAAATTCCTGGAGAAACTTTGATGAGTTTTTAATTGTTGATGTTAATTACCTTCTAGGCTATACATACTCACTCAGCCATTGATGAGGCAGCCCAAGGTATGAAAGAAGCAGTTGATGATCTGAACACGATGCTAGAGGAAGCAGCTAGTGAGTTTGGTATCGTTTCTGGAATGGTGGATACTATCTCCAAAGCTATCCTCAAGGTAGGTCAAAACCTATTCTTCATTTAACCATATCGCAGTGTCCGAGGCTGATTATAAAGCAATAATAATACAAACACTTATTTTTTACATTTAAAAAAGTTAATATAACATTTTGTTCACAAGGAGTATTTTGAGGAAATATTTCAAATTACAAAATGTTTTATTTCAGCAGTTTCCACATGTATTCTGGTACTATCTATCCCATAACCTTGGGGGGGGGTGTCTTCTCTATCTTTCTTCATGCTACATTTAAGAGTAACCTCCAAAATGTTTGATATGATTTCAATTCTTGAAGATTTTGATCCCAAAAGTAAAAGATATGAGATTATTATTGTACCTTTCCCAAATCTGTCCCTCATTAGACGGACGACTCAATGCCAGAGAACGAGGCGGGCGAGTTCGTTGACTACCAGACAAATATGGTGAAATCCTGTCGTGCCATCATCAAGACATCACATGATATGGTAAGCTCAATATTCTTTGACAAAATCTCAAATTGTTTTCTGAAAATGGAAATATTTAGTTCGCTTTGAGAAAGATAAATCCAAAGTCAAGTTTTTCCTGTGTCTCTCCCTGATTGTTCAAGACTAGTTCTTATCCTACTGGCTTCTATTAACCGATCATTTTATCAGATGTTTAAAAAAACTGTCTTTTGTAGAGAAAGTTCCCGATAGAAACCATTTTTACTGGCAACTTGGGTTTTGGCTTGAAGCTGCATCAAGCGTTCTAATTTTGGCATACGGCCATGTGGTTCACTGACCAATCATTTGATAAAATTCCTGCGTGCCACATTTGGTATTTTCGCAAAACGCACAGTTTTGCGTTTAAAAAAAGGACGGCTGACTTTATACAGTGTGATGTCAAACGGGAACTATCGATACGCTTTAAATCTCTTTGCCTTTGTGTTCTGTTTGTTCCTCACTGAAGCTATTCCTGACTGGGATGATGAGCCGCCATACTTATGTTTCTGTTTTTGCTTTTAAAATTTCAAAGACAGATTTATTTGATTGTCTTTAGCTACTACTTTCAAGTGTTCAATAATTATCTTTATTTCAAAAAAAAATTTGGCTGAATTTTTTTTGAGAGTATGGAGATTATTGTATTGTATTATTGTATTGTATTAGTTTGAATTGAATCAAAATAATTGAAGAATGCTGGATATAAAAAATGTGATATCTTCCTTATTTTTCAGTTTCCACTTCAGTTTAATCCATGTCTTCAATCGTTGAATGTTTTGTAAAGCAAAAGTTCTATGAAGAGAATTTTTTTAAAAGCTGCATGCAATCATGTTTTCAAATGTTGCAAAAGAAATCCTACCCAATGGCTAAATAAAGCATAAAAATCACATTGTGCATCTATTGTTTGTGAAGTTTGGGCACGGTTTCCCTAACAGTAAACGCGCACTGTAGACAATTTCATAATATTAATCCTATGCCATGTTGAATGATGTTGTCTTTTGAATAATATTTATAGAGTGACTTCCTAAATTGTTTTGTTGTATTTTATTCCTTTCCCCTCCTCTGTTTCCCTGATTTGTAGCATTCAGTTGCCAAAAGGAATGTGAGTGTCTTAGATTATCACATCCATCCATCCTCATGAATCCAACATTAAACTCACAGCTCCTCCATCAATTCAAGACCGCTTTCTTAAAGTGAAGAATCGCTTTCTTAAAGTAGTCTTCCATTCTCCCCGTATTTATCAATATCCCCGACTGTGTCAACCATCATCCAATCTTGCATGCTTGTGTATATTTAAACAAAAGTATAACTGAATAAATGTAGTCTGCGACGTTAACATTTCAATGATGAGTACCTAAGTGTTTCAAGTTATAGAAATTAATGGAACTGGTTTCAACTGGTTTCATCCAGTTCAAGTAAGCCTTGAATCAGCCATTTGTGAGTTAGATTTGAATAATGTCTTGTACAATGACTATTAAGTCCTAAGACTAGAGATAGTTGCTATGTCACATGGTTTGGGCAAGCTGTTGCATAGTTACATAAGAGTTGGCAAACACCATACACATTTCTGAATGAATGTGTATGGTACAATGGTACCAGGCTTTGCCCATCTGGAGGTTGCTATACAAAAGCTTGCCCTGAACCATGTGACATAGCAACACTTTTGTTTTTAGTCTGGGGCATCCAGAGTTCACTCATGGCCAATCAAGTGGTTGTACCAGACACTAGATTCAACATCTAACTTGTGAATGGCTTATTGTGGAATACCCTGCAAATTTGGAAGCCACAGGTATGGCTGTTGTGTTGAGCGTCATACTTGATTGCATTTTAAGTAATCCCATTCTGAGGGGATCTTGTAGAGGTTGCTGGGTTTTCTGCAGTTACTCCCATGCAAGTAACTTACAAATATAACAGGTTCAATAAATTAATACTCATAAACTGCAGTGCCTCGAGTAAAAGAATATAATAGAACTGGTTTGAACTAGTAGAAACTGGTTTAAACCCAAATTCAACAAGTGCAGTAAATTCATACTCCAGTGATAAGCACTTACCTTGTGCAATTTATAGAAATATAACAGAACTGGTTTCAACCGGTGCAAACTAGTAAAAAAAAAAAAAATTAATGTGTGCAATACATTAATCCAGTTATAAGCACTTCACTAGTACAAGTTATTGAAAATAATGATAGAACTGGTTTGAATCAGTGCAAACTAGTTGCCCCCAGAAACAGCTGTAGACAAACAATGTTACACTCAATGTAGATCACAGTAGTTCAGTAGAATAATTCCCACCGTTTGTCTTAAAAAAGGAAACCTCATTTCACAAGATTACAAATGACTCAAAGTTTTGCAGTTTGCATGTCCGCATCTTCATCTGATTGAGTAATCCCACCATTTCTTGAACGCTGCTTTTCTTCTGTGTGGAAAAGAGTTGACCAAACTATCTGCTGTAAGAAACTGTCTTGAAATACTTTAGAACTTATCAAAACTCCTAGATCTGCATTTACTATCCCCATGGGCCAGTGATCTCATGCCAAGCTTTCTGTATCTATAGCAGTAATACAATGTCTTCACTTCATACTTAATTCCAAATTCCTCATATTCTACATCACATAGACCCTATACCTTGCACCTCTCCCCAATGTTATTAACCATCCAGCAACCCGCCTTGACACCCCCTCTCTTTTATCTTTACAAACCTGAAATGTTAAGATAAACCACCTTCCCAAATATTAGACGATCATTAAAGCATGTGCACAACATTGGTAAGATTGAAAATATCAATGTCTACAGATTTGCTAATAACTTAAGCCCGGTTCATACTTCCTGCGATTGTGAATACGAAGCGAATTTGTTGGGCTGTGCTCAACTCTTGCAAAACATTCGCAGCGAAAACAGATTTGTGACGTCAAATTCACTTCGCACGAAGCATTCGCAGGAAGTTTGAATGGGCTTTACACAGTATAAAGATGAAAAATTCCTGTGAAAGTTATTTGCCTGAAATGCTATAGTTTTTGAGAAATGAGTAAAACTATAAGTTTTTAACTCGCTAGTCAGAAATCCATTGTTTGAAAACAATGAAAACAGTGATGGGGCTTTTCACTATTATCTCATTTCGCCGATGTACCCATAGTTTTCACAAGTTTGTCATTTCATGTATATTTTGGGTCACACAAAGTGCGGATACTGTTCTTTGACAATTTACCAATGTTGGTCGCATGCTTTAAATGCTGCTATCGAGATACAATGTCTTTGCACTGACATGGCTAATTGTTTCTCACAACATCAAATACGTCTACTACACACACAACAGATTCAATGCAGTGACAATTTCTCTAGATCAAATCGGGTTTTCTTAGCAGCGCCCTCTAGAGTTTGATAATTCCTTGGGTTAGTCTTGTCTTTGTCCAGTCGGTTTGAGAATTTATTGTAAATTGACAAATACAGCCGAGTAATCATGAACAGCAACGTCTTGCATGAAGACTAGCTATGCTTACTGTTTTAGTGTTACCTATTATGAGCTATATGTATTCAACATGCTAAAAGTAACAGTGCATATCCAGCCCCCCCCCCCTCCTTTAAATTCTGATATACCAGTTTGCTGGACATGTACATTGTATGAGTTTGGGACTGTATACAAGCTCGTCTTAAACTCATGCAAAATTGTGTGTCTTTGGCTATGGCTTCATCAGCCTAACGTAACCAAAGTCAATACTCCACATCCTTAGTATGATAATACTGATTTTCAAAGAATCAACTGTGTGCCTCTAAAATAACTTTGCTTTGGCCTACACTTGACCACTACTCATTGCCTCTGAAATGATGCCATTAATTGGTGATTTTATTACTTCTTGGAAAATCCCTCCCTCCCATTGGATTCTTGATCAATTTGAACTCCTGGATTTGTCTTGTACCCCGACTTACATTCTGTATAATATATAACATCTGTGTAAAGTCATCATGCTGTTTGTCATTTTTCATTCAGTTTTATTGGTGGTCACTTTGACTCAATGAGTTTGTGAGTGTTCCACATTGCAGAGTAAGGTTGTTGTGTATCATCATGAATGAATTTGGGGTGGAATTTTTTTTTCAGGGATTGGGCTAAAATATTTTGATTTTGATCAATACTTATGTGAACATTTATAATAAGCAAACTTTATGAACTTTTGGAAGAGAAGGATGCCTTATGTGTGGCTTTGCTTCATAAATAATCCAAATATCATTGTTTTGTTAGGGGTGGATTTAAGTGCTCAAATGTGGGTTTATAGGGACATACCATTTGTACTATCGTTGTATGGTGCCAGGCTAACAAGTTGTTACAGTGACTTCATTCACTTGACATCAGTGACCTTCAGTATGGTGCGGCCATGTTTTTTATTTATTCAGATCAATGTAAGGCCGTGTCTGAATTGGTGGCTGTGGCTCTGGCTGCGGCTGTTGCTAAGGGTGTTTCTATGGCCTCGTTCATGAGACAATCAAGCCACAGCTGCAGTTGGTAATTCAGACATGGCTTAACCAATCTGAGTCCAACAAGGGGAACAAGTCAGGTTCTCAGTTATGAAATAAGAATAAGAACTACAATTGACATTTAGTATACAGGAAGTCTGATTTGGATTGTTACTTTGTGATTGACTTGTTTGACATTTTATCAGAAAATACTCGAAGAATGACAAATTTGAGTGGTGGTTGGGTTGGCGTAATGCTTTCTGTCCTCGCCTTCCACCTCTAGGACCCTGGTTAAAATCCAGCCGGGTGCAATATGTGGATTTTCTCTGGGGCTTTCCTCCCACATCTAAAACAGAAATTTCCTTTCTAATCCTCTCGCCATGGGGTTCTCTTTTCTGAGAACTCTTGGCTTCACAACCAGAATTAATAAATTAAACGATAATTTTATCTCTTCCACTGGATATGTAGGTCACCAAAGCCAACAGTAACGTCGGTGAGCTTGGTACACTTGCCAACAACCTCTCCCATGAGTACACCAAGTTGGCTGAAGATGCGAGAGGTGCAATGGCGTCAACCAATCCGGAGGTAGGTCCGCGGCTTGAGGTAAGTGACGGGCTTTCAAACACTCTCTTCCATCTCCTCTTTATCATCATCAATAGGTCGTCTAACAACACAGCTGCACTCCTGTCATCAATCATGCTAACATCATCAGCTTCATCATTTTAAAGATGTATTTAGTTTTGACTATTTCTTGGTTGATTTTTTTCAAGTTTGTTCTCAATGGAATACAGTCATTTACCTTAACATACCAAAGAAAAATCCAGGAGAATTTTTCAAACTCAAAGTATCAAAGTCGATTAGAGTCTGGAATCAGCTCCTAACATGTCTTTTTGAAATCTCTAAAATGTTTAAAGGGATAAGCAATTTGTTTAGGAATAATTTAAAACATATCAACACAGCACCATTGTGACATGGCTCTTGTCACATGGCTCTTGTCACATGGCTCTTGTCACATGGCTCTTGGCACATGGCTCTTGGCTCTTGTCACATATTTTAGGTTAAACATCTCTAGGTGAATATACAAAAAGACAAATTTTCAAAAGCATTGTGAACAGAAATGTTAAAAGTATCCTAAAACATGGCTTATAAAAGTGTACATTTATAATAATAACAAAGCTTAAACAAACCTGACTGGATAAAAGTGAGTCTTTGTATAATAAGGAAAGAATAAATTTGTTTAGAAATCATCTGTGAAATAGTCAAAGATTTATTAATACTTCTTTAATAGGTATCCATCCTAATTATTTTCGATTTATTTAATGCACTTCTTTTGCCTTACAGCACTTTTTGTATTTTTCTTCATTTATTTACCATTTCTTTTAGTAGGTTTATTCTTTTCCACATGGGTACATCTCATAATGTTGCTATGTTTGAGGTTGTAGTCCGGTGTTATGCTGATCAGCTAGTAGAGACTACAGGGTGTCAGATCAGTTTTCTCATATGGTACTTACTACTCTGCAGTTCATTTAAAATAGGATATCAATTGGTGACCAGACTTTTTTAGTGTGGTAATTATCAGCTAAGGAATTAAACAACCCATGATGCTAGTTCAATCTCATTTGTTTGGTACCAAACTACTTTTGTTATGCATTTCATATGAATTATCAGCAGGTGACCAGACCGCTTACCTCAAACATTTCATCATTAAGTCGGCCTTCATTTCATCTGCAATTAATTTAATTTTCTTTAGATTTATTTTGCAGCGGGGCGTTTCCTTTCCTTTTTTCACTTCTTACTCGTGATTCATGACATTAAAAGAGAAATGTAGATCCACCATTGATAATAAAAGTGATTGTAATGACCAATAGAATTGCACACCTTTGGATGTTGTCATTATGTCACAGTTTTACATTTTTTAATTAACTCAGCTCAGTTAACGAGTGCACGTTTGTTTGTCATTCGGAATGCAAATAGTTGTTTGTCAGAACAATGTTTGTAGAATTTAGACACCAAACACAATTAACAATAATTGTAAATCTATTGATTTTTAAATTGAACACTTAGATGTACTTAATTCTGACAAATAGGTATTATGGTGTCAAGTTTTTGATTTGTGAAATGTTTTCATAAATTATTATGTTCAGCTCAACAGAGTCAACACAATTATATTCCCTATCATTGACTGTACGTCCATGACAAAACTTTGCACTTTGTACAAAACACTTTCTGACTGAGTGGCAAAATAAGTCTTTAAGGCATCACAACAAAACTTACAAATTACTTAAGACAGTAGTTTTTGGTACAGAAATTAGAAGTGGCAGTTTCTACATTATTAATACAATGAATCAGAGTTCTCTATCTTGCTTTTGGATCTATAACTAATTTTCCTACAACATTTGTTCCTACTCTTGCTCACAAAATATTGTCAAATATAGAGACAAAAAGGATTCCAGATTTTGTATTTTGTTACTCTATGTAACTATTACTTAAACAGTTTGAATCTTATCTTACGGTTCAAAATTACGTAATAATAATGTATCAAAGCACCTATTACACTATTATTACCCCTGTTCATTCAGGTAAGAATTCCTGAAACCATCTCAACTCCTTTGGAGTATGCAGCACCAGCAGCCAAATTGGCACACACGTTGCTAATAATACACAACAATAATCTCTACCCTTGCAGGTACCCAATTTACTCCTGGGTGAAGAGAAGCAATTATAGTTACGTGTCTTGCCCAAAAACACAAGTGTCATGGCCGGGATTCGAACCCTTATTCTGATGACTTGGTCATCAGAATTTGAGTTCGGTGCTCTTAACCAAGTCATGAATATTGAAAGAAAAATAAAACAAAAATCTCTACTTTGTTTGGGTTCTTTAGAGACCTGTCATAGGATACTGTACAATTGATGTTCAGATAACATTTAAACCAAAAAAACAAACAAATGTTTAAGTATCTTAGACAAACTCTCCTCTGAGACCTTCTTGGTCCACTTTTCCTTCCTTCCTTCTGCAATCAGTTTTCTTCCTTGCAATTCCTGCTTTTTATTTATTGATTTATTGATTTATTTTTTAATCCAATGGGTTCCCTGCCAAGCACAGTCCTCTTTCCCTCAACTCTTTTTCTTTTATTTCCAGCACTTGTCGGCAAAAATGGAATATTTCAGATCTTACCCAAACACTGACCTTCTTCCAATACTTCCCCCAAAGAGTGTTAATACTTTTCAGACATTTTTCAATATTCGATTTAGTAGGCACAGAACTTCTCATTGGATCAACTGATTTCCTTTCTTTTTCTGTGAATTTTGTGCCACTGAAAAAAAGATTAAAACCAAAACACTACAAATACTCGTTGTCAAGGCAGTTTTTTTGTTTTTTTTGTTGGAGGGTGTAAAATTGGAAGTTGTTTGCCTGATTTTAAAGAAAGTGTTTACAACTTTCTACAAAATGAGTGATCCAATATTTTGAGATAACATTATAGAAATATTGAGTTTGTTGAAGAGTGTCTGTTAGGTCCATTACACTGTGGGATCCTCTACGTTGCAAGTTGTTGGAATTCTGCACAAACATAAAAAAGAAAATCCCATCAAAAACAAATTACCCTTTTACAACAAAGATTATCCATAAATAAAGTGTCATGGGAAATTGGTATTTGCACCTCATATGTGCTTTACAATCTTGAAGTACTAAGTACTTATTCAAAGATTTCATTGCAACTCAAAATGTCATCTTTATCGCTATTTCTCCTGCATATTACACAGTCCAATCAAGAACATAGTCATAAACGTTGAAAGAAAAAAACATCCAGTGCAAAATATCAGAATTTCAACAGGTGCACCATTTCCAACTTTCACTTCCAGAAAGCCCGTCACATTTTTGATATTTCTATGATTAATGAGAAAACCAGTTTTGTTTCAGCGCTGAGGTAGACGCTTTCTGGCATGTCTGTCTCAGCTACGTGTTTAGAATTGTTGACAACGAGGGCGTCCTACCACGCAAGTAATAGTGTTAATTATTAGTATTTCTTTTTATTTTAGGGTTTATGGGCCTGATGCAGAGTATGGGGACGACACATGGATATGTCTCTAATTGTTCCCATTCTTTAGGGAATATTTCGATTGGTCAAATAAGCCTTAACAAATCCAGGAGGGATAATTGGGGTTTGGAACAAAAGGGGTCTTGATTAGTACCCCGCCTCTTCCCAAACAATTGGTGGGATAGAAAATGTTGATGTTTTGCTCAAAGATATAGTTGAAGTCAGATTCATTAGTTTGAATCAGTGGCTGCTGAATGTGCCACAGCACCTTCTTTGTAAACTATTAGAAGGTGCTGCATAAATGGGTCTCATAATTCAATAACATAGCTCTGCTTATCTTTTTGAAAAACAAAGAATGAGCGCTTTGATGTGCTCCTAGGGGTGTGATAAAGCACAATATAAGAACCCAATATTATTAAATTAAATTCAATCCATTTTACCCAAAACTTCACCATGAAAAAGTGAAATCAAAGACAGATAATCAGTGTTGTGGAGGCATTTTTAGAATTATAAAATATGATTATATGGATTTGTGGGACAGATTTGACCATGTGAAACCCCCTGCATGCATCCTACTAGAGCCCTTTTAAGTTAGTTAGATGATTAGATTTCATGTCCTTGTGAGATCCTGTTTTTTTCTTGAAGTTGGTTCATCTTTTGATATATACTTATTGACTGTGTTGTTATCTGCCTCTTTGTAGCATAGTATCATAGGTGACCTGTATGGATCATTCAGGGCATTGGTAACCACGGCCAGATATCAAAGAGCTGCTTACCACACAACTTTGCTAAGCAGAAACATGGTACCAGCCTAAATATCATGCATTGTTTGCTGACTGGCGTCCCGCTATTCTTGCTCAGCGAAAACAGATATTGAGCAAACGTATTCAATAATATAGACTTATTAGTGGGCTGGTGTTGTCTGCTTACAGTTAATTCTTCAAGCCAAGTGTTTACTTTGGCTCGTTGTCTACTTGGCTTGTGCTTAGCTGAAATATATGCTTAGCGTAGTTGTCAATTTAGCTTTTTGATATTTGCCACGTGATTTTGAGAGCTAGTACTGAGTGAATGCAATGTACCCTTGCTCTCGATAAGGAGCAGATCTTTTGCAGTGCTATTTCTTGTACATAGCTTTCTTGTTGTGAGCATTAGAAGTGGAGGCCTGGATTCTCATTGTTGGACATATTTTTCTTGAGAAGATTTATAATTTTTAGTAGAAAATCAGGAAGTATGTTGTATATTTTTCGGATACCAAAGCCATGACAAGGCATTGAAGACAATAGTCTGCCAATTGTGATGATCCTGGTCTGGAATGGATACTTTTTTGTTAGTTTTAGTGTTAAGGCTGTAGGTCCTTTATACATTCAAATATATACAGAATGTAGCTTCGTGTATGACATCTGAATATAACTGCTGTAGTCATAAATAGTTTAATGACAATTTTCTATTTCAGCCTCTTCAGTATAATCAGTTTTTGATTCCTAATTTGCATGATGGTAGTTCAGAGAATGCAATGTTTGATTAGACGATAGAGTTAGACTCATACTGCAGTGTAATTCATAGCATTTTGCCAATAATGTATCATTCATATATGTATAGTTTGCTTGAATTGTATCGACTTTAGTTCTTACCATAGGTTTCACTGCTACTTATCACATTATTTATCAAGTTGTAAAACATCTTGCATAATTTCTCAGTAGATTTATAGTTTAAACGATGGTTCACTGGTGTTTTGCTGTTTCCTACAAGCAGTTTTAGGCGTTCTTATTTTAAAGTGCTTTTAGCTAAACTTACAAACACACAAAAATGATAGAAAGCTGGCTTGTTGTCATTGTGTGCTAGTTGAGTATTAGAAACAAAGAATTGTCTTGATTCAAATGTTCCTTCTTTTTTCAATCTTCAGGGAACATTTGTTTATACTTCAACTGTTGGTAAGAAACATAAAGCACTGGTGAACTCTTCTAATTTAGCTACTGTGAAGATTTTCTTTCTGCATGCCATGACGTGTTTTTGTTTTGCTTCATGTTTTTACTTTCCAATCTCTACACACTTCCCCTCTCTCCCTTCCCTGCTCCTCCTTTCCCCCCGTCTGTCTTCTTCATTCGTAATCCATCCAGGTTGCCCAGCGGATCAAGTCGGCTGTTGACAATCTTGGCAATGCTAGCATTGAGTTGGTTAAGAACGCTGGAACTGTTCAGTGTAACCCGACTGATAACATGGCAAAGAAAGACCTGGTTGATAACGCACGTAACGTCGTTGAAAAGGTACCAAACACAATTCCACATTAACTCTTTCATGCACCATTTATTTTAGTGATAAATGATCAAATGGACACATTTTGAAAATGGTGTTCCTACAGACATGAGAATATCATAAT
Source organism: Plazaster borealis (assembly GCA_021014325.1). NCBI lineage: Eukaryota > Metazoa > Echinodermata > Asteroidea > Forcipulatida > Labidiasteridae > Plazaster > Plazaster borealis. Next base: position 1,240,720 of record CM037463.1, read on the forward strand.
GGAATACGAAACAGTAATTGTTGGTATGTCATAAATTATTGTTCTTTTCCTGTCGTCGATTTCACAAAACTTTACACACGTGACATTTATTGCGTAAGTTGTGCACCACTAACACAAAAAATCTTGCACAAGTGGACTTAGGCAATTGCGTAAAGTTTTGTGAAATCAGCTGCTGTAGTGTAAATTCAAGGATATTAGCCCTACACAGGCATGAAGAAATTTCTCTATTATTGATGTAACATAAATCTGTGTTTATTTTGACAGTGTAATTACGTGATGGCAGCCCTACAGGCTGGGTCTAGTGGTACCCAGGCGTGTATCAACGCAGCTAGTACAGTCTCTGGCATCATCGGTGACCTTGATACCACTATTATGTTTGCATCAGCTGGTACCCTGAGTGCAGATACTGACGGTGCATCATTTGCTGATCACAGGTACAACGCAGACAATACGGTTTTCATTTATCCAGGTTTTTCTATTCTTAAGCTTTTTCATTTCTTTTGTTTGCCTGTGCGACTAGTGCAATTAGTGTCGAAGTCGCAACTAATTGGAGCGCTACTAGTTGGGTAGTAAATTGCACTAGTCGCCCAGGCCTAATATATATGTTTGTCTAAAATTCATCTGTGATTAAATAATACAATTGGCGTTGGTCATTGGGAGACCAACACCTTTTGGCAACAGTTATATTTTTAAACTTTTGTGCTCTCCTGGGCATTCCACTGGTTTGTTATATAAGTTTTTAATGTTTGTACATGTACTTGTGTATTTTTCCCCGAATACATAGTATTATTATGTTATTATTATTGTGTTTTGTTGAGCAGGCAGTCACTGGTGATGTGGGTGGCCATTTTGCTTAAAGAAAGTGATGCCATAGCTGAGTTATAACCACCAGCTGGCACCACTAGAATTTGATTGCCCTGCCATACTTAACCCAGAGCACCTTTTCCTCCATTTCTTAGGGAGAGCATCTTGAAGACAGCAAAGGCTCTTGTGGAAGACACAAAGACTCTAGTTACAGGAGCAGCATCTACCCAGGAGCAGCTTGCCAATGCAGCACAGTCTGCTGTCTCTACCATCACTAGGCTGGCTGATGTTGTTAAATTAGGAGCTGCCACACTGGGTGGGGACGACCCTGACGGACAGGTAGGCACACACTATCATAGTCATTCTACCCTTCTGATTGTTAAACTGCTCTGATTGTATCCATTCCCTGTTCCAATCATTGGAGAAAGACACAACAATGAACACTCTTTTGGAAGCCAAAAGACGAATTTTAATTTGAATAGATGTTAATTTTTCATCGGGGATAAAGAATATAATTTGTCTTACCCTTACACCGATGTGTATTAAGCACGTATACTCAGTACTTTCCCTAGCTCACTGGTCCAGTGGTAAGACATCTGCTCTAGCAATGCAAAGGTTCGAATCCCACCCAAGTGAAATCTTAATTTTGTTAAATACATTATCAGTATTATAACACGTGAATTGTTCATTTATATCTGACTGATCTTTCTGAATAGGTTCTGCTTATCAACGCTGTGAAGGATGTTGCTTCTGCGCTCGGTGATCTCATCTCAGCAACCAAGATGGCTTCCGGTAAAGGGGTTAACGACCCCACAGTAGGAAACCTTAAGAGTTCAGCTAAGGTTATGGTAACTAACGTGACATCACTCCTAAAGACTGTCAAGACAGTAGAAGATGAAGCACTACGAGGCACCAGGGCCTTAGAGGCTACTATTGACGCAATCACACAAGAAGCCAAGGTACATGACCAAAACCGTTACAATCTTAGGCATGTCCGAATTGGCGACTATGGCTATGGCTCCAGCTGGATCGCCGCATCATCATGCGTTGAAGTATAGCACATCCTTAGCAACATCCTTAGCAACAGTCATAGCCGTAGCTGTAGCCCCTAATTCGGATACGCCCTGAGCGACAGTTACTTCATTCTTCAACTTTTCAAGAAATATGTTACATATTATGAACCTGTTACAGTTGTATAATTTGTTTGTGTTTATCTTTACCCAAAATTAGTGGTCTCTAGGTGGCAGCAGACTTATCGGGTAAACCCATTATTCTTGGATAAGTGCACATGCTCAGAACTACTTAGACAATGGAAGATTACCAAGTATGTTTGCTGCCACCAAGTGTTTCAAAGTGTCTCAATAAGAAAAGGGTTGAGGAGGGTCTCATCCATCTATTAAGAAACTCATTTTTATTGAGCTGTTTTGCAGACATTCAGATGGTAGGATAAACTTGTAATAAGTTTCCACCGAACAAAGATATTGACAAAATAGGGAGACCGTAAACATGAGGGCTAGATAGCTTAGTTGGTAGATTGCTCTCACGTTAATCCAGAGGTTGCAGGTTCAAGTCCCGCTCTAGTAAATTTATCTTTGTTCAACCTAAAATTAAGTTTCCATGGGGATATGACCGTGATTGTTTTGCATTATTTACTAACACTACACTAACTATTTGATTGGTTTCAGATTCTTGACAATCCCTCGCTTGGCGACCGTCGAGCAACACCAGAGCAGCTCATCCGTAGTACAAAGGCCGTTACCTTGGCAACTGCTAAGGCGGTCGGGGCAGGCAACTCAGGCAAACAGGACGATGTAACAGGTGCGGCTAACTTGGCCAGGCAGGCTTTGTTTGCTATGATCGACTGTTGCCGGGTAGGTCTTTTATCTTCAGTTGAATCTTTTGTGAAAACAAATATTAGTTCATGGACTGATGTGAAATCTATTATTATTGATTAAGTATTAATTGATTAATTTTTGATAAATTTTGAATTTGTTTGTCTGTGTTTAGGGAGCTGCAAGTGCTGCAGAATCTGCTGACCTGAGAGACAGAACTCTGAACGCTGGAAAGCAATGTTCCGACTCCTACCGATCCATGTTGGAACAAGTCCATGTTGTAAGAAAAATCTAAATCATGATAAGGCCACATACAAAAAAACAGTTGTTGATCGTCCCCTCCCGACCCTACGAAACCCCCTGACCCCATTTATTTTTTTTCATAAAAAATGGCCTTTTCAGCTCCCAGATTTGTCAGCGGATGTTTTTTCAAAATCTATAGGTTGGAAAGATGTTTGAAGAAAGGTTATTCATGTTGGCAAAAACAAGAACAATTCTTCAAATATTTACTTAGGCTACACTGGGTTTTAGTTTTTTGAAAATGTTTACAGAAAATGGGGTTAACAAACGAGTGAAAACATCAAAATCACACAAACCCTCGGTTTTATAGTGAATGTGATGATTTCCTTATTCTTTATTTCATATTTTGCCATGTCAACAAATCTATATCAAAATAAAAAAATTTAAACGCCTTCCCACCCCCCAAAAAAAGAGGACGCTCAAAATGTTTTGTTTTTATGTGGCCTTATATCAGCAATAAAAATTTAAAAAAAATTTATCCCAAAGGCCTCATAAAAAGACACTTAAACCATCAGAGACTATTCATTTCTGTATAATCATCACAATAGGCCCACACATGACTAATATTGTTGATATTTGCACTCTATTTTGTCAGTACAAATTTCAAAAAAAATAATATGAAACAGAAGTTCTGGGTTTTTTTTTTTTTTTCAAAAATAAATAGTATGTTAACATGGGAATCATTGCAAAATGTCAATTCTGGACATGACTTTCTCTATGACCTCTTTGTGTGAATGGAAGTAGGTCAAACCTGGGCATTTTGGTACAGTCACTTGTGGTTGCTATGGTCTCTAAAGGATAAAAGCACCACAATATTAATACGATATACTCAAGGCCAATACATTTTAAGCTAGCACTAAGGAAATTACATAATTAACTCCAGCTCAACATTACAAATGAATTTCTTTGGGCCAGTAAAAATACACACCAGTTGGTTATCCTGGATTTTTACATAAAGAGGAGGATGAGGGCATTTTTATTTTCAATTTTTTTACAATATTTTTTCAAGGAGGAAAGAGCCAGATTAAGAATTTTCTGGCTTTTTAGAACTTACAAGTCTAAAATATGGGTAAATTAAATCAATCATAGAAAGAAAAGTGCCAAGATGAAGTGAAAATACATGAACAATTTGGTCATTTTGGGGACGAAAAGAACAGAAGGAAAAAAAGGATGCGGCTTTACTTGACTTTATGCTAAACGGTAAATACAGAATCATTGCGGTGGTGGTTTGTGTATCTTCTGTGATACATTCTTTGATACTGAGTTTGCCTGGGTAGAATGAGGGCATAGTTTTGTCAGGCATTTCCTTTTGTACTGCACCATAATAGGTCAAGCATGACCACGTCTTGTAAGAAACAACAGTGTCGTTAACAAAGCACTGTTAGAGAAAATTAAACAATGACATTGTACAGCTCAGTTTCAAATGGACAATTTTGAGCATCAGACCATGAGAAAACTCCCAATAGACTGTGCAAGTCTCGCGCATATCGGAACGAGAAAACACGTCAAACGAAGAACATTTTTTTCTCTGAAATAAAATGTTTGTTTTAAATTATATTCAGTGATACAATCTGAACAACAAAAATACTCATTACCTGTTTATAAAATAAATTTTAGTGTTTATAATAAATACACAAATAATTTGTTAATTATTATTGAAGTAAAATTAAAGCGCTGGGACAAGGATGCTTACTGATCTTAACTTTTCAGAAACAACTTTTGTGCATTCACGATGGTCACACGGGCGTAAAATTAACGCTTGACGCAGTTTGTGGGGGACGCTGACGCCTCAACAACCATAGACTGCTATAAAAAGGCTTTGCGTTGCAATTACAACATCTGGCGATTATCCTCGCGCATCCAAAACAAGCGTTTACATAAGTTTTGTGATCGGAGGTGAGCACAAAATTCTTATTTTTTTCAGCAACCGGAAGCTGAGGTCAAGTTTAATTATCGGGTTTTCTTCGTTATATTGTTGAATTGATTTTACTTTCATATTTTTTATCACTGAGTATTACATTCCCAACAACATGTATATTTTTCTTGGTCATAAACCACGTTAAACTAAAATTATTGACAAAACAAAATCTTGCCCACGTAAATCCCCATATGGTTGGGACCACAATGGTCCCGGAAGTTCAAATTTGCGCGAGACTTGCACAGTCTATTGACCCCTGCACGATGCGGAACTCACCTCCGCACATGCCCGTCTACCATTTCCACCATTTTGGGGTTCAATTACTTTGATAAGATAGGCGCATGTAAGTGAGCTGTTCGTCATGCAAGTGGTCAATACAAATGAAGTGTTAATTTCTCTAAAAAGTTGGAACAAGACTGAAGTCTGATGAATACATTTACATAGGACACCCAGTCTGATTCTTTAACGTTACAAAACCCTATAGTGGAAAGGGAAGATTTTTCTAGGGAAACTCTGATTTATTTCCAATTCCTTAAACAGAACATCCAACGCCCGACAGTGGAAGGCAAGCAGCGATTGGGTCAACACTCAAAGAGAGTCGCTCAGACCGTTGGAGAACTCGTCCAAGCAGCTGAAGCCTTAAAAGGTAAGACTCAAGCCAAGAAAAAACTCACTGAACCTTGTAGATTGTTTGCAAGTTCAAAGGTCACACATCAGCCCTGTATATTCATAGTAATTCCAACCACTTAAATATTGTTACTTTCAAAGTGTTGAAAGAGAGGCAAAATGTCCTAAACTTTTTGAGTAATTATTAATCATTGTTTTGATTAATCAATGTGAACATTTGCACTTGTTAATGTTGTTTTATAATCACCCGGGGGGTTATGGGGTATGTTTCTGAATTTGGAATAAAAAAATCGGTCATTTAGAAGTTCCCTAGAATTACAGAAAATGCAGTAAGCAGGTTCCTGGAATTTCGCACAGTTTGTCCAAAAGGTGGTGTAGGCCATGACTAAATTAATCAACTATGACTGTGATCGTGCTTTTTTCACGATATCTTGACGGGCGTTTTTAAATCGGTAATATTGCCAAGAAATGAATGAAAAACACTCAAAACAACTGCTGCTTGATCTAAGTTAGAGCACAGGCTTTCATTTCATGTATTGTTTGTGTCTTTTGTGACTGTAATTCCTGAGATCGAACAATAACAAATTTCACTGGTTAGTGCTATGATAATTTTTCGAATGTAAAAATAATAGTGACAAAAAGAAGAAGATCTGGACGAAAACAAAGGTGGAAATATGGAATTTGAACTCAAAAAGCCACAGTTTTAACAAACCTTAAAGCTGTGAATTCAGAAATGAATTTTGTTTGTGGATCCTTACCTTTGACCTTTTGTTTGACCTTTACAGGAAGTGATTGGGTCGATCCTGAAGATCCCAATGTCATTGCTGAGAACGAACTGTTGAGTGCTGCCAATGCCATTGAAGCTGCTGCTAAGAAGTTGGCTCAACTGCAACCTAGAGGCAGAGCAAGGGTAAGTAACTAGTCCTGAAGGAGATGGTAAAGGATTGGGGGGGAGGAGCACTTAAAAGGTGTGCATAACATTGGTAAGAGTAAAAATATAAATGTTCACAGATTTGCGCACAACTTTTACATGGTATAAAGATGGTCATGGTGGGAAACTCCCTTTGAAATATTTTGCTTGAAATGCGATAGTTTTTGAGAAATGATTACAACAATTAGTTTTGATCTTGCAAGTTTAAAACTCAATGTTTGAAAACATTGGAAAGGTATTTTCACTTTTTTCTCATGACTCCAATGACCAATTGAGCTTAAACTTACACAGGTTTGTTATTTCATGTATATGTTGGGTCACATCAAGTGTGGATACTGGTCTTTGACAATTACCAATGTTACACATGTGCTTTTAAGGGGGACTGTCATCATGATCATAGCAGACCTGTAGCTGTACATGGAATTACGCACACTGGCCATCACATCACAATATTATAATGATGGCGCAGATTGTGATTTGCCGGCCAGCACGTGTGCAGTAAGTGGGTGAGAGTTCATAATTCCATGTTCAACTACAGGCCTGCTATGATCATGACGACAATCCCCTTTTACAGCAGGAAACATTTCTGAAGTGTCTATGATTTTAGTAATCTTCTCAAAGTTTTCTATCTTCTCATTTTACCATATGAATTAATTTTTTAAACAATTCTTCATATTATTTGCTTTCATTTTTGTTACAAGATGAAGATATTACTGTTACGTAAAACATGTACAAATAATTGTATTTCTTCCTATTTATTTATGCTCTTGTTGTGTTATTATTGAATGTTTCATTTCATTGTTTCTATGCATACATGTGCCAAACTTCCATAAAGCAATCCATATAGCTTCTATTATCTCTCATTTTACTTTTAATATCAGAGGTAAAAATTCCATATCAATTGTTTTGAATTGTGTTATATGTCAAACGATAAAATAGGGTTGTTTTTTCAGTTTGGGGAAGAAATCGTGAACTTTATGACATCATTGTTGTCACTGTGTAGTAAGAGTAATGGATCACTTTACTCAAGATGGTCACAACCAAAAATGTCTAAGATGCTTTTTGTGTGAGTTATTATCAGTATTCGTGGCTTTATGGATAGTCTATTTGAGCAACAATTTCACATCAAAATGTAGCTAAGCACAAAACGTATCTGCTTACTGGGTTAAGGTAACCATCCAAAATACCATTCCGCATGTACCTTCTGTGACTGTTTTCCAGCACATTTTTGCTAAGCAGAAAACTGTTAAGCAAAATAATGTGCAGCAGCTCTATGAAATTGGGCTCAGACCGGGGAAATGCATGGCTAAGGCTGTGTCTGAATTTGCGGCTACGGCTATAGCTAGCTACGGCTAGATCGCCGCGCCACCATGTGTGGAATACAGGTCGCCCTTAGCAACACCCTTAGCAACAGTCATAGCCGAAGCTGTAGAAGCCAATTCAGATACGGCTTAGATGCTGTTGTTGATCCCCACTGATTGACCTCACTATTGACTCTTCACTGTTTATTTTTTCACTGATTGGCTGGTACTCATTATACTTTATGATTGGCTGATGATTCAACAGCGTGATAGCAAAGGTGTCTGGCGCCGTGTATGGGCTGGAAAAGAACTCGCTGATCTAGTATGTAACCCTGGCAACCCTGTAGACATGCTGCCTGATGCTTGTTGTACATTTAGGTCTGCATGCATTTCAAACCTGCATCATGAGTAAAATATTAGAATATTTACCAAGACCTGGGCATTCTAGTCCCAACAATAACTGCTTGTCCCTTTAAAGCAACACAGACACCCACATATTTGGACTTAGATTGGTATTCCTGATATGAATCATCAAGGAGACAGGACCCAGCAAACTCATGGCAAACCAGGAGATAGAATTGGAAGAATTTGGGGGGAGATACAAAACTAGCTCATACTTGAAGCTACATGTCAAGAAGGGCCGGTGGTTTGGGGAGAGCACCATTGGACATTTTAGCATTGATGATATGATGCATGGCATGCTTGAAGTCCAATTTATAGATGGTTGCAGGACTGAAAACTTGATGCGGGATCGTAGAAAACTCAGTTTATAGTTATCACTGAGGCATCAGTGACTAGTCGCTGAAGACGCTGGCGATCGTCAGCATTGGACGATTATCATCGAGCGACTGAAAATAAACCGGCATTGACCCTATCAATCACAATTGCACAATGGATTAAAAAAAACCTGACTGCTTTATAAAGATCATCCTATGCAGTAACATCCTACATCAAGGAACCAGACTATTCCAGAATGAAAACATGACTTTGAAAATCCAGAATGAAAACTTGACTTGGAAAATCTAGAATGAAAACTTGACTTGGAAAATCCAGAATGAAAGCTTGACTTGGAAAATCCAGAATGAAACTTGACTTGGAAAACAAAAATAGCTGTTGCATTATCAGAGTATGCATTTTGGTCACCGGACTAACAGGCTTCAGACTAATTATAGAACAAGACTCATCCCGAGTCTCATAGATGTGTAGGGTTGAAAACAATATGGCCATCACATATCTAGTACCCTTTGCACTGCATGCATATATCAATAACCATCACAGGCACCTGACTATTGAACTCTAGCCTCGGGTTTACTGTGTAGAAGAAACACATAACAGCTGCTCAGTATTGAATTGAAGTTGAGGCATGGATTGTTGCATCTTGGTAGATGAAGAAATGCTTGTTAATGAATGACCGCTAACCCTTTGAATGTCACAATGCAACTGGATATCACTTCTACAGCTCAATACTTGATTAGAAGTCAGACTGGTCAATGGTCACTTCTGCATATCAGGACATGTCTCAATTGACGTCTTTGGCTGCAGCTATGACCAGGTCACTGCAAAGACATATCTTTCAACATTGCATCTGCAGCCAACGGCTATATCCGAAGTTGCTCAATTCACATGTGGCATCAGTTAATCATAACTGTGATGTGCCTATAAACCTTCTGATGTCAATCAGAATGGCAATGGTAGGGCAATTTTCCTCTGAAAGGGGCACTTCTATGAGGAAAATGTCAATTTGTATTGGAACTTTGCAAAGGACAGGGCACCACGGCAAAAGCACAAGGCACCACGGCTGTGGGTGACCTGGGTTAATTGGAGAACAGATGTTAACTCAACACCTAACTGTGGACTCTGATAAGATTGGTACATGTTTCCCTGGCCTCACGCCAACCAACCAATCACCCACCCTTCCATGCACCAAGTATATGTTAACTTAACACCCAAACGTGGACTCTGATAAGATTGGTACATGTTTCCCTGACTCCACGCCAACCAACCAATCACCCACCCTCCCATGCACCAAGCATATGTTAACTTAACACCCAAACGTGGACTCTGATAAGATTGGTAAATGTTTACCTGGCTCCACACCAACTGGAGCCTATCTGGAAGATGACCCTTACAGATGGTTTAGGTTGAATCTGTAGTCAATAACAGTTTGAACTAGGAGTGGTTGTCAACTGCAGCCTATCCGGAAGATGATCCGTATAGACAACATTGATTTCTGTGACATTCTGCATGATATGTTTGTATTTGGGTTGATAGTGAAGACACAGTGCTCAACCTAATTCAGACATAGCTTGTGGTATCTTGCTAAGTCTTTGCTTCTTCAACCCCCTTATTGAAGACACCAGTAACTCCTCTGCATACAATCAGTCTCCGTCATAACTTCTGGCTGCTGGGGTTTTCCTTAAGCTTTACTGATTGCCAGGCAGACCACCTCTGATTCCATTTCTTTATAGTTAATGACTCACAGAAGATGAAATCCATTTAAATGTTTAAACGTAGGGTCATATTTTAGTAAGTACTCCAAAAATTAATGACCATAAAAAAATACTTCGTGAGAAGCACTGCAGCTGTTGATAGTATAAAGTATTTTGAGAAAGGATTTCCTTCGTAGTATCATGGTTTGGATAGTTTTTCAACCAAAACATCTGAATCTGAGAAACCATTCAAGCATGAATCGTTTCTCAGATTTCTGAGAGTTGGTGTCTGTTCACAAATGCTGCGGCCAGAGATGTGGTTGGTACCTGCTGTCACCTCGCTAAACGTGGACTGATTTCATGTTCATGTGAAAATACCATGACAGTTTTTTGCTGTTTTCTCAGCAAGTTAACACTGTATTCAGCTGAAACTTTATTTGTTTTCTTTATAATTTTGCCTATAAATCAGCATTGCGGTAACAAAAACCAATCTATGACCCTACCATTAAAATATTTCTTATATACCAACTGTGAAATTAAATTTGTGTATGACTTAGCCTTTAAGAGGTGGGGAAGGGTTCTGTTTATTAACAAGTATCAACTTGACTTTGAAGTGTAATTTTATGAAATAGCGGCTGCATTATGTTGACATGTGATTCATTTTATAAAAAAGTACGTTTTTAAAATTTTGTTACAATTTTTATTTCTTTGATTTTGAACTACTGTGTATTTGTACAATGTAGTTTGTATATGACAAGGACCAAAGTCACGATGCTGCTTACAGAATTCCTCATTTACAGAATTCCTCGCTAACATAATTCCTCGCATACAGAATTCCTCGCTAACATAATTCCTCGCATACAGAATTCCTCGCTTACAGAGCCCTGTAAGGTGCCTGATTCTAGGGCCATAAATAAAAGCGCAGAATTTTTCAGCGATAAGCAGGGTCGTAAAATTAAACCCAGAACCCTCTGTATCTCAACTGATGTCTCAATGGCTTTTTGTTGTTTGGGGGTTTGTTTGCTAAGAGAGAAGTGGGCCAACCACAACTAATTGGAGGGTAACCTGTATTTGCTAAAGCAAAATATAAATTTGTTTGTCAGCTGTATGGAAATAGTTACTGATGCTGTGTCTGGATTAGCGGCTACGTCTACGGCTGTGGCTTGATTGTCAAGCATTGAAGCATAGGATGCCTATACATGTAGCAACACCCTTTAAACAGCCATAGCTGTAGCCACAGCAGCCAGTTTGGACGTGGCCATAGTTTGGTTGGATTTGGTTATCAATATAAGACATAATAAAATTTATGATAGTTAATTTATAATCAGAAAAGGCCTGTGACAATTGTTCAGTTTTTGATCAATGCCTGCCTTTATGTATGTGCCTTTCTCAGTTTGAGTTTCATTCTCTTTTCAGAAGGAATGTTATTGACTTTAACATTTTAGTTTTTTCCTGATTCTTTTTAATTTCTGCAGCAAGCGGATGAAAGTCTAAACTTTGAGGAGCAGATCTTAGAAGCAGCTAAGGCCATCGCTAATGCCACCAGTGCCCTTGTCAAGGCTGCCTCGGCTGCTCAGAGGGAGTTGGTTGATCAAGGAATGGTAGGATGGCACTTTGGGATCATGGCCCAATTTTCCCCTTTTCCTCTTCATCTTTTATAAAGATGATTTATGATTTTGTGATATGTTTTTGGAATTGTCAATTGTCAGGCACTGCTATGAACTCAGAAAAAGTGTTAATTAGCGGAAAGTCTGTGCTGAATTCATGTATTTTTTGTGGGTTATTTAGATTTGTCACTTAAGATTCTTCAAATTGTACAGTTTACAAGAACCCTGTTAATAGGTGGTTGGAAATTTAGAGGTACTTGTTACACCCAAAATGAAATTGGTTTAGTGATCAGAATAAAATTTATGGTAGTTCAGGGGAGGGGAAGACAAAAGTATTCTTAAGGGTTGGAAACTTTGCTGTTCAAGCAAGACAGGTGAACTGGAGATGGAGATATAAATTTCTTATGTTTTTTTGTACGTTTGGTGAGGTATAAATCCCAACCTTAAAGAGAGCATTTTCTTTTGTTTGTTTTGTTCCGTTTTGCTTTTTTTGTTTTGCTTCTTGATTGGAAGCAGCGCTCACAAATGGCATGGATGAGGTTCGGAAAAGTGGTATGTATAGTTTCGTGACCATCGTCAATAAAAAGAAAGTAAGTCGCCCAGCTCCACAGCCCCTTAATCTTTGACACTCCCTTGTCCGTACAGGTTGTAGCCAATCCAGCTCCATACAGCGAAGACGGCCAATGGTCAATGGGACTCATCTCTGCTGCTCGTAAGGTTGCAGCAGCGACGCAGGGTCTGTGTGAGGCAGCGAATGCCGTCGTCCAAGGACATGCTTCTCAAGAAAGATTGATTTCTTCTGCTAAACAAGTTGCAAGCTCTACGGCTCAGCTGTTGGTAGCCTGTAAAGTGAAGGCTAGCATATTCAGTGAGCCAATGAGACGACTACAGGTGGGTGGTGCATAAGTTCTTTCTAACATACTTTCTTCTCGAGTTTATTGTGTTTACAATCTTAGCTAAAAAATTGTCTTCACTACAAAGGTTAAAGATGAACACAGCTTTCATTTGATTCTATCAGGAACACTAGATAGTGGCATACATACGAGGTACTTTTCAGTTGCAGTTCTAAGCGTGCGCACATTTCTGAGAACAATGGATTTACCTAGTAAGTCTGCTGCCACCTAGTGTCCCCAAAAGTCCCATTTTTCAGTAAACCAATCGGATATTTATGCTGTTATATTTTACCATTTGACAGGCTGCTGGTAACGCCGTCAAGCGTGCATCAGACAGCTTGGTGGCAGCAGCCCAGCAAGCAGCTGACAAGGAAGAAGAAGCTACAGGTGTCGACCTCAGCCATAAGATGGTCGGTAACATTGCCATTGAGATTGAAGCTCAAGCAGCCATCTTGAAGAAGGAGAAAGAACTTGAAGAAGCCCGGAAGAAACTGGAACGAATCCGACAAGCCAAATATGCAAACCGACCGGACTCTGACTAAACTCATCAGGGTTTTGGGGAGAGGGAAAAATAAAGTTACCCTCAAAGTCACTCTCAAGAGCTTCACGCTAAAACAAGGGCCCAATGCTATAGAGCTGCTTGCACAAAAATTACCTAAGCACAAAATAATGATGCTTACCAGAATAAGGTTACCAGCCAAAATACCATGTCACATGCACATTTAATGACCGATATCCTGCTCCTTTTTGCTAATAGCAGAAAATTATTAAGCAATATTTCCTGCTTAAGCAGCTCTATGAAATTGGGCCCGGTTATCTTAACTCTCTTGCTTTTCACTAAAGGAACTATGCAGGATTCTTTAGGTGTTTTTTATCTCACTCAGAAGAGTAAAATCACAAAGATCTACATGTATGTAATGATATTATTGTGAAACTGGATCTCTCTTAAATTTGTTTACTACAACTCAAACTTGATCACATCATACATTAACCTTGGCTCCTACACTACCTGTCAGAGGATTGGAGGGTGGGTGGGTGTGGCCGATCATAAGATGCAGATGTGATGACGCTTTCCACTGCACAGCTTGTATTTTATTTATGCAAAGCCCAGCTAAATCTTTTAAAAACAAGCTCAACTCGAGAATGGAACCTCTTTTGGATTGTGTCAGTTTTCTAAAGAGGTGTTCTCAGCTGTTGACTTTCTCAGCTGTTCTTGGGATGCATCTTCAAACTTTTTCTGTGGTGCTATATATTTACGGTCAATGGTCAAGGAACTCGATGTCAACATGTAAATAGATTAATAAGCATTTCTTTGTGTGTTTTAACTAATCATCGAGCAGCGTTGAGTTTACTCAGATGTGTTACAAGAACCGTAGTTATGTATATACAGTTTAAACATAGAGTATTTTTGTTGGTGAAAACATATTTTATTCATAGAAGCTGGTTTGAATCTAATATTTTTGTTGGTAACCGACTAGAGTATTTGCAAGATTTTTCCAAGAAAGTGTGGGTAACATAGATGACTAGCCAATTTTTCTTTCATTGAAATCGTTGTACAGTAGACAAAAGTGACTAAAATGAAAGGATCATCCCAAGGGTTTCTCTCTCCTAACTGCTGCAGTATTACCTAATCATCCCGATGAAATATACAGTCAACCCTCGTTATAAAGAGGTTCTGCTTTATAAAGAGTACATTCTGAAGTCCAGAATCTCATTTCTGCTTTGTGTTTCTTTGTTTTGCTGTCCTCTTATAACAAAGTTCCTGTTATAAAGAGATAGTTTAACCAGTCTCAGCGATCTTGTTATAACAAGAGTTGACTACATGATTTACACCTTGACTTGATGTTTCTAATCTCTTTGAAAGAGAGTATCCTCTTTTTCTCCTCTTTAAAGAACAAAATAATTTAAAACCATGATTAGTGGAAATTATTGGGGACTGCTAATTAATATGAAGTGACAAAATAATTTTTGTGTAAAAGATTCAAAGAGTATTTTAAAATGACAAAAACTAAAATTGAAAGAAAAAAAACCAGTATGAGAATGTTTTAGGAAAATGGCCTAGAGGTATAAGACAGCTATTATATATTACCAATCCATTAGAAATCAGAAGTTTTCTTATTTTTGGAGGGGAGTGCTATGGTGGATCAAATATTAAACGTATAATGGTACAGTCAGACATGCAACTTTGTGATTACAAAAAAAAAAAGGAGGAAACTGCCTTGCACTTCTATGTAGAGTGTTTTTCTACGAAAAAACAAAAAAAGGACGAGGAAATCACCTTATTATTTGAAAAGTTGCACGCCTGCACAGTGCATCTTAAGTTAAGGTTTTTGGTTTGTGTGCTGTCCTGCTAGGTCATTTGCATTACATTTGTCTTAGTCTGGTTTGCAAAAGGCATAATGACAATCGTAGTGTAGTGGGCTACCACCTTAGTGGTGCCAGTTTTATTATAAATAGAATTTAGGGGCTATATTTGTTTCAAGTCTTCTCTTTTGGTTCATGTTCAGTCAAACAGCCACATTTAATACATTATTATGCTTTAGTAAATATATGCATTTATTTCAATGAACCACTCCCGTGTAGAGTGGATAACTCTACCACTGACAATTTAAAAATATTGTAATTTGATGTTTTTTATTTAAAAAGAGAATAACACGCTTCCAAATGACGGGGATCTTCCTCTTGCTTTTGCAGCAACGTTGCTATTTAATCACTAAAAACATTAAAGTTATATTTTTTCTATAAGTGTAACCAAAAAAATTAAATACAAAATCATTTTCTAAAGATTTGGAGGATGCAGGTCAAAAGCTCACAGCTCGTTTTTGAAGTCGATGTAGATTTGAGTGCCTCTTTTTCTGAACAAAAAAACTACCACAAATGCTTTTCATCGCAACTTCAGGACGTTTTTTATTCTCTGCCTACGGTAAAATTTGCAGCACCATGAAATTGTAAATGAAATTGTTAATTTTCCGTTAGTCTAACGCACTAATTAAACAATTAATTATCACCATTTTTAAGGTAAAAACAAGTTTATAAACCGTATATTTGCATAAGCAGTTATTGTAAATCAAATCAAAATGTCTGGCCATCCCCTGTAAATGAACCTGTATTTTGTTTTTCCAACTTCAAAGTATTTATACATCATAGTAAAAAATCTCACAAATTTTGTTATTTTGTTTTTTTGCCGAGTTAACTTTTATTGTAAATAAACTGCATGGATGAGATGCAATGCTGTTATTAACCATTTGATAGTTACAGATAACGTTACAGAAATGGTTGTGATTGAAGGTTCAGAGTTCAGATCTGATAAAAATATCAATTTACCGCAAAAAAACCACCTTCATCAGACACACCTTCCTCTTATTTGAAAAGAAATTATACAAAAATATTTTGTGGCCTGGCTTTTCTACCCTTTATATTTAAAAATAACCCAGCTGCGACCACTAACAATAGCTTCATCGAATGCCAGTAAGTACCCGACAATAATGATCCGGAACAATTTAATAGAGCTGATTGGCTATACACAGAAAAGGGTTACCAATCAACATACCATGTAATGTATGTTGAGACTGGTTCCCTGTCATTTTTGCTTAGCAGGTAAATTTAATAAGCGCCGCTGAACAATTTATGAAATCAAACCCAGTCATCAAACTGTAACATATTCCCGAAATGAAGATCTAGTTTGAATTCATGAATAAGGACAGATGTTGAGAAAATGTCAAATACAGATATATTTGTAATAAACCAAGTTAAACATGCATTTCAGTCCATATCTGGTTTAAATGTATTCCAGCTGTGTTGAGTGGCTGTGGCTACGGGCTTAAACAGTGACATCTACCCAAAGCCAAAGCAAATTGTCTTGTAACTTTGAATAAATGACCCTGAAGGGAAAGCAGATTCATAAGAGAGGAGGCTACCCTGTTAAAAGGAAGCGGCAAAACAGTTTTTAAAATATATATAATCTGTTTGTGTGGCTTTGACTGCTGACTTAACAGTGGTAACAGTATAGGTAGACATGGTAATCTAGCCATAGCCAAAGCCATTTCAGACACGACCTTATCGCACCATTAGCGGAAAATGTCAGAATATCAACGAGGTTTCTCTTAAGTAACCAGCATGATTCAAAAAAACAAACTACTAACACAACAATGCGTAGATTTATTGTATAATGTATTGACGATTAAAGGAAGATTATCACTTACTATTACCTTGCCATGTAGCAACTGCATCATTTGATATCATGTACTCCTAACCAATTAAGGTTTGAAACGATGATTAATAAAAAAAACAAAGCTTTTTTCAAGAAGAGGTAAGTCTTAATTTCGTTGATTATTTGTTAATTTTTTATTTAAATCATTGCACAGCACACACATAAGTGAAAAAAGGGTAGTTCGATTTGGTCAAATATCGGTATTAATGAAAAACATGATAGCTTCTCCATGGAGGAGTTCTGGTGAGCTGAATCTTTTGCAGTTCAATTTTAGAATATATTGTTTCTCAATGGTGATTTCAAGACATTCTAGGTTATCGTCTTGGCACAAATTTATAAACAGCGCTGATGAACTGATGAATTCATAAACAGCACTGATGTACAGTCGGGCTAATTGCTCCAACATTAAATAAATGAACCATTAAACTCTGTCTTTTCTACAAATGTTAATATCAGACACATTTAGAATGTTACATCATCCCTTTATACAAAACACTGTCTGCTGATATTTTTCCCTGACAAGAAACCATTGTAGAAATCTTTAGCCATCATCTTCTTCCTAAACGTAATTTTACCAAAGCTCACCCAACCATCCTGGAAAGAATCAAAATCAAAAACCTTTTAAAATGAAGCTCAATGTTAAAGGAACGATACAGAACTGGTAATTAAAATTTTCTTTACCTCTTTTGCTACGGCGAACCGCTCACAGCAGCTCACAGAAATGTCCCGTTCCCTACAGAAAGCCGCTCACAGTGGGGCATCCCCATGACGTGTGCCTTTTTTACATAATTTATGCCAAATTGCCATCTGGATGACCTCTGACCCTAGTTTCAGCGGCTTTGAGTCGCTGCCATTGGCTTTCCTTCGCGCCAGGGGCGTATGCAGGGTATTATTGACACAGGTCGTTGTACACAGCGGCATAATTAATTACGTACAAACGCGCGAAAATTTGAAAATTAAATTCCGGAGCGAAAGAGTTAAGATCACAGATTTACATAAAACTTACACGGTCTAATGATGATGATGATAGTAGAAAACATCCCTAGAAATATTTCTGTCTGAAATGCCATATTTGATGAGAAATAAATAAAACTAATTTCCGATTGGAGTTTATCGCTCATGAGCGTTTTATTCATGCATTGTATAACACATGCAAATGTGTAATCGGTTTTTCACTATTTTCTCGTGACCCAGATGGCCGATCGATCTCAAACTTCTACATGTTTGTCAGTTTATGTATATGGTGGATTATATAAAGTGCTTACACTGCCAGCAACTGGTTTGTTAGCAAAAACCAATTCTGTAATGTTCCTTTAAATCAAGATTATTATTACTTCTTTATCTATGTGTACTCATAGGATTCGCGTACATGTTTAAGAGATAATTCTGTTTCAAACCAAAGTGAAAGTTTTGCTGTTTAATGTAGAAAATATATAACTTCTTGTCTTAGATGTGCCTTATGAAAATGCAAAAACTCCTTAACTCCTAATTCTCAAAAACCATTCCGCTTTTCATTGTAATGAATCAGTTTACATTGAAAATGTTAGCTTGTTGTTGCTCCAAACCCCGTTTGTATTTCTGCTGAGAGTCTTGTGGTATATATCATCCTCAACCGACATAAACTCAACATTGAAAAGTACAATTGGACTGTGATTAGATTGGTACAAATGGGTCCATACTTTGATTTGATTGCAAGGTGGTCTTGTGCTATCCAGTCGCCTGAGCCATTGGCATCCCTACAATGGCTGTGGCCGGCTGGCTTGTCACCCATACATGGCCCTTGCACGCAGCGTACTACCACCACTCACTAACAGCTTGGCTGTGGCCAGCTGGCTCCACACCCATACACGACACCCATACACGACACCCTTACATGCAGCCTACTACCACCACACACAAACAGCTAGGCTGTGGCCGGCTGGCTCCACACCCATACACGACACCCATACACGACACACTTACATGCAGCCTACTACCATTACACACAAACAGCTAGGCTGTGGCCGGCTGGCTCGTCACCCATACACGACACCCTTGCACGCAGCAGTGTACTACCACCACACACAGAGAGCTATGCACATAAACTGCAATGGTTACCCAACCAAATGTTACGAGTCCCAAACTGAACAATGTGTGTGATGGTCCGGTAGCGGGCTGTGTGCATGGACTGTATTTGTGGCGAGCAGGCAGCGGTGGATGCCAGCAGAGTGGGCACAACCCAGCTTTGCAGTCAAGATTGGAATCTATCACACTCTGACAAAACAAGCGGAAGGATTTAGGATAGAATGTACATGACAACTTACCTTGCATTTGACACATAGCTGTTGAGTGGGTTTGTGGTAAAACAATTCACCTAGTAATGGACCCTCCATGTTGATATCCAATTCTGTGTAAAGTCAAAATTACAATATTTTCATTTATCCTAAAGAGCTGGTAAGACATTGGTTATTATCTTCAAGCAAACCTAAATCCTCGATTCTGATTGGTCGATCCATAGAGTGTGATACAAACCTGTATTAAACAGCCCATATCAAACCCTGTTCTATAACTTGCTATGTTAGGCTTGAATCAAGTTTGTATACGTTTGGTAATGACTCAAAATATTAATGGCAATACAAACTTTCTTGGTAAGAAGTACAGCAGCTTTGGATAGTATAATGCATTTTGAGAAACTTTTCACTTTGATGTACTGCGTTTATGGAAAAAGATATCACTTTTTATCCCCAAAAATTTGAATCTGAGAAGCGTTACTGACAGTAACGTTTCTCAGATTGTGTACTCCAATTGCAGATTATTCTTCCTGCATTGACAAACCGCTCCAGATTTTTGGCAATATCTCAAAAACACTACTACCTTTTGAAATGAAACGTTAACTGTGTTTGATATTTCCCTTTTAAACTGTTTTTGATTCTTGAAATAGCAATAAAGAAAATGCAAAACGCACAGAAATTCTTGTTAATATTCAAAGCAATTATGGTGAATTGTGAACTTGAAACTCACCGGCCGTGACCTTGGGGTCATTCATTTGATTCAATCTGACCTGGTTACCATTCCACGATGTCTCCAGCGGAAACTGAAAAAGACAATTTGCAAAATTATGACCTGAACAAAACAGTTTTAACAGTTTTATAGATTCGCCACACAAACTGAAAGTTTCCAGCACAGGAAAATGTTACAAAGCGGTCACATGTAAAAATAAATTGCGAAGTATGCAATATATTCAAGACATGATTTTGCTTAGCGAAGTAGAAACTGTAAGCAACATTTTGGTATCTGACCACAAAATTAACCAAGTCATTCTCCCAACCACCTGCAATTTATTGATGGATGAATAATTTCAAGAAAAGATTGTTGCACTAACCTCTTGTCCAATTGCTCTGTAGAGTCGATCAATTTCATCACATGTCTTACTCCAACTTACAATGGCCATTTTAGGTACAATTTTTCCGCCTTAGAGTAAATGACAAAACGCTGATCCATAAGCAAAATATGAAAGCCATATTAAAGCAAAACAATGCACCACATTAACATAACAAATAACACAAGTAAAAACACTAAAACAAATTAATTAATGAAGTGTTTTTTGTTTTACATTTGACATCGTGGCCGAGCGATTTAGTGCATCAGACTCAAGTTCTGGTGGCTGAGTCATCAGGATGTGGGTTTGAATCCCAGTCATGACACTTGTGTCCTTGTGCAAGACACTTAACTATAATTGCTTCTCTTCACCCAGGGGTAAATGGGTACCTGTGAGGGCAGGGATGGTTCTTGGGATTGGCGCTACATACTTGGCAGCACAGGGCTGTATACTCCCCAGGGAGCTGAGGTGGTTTAAGGAATGAAACAAATGGCCCAGTGACCAGGGGTAATAATGTTGGAGCGCCATGAGTGTCACTGAGTGACAGATTTGAGCGCCATTTAGGAAGCCACTATTATTGTTATTATTATTCTCAAATAAATTGTAATCAAATCAAAGTTATTTCAAGTAACATAACTTACAGAGGGTGACCCCTTCTTCAGTTTGAGCTTTCCCATTTGCATAGAATATGGGCATGTCCTTCAGAAATCGAACAATCTAGAAGACAAACAAGAAAAAAGCAATAAAATGTTTGTAAACAAACTATAGCCTCAAACAGATTCCAATTAACCCATACACCCTCCCAAATCCTTCCATATCCTCGCTGCAAAGATGAAGGACTCAGAAGGACCGAGGACTGTAGGCCCAAAAAACAATTACTTATCACTTGGTCAGGCATTCTTATCCAAGTCCAATAGGAGAGGAGGATATTGATGGATTGAGGTCACCTGTAGGCAAAAAGGCCCAGAGAACAAGGGTGTAAACACAGCCAATTTCTTTTTTAAACGGATACAGGCTATATAGGATTTGAGGCAATGCATGGTGAGGTATCAAAATATATTTGGTTTGCGGTAACACCATGTGCTTATCTACTGGCTAGGTAGATTTTGTTCTTTGAGAACTTGTCTTGCTTTTTATTCTACTGATGCAGAGTAGAAAATTTGGAATTCGGGAGACTTCTCAGTTCTGAAAAGAACTGTCCTCCTTATATTAACTACTACCTGGGCGAGGTAGGAAATCGGGCGGGACTACTACTTTCAGGCTACTTACTCCCTAACCCTTTCATCCACCCTTCCAGCCCACCCACCCCCTCCCCACACAAGATGGAAATATTGTTTCATTTCTCACCATGTCTGCTCCTTGACTTGCCAACATTTCTTGTAAGGATTCTGTTGTGCATCTCTCTGGAATCTCAATACTTTCTTGAAGAAGAATGGGTCCAACATCAAACCTTGCAAAAGAAAATCCATCATAAGATAAGTGGAACAAATGTAAACAGAAAACCTTGCATTGTTAACATTACAATGTACAAAGGAAGTTGGCAATCATAACAAAAAAACACGAACAAATAACATCTTTAAAGGGATTGTATACGTTTGGTAATTGGAACCCACTGTTTGTTTCAATCCAATACAGTTGTAGATATATACCATAAAACTAACCTGTGAAATATTTATTTCAAAAGGTAGTAGCATTTTTGAGATATTGCTGAAAGTCTGGAGCGGTTATGTCCACGCAGGAAGAATAATCTGCAATTGGAATACACAATCTGAGAAACGTTACTGCGCTTCTCAGATTCAAATTTTTGGGGATAAAAAGTGATATCTTTTTCCATAACCGCATTACTTCTAAGCGGAAAGTTTCTCAAAATGCATAATACTATCCAAAGCTGCTGTACTTCTTACCAAATAAGTTTTTATTGCCATTAATTTTTAGAGTCATTACCAAACGTATACAGACCCTTTAAAAAAACATTCAGAAAAAGAAACAGGACAAACACTTCCTTCTTGATAACATTCACCACAGGATGCTTTAAGTTTATTTATACTAAGCACATCTTGCTGATTCCCAAACCTATATTCCCTTTTGAAAAAGACAATGGTTGGAGAGCGATGATAAAAACAAGAATTCAAAAAAAAAAATTTGAGCTCTTAATCGGTCGTTCCTTCACGGCAAATTAACTGCATCTAACGCCGCTACATGTACGAGTGCGAGAGAGAAAAAAAACCTCTGAAACTTATGGACTACGTTTGAGATCACCTGCATATTATAGAAAGCCGTGAACGACCGGCGCTCACGACATGACATCACACAGTGTAATGTCAGCCATCTTTGTGGACAATGATATAAATGATATATACTGTTTGGAGCGCACAATTATGCATTTTGCATAAATACTGCATAGGGTGGCAGGTGTTTTATTAAATTCTTTGCATGATTGGTTGGTGAATTACTTGGCTTCTTACAAACATTAGAATGCATGACGAAGCTCAAAGCCATAACAATTTGCCTTTAAAGATAGCATAGATAGCATTGGGAACTGTCAGTACAGTTCATGTAAGACCAAATCTGAATTAAAAGTAATGAACCACAACGGAAACTGACAGGTTAAATTTTTATATATTTTGGGTTGAACAATGAAAAATTTAATTTAACAGGAAGTGTAAGACCAAATCCGATACATCAAACTTTCAAAGTGCATCATTATTCTTACCCTCACCCTAATCTCCTTTCTTTATAAACCCAAATTGCTATAATAATTGATTACCTCTTGGCTCTTAGACCCATGATTGAAACACCTGTTCTTTTATCCCCTTCTAATATGGCATAAGTGATTGGAGATGCACCCCTCCAGCGTGGCAAGAGACTGGGGTGGACATTTGCTATTCCACTGACATTGCAAAAAGGAAGAAAATAGGAAATAGTTATACATAGGAAATAATATCCATAACTACACAGTTGGTCAAGTCAAATACATGAAGGTACATGGGCTACTTCGACAATACTTTTTACACGCGCTTTAGCCGTAAATGAGGTGCATGCTGGTCTAGCTAGACCAGAATGCACCTCATTGCACGGCCAACGCGCACGTACAAAGTATTTATGAAGTAGTCTATGTACACTAGACCTCAGCATGCCCAAAAACAAGTGGCCTTCGCTCAAGGCACATGAGAAAAATAATACACATTCAAAACATACTGGACTAACTAGCAGTGGTGTAACCAGCGGCCCCCTACTGCTCAGAACCCTTAATAAACAAACAAACAAACAAACAAACAAACAAACAAACAAACAAAAACAGAGAGTGAGTAAAATTAACTATGAATATCGATGCAAAAATAGTCTGCAAACTTTATAAACCAGTTGTAATAAATGGAAGGGATCGTGTGTGGATCAGAATTTCCAGTTCTTCCTGGTTGTGAATCTTGCATCTAGGTGGTGCATGCTCACAAAGGTAACATGCTATACCCCAAACCATCGGCTCTGTAAGTAATTGGTAAAATATAAAGATCCCCGGAAAATGATTTCATTGTCCCTGCCTGCCCAACAAATAAAAAAGTCTAGCTTTGCCACTGCTCACTTGGTATATTAGTCGGTAGCGCACTGGTATAATACACTGTGGTCACTGGTTCAAATCCAGACTTTTCATTTTCATAAATGCCAGACAATTTGATTTCAAATTTACATTTGGTAAAACTGGCTCCCTTTGGTTTTTACAAAGAGACATACTCACTCACTATGGAAAACTTTCTATGAGGTGTCCAGGTACCAGATGACCAAATGATGACAAAACACCAATGTCATAACCTTTAACCTCCGGTGTAATTGGCCATGGGAAGTGCGTTAAGTCGTTGTCTCGACAATATTGCCAAATAGGGGAGATAATACGTGTTTTGCCTTTTCTCTTGATGTACTAAAGAAATAAAAGTACAGAGAAAGAAAATCGGTTACACACCTAAATTCTGACACCCCTATGTTTGATACACCTAGTGTATTTTCCTATTCCTAACCCTAACCCTAGCATGTAAATCACAAGGGTGTTTTCGGAAAATAGAGCAGTCAGCAAAAAATCAAACATTGACAGGGGAATTCTAAATGAAAAATTCCAGACAAAATTGGTAGAGAATGTTACCGGTACAAGTCAATAAATCACTCCCTGCAACTCCCTAAATCACTCCTAATAAATCTAGAAGTTTGGTATTAACAAGGGCTGGCTTTTTTGCCTGTAATACAATTTCACTGCTTTCAAAAAATTTCAAGGCTGATATGAGATTTTTGGAATAGGAGAATGTAGACAATATTGTTTTTTGGGAAGCTCTCTACCACTTGATGTAAACAGCAAATGACAAAAGCTCATTCACTTTTTGTTGAGTCTCGTTTGTAAATATAAACAATTTCAAAAACTATATTTGTAAAGTCACACATGAACAGACTGAATGCATACCTTTGTCTCTGGGCAAACAATGTGTAATTTCTCAATAAGTTTCCCTTCTGTCCTGTACAAGAAATCAACAAATTATTCGGAAGATGCCAAATATGAATAAAAGAATGTGCATTCATGTCAGAGTTGTACGATTCATGACTAGGACTCAGACTCGAGTCAAGATGGTCAATGGCTCCAACTCTGCCTTAGCTCTTTAGACTTGGACTTGGGACTCAATGTTTATGACTTGAGATTCGATGTTTGTGACTTAAGACTTGATTTTTGTGACTTGGGACTTGATGTTTGTGACTTAGGACGCGATGTTTGTGACTTTAAGACTCTTATGTTTGTGACTTGGGACTCGATGTTTGCGACTTAAGACTCTTATGTTTGTGACTTAAGACTCTTATGTTTGTGACTTAGGATGTGATGTTTGTGACTTAACACTCTTATGTTTGTGACTTGAGACTCGATGTTTGTAACTTAGGACGCGATGTTTGTGACTTAAGACTCTTTATGTTTGTGACTTGGGACTCGATGTTTGCGACTTAAGACTCTTATGTTTGTGACTTAGGACGCAATGTTTGTGACTTAACACTCTTATGTTTGTGACTTGAGATTCGATGTTTGTGACTTGGGACTCGATGTTTGTGACTTAGGACTCGATGTTTGTGACTTAAGACTCTTATGTTTGTGACTCTTTATGTTTGTGGGGTTTTTTTTTTTTGGGGGGGTAGTACTTCCCTACGGTACCAGTCTCGACCAGGTTGTTTGCTAAAAATACAAAAACAAAGGTCTGTTTGTGACTTCCAGGAAGTGAGTGATGGGGAGAAATAGTACTACGTTAATATTTGACGACTTTTTTTGGTGTTGCCTCTACAATTCCATGTTCTTTATTCAATAAATCGGGAGGGGGGGGTCTCTTTTGGATAAATCAAAGAAGTACATGCAATCTTTTCTTATTATTGGTTTGAACATTTTTAAAAAGATGATTATTCTTTGGGATTTATAATCTGTGTAAGCAATCTGTTCTAGAAAGTGGACGGCTATTGGGTTCAAATCCTACCAGAGGTGACTAGACTAGAAGGAGAATCGCCACTTTCCTCACTTTACAGATTTCAGTGATTTGGATGAAGACTTTTTTATTAGTATCCAGAGCTGCCAACATTTGCATCTTGCAATCAGGAAGATTTTGTACAACAATCAGAGAGATATTTAGAATTACATAATAGGGGAAAAGTTTCTATAATCTGGGAGATTTTCTGATTTATTTAGCAAAACATGGAAAGACTGGTTAATTTTCAGGGAACTTTCTGCAGAATCAGGGAGAGTTGGCAGCTTTGAGTATCTAATGTAATTCCCTGAACTGTCACCTGCACTTGTGAAGAGCCTTGAGACTTGCCATTGAAAAGTTGTTCGATCCAAAGAACATCACCCTCCAAGGGGGACCATCCCTTTTAACAATAGTGGAATCACCAGCCTGATGGTGATTTAAACGTGTTGATGCAACAAGTCTTGGGATGCTGTAATATATTTTAGGGGTGTTTGCTTTTGGCATCATTGTTCCCATTGCTGATTTACATCTGGCACACATTTGTAAAGAAGGGGAAAGTCTTAAAGTCGAGGTGACCACAAGAGGGAGCTGTTTCCTTGAAGTCATCTTGTAAGATCGAGTCGTGTTCTTCCACTTTAAACCAGGGAATCTGTAAAAACAAAAAAGCATGGTCTGCCATTTAAACATTTGTTTCAAAAATAAGTGTCTGAAGAAACACAGTACAACTTCTAACTTTTCATATAATTTGAATCTTATCTTAC
Organism: Plazaster borealis; assembly: GCA_021014325.1. Taxonomy (NCBI): domain Eukaryota; kingdom Metazoa; phylum Echinodermata; class Asteroidea; order Forcipulatida; family Labidiasteridae; genus Plazaster; species Plazaster borealis. The sequence continues at coordinate 1,267,168 of CM037463.1, forward strand.
CATCAAATTAAGGTTTGAAATCTTATATTATGGCATATGATAAATGCAACATGATTAAACATTACTTCTTGTCCAAACCGGAAGTTTTATTTTGAAAACATACTCTGAATGTTTAACATTGTGTAATGGTTCTTTAGCGAAGATAAGGAATTAGATGAAACATTTCATTTATCAAATTCTTCATGTTTCTTTACGTTCCATCCCAACTATAGCTGGAACTTTAACTCTATAGTTGGGACCGGTTGGGACGATTCTAATGCTGGGACTGAACACGTACAATTACACTTCAATCCAGTTCCTGGAACTTAATGTTAGTGTTTGGAAATCACACAAACAAATCTATAGTTGTCTAGTTTTGTTTTGTTTTCTTCTTTTTTATCAAGTAATAAACCACAAGGGAAACTGACTGGGTAAATTTTAATAGCAGTGGATATTTTGCCGGCACCTTTTTAAAAAAAAGAAACGTTATAAAGCCGGAATTTGGAAAATGGCACTGAACATGCGCAGTGAGACTGTTTTGGGAGACTTGGAAACTTTACCACGACAAATGTTAGTCTAGTTCCCCACCAACATTGTCATTGTTTAATAATAAATTTAGCCTTGGCGTGGTAATTCATTATTTAAAATTGTATATCGTCTCAACCATAGTCAAAGAGTTAATTTATTTGTGCAATACTGTAACCTATCTTGTAACTTACGACCCTCTTTGACCTTTACTTCCGGTACAAACAGAAAGCTCTAAAATTTAAAATCCATATCTCGTGAACCACATGTCATAAAGTCAAAATCTTTGTGACGTCTCGGAGCTATTGACACATTTTTTATTATTAAAAACATTACCCCACTTTGATATTTTCTTCCGGTCCAATCAAAAAATTCAAATATAAAAAATACATTTCCTTCACCATTTGTCATAAAGTCACAAGCTTTGTGCCATCTTGTAGCCTATAATAAAGTTCGCACGAAACAAATGTTTTCGTCATCGTGATATCATCAGGTGTTAAAATATTACATTATTTCAAAGTTTATGATTCAAAATAAGCTGAAACCCCAGTGTTTGTTCGTAACAAACTTAAGTCTAGTTTTAATTCAATTTGGGGTGAACAAAGAAAAAGTTACTACCAGAGTAACTGTAGTACCAGTCAGAAGTAGCCCACTGTAGCTTTGAATGGGATTTTTAAATTATATTTATTTATGTCTTTATTGATTGAGGTTAGCAATAGCAGCCATGTGTGCCAATATTCAATTAAACCACAATTTATGGGTCTGTATTAAGGTATGCTAACAATTGTTGGAAAAATGAACCAATTCAAAGAAACTGCTCCCAGACATGCCTATTTCAGGAAGTAAAGTTAACGACCGCCTATTATTAAAGGTATCGTACACGTTTGGTAATGACTCAAAATAAATATTAGCATAAAAACTTACTTAGTAACAAGCAACGGAGAGCCGTTGATAGTATAAAACATTGTAGGAAACGACTCCCTCTGAAGTAACGTAGTTTTTGAGAAAGAGGCAGCGGCATAACTAGGGTAAAATTTTAGGGGGGCACAAGGGGGTGCACCATTTTTTCTAGGGGGGCACTTCTGGCCAAGTTTTGTTTGCCTTTTTCTTTAAAACAAGCCAATTCCCGTAATCGGGGGGGGGGGGGTCGGACGGCCCCCCTAAACAAAGAAAAAAAAAAAAACACTTTTAACAAAAAAGTCTGCAAAAAAAGACCTCCCCCTAGAGGACGTAATGGGTGGTATACGCTGTCTGAGCATTAAAAATGCAGAAACAATATTGATACAAAGCTGTAATTCAGCTGTTTTCAGATATAATAACCAATATCATAGCGCGAAAATGGTACCAAATGGCTTGAATTGGGCATTCTTTTTTACAAAATTTCGAACCTCTGGGGGGGGGGCACATCCTCCTCCCACTCCACCCTGCGTCACTACGTGACGGGCGGCGCTAACGCACCGATGTACATTTTTATTTAATATTCCCCCACCAAAAACAAAAAATCCTGATTACGGGCCTGAACAAGCCCCTTTTCATCGCCTTTTTTATGTTATTTACTATTTTTGTATAAGATAATCTGGCGTCAGTGTAAAACAAAATATATTTTCTGCATGTAAATGGAAAAATAGTTTTAAAAACATCGAAATTATCTCATCAAAGCGTATAAAATATAACATTTTACTCTGGAAATTTCCAATCACAGATTTCAGATTTCAAATAGGGAGGCACCCGGGGGGGGGGGCAAAAAAATCAAATGGGCCCCCCTCCCTTAGTTACGCCACTGGAAAGAGGTAATTTCTCACATAAATAATAAAAACTTCTTGCAAGAAGTTTTTATTCCTATCTGAAAGCACACAAATTTGTACAACAAGGTTGTTTTTTCTTTCATCATTTTCTTGCAACTTCGATGACCAATTCAATTGAGCCCAAATTTTCTCAGGCTTGTTATTTTATGCATATTTTGGGATACACGAAGTGAGAACACTGGTCTTTGACAATTACCAAACGTGTTCAGTGCCATTAATAAGGCATGCTAACAAACGTTGGAAAAATAAACCAATTCGAAGAAACTGCTCCCAAGCGGAATGAACCTCGTAGTAGTTCTAGAAGTACTCCCAAACATGCCTATTATTTGTATTTCAGGAAGTAAAGTTAACGACCGCCTATTATTAAGAATTAACGTTGCGTTAGCGTTGCCAAAACAAGATTCCTCAAATTCCACCACTCCCACCAGTCCAGTTATCATCAGTTGTGATGATCGTGACGTAACTCCTCCGCTCCTCAATGAGGTAGCTCACCAGGTGGAACAATACAAGCCAGACAAAAACAAGTCCAACAATTTTTACCTGGAATTCTGTATCCTGCATGCTCCAGCTAGCTTGTGCGAAAGACATGAAAGACTGAAACGTATGCCTCTATAACAATGTCAGTGACACTCAGTAGTGCAGTAGCGATACACACGCGAGCACGTGCACTGTACAGGGCAAAGGGCGCCCTCTTGCAACCCCCACATGCCAATCATAATAAACAACACACACCGCTCGCGCGCCTTCTGACTGGTTACGACATTCTTTCAAAGCTCACGACTCAGTCTCAAGTCTGAATTGTTCAATTTGTATAAATTTCAGCAATTTGCCTCCATCCACTGACCATCTGAGACAGAGGATCTGTTCTCATCCGAATCGTGGACGAAAATTCATGGTTTAAAATGAAGTTGCTCTGCAGTGCCTTGTGCGGAATTTTTCTGCTGCTACATTGTGCGGGTATGTCATTGTCAGTGATTGCATGGAGGAAGAATCTATTTCTTCCTGGTGATAGTCACTAAGTTAAAACTAATAATAGACCTTTATCATGGAGCGACTATCTTAATTTTCTCCCATTCATCTCAATGTAACCAAACTGAGGCTGGAAGGAGAAATAGTCTGGTCTCCTTTTTATACAATGAATATTAGCATCCATTACATTACTGTTATTAGATACAGGGAACATGACCAAGATGGTGGCAGCAAGATATAGGTCTATTGACCTCCATAGTCCATGTTCCTATATCGGAACAAACCTCATTCATGATAGTATATAAGGTTCGTTCCGCTATCGTAGCGGAACGAACCTCATAGTTAGGAGTAACCTCCATGGTCATGTGTGTACCTTCATGACCCATGACTATGGTTTAATCGATTCATTAGAATAATTTTCAGTTCAATAGAAATGTTGGTTAGTGTCAGCATACTTCTACAGCTGTGAGATTGTTATGTTTTCAGATGCCCATAATATTCTTCCTACTTTAGTCTGATTTCCGAGTTTTTGTCCTTAGGAAAATTATGAATTTTTTTGATGAAATAGCCTGAAATGTCTATAATAAAGCTCACACCATGAGCCGGGCATGACCATGTCATGTGTACGTAACATGTGTCAGCTGAGGATTTGAGGCATTGCATGGTGAGGTATCAATATATTTGGTTTGCGGTAACACCATGTGTGTATTTACTTGCCAGGTGGAGTTTGTTCTTAGAGAACTGTCTTGCTTAATTCTACTACCGCGGAGTAGATTGTTCGGGTGTTCGGGAGACTTCTCAGTTCTGAAAAGAACTGTCCTGTTTATTAACTATTACCTACCTGGGCGGAAGGTATAGAAATAGGCTGGGACTACTACTTCAGCTTATAGGATCGTAATTAACTGTACTACCGCGGAGTCAGTTCTTGGATTGGTCTCAACGTTTCTTAATGTGTCAGCTCTTGTTGTACTTGATAAAATTAAAATATTCCTACTTTTTTTTCCAAAGGACCACATACATTCCTGGTTATCATCTCCATTAACCAGGTTGGAGGCATTTGCTTGTCCCATAGTAAACTGCATGAACATTTAGGTGTTCCCCAGCTCAGCATGGTCTTAGCCCACCTTCTTGTTGTTGGCTCTCTTGATCTTTACATCAGTCTTAGAATAAATTGGTGATGATTTTGTTGATGTTGTTGTTAGATGAAGTAACACTGGCTACCATACTGATGACATCAGTCACAGCAGAGTCTTACAGCAGACTGTGTGTTGAATATGACGTCACCCAAGCCTAAAATAGAACCCTCACTGAGGTCAATAAAGGCCTATCATTGGCTGAGAGCTGTGCGCGGCACATGTACGTTTCCATTGTTTGACCTTCACAATGGCGGCCAATGCAAGGGGTCTACAGCACGCTATCTCAAGCATTCAAATATCACATTATTAATGAAAACAAAAAACATGCTCAATCATTACTTAAAAGAGCTATTTAGGATAACAAAAATAGCAAAGCAAATTTTTGTTAAAAAAGAAGAGATGAAGGTCAAAGTAAACATGTTTAGATGTCCCTGAAATAAAACATGATATGAAAGTGACACAACCAAAAAGAATACTTTACATAGTAACAAAACCAAAATATCCTCAGTTATGTACAAAATGAAAATAGTTAAAATTAATTTTGTCGAACAAGGAAGGAGCAATTTTAAACCCAAACTAACAGCCACCTAGAGAAACTCCTAACCCTAACCCTAACCCCTAACCCCTAACCCCTAACCCTAACCCTTACAGATAAAGGTGGATGTATCCATAGCCTGCCTGATATGGGGCAGAGGGTGTCCCCCCCCCCCCCAATGTTCCCATACTACATATAACACACTATTTTCCTCTTGTATAGAACTCCCCCCCCCCTAAAATCCTCAAAAGAATTCCTGAGATTCCAAGCACACAATGAAGACACAATGGGGGGGGGGGGTACACCATGCCCCATATCGAGCACCAATTGATCCATAATAGCCTTAATGTGTCTTTAACCAGCCACTGTTTTCCAAACCACTCAGGGAGGGTTCCATGGAGGGATTCTTTAACTCACACTAAATTAGAAAGAAAACATTAATCATTATTATCAGGTTTAAATTCATTAGTATTTATAGAGTTTTGTTTACCTTTACGTTTAAATAGTGCTTAGAAGCATTTTGTGTTTTCATAAATTTAATCAAGTAATCTCAGACTGAAAGAGTTAACAGTCTGTCACCTTTAAAGTGTATCAGTACTATCATTATTTTAAAACACACACGTAACCAGACACGGACGACCAAAATATTAATTTAGTCAATGGGTATTAAAAGGGGAAAACAAGTATGCTCACCTTCCATGACGTTTTGTAAACTGTTCCTCATGACGCCGTGGATATTTTCAATACCCAGAAACTTAAACTTGATGTTGGCATAGAAATCCTTAAGACCAAGTAACAAAAATAAAGACATTCTCATCCGGACTTTTAAAAAAAGGAGGAGGCAGGGCTTTTACTATTAATTACTATTTTTCTATTTTTTTCCTAAGCTGGTCGCCATGCTAAATATTCACAGATATTGTGCTATTTGAGTATACTGATGCAATGTATGACAAAACAAATGATTTGTATCATTTTAGTCTGCTTGCTAAGCAAGTTTCAAAATTCAGAAATGGCTGTTGTATTGCAAAGGTGAAAAAGGAGTCTAGACAAATTCTTCGGCAAAAATAAACCAAGGAAGTTCGGGTTTTTTCGTTGAATTTTACTTTTTTTTTTTTTTTTTGCTTTTTTTTCTAAAATAGTAAAATAGCAAAAAAAAATTTTAAAAAAGGATGAGAAACTTGTTATTATATTTGGTTTTACTCGTACACCGATGTGTGTAAAGCACTGTAAAATCATACTTGGTAGAAGTACAGTCAGCTTTGGATAGTACAATGCATTTTGAGAAAAAATTTCACTTAGTAAATTTAACATCTATTAAATTGTCGCGGTCCCCGCTGCTAAAATATAGGATTCGAACTGCCTCTAGCTACCGGGCAATCTCGGTGGTCTAGTTTGTAAGACATCTGCTCTAGAATTGCAAAGGTCGTGGGTTCGAATCCAACCCGAGTAATATGCCTGTGATTTTTTTTCACAGTACTCGGGAAAGTACTGAGTATACAGTGCTTTACACACATCAGTGTACGGGTAAAACCAAATATAATATTCTTTGTCCCCAATGCAAATTTAACATCTATTATTAAAAGAGAAAACTTGTTATTTTTGTTTTTTTGGCCTAATGGTCTAAATCATATAGTCGCCAATGATAAAAACGAACAGCCCAACAAGGTGGGCTTAGTCACAGCTGATTAGCTTTAATACGTTATGTTTCATATTTGTTTTGTTTTTTCTTTTCACGTTATTGGTGTGAATCTTTTTCGTGTGTCATTTTTAAAGGGTCTGTATACGTTTGGTAATGATTCTGAAAATTAATGGCAATAAAAACATACTTGGTAAGAAGTACAGCAGCTTTGGATAGTACAATGCATTTTGAGACACTTTTCACTTAGAAGTACTGCGGTTATGGAAAAAGATATCACTTTTTATCCCCAAAAATTTGAATCTGAGAAGCGTTACTGCAGTAAAGTTTCTTAGATTGTGTATTCCAATTGCAGATTATTCTTCCTGCATAGATAACATAACAGCTCCAGATAATTTCAAAGCATCCTGTGGTGAATGTTATCAAGAAGGAAGTGTTTGTCCTGTTTCTTTTTCTGAATGTTTTTTTAAAAATTAATGGAAATAAAACCTTATTTGGTAAGAAGTACAGCAGCTTTGGATAGTATAATGCATTTTGAGAAACTTTTCACTTCAAAGTACTGCGGATATGGAAAAAGATAGCGCTTTTTATCCCAAAACAATTTGAATCTGAGAAGCGTTACTGACAGCTTCTCAGATTGTGTATTCCAATTGCAGATTATTCTTCCTGCATGGACATAACCGCTCCAGATTTTCAGCAATATCTCAAAAACGCTACACCTTTTAAAATGAAATTTTCACAGGTTAGTTTTTTGGTATACTACAACTTAATAGGATTGAAACAAACTGTGGGTTCCAATTACCAAACGTATACAATCCATTTAAGGGTAGATTTTTGCATACTGTATTTTTTACATATTTATTTTATTGTTATTTGTATTATCATTTTTATGTCGTTAATTTATACTCCGAAAAAAACAAGATAAAGACTGAAACTTTATTGAAATTGTTACTGCAACTGAAACTGCTTTTATTCAAACCAAAACATGGCCTTATCTGAACAGGAAAGTTAAAACCATTAAGGGTATTTTTGCCCAAACCATTTGTCAAACAATCATAGGGGCAGGCTTGCCTGTACTTAAAGCTAATGTACAACATTGGTAACTGTCAAAGACCTGTATCCAAACTCGATGTGACCCAACATATACATGAAATATAAAACCTGTGAAAGTTTAAGCTAAATCGGTCTTCAGAGTCATGAGAAAACAGTGAAAAAAAACATTATATATTTTCACTGTTTTCAAACATCGGATTTTATAACCAGTGATGAAGACTTATTGTTTCACTCATTTCCTAAAACTATAGCATTTCAAGCAAAACTGTTTCAAGGGACGTTTTCCAATTTCCACCATGACCATCTTCCTACTTTTTACCATGTAAGTTATGTGCAAATCTGTGAGCATTTATGTTTTCGACCTTACCAATGTTGTACACACCCTAATAATTACCATATGAGCGGGCTTGCTCACGTACACTCATACAAAAACCAAGTAGGCCTATACTTGGCAGCTTGCCAAGGCCTATTACACAGTATACAAATGAATGATTGCATACTTGGTACAAATTGTACTATGCAGGTTTTTCCCCAGTTTTTTTTCAAAAGTGTGGGGCATTCTGGGCCACAATTGTAGGATGTTTGGTCGAAGCGTGCTGAATTGAAACAAGGTCCTTGGAATGTTTTTTCTTTGTTTTCAAAGCCCTACTGTGCAATTTGGAGTATTCTATATGGTTTTCTTTTCATGTTTTTTGTAAAACTACTGTATCGGCCGATTTATTTTCTGTGTATCGGCTGAAATTCTTGCGTATCGGCACGCAGTTTTGTGTATTGGACCGATGCGCTAGCTTGTGCATGGGGAGAACCCTAAATTGAAGCCGTAAATGCACATTGGGATTCCAACTTTTGTACCCACGGTCAGAGTAGACCCACCTGAACTGATGGGCGCCAAAACTAAGATACAAATTGGGCTTTAATTTAAAAGGAAAAAAATCAAAAAAGAGGCCTTGTCAGTCCTGATCCCATAAAATACACCATACCCATGTAATGCAACACAAGGTGTGCAGGACTACCCTACAATATATCTAGAACTTACTCTTAAAAGGTGGTTTGCAGGGGTGGAGGTGGGTTGGATTAATCCTGTTTAATAGATAGCTGCAACAAAAGTGATAAATACCATAAATCTGGCGCCCGTCCCCTAAATCTTCCCACGCAAAGCTCAAATCTGATGGGATGAAACTTTACTCGCCCTTCCAAGGATAAGAGAATCTGACCAATCCCAAAAGAGCCCACAAACTTCATAGGCGGCCTGCCAAAAGAAAGTCGGCAGAAAAAGCCTATCGCTTTCTCAAGACCTGGGAGCAAATTAACATAAAGCAACCCCGGATAAACAGCTTAGAGCGGCAAATAAATAGGAGACGCCAGCAGTGTTTGCGTGTCACGGCGACAAATTATTTATGACATTCATTTGATAATTCAAAAGAAATTCTCACATAATGACAAATTTTGTCATTATGTGAGAAAAGGTTTTGAATTATTATTTTACTTTGCATAGAACGCAGAAAACATGGTCAATGCAATTTTTCTCAAAATTCTCCAGCTTTAAAATAGTATTTTTCTTGAGCCAGCCTTTTAGGACCAGATTTTCCAATTTCTTTCCCTGAATATACAATTATCCAAGTTTGAAGACATTACGTCAAATAACACAAAAACATCTCTCTTTGATATCATCAAACTGTCTGAAGAAATTACGTTAATTCCTGAAAAGCCTCTAAAGTGCAATTTATCATAATGCACAGTTGTAAGAACTGAACAGTCTTAATTGAATGTACGATTTATATCTGATGTAAATTATCATTTTGCACAAAAGAAGACAAATCACTTAAAAGCTTGCTTTGTGTATTGGTCTTTAGAAGTCTAAAGATTCAATCTTAAAAAAAATTGAAATTTTCTCTCTTAATCCTACGGAGCCCCTAAAGGGACAATAACAAAATAATAGCAAAATAATAAAATAAAATTATATCTCATACGCATGACATATTATCTGGTGTGCACGACATATTATCTTGTGCGCTCGACACAATTATCTCGTGCTCATGAAATAATTTGGGATATCCCGGAAGCCATTTTTGGAGGAACGCCATCCTGTTTCTTGCACAGAGACCAAAGATTGGAGAGGAACTAACTTAGGAATTAACATGCTTCACAAAATCAAATGATGACCACAGAAATTCAATGTTGAGTGCACCAACTAACATCAAGAATGAAACGAAACCGCTCTTGTTTTGACTTTTCCTTTCTTCCCACAAAATTATCACTCTATTCACAAAACAGCACTATCAAAACACTGGCACTTGATAAATGAGAATGATTTCCTTTAAAAACAACCTTTTCCCTGTACCACCTTTGTTGGCCTATAAACAACAACAGAAAGGACAAAATAATTCGGGCCACATTGCAAGATTCAACCCAAGAAAACGCACTCAAAGAAATTGATGAACAGAACTTGCAGGAGACATTAGTTTTCTTCATTTGTATAACTTGCATAATCCCATGTTTTTTGTTGTTGTTGTTATATTGTGTAACCGACTGTTGTTCCTGTAATAATTCAAGCATTGCAAGTTCTGTTCATCGATTTCTTTGAGTGAGGTTTCAAGGCCGAAATTATTTTGTCCTTCATGTTCTTTTGATCATTTATAGGCCAACAGAGGTGGTACGGGGGAAGAGTTTGTTATCAACTGCCAGTGTTTTGATAGTGCTGTTTTGAGAATGCTCCAGTATAAAATGTTAGCTACAGGCCCTGTGGTATTGTGGAATTTTTACCCCGAATTCGGGCAATGTGGTGCCCTTTGAAATATTCCAAATAGTAATTTAAATTTCCCTCATGAGGTACCCTTCACTATAAAATAGAACTGCCTTATCCTGACAGGAATAAAGCATTAGGCCTACATGTGGGGCTGCTGTACTTTGTGTTAATGTTATGAGCTGAATTACACATGGCTACAGTTCATGGAAAATGTATACAAAAAGGTTGTATAAAGTGGTCATTATTATAAGTAGGTCATTATTATAATGAGGTTGTATTGTACATGAATATACACATTGCAGGATTAGGGGGGGGGGGGAATTCACAAGACTACAGGGCTTGTTGCTCAAAATGTTTACTGGAGAAGAAAATTTGATAAAAGACCAGAATCAAATTGAGAAAAAAATATATATCTACACATTGTCACAATTACACAGATTTTATTTGAACAAGCACTGTTTAGAGAAGATTTATCTCATTTGTCTTATGGAAAATACTTTCATACTCGGCACAATTAAAAGATATTTATCAGACTCGAAGTCAACATTGAATATATAATGTTTTAAATGAAAGATGAGGCGAGGTATTTTTATTCTTATCTGGTCATAAGTTTAGTTGCCCGATGCTAAAAAAAACTGACCTCTGGCCTACGGTCCAGTGTCAATTTCCAGCCCTGGAATCCTATAATTGCATCTATTTATGCACACTAGTAATTAGGCCAAGTAAAATAAATAACATGTTGCTCGTCCCCGCCCGCCTCGGTTTTGGCGGCCGCACCGATTTTTTTGTTATTTGTTATTTAAATAAAAAAAATTTAAAAAATCAAAAAAAAAAATCAATTTACATATTATTTATAGCTATTTCCAATGTACCCTTTATTTTTATTGAGCAGTTTCATCATCTGTCTTACATGTAGGCCTACAAGAATAGCAATTGCAACGCATAATGAGAAACTCTTTACTTTGAAACGTTTTGCCCTTCAGGTTTGCATGCAACAGTTCTTTGCACAAGGACGCGATGCCACGCACACAGAATTTACTTTGGAGCAAAATCAAGAATGACTCTTTAGAAATAATTACAATGTATCAAAATGGACACAGAAACACACACAGAATTTGAGGACTTACAGAACATACTCATAAAACCATAAAACCATCTTCAAATACGATATGGCGGCCATCTTAGACATGGTGGCCATCTTGAAAAAAATAACAAAAAAATTGAAAATAACAAATAACAAGGACCTCCCTCACCAACTTTTTCAAAAAGTCCGAACGAGCAACATGTTATTTATTTTACTTGGCCTTACATGGATCTAGTACAATAATGTCGAGTGTTTCATATGATTTTGGATTGAAATGTTTTATTTACAAAGCTCAGTGTACATTTGTTGCTGTCTAAGTCAGTAGATTCAACATTCATGACGTAAAATTTATTCATAAATCAATAGCAGTCCACGTTACTTTTGCTCAAAAAACCCGGCTGTCGGACAAATATTCCACCACTATTCCACACATCATCAACGCACCAAACTGCACTTTGTGGTATAGACTATAGTCAGTACACGGTACATGGTATTGTTCTTTTGTGTTTTTTGTTTGTCTTTCTTTTATGGTTGCCTTGCCATTTCGTTTAGATTCTTTACATATGTAAGGTTAGAGGCCTCTGTCTCCTGAAAAGATCAAAACATTACCGATGCCAGCAGAGATAGGCCGATGTAATAAGTAACTTTTAGTTCTCTGTTGGCGGGACAGACGTATCCCCATACTGTGGTTTTGGGCACTGGCCTGTTGACCAGTCTTGTTTCATTATCTTTTTCTTGCATTCTGTGCATTTTATAATGTGTTATGCGATTCGGATCATTGTACTTATTATAATTTGTATTATTATTACTACACACGAGTAAACATAAAACTTGGACTTGTATGTACGTTCGTGTATGTAATAATAAATGACATTCAATCCAGAATTTATCTGTTCATAATAGTGTGTTTGCACAAAGAGTGTGCCTCAAATGCGGCCAAGCCCTTTGCTCTGCATGGATCACACACAAGTAATAACCCTGTCAACTTCAAAGTGAGGGGGCAGGGGGCTTTGTGAAAGTGGGGTGGGTGCTACAATTTTATTAGTTTCAAGTTAAACAATTAGTTAGAGTAAGACCAAATACAAAACCCTGTGGAACCCTCACATCGATGTTCAAATGAGTTAGAGTAGATAAAAAAACAAAACCGTGTGGAACCTCCACATTTATGTTCAAATGAGTTAGAGTAAGACCAAATACAAAACCCTGTGGAACCTCCACATTAATGTTCAAATGAGTAAGAGTAAGATAAAAAAACAAAACCGTGTGGAACCTCCACATTTATGTTCAAATGAGTTAGAGTAAGACCAAATACAAAACCCTGTGGAACCTCCACATTAATGTTCAAATGAGTTAGAGTAAGACCAAATACAGAACCCTGTGGAACCCTCACATCGATGTTCAAATGAGTTAGAGTACGACCAAATACAAAAACCTGTGGAACCTCCACATTAATGTTCAAAGAGTTAGAGTAAGACCCAACACAGAACCTTGTGGAACCTCCCCATTAATGTTCAAATGAGTTAGAGTAAGACCTAATAGTAATACAGAACCTTGTGGAACCCCCACATTGATGTTCAAATGAGTTAGAGTAAGACCAAATACAGAACCTTGTGGAACCCTCACATCGATGTTCAAATGAGTTAGAGTAAGACCAAATACAAAACTCTGTGGAACCTCTCCATCGATGTTCAAATGAGTTAGAGTTAGACCCAATACAGAACCTTGTGGAACCCTCACATTTATGTTCAAATGAGTTAGAGTAAGCCCTAACACAGAACCTTGTGGAACCTCCACATTAATGTTCAAATGAGTTAGAGTAAGACCTAATACAGAACCTTGTGGAACCTCCACATTGATGTTCAAATGAGTTAGAGTAAGACCCAATACAGAACCTTGTGGAACCTCTTACATTGGTGTTCAAATGAGTTAGAGTAAGACCTAATACAGAACCTTGTGGAACCCTCACATTGATGTTCAAATGAGTTACAGTAAGACCTAATACAGAACCTTGTGGAACCTCCACATTGATGTTCAAATGAGTTAGAGTAAGACCTAATACAGAACCTTTTGGAACCTCCACATTGATGTTCAAATGAGTTAGAGTAAGACCCAATACAGAACTTTGTGGAATCTCCACATCGATGTTCAAATGAGTTAGAGTAAGACCCAATGCAGAACCTTATGGAACCTGTTACATTGGTGTTCAAATGAGTTAGAGTAAGACCTAATACATAACCTTGTGGAACCCTCACATTGATGTTCAAATGAGTTACAGTAAGACCTAATACAGAACCTTGTGGAACCTCCACATTAATGTTCAAATGAGTAAGAGTAAGACCTAATACAGAACCTTGTGGAACCTCCACATCGATGTTCAAATGAGTTAGAGTAAGACCTAATACAGAACTTTGTGGAACCTCCACATCGATGTTCAAATGAGTTAGAGTAAGACCTAATACAGAACCTTGTGGAACCTCCACATTAATGTTCAAATGAGTTAGAGTAAGACCCAATACAGAACCTTGTGGAACCTCTTACATTGGTGTTCAAATGAGACAGAGTAAACCTAATACCAAAAGTTATAGTCTGTAAAACACAATCCCTGAAAGGAAAATGTGTACAATATAGGCCCTGTGTTGCCTATTATAATAAATGGTCAAAAATGGCTTTTAGAAAATAGTTCACAGGCACTGAAGTGCGACTTTGCATTATTGTAAGCTTGATCAATGCATCATTTTCAGCGAACTACATAGTGTAAAATAGGGCAACCGGACTCGGTGATTTTTTATTTCATTGAATATCCCTTCTTTTTTTCTTGTGTAGTGTTAGCGAAACAGTTGATGTGCAAAAAGAACCTGATAACAGTGAAATTTCCATATAGAAAGTTTTCTGTTATTAAAGTTGCATGGCCTGATTTTCGCCGATTACATTTATTTATTTATTTATTTTTATTTGTTTTTCTCTGAATGAGTTTTGGTAGATGATATTACGCACATTTCAAAATTAAAAAACTTTTGCATTTACCCAGGACCATGTCAAAATACATGTAACATGCAAAATTGTTTGTACGTGGCTGATGGAAGTGAACTAATGTCAGGATCCCAACAATAATTCTTTTCTTTTTTTTAACTAACTACCATAAATCAATGGAGGATTTTTTTGAGTAATACCTTTAAGGCAGGGTATACTTTTTGTAATTTTCAAAGAGCAGTATCCTTACTTGATGTATCCTAACATGCATGAAATAACAAACCTGTGAAAGTTTTGGCTCAATTGGTCATCGAAAATAATGAAAGAAAAAAACACCCTTGTTGCATAGAATATTGCGTGTTTTCAGATGACTGAGAAAAGCTCAGATTCAAAATTGTGGGTGAAAAATTACCTCTTTCTCTTAAACTACATTACATCAAAGGGGGTTGTTTCTCACAATGTTTTATAATATCAACAGCTCTCCAGTGCTCTATACCAAGTAAGTTTTTATGGTCATTAACTTATGGAGTAATTACTAAAAGTATACCCTGACTTTAAATGAAAGCTTAAAAAAAATCTGAAATCAGAATTTTCAGGTCAAATCGGCTTAAAATCGTACCAAGCATCTTTAACAAAAATTTACTTAAGACACAGTTGTCTGTAAGAGAACTTAATTAGGTACCAGTTTGGAAAAAGAGAAACAACAGTCGCATCTACATGTAATAGTCATCACGTTATAGGGATCTAGCACTGTTCATTGTTAGTTATATTGTCATTGTCCATATTGACAAATGTCTTTTGTGGGGGTTTTTAAGGAGAGTTTTTGAAACTAGCCTCGGCTGTAAACATTTCATTGAAACACAGGGACACATTTTTTAAAAAAAAGGTTGTATTGTAAACTTGGGTGTGATCCCTGGTTACTGGGCAGTTTCAGGTTGTTATGGTTTCTGACTGGCATCCCCCCTACAAAGATATTGACAAAACAGGGAGACTGCCAAAATTAGGGCTAGATGGCTCATTTGAAAGAGCGCCGGCACGTTAATCCGGAGGTCACAGTATCAAATCCCGCTCTATTAGATTTTTGTTTGTTTAACCCAAAATTTGATTTAAGTTTACCCTTTCAGTTTCCCTTGTGGTTTATTACTTGATATTTGAAATAACCCCTTATGGTGATCCCTCTGCTGCCACATGAGTACAATGTCTGCACTGTAAGTCACATAAATGTATTGAGGACATTCCTTAAAATTGAGTGTATCTGGAAATCAAGGAAATGATTCCTGAATTAAAAGCAATATGGAGTGCAGCCTCCGGAAGCCCACAACTGTTTACTGAGGTGGTTGTTGTTTTTGTACTTGATCCAACAATCTGGAAAGGCCAGAAAGTTTGCCAACTTAAAGGAACACGTTGCCTTAAAATCTCAAGAAATTTTGCTGTTTGGAAGTGTTCCATATCCTTATTAAGAGTTGTTCATGCAATAACATGCCTTTAATGTGTTATAATTAGTGAATGGTGATTAAAAAAACAAAACATTGCCATCTGACCCCGAGATCTGCCCCGCGAAACGTATACGGATTTCCAGCCGTAAATACCACCGTCCATGTAATGGGCAAAATGCGCGACGAACAGTCGTTACGCTAGTGCCGTAGTCAGTGGCCTGGTAAACCAGTCAGATCTCCTTGCTCTATGGTCAGATGAAAACCGGGTAATAATCTCATTTTCTACCTCGCTCGCAACTTGTAAACCGAGCTAAAGCTAGCTCAGTATTGGGTCCGAAATATCCAGCCGCGTATTTGCGGAACGGCCAGCCGCATATTCAGAATATTAGAACACATGCAGTACAGGGAGGAGACAAACTATCACATTTGGTTCACCTCCCTGTACTGCATGTGTTCTAATCGCCGGCTGGCTAAATCGGGCCCAATACTGTGCTAGATTCAGCTCGGTGTTGGATATTTATTGGAATACAATAAACAGATGGTAATCGTAACATTTTTAATAAAATAATTGCTCGGTCGTCGTTCAACAGCTGCGACTGGAAATAAGACTAATAGAATTTGTCCGCCATTTATGGGAGTCAAAATCTTGACTCCCATAAATGGCGGAGCGTTTTGTTTCGCGAAAGTGAGCAAAAGCGAAGCATTTCTAAGGCACGTTTGTGTGGATAATTATATTCTACTTTTTAAACATCTTTCCGACCGTGCTAATTATACATCAAACACTTGTTATAGCCCAAAAGCGCCCAACAGCGCCCAACCCGAAGGCAACGTGTCCCTTTAAACGACCTTGGGAGGCTTTCCACTCAAGTTACCAATAGTACTATGTCAAGTCCAAAGTTATTTTCCCTGAGGTCAATTCAAGTCAGAATGTCTCAAGTTATGCAGGCAAGCAGCTTTTCAACTTACAGCCTGAATTCTTCTTTTTTCCCCCTTCTTTTAGAAAAATGCAATAGAAAACTGGAAAAAAGAAAGGTTTATTGTGCTTTTTTGCATAAGTACATAGTTTGAAGCCAGCACACAATGTGTGGCTATAACCCTAACCATGCTAAATGCAACAATATGCACCAAATGGTAAAAGTTGTTGTAATCTGTTGCATTTGGCAGTCAACTCAGATGTCATTCTTTGACTGAATTTGTTGCATTTAGCAGTCAAGTGACTTCATATTGGTGTTGCATTTTGTTGTAGTTACCACTACACTTATGTGCATACTGTTGCATTGAGCAGGGCAAACCCCCTTGCTCAGTCCTAACACAAACAACATGCCTGCACAATGCAACAAAATCCCTTGTTGCATTTTGTTGCATTTGGCATGGTTCTCATTTCAACTGTGTTGCATTATGTTGTGTTTGGCAGTGTTCTGCTCTTGTCAATCTGTGATTCATAATTTTACATTTATTTGAGTTCAACACAACAAAAGTACAATGTTTAGCGCAGGCCTAATTAGTAATGCAATGTGTGGCAATTTGGAAGTACAAGTAATTTTTTAAAGTTATTTTTTGGGGGTTAAATCACAAATGTTGCAACGAGAGTTATTGATGACATGAACCCTTTTTCTCATGGATTGTTTCCTTGGTGATTTATCTACAGTTTCACTGTGTTCTTACTGACAGAAAAATCAAGTTTATGTTGAACCATTATCATAATTGTATTCCTAAATCTTAAATTAAATTAGCAATTTGCCATTATATGTTTAGGCTATTAAAGCAATTTGTTTACTGCAAATGTCAGACCATTTGCTCTTTGAAGATTTATCACAATTTCATTGAAACAAAAATAAACACAGATATCCATTGAACCATCTTCAAATGTTAAAAAATCTACAATTTGTTATATATTTTTAATCGCTTTTGTCCTTTTCCATGGTCATGTTACAGAGGGAGTATTTCAACCAGAATGTGATTCGTTGGATACTGTCATTGGTAATATCCAGCAGTCGTTTGCAAGGATCAGTGCCATAGATGGCTTGGGTTCATCCACCATCAACTGCACTAAAAAAGCAGATTGTGATGGCTTCACTTGTATATTGGGTTTCCAGGTAAGAATCCAACAATCTGAACCAAAGAGAGATTCTCTGCCCAATTAAGATTGCCCAACTGAGTGTGCCTCGTTAAATGGGTTTCCATGAAAGGATCCACCAATCTGAACAAAATTGCCATTTAAGAATATTAACCTGCTGATCGCTTCTCTACCCAATTAAGATGCCCAACTGAGACTGAGAGTGCCTTGTTAAATGGGTTTTCAGGTAAGGATCCAACAATCTGAACAAAGTTGCCATGTGAGAATATTAATCTGCTGAGCTTCTCTGCCCAATTAAGATTGCCCAACAGAGGGTGCCTTGTTAAATGGGTTTCCAGGTAGGGATCCAACAATCTGAACAAAGTTGCCATGTGAGAATATTAATCTGCTGAGCTTCTCTGTCCAATTAAGATTGCCCAACAGAGGGTGCCTTGTTAAATGGGTTTCCAGGTAGGGATCCAACAATCTGAACCAAAATGCCATGTGAGAATATTAATCTGCTGAGCTTCTCTACCCAATTAAGATTGCCCAACTGAGTGTGCCTCGTTAAATGGGTTTCCAGGTAGGGATTCAACAATCTGAACAAAGTTGCCATGTGAGAATATTAATCTGCTGAGCTTCTCTACCCAATTAAGATTGCCCAACTGAGTGTGCCTCGTTAAATGGGTTTCCAGGTAGGGATCCAACAATCTGAACAAAGTTGCCATGTGAGAATATTAATCTGCTGAGCTTCTCTGCCCAATTAAGATTGCCCAACCGAGGGTGCCTTGTTAAATGGGTTTCCAGGTAGGGATCCAACAATCTGAACAAAGTTGCCATGTGAGAATATTAATCTGCTGAGCTTCTCTGCCCAATTAAGATTGCCCAACAGAGGGTGCCTTGTTAAATGGGTTTCCAGGTAGGGATCCAACAGTCTGAACCAAAATGCCATGTGAGAATATTAATCTGCTGAGCTTCTCTGCCCAATTAAGATTGCCCAACAGAGGGTGCCTTGTTAAATGGGTTTCCAGGTAGGGATCCAACAATCTGAACAAAGTTGCCATGTGAGAATATTAATCTGCTGAGCTTCTCTACCCAGTTAAAACGAGAAGAGAGTTCCACAAGATCTCTACACTATGAAAAAGTAGAATACTTCACTGAGTTTTTACACTAGATATTAATAATTCTGAACATTATACACCCAAAGGATTTAAGTTCCAATAAATGACAGACATAAGTCAATTTGTCACAGATCCTGTCAACCTCATCCAAGGAATTTGACCTCTGTATAATAAAACTTTTTGCCCCTGAAAGACTCCAGTCTCGCCTCAGACTGGCAGAACCCCGAGTTCAACAGACTTTAGAGGAAAGTCATTAAAGTGGGTTATCTGTGTTGGAAATACAACACTCAAACAGGGACCAAAGTGACACACTGATGGGTCCATGGGCGATTTCCTGCTACCATTTCCAGGTGTTAAAAGTCAAGGTCTGACTAAAGATGACTTAAAGGCACTGTACACGTTTGGTAATTACTCCAAATATATAACAACTTACTTGGTAATGAGCAACGGAGAGTTGTTGATAGTATAAAACATTGTGAGAAACGACTCCCTCTGAAGTAACGTAGTTTTTGAGAAAGAGGTAATTTCTCACTAAAATAATAATATACTTCTTGCAAGAAGCCTTTTATTCCTATCTGAAAGCACACAAATTTGTACAACAAGGGTGTTTTTTCTTTCATCATTTTCTTGCGACTCCAATGACCAATTGAGCCCAAATTTTCACAGGCTTGTTATTTTATGCATATGTTGGGATACACCAAGTGAGAATACTGGTCTTTGACAATTACCAAACGTGTTCAGTGCCTTTAAGCAACTCTGTGAAATTGGGCCCAGAATGAAAATATAAAAAATTTCACAGATTTACACATAACGAATATGAAGAAGGTCATGGTGGAAAACATCCCCTTGAAAGATGTTTGCCTGAATGCTGTAGTTTTTGAAGAATGGGTAAAACAATTAGTGTTGATCTTGGAAGTGACTCTGACGACCGATTGAGCTTAAACTTTGAAATTTTGTGTAAATGTTGGGTCACACAAAGTCAGGCATGTGATTTCTCAGGAATTTTCCTGATTTCAGGATTTTGCTCAAAATATCACCAAGCCTTCAAATTTTCTTGAGTCCACGTTGTGTATAAACCTGTAGTTTTGTATTTCTGACAAGTCTGTAAACCTCCTGAATGTTAATATCTGTGAGGTTCCGGGTCAAGGGGAAACCGAGGCCCTGCAAGCAATTTTCAGGAATTTTCACATTCGTCAAATCTGATCCCTGCAGAGTGGGAATACTGGTGTTCGACAATTCTAATGCTAACCATGTCCTTTTAAATTGTGACAGCCATAGATTCAACAGCTTGGTATTTTATCAGAATGTTTGAGCGTGAAACCGGGCTTTCTGCTTCTTCTTCGCACCCGTACACTCTTGCTTTACTGAGATGTAGAACAAAGAGCCATTCAAACAACTTTGTTCCAAGTTGGAACTCCTTGCCTGGTGCATGTTTCCCTCCATCCTACAACCTAGACTGTTTTAAGAGGAATATCAATTCCTACCCTTAGCTCCCCTGAGTTCCCCTGAGTTATTTTTATCTTAAATATTTTCTTGTATCCCCTTAATACCAAGAGAAACTTTTAGCCTTGTTTGGGGCGAAATTGCATTAACAAAACAAATAATAATAACAATTTACAGACCAAATACGACATCAGAAAATCTGTTGAAAAGTGACTATTTTTATGCACGTGTACCTCTTTTATATAACCTGTCACCCAATATTATTTCAGGAAATGCCTAAGTTCTCTTGGTATTTGTTCTGTACAGGGATGAGCAATTTCAGACTTTTATCTAAAATCAGACTTTTTGTTTTACCTACGTGGTGAAAAATAAAAATGCAGCAATTTGTTTTCCAGGTAACAATAAATGATACTCTTTGATTTATTTCTCTGCCACCGAGGACTTTGAAATCAATAATTTCATGGGTTATTCAAAGGTGGACATGTTGCTAAGACCTATATCCAAGTTTCAGACCCTTTTGTCAGCGTTGTCTATCACCTGTGACTGTAAGTAGTAAACTAAGTTAGTTATCATTTGAATCATCAACTACTTCACACTCCAAAGTCCGCCAAAATCCTTTCATGAGTTTGTCTGTTTTTTGATAGGCTCCCTTGGCAATAGCTAACTCGACCTTGCAAGTAGGGTTCGTTGTCAAAAAGCCTGAGAGAAAGGATTTTTTTTTTTTTTTTTAAGTCGCAAAAGACAGAGATTATAGTGGAGCTGAAACCATGCGAGGATCCACCTCAGATGTTTGTCCTAATGCGAGATGTGGATAGCACCGTACCTTTTGTAGAGCAGACAGTCTCTCACGGGGATTCATTTCCAATACCAGGTTAGTCAACTGTTGTTTAGACCCATATTAAAATCCTCACTCCCTAGGCCTTTTGCCTACAGGTGACCTCAACCCTCCAATATCCTCCTCTCCTATACGTCACTCCACACCAAATTATATCTTGCATTGTTGTACTCTCCTAAAAGCATTGCTGCTGTCCTTGGGCCCAATTTCATAGAGCTGCTTAAGCAGAAAATATTGCTTAACATATTTATGCTTAGCAAAAAAAGCAGGGAACCAGTCACAAAGTGTGCACATAACATGGTACTTTGGCTGGTAACCCTTTTCCAGTAAGCAAAATTGTTTGGTGCTTAGTAAATTGTTGTGCTTAAGCAGCTTTATGAATTTGGGCCCTGGAGAGGGTTTGTTTGGACTTGGATAAGATTGGAATGCCTGACACAGTGACAAGCAATTGTTATTTGGGCCTATAGCCCTCAGTCCTTCTGAATCCTTCATTTTAGCAAAAAGGATTTAGAAGGATTTGAGGTAAGGGTGAGGGTAAGGATTGAGATAACTTTTTCTTAGGTTGATCATTTTATTTATTTATTTTAAATTGTTCTTATAATGAAATCAGAAGGGATCCTGATAAAGCAGTCTGCTTAAACGTAAATGTAACCCGTAGGCCTTAAGATACCGGTGTACAGATGACAATGTTGAATCATTCAGTTTTAATGCTGATTTATGGGCAAAATTATAAAGAAAGATACAATAAAAGTCCCATGTGAAAGTTTGAGCTGAATGCAGTGTCTACTTGCTGAGAAAACAGCAAAAAACTTTCATCATATTTTCACATGAAGGTAAAATCCATCCACGTGTAGCAAAGTGACAGCGTGTACCAACCGCATCTCTGGCTGCAGAATTCGGGAACGGACACCAACCCTCAGAAATCTGAGAAACGATTCATGCATGAATCCAAACCATGTTACTTCGAAGGGAATCCTTTCTCAAAATAGTTTATACTATCAACAGCTGCAGTGCTTCTCACCAAGTCAGTTTTTATGGCCTTAAATTTTTGGAGTATTTACCGATCTATGACCCGACCTTTAAGATGTGAGAGAGGAGAGAAACCCAAAATATGGAAAAACCCAGCCAATCCAAGGCGGGATTCGAACCAGGGTCCACAGAGGTAAAGGCCACTGAGCCATTCTGATGGGTAATTCCTAGGTTACTCATACCCGTGTACACCTGTCACTGTGGTCAAGTGGTTAGACAGCAGGACATGCAATCACAAGGTTGTGGGTTCGAATCTGGCCAAGCTAACCACTGATTTCACAATGACTAGAATAAGTATTGTCGTCTAGTTACTGAATCACTATTTGTTGATTTGTGCAATTCATATTTGTATGAGAGAGATTGGCTGCTGCCAGCTTGGCGTTTATATCCCATTGTAGGAGCTTTGCAGAGTTCCGTTGTTGGGAAGATTATCTTAACAAACAAAGAAACAAACACCCCAACACCCCAACAAAGAAACAAACAAAGAAACAAACATTGAAAACAAATATTTTCAAAGTTTCATTGGGTGTCCATGGTTGCAAAAGTATACTGATTGTAGTCATAATTGTCTGTAGAGATTCTACTTAAAAACTTGTTGTCTGTTCCGCTTTAGGTGTGGAGTATAGTTATGGATTCGTCATATTGCGTGTAGCCCTTGGAGTGCAATTTCAGAAAGTCAGCAATGGTCTCAGCATCGGGGTAAGGCTTGCTACCATAATATAATAATATAATAATGATGATATTGGAGTCTTATATAGCACACGTATCCACCACTAAAGTGCTCAAGGTGCTTGAACAAGGAGAGACACTTTTAAAGACAGGTTTTGAAGTTAATGAATTTGGAGACCGATTTATGTAGCGCCATCCTTAACATTCTGGTGTAGAACAAAAGTTCTTGCAAACTAGTGTGCTTTAAGGAAGTGGGGGTGGGTAGAGGATTTTGGTGAAATTAGTGCTTCATTTGCTAATAGATGGATTCCTTAGGAAAATGGGGGACAACCTCGCGTTAAAATGGTGTAAAATTGCATTGTATTTAAAACCCTTCAAGTGTCAAAAACTAAAAAATGTTTGATGACATCACATTTAAAAAAATAAAAAAATAAAAAAAATACATTTTTGTTCAGAAATGTTTTAGTTAATTCCTGAATTTTGATGATATTCAATCAAAAACAAATTCCTCTTTTGATTGTACAGACCCATTTGTTTATGTTGTCCGATGATGTCTACTTTCAAATTTTGCTCTGAAAGAGTATCAAATAAAAGGGCATTTTACACCATTTAATGTGAGGTTAGAGACTTTTATCCCCACTTTCATGAGGACTCTATCTATTGGCAAATAAGTGCAACATAAAACTGAATTTTGCCTTGGAGCCCCCCCCCCCCCTTTTAAATAAATGTTGATTACTTGTAGATCATTATCAATAGAGACTTTTTTGTGTAATGCTAGTTATACATGATTAATATCAATTTGGATTTCAGCTAAGCTTGGATTTTTCTGCTAGTGGGGTACAAGTGTTCAGCATGCCTCTTTTACCTCCTACAGTTGTCTCAGTGCCAGATTGTACATCTACAGGTGAGATTGGCTTCTTCTTTTTTTTAGCCCCAGAGGGTGGGTAGGCACGCACACTGTTGTGGGGACTTTTACACAATGGAAGGCCCCCATAATGTTTTCCTTTGTTAAACTTGGTCCCCACAAGGGGAATTCTTAGAAAAAGGAATAATAGAACAACAATGGCAAGTCCCCACAACTAGGTGTTCAAAAAACTGGGTGAACTAGTTTTGAGGATACTTTATAATGCGTTGTATGATGTGTATGTGATTCTGTCCATCCAATTGCCCTCATAATGTGCAAAATGCACAGTTGTATTTTGTAAAGTTTTGACTGCATGTTTTGTTAAATGAGTCACTAATGTTACATAAAGTATAAAAATCTTCTAGACAATTTGCAGGATTGTAACTGTTTAAAAAAACATTAGTTAGATTCAATGATTATAAAATTCACACTAGTACCAATCCTTCAGAGAAATACTTGTGTCTGTAATACTGTATGTGTGGATGGTTATATAGACCCCCAAAATCACTGTTGCTTATTTTGATTGCCTCATTAGAAATAAGCTCAAACAAGCCCCAAAAACATGAAACGTTCCTCCATTGTTTTCTCTAAATTGTGACAACAAAGTTTTCTTTGGGAAGTGGTATTAATTTACTCTAGTTTACAGTGTCGCATGAACCCTACGTGACGGTGTTTCAGCCAACAAGAATACAGAACCGGCAAGAGGTTTGTTATAAGCATTATTATTTCTAGAGACTTCTAGAAAGATGGTACAATATGTTTATTGTTATTTGTTTTCTTGATATTGTTTACCAGGTGTAGATAATCAGTGCACACATATGCAAGCTCTTGTTGACACGTTGGAACCTCCCCACAATTTCAACTGTTACAAGAATCCAGACTGCAAAGGATTTAACTGTTCTGGGTCTATTCAGACACCATTTGGTTTTGTAAGTTCATTTTTCTTTCTGTTTATAGCTGATCTGTGATCAACAGATTGATTGCTTTCAAGATTTCTTTGTTCATCTCCTGACGATGACTAGAACAAGCTAGTCGAAACGTTGAGACTAATTAAGAACTCACTCCATAGCAGTGAAGTTAATAACGAGAAGTTCATTTTTCTTTCTGTTTATAGCTGATCTGTGATCAACAGATTGATTGCTTTCAAGATTTCTTTGTTCATCTCCTGACGATGACTAGAACAAGCTAGTTGAAACATTGAGACTAATTAAGAACTCACTCCATAGCAGTGAAGTTAATAACGAGAAGTTCCCTCGATCCACTAAGCGAAAGTATTAGTCCCGACCGATTTCCTACCTTCCCCCCAGGTAGTAGTTAAAAAGCAGTACAGTTCTTTTCAGTACTTAGTAGTCTCCGGAATTCCGAAATCTACTCCGCGGTAGTAGAATAAATAGCAAGACAAGTTCTCAAAGAACAAAATCTACACAGCAAAGTAGATATGCAAACCGAATATACATTGATATTTCCCCATGCAATGCCTCAAAACCCATATTCATCTATATTTGCCTTCAAATGTCCTTTAAAGGGATTGAGTGGTGTGGAATAAAGAAATAAAGAAAATTCTCTGAAAATGTTGAGTTTCTCGGTGTAAGTTATGTGAAAATCTGTGAACATTTAAATTTTCAGTCTTACCAATGTTGT
This sequence comes from Plazaster borealis, assembly GCA_021014325.1. Lineage (NCBI taxonomy): Eukaryota > Metazoa > Echinodermata > Asteroidea > Forcipulatida > Labidiasteridae > Plazaster > Plazaster borealis. Next base: position 1,292,740 of record CM037463.1, read on the forward strand.
GCACACCCGTTAAGGTATTACATAAAAGCATATCTTATGATTATTCTTATCATGTTTGCTCATACATTTTTTTCTTGTTTATGAGGATTCATTATGTTTCTTTTTCTTTATAAAGGAAGTTGTTGCTAAACTGGTCATCGATAGCTGTACAAACCCTGTGTCTTATGAGATCTCCGTTGGACCACCGGGTGGTCCCCCTTCTGACACTAAAGTCTTTAGTCACTCTGACAATGTACAGTTGGGTAAGTTTTCTTCAAAATAACTTTACTCAGCCATAAAAAAGGGCGCTTTACTGATGAAACTCGCTGCAATAACAACAATAATAATTAATCAATTATATTAAACAAATTTAAATATATAAGTATTTGTATATCAGAATTTTACGATTAATCTTCAGTCATGAGACAAACTTACACATTTCTTGGAAGATGATGCTAGCCATCAAGGGAAGGAAAACATAGTTCAACTCATGTGCAAATTTCAAATTGACTTTTGTTGTGGTTTTAGAGTCTGAGAAAAAAACCCTCAGAAATACAACATTCTTAAAATTCAAGAGGAGTAAACTTAACATAGTTTTCAGGATTTTAAAATAAAATGTTCTACAAACACACTCCAGAAGTCAATATTTCCAATTGTCTGATAGTGGAACAGCACTATGTCACTTGTTTACACTTATTGCACATCACATCGAACCCATGCCTGAACGTCCCATCCGAAGGATGAAGCAATTGACCATATTTCTTACTGCACGAGGGCGCTTTTAACGCCTAATTTCCTTGAATCACAATTACAACTAGACTTAAGTTTGGTATGAACAAACACTGGGGTTTCGGCTTATTTTGAATCATGAACTTTAAATTAATGTAATATTTTGACACCTGACGACATCACGATGACGAAAACATCACACATTTTTTTCATACGAACTTTGTTATACACTACAAGATGGCACAAAGATTGTGACTTTATGACATGTGGTTAAGGAAATGTAAATTTTGAATTTCTTTTGTGCTTTTAAGTTATAAGACAAAGAACAACCCTCTACTGAAATGGATGAGTTGCAACATTAACGACCGATGAGATTGCACAGTAACGCGTCAAAACCCCCCCCCCCCCCCCCCCGGCCATAAACAGTGATTATTAAAAGCAAGATACACAAAATAGCCTAATTTACAGGGAATAAAACATTTGATGAAAGCCAATTGCTTTTGGTGATGTACCTTTCTTACTTTTTTTTGTTTTCCAGAACTTGAAGGTTTACCAGCAGGAATAACAACTGACTTGAACGTAACAATGATTCCATACACACAGGATATTGACTACATAAGAACCACAGTAAGTGTAAATACAAGGATTGGGACTTCACGATATAGAGCGCCACCAAAAGTTTTCTCCTAAATGGTTATTTTAAAAGAACGAAGTTTACATACAGTATTCACAATTCATGTCAAAAGAATAAACCTATTTTAGAAGTGACATGGAACTTAATGGTGCACTGTGAAATATGACCTCTGCAGGAAAAAGTTGTGCATCGGTAAAGATAGAGTGCCACTTGATGTCACACAGTGTAAGGTTGGCAATCAGGGCCCAATTTCATAGAGCTGCTTAAGCACAAAAAGTAGCTAAGCACTACAAAATTATGCTTACCAAAATATGGTTACCAGCCAAAATGCGATTTCTCGTGTACATTCTGTGACTGGTATCCTGCTTGTTTTTGCTAAGCAGAAACTTTTTGAGCAATGATCAATAAGTTGAATGCATAACTATGCCTTATGCGTAAATACTACATGCGGCTTGCAGAGTTCTATCAAATTCCTTGCATGATTGGTCGGTGAACCACTTGGCTGCATGGAACAATTAGAGCGCTTGATGCAGTTCAATGCCAGAACCCAAGATGCCCTGTAAATATGGCGTATATACCTCGTCCGAATCCAGTGACTGGCTACGGCTATGACTATGGCTATGGCTATGGCTATGGCCATTGCCTAAAACAACAACAATGAAGTATGGACCTTATGCACATGACGTCATAGGGCGCCCTCGGCTAGAGGTCATTAGAAGGTTGCTCATTAGCCAATCATGTGCGCCGCGCTTACACAGCGTGCATTTTCAATTGTTTCATTACCGGTTTACCTCTAACATGGCGGCGACTTCAATGCAGTTGGTCCTTAGTCCTATCAACAATCTAGCCATAGTCCCTGCTGAAGCCATCAATTTTGATGTGTGAACACCCAAGAGAATAAGTTTGCAACAAAGTTATAATACCTTTTAAGGTAAAGGGAAGGTTTGGTAATCGCTCTTAAAATCAATGGCAATAAAAACCTACTTGGTTAAAAGTACAGCACCTTTCAATAGTATAAAGCATTTTGAGAATCATTTTACTTCAAAGTAATGTGTTTACGGAAAAAGATATAAGTTGTTATCCCCCAAAATTTGAATGTGAGAAATGTTACTGTCAGTAACGTTTCTTAGATTGTGTATTCCAATTACGGATTATTCTTCCTGCGTGGACATAACGGCTCCGAAATTTTGGCGATATTTCAAAAACGCGACCGCCTTTTGAAATGAAATTTTCACAGATTAGTTTTATTGTATATTTACGTATATATTTAGGATTAAAACAATCGAACGGTTCCAAAAAACAAAGGTATACTTACCCTTTAAATGAATAATAAGGGAATAAAAGAGTGGCGACGAGTTCTTAAACAGCCGTTTAAAACTGGCAGGGTCGTGGCCGTGCAATAAAGGCCCGAGCCCATAAATGCCTTTTTGTTCAAAAGTGAAAGAATAAGGAAAGTTGGTGGTAAAAAGACAATCTCTGACATCGAAGTTTGTACATTTTCAAAAACTTTTGTAAAATTCTGTTTTGTGCTCGTTGGGTTGTGTGTACGCGCGTGTACAAAAAGATTAGGTTACGCGCAGGAACTATAGCCATATGTTGCATTCCGCGTAAGTAAATTGGCGGAGCTTGCGCGTCCAATACGCAAAGCCCAGCCAGTTATAAACACTCTTGGCCGTGCTTTATCATCCGTTTAACCCTTTCAGCCCCAAGTTCTTTTGACATAAACAACCGCTGTGGCCCACGTAGTTTGACCACTCAAGCGTGAAGCACACATTCTCACACAACAGGAAGCTTGTGTTCAAAGTTCAATTTTACAAACTCTATTATTACCTGGAAGATTTCATTTTAGAGCATAATAAATAATAAAAATTGTCTTACTCATTGAATTTCCTTCCATACAATTTAAAAATCATAGAAATCAGCCAATATTTGTCCAAGTTCTTGGTGTTTGTTTCCCAAGTGTGTTCTGTAAATCCAAACACTTTTTTGCACACAACCATATGGCGCTCTGTAGGTGTTTGTCATTTCGGATCTTTCCACTCCAATTTGAAGTGATTGCATAATAGCAACCCTATTATATTTAACCACCGTTAGAAAGATCCAATCTTTCTCTTTCCAATGATGGTAAGCTTGGGTATGGAAGGTGAACATGGACAAAACTACAGCTTTTTAACAAATGGCCTTTGTGCTCAGGCTTGAGTGCTTTTTTGTGTGTAATCTTGGGCAACTATAGTCGCCATTGGGGCTCAAGCAGGGTATAGTGCACAGTCGACTAAAGTCGCCATTGGGGCTGAAAGGGTTAAACACCCCCACGTGACGTGCTCTCCACCAATAGGAATAGCGAAACTGTCTGGGGTATTTATGAATAAAATTTAAAACTATAAGTACAAGGTTTAAAATTTTAAAACTCAATCATGAGTTTTAAAACATATCCGTGCAAGTTTTAAAATAAAGGATATTCTGTATGAGAGGGACACAAACAGACCTTAAAAAATAAAGAAACTTTTCTTGAAAATGTTTACCACCTTCAATTTGGTTTATTGTTGTGTATTTTCAGATAGAGGTACTCTTCTGTTATCCTGGTTTAGATTGTCTGAAAGAGGTTTTCATTGACAATGCTCTTGTACCTATTCCCCCCTGTGGTAAGTCTGTAGGGGTTGTTCTTCTTGTAATCTTGATAGATTCGTTCTATTATTATTATTATTATTATTATTATTTATTCGGCCAGTGTCAAAAACAAATACAAGTAGAACAAAGGATAATAAGACTAAGGTAACTTAAATACAGGGTAACTAGAGGAGCGGGATTAGACAAAAGGGTACAGGACAGGTACGGGGTGTGGGGGAAGGAAGAGGAAGGGACAACAATCCATTCTAAGACGGCCAGGATAAACAAAAGCGTACTACTACACTATGACTCGAAAGCCTGCTTATCCAATCCTCGAATAGAGTATAAATAAAACAATCACTATAATAAACACTTAGGTACTATAAAATAAACAAATATAAAAATATACTTTGAGTAAAACTAATAGAAAATTTGAAGCACTAGATAGATATTTGATAGATTAGGAGCTGCTAACAAACTCACAAGAAAGGAAGGAAGAAAGGAGGGAGGGATAGAGGGAGAGAGGGAGGAGGGGGAGAGAAGGAAAGAATTAATTAAAGAAAGAAATAAGTAAATAAATAGATAAATAAATGAATAAATAATTTAGTAAATAAATAAATAAATGAAAGAATAGTTAAATAAATTAATAAATAAATGAATAATAAACAAAAGAACGAACGAATGAATAAATAAATTAATTAATACACAACCACGCTGCCATGGGCAGCATGCCGTATCGATACCTTTCATCACTAACCCCTGGAAGGGATGTTCTAAAAAACAATGCTGATTGGCTAACCAAAAGTGACTGCTCTGCACGCAAACTTTTGAGAGCTTGTAGGGCGCTTGTATGATGCTTTGTTTGTACGCGGGTGTCAAAATGCAAAAAGTATTTTGATGCAATTCCCCAAAAATTAATCATGTTTTTACATGGTCACCTTAAAGTGCATAAGGTTAGACATGTCACGATCAAAGAAGATTGAGAGATAACCAATTCCAGGGGTTATAAGTGAGCAGCATGTGCTCGGGAAAGAGGTTGTTCTGCATAATGTTTTATTGACATTCTGTTTTTATGTTATGCCTGTGAGCTAGTATAACTAAAGTGGTGGTTCAGGGCTCTCCCTTAACACTAGCCTGGCGTACATTGTCTGGTAAAAACTGGTGTTGGCTAGTAAACACCACTTCTCAACTTGCCCTTTAGGCTACTAAAAACTGTGCAACCTACAATTCTTTGCTCCATTATACTCGGGGGAAAAATGGCAGGAAAATTAATATGAAACAGAAAGACATGACTTTGTTTCAGAATTGTAGATTCTATGTTAACATTGGGAAAATTGGAAAATGTCAATTCGGTCCGATACCTTTTCTTTGACCCTCTGCTTTGAGCGGAAGTAGTTCAAATATTGCAGCCATTTGCGGCTGCTATGGGCATTTTGGTACGCGCGGTTTGCGGCCGCTATGGTCTCTAAAGGGTTAGTATTATTTTACTTCCAGTTTGCAGCAACTAACTCTATTTTCTATTATTTTTTTATTTTTTTCAGACAATCCACTTCCACCCGCAACTTCTGGCAGCAATATCTCTACCACACCTTTACCAGGTAGTGGAGATGAATGCACTACAATGCAGGACATTGCTGAGGATATGCAAAATAATGACGCTCTTGATCCAGGATCGATGGTTTGTCATCGCAACAGGCTATGCGATGGAATTGGATGCACGATAAACACAGTAAATACATGATTAAATGAGATTAAATGTAACTAATTTAGATTAGTTTTGGGTTGAACAAGGAAAAATTGACTAGAGCGGGACTTGAACCTGCGACCTCCGGATTAACGTGCCGACACTCCACCAACCGAGCTATCTAGCCCTAATGTTGGCGGGGGGTGCCATTCAGAAGCTATTCAACCTGTAACTGCTTCATAGCCAGGGATCACACCCAAGTTTACAATACAACCTGGGAAGCAGCAGCAGAGGGATCACCTTAATGGGGATGCAACTTTTTATTCCAAATATCAAGTAATGAACCACGAGGGAAACTGACTGGGTCAATTTAGATAAGAATATTGGCCTCTTGCGCAATGCGCAGCGCACACTTACACGTGCCTATAATCTCGTCCCCTATTTTGAACGTCAAAAGAAATTGACCCCCAGAATGTTGGAAAGGGTAGATGCACATTTTGCGGAGGTGTGTTCGCGTCAAGGGGTCAAAAGCAACAAAAAATGGTTAATGACTTCACTTTTTGATCCTATCAGTGTCTTTCTCGAGGACAAGGAATCTGGTAGGTTCAAAACATGGGTCATTTTTTTAGCTTCTGGAGTAATCGGTTTCCTTTGAAAATATCATTGCCACAATGAAACCCTGACTTGACAAAGGAAAGACAACAAAGGTTCTCATAATCAGCACCGGGATTTGATTTTGTCTTTTGAGAAAATATAAGTAGGCACTCGCAGAACCTCGGCTGTAAGCCACAGCCGATAATCTGGCATGGTATGCTGGAATCTCGAAACGCTCAGACTTGCCTCCCATTGATCCGAATACAAAGATAAACAATGGTGGCAGCCTGTCCAATTTGTATGCCACATTTGTAGGAATCGGGGATTACACAATAACCCCAGAAAAGGCAAATATTACCAAGCCAGATTGCCTTCTGTCCCATTTTGTACGGGTGAAATGAAGCATAGTACAGTAGGTGCATGCCCTTGCATGCTACACGATGGATTGTCTAGTTGGATATACACATCATCCATCCAGCTGCCATTAACAAATTGGAGCACTCCAAAGTTGTTCCTCTTGTAACGAACCGTTCGCAAAAGGCCAATCCAGTAAAATTTGGCGATTATACGCGTCATCCGATGTGTAGCGGTTTACCTGGAGCTGCAGGGAATTCCAAAATCTTTCTTTCCTCCCCTGCAGGATTAATTTTCAGAATTCCTGGATAGTTTGTTGTTGAGAATATCGTCAAAGTAAAACCATGAGTAAACCCAAGTAAAGACAACAAACGTTCACAGAAACTGTTCCTGGATTTCTTGTTTCTTTTTATAAAATGCGGCTTTTGTTCAGATAATCGCCATGGCATGCTAGAATCCCAGACTTGCCTCCTGTGCCAAATATAATGGTGGTAGCCTAACAATCTCTCGTAGTTCTCATTTGCGCCTAACAAAAGGATGAAGGTCTAGAATTGTGGGTAATACAATATCCAATTGCCCCCAATAGGGGGAATTTGGAACATGAAATTCCAGTACCCTTTGTCCCTCTTTGTTACAAGGCAATTTAAGCATATGATGCATGCACTGTGCACACTACACAATGGAGTGTCAGATTATGTTTGCAAGTCTGCAGCGGGCATCCCTTGACATTTAAAAAAGAAAAAGGTCTTTATCAAACTTTCGTTTGTATAGATACATGTCTGTCAGCGTTAACTGGTTAACTCTTTCATGCGCCGACTGGTCCGCTAGTGACTGGTTTAAACACCTTCTGGAAAATAGTTGTAAAACAAAGAATAAAGATCGCACGGCCACACAGTTTCAGAATGGGAAAGAGGACTCTTGAGAGTGCTATTGTGACCTGTTTTTTGTAGGGTCACCATTTTCAAAAAACGAATAAACAATTATTAATAATAATAATAACAAGTTCTTATATAGCGCATTTTACAATAAACGTATCAATGCGCTTTACATAAGTGCCCTGGTCATTGGGCCAATAACAGTCCCTTAATCTTTCTCAGCTCCCTGGGAAGTATACAGCCCCGAGCTGCCGTGGCGCTCCGAAGGCTTTTTCAAACACAATATCAACCTCTACCCTCGCAGGTACCCATGTATACCCCTGGGTGAAGAGAAGCAATTATAGTTAAGTGTCTTGCTCAAGGACACAAGTGTCATGACCGGGATTCGAACCCACACCCTGATGACTTAAACACCAGAACTTGAATTCGATGCTCTTAACCCGCTCGGCCACAACACCCTATAGTTGTGTCCATATGATCAATAAATCACTAAAATAAATGGTGCATGAAAGGGTTAACATCCCCCCCAGTTCAATACCCCCTTTTCAGTGACAATATTTTAAAAGAAAACATAAGAACCAAACAAACAATTTACTTAATCTTTATTCTGTGTCTTTGATTTCCGCAGCCTGATCCGTTTGACATTAGCATGAAGTTGTTTCATTGTGAGGATCCGGTTCGGATCCACCTCGTCATTGACGGAGTTAATGAGTATCATCAGGAGTACGATGTCTACGACGATGAAACAATTAGTATCAGTATGTTCTCTTTTCATTTCAAAAACCAACATTTTTCTTGTTTGCCCCAATCAAGGCTAAAAGCCATTATTAGTGAGCGGCTTCAGCTTGGGGGAGCTGAAGTTAGGAATTGATTCCTCTTAAGACAGTCTAGATTGTAGGATGACCAGAAACATGTTCCAGGCAAGGAGTTCCAAAGAGATGCAGTACGTGGAATAAAGCTTTTGGAATCGCACTTTGTTCTACATCTCAGCAAAGCTAGAGTTTGTCATGAGAACAAGCAAAAAGCCTGATTCCACGCTCAAACATCCTATATAATGTCCCATTCGAAGGACAAAGCAATTATGGTAAAGTATCTTACTCAAAGACACAAGTGCCAAGACCGGGTCTCGATTCCACACTCTGCTGATCAGAAACACCAGAGCTTGAGTCCGGTGCTCTTAACTGCTCGGCCAAGACACATACCTTTATGTTGAATTATCCAAATGACGATTTTGTCATTCAAGGCCCACTTTCACAAAGCTAGTAAAATTATACAAAGCACAGAAATATGGCGCTTTGACTGAAACCAGGGGATCAGGTTAAAACAATGGTCTCTTCATATTTGAAAAACAAAATTGCAATCCCTTAAGGTGATCCCCTGGCTGCCGCTTCCCAGGTTGTATCGTAAACTTGGGTGTGATCCCTGGCTACACGGCAGCTAACGGTTGTATGGCTTTTGACTGGCACCCCGAACAAAGATATTGACAAAAAAGGGAGATTGCCAACAAAGGGCTAGATAGCTCAGTTGGTAAACCGGAGGACGTTAGTTCAAATCCCGCTCTAGTAAATTTTTCTTTGTCCAACCCCAAATTATCTTAAAATTTACTCAGTCAGTTTCCCTTGTGGTTTTTATAGCTTGAGATTCCTTTTTAAATAGGATGACCCAAAACAAGATTCTGCTGTACCCTTGGTCATCACTTTCCTCTTTCATAATTTCAGATGAAATCATGCATGACACGTCTCTGAAGTTCCACTTTGTGAAGAGAGAAAGTGACAAAGTGGAGTTAGCGTTGGTGCTAAAGATACAGGCCTCTACAACCGATGAGCCCATACATCTTATCGAAGATCGTGATGTACCCGTTGGTCCATGTTGTAAGTTATAAGATTACGCAAGATAGGTTTTTATTGCCTCTCGTTATGAAAAACACAGATATTTTAATTCTGGCTAAATATTTGCTACAAATGAAAAAATAAACCATACAAAGAATAATTATAAAGCTATGAATAATTTATAAAACAGTCATTTGCACTTTTTAAAACACAGAATACATTAAACTATGGACAACAATTAAAAACATCTAACGAGCGTATTGTTTAATGGAGTATTGAAAAGCACATAAGTACTTTAAAAAGTAATAGGTTATTTATGAGATTCCCTGACAATGTCAATGAAATATTCAGTTTACAGTTTTTATAATAGACTGCAAGTCTTGCGCATATTTGAACTTCCGGGACCATTGTGGTCCCAACCATATGGAGTGTTACGTGGGCCGGATTTTGTTTTGTAAATTATTTCAGTTTAACGTAGTTTATGACCATGAAAATTATATATGATGTTGGGAATGTAATACTAAGTGATAAACAATATGAAAGTAAAACCAATTCAACAAAATATCGAAGAAATCCCGAGAATAAGACTTGATCTCCGTTTCCGATTACTTGTAAAAAATTAAGAATGCTGCCCAACTGACGGGCATGTTGTCATTAAACCTATGTGATAGACACACACATTTGGGCGTGATTTGCAAATAGGGTTTCTAACAATAAGCATCCTCGTCCCAAGTTTTAATTTTGTTTCAATGTTAATTTGAACGAATTATTTGTATTATACCAAAATTGCTATGAGTATTCTTATTTTCAAGAATTTAAAAAGAAGATTGATTTATTATTATTATTATTATTATTTATTTCATAGAAAAATATGGTATTGGTTCGAGTCTTGTTTTCGATTTGGAGACTTGCACAGTCTATGGTGCATAGAGTTTCAATTTCTCTGTTAAAATGGATAAATTTAAAGGCAACATTTTCAAGAACCACATTTAACAGAAGCTTACATATAAACTATCATTGAAGTTGCTGAGGAAAAAAAACACACAACATTTTGTTCTTTTATTATGGGTTTTTTTATGTTGAGGAGAATCTAGACTTGATATGTAAGCTACCATGAACCTTCCCTACTCTTCATTGTTCTCTTTATTTAGCCACGTCTACCCCAGCAGGAAACCCAACTTCAACAGTCATAATGACCACCAAGCAAATGGGCCCGAAGACTGGAACACCCAAAACAACACCCAAAACAAAAGGTGTGAAAAAACAAAATCAATACTCAGATTTTTTTGTTTTTTATATTATCTTGTTTAACCAGGGTAGCCTCATCAGTTATCAAAGAACTGTTCTCCCTGGGGGGCCTGAGGTCACATGGAAAAATATACATAATTACAGAGAACAATAAAACAAAAATAAATAACAGTTTGCACAAAAAGGACACCAAACATTAACAAATAACCCAAATCACGTATTCAAAACAAATTGAATGGCGTCACTGAAAAACAGCAAAGTTTATTGATGATGAAAAACTACAAACAAAGTCAGCGCACGACTGATCAGCAACTTGGAAAAGACTTTTTGTTCTTTTCTGAAGTAAAAAGTAATTTTACGGGAGGCACCTGACCATTGTCATTGGCTGAATAATTTTCATGACTGCCATTTTTAAAACATTTGCAACATTTATAAATTTCTTCTCAGAGGTCTGAGCTCAGAGGAAGAAAATCACAGGATGGTTAGAGGAAAAGTTTATTCTCACAGGAACAAAGTTTTATACTTTTCTCTTGAGTTTTACAGATGTAACAAATGTTTTAATTGAGAAGTAGGAAATAAGCCCAAATTGGGAAAACCACAGTTGTTTTCATTGATACGTTCCATTCAGGTCAACAACACAAATGTGTTTATCCTGCCCTGTTTTGTTCTTTTTCTGATCCCTTTTTAATGGATTGAGATTTGTCTGGTCATGTTTATCAAATGTTTTTCTTTACTCCTTTTTATGACCATTTTTAATGAACCTCTGTATAGTGCAATTTTATTTTACATTTATGCTCTTTTCCTTGTTTGTTGTCAATTTGTTATTTATTTTTTGGGATTGTGTTTATCTATTATTAATTGATTTGTACTTTATTCCTTTCTTTCTTTATAACCCTTGTTTATGTATCACTGTATAGTACAATTCAATTGTTCACGTTTTTATTTGTATGAAAGAAACCAATAATAATAACTTACACGCTCATTTTCAAAGTGGAACGTCTTCAGCAAAAAGGCATTTGCATAGGCTAACAGTGTAGAGGAGTTGTTAGTGTTTGTTTATAAACTCAAACAGTTTGACCCGTGAAAATCAGAATAAACTGAGCTAAATCTTACCTCAAACAATTCAGTCTGTTTGTGGTAAAGTGTTTTAATTTGTTATTTTAAATTGTACTTGTTTACAAATGTGTTGAACATAACTAGTAATGAAAATATGTTGTTTCATTTAAAAGAACAGACGACAAAATATTGCCTAAAACATGGAATAATCATTCATGGTTACTGCAAAATGATTTGTCGGACAGATCGAAGCGAACATGCGCACAGCTTCCAAACTATTAGCATGATGCAAATTTTATAAATGGTAGCGCAAACGTTCGCATGAGTGAAATGCACACCCCATGTTTGCATTGAATGTGACCCATTCTCAACTTTTTGTTAACAACGAAATGTAAGTTATGAGCGCATTTATAATAAACTACTTCTTAAAATGAAATTTATAGATTTATTTCACTAATTCTTTACCTATAATACTTTACTAAAACTTTGTTATTTTTTTAAACTCTGTGTATAGTGACAACGAAGAAACCACATGATAAGATCACAAAGGATCCTGAGAATGCTAAACATGATGCTAAGAAAGTTCCACAGAAGAACCAACAATCCAACGCTGGTAGGTCAGCTTATCACCTTTGTCCTTAAAGCTGTGAATGGCTGTGTCCAGGGCCCAATTTCATAAAACATGTAAGCAGAAATAGGTTACCAGCCAAAATACCATACAGTTTACATTGCTGTGACTGGTACCCCACTCAATTCTTGCTTAGCAAAGATATTTGCTAAGCAGACTTATCTGCTTAGCAGCTTTATGAAATTTGGCCCTGTCCTGTTTGTAAGTGTGATGTAATTCCACTGTAAGCCACGCTCACTTCACACAAACTGGCTCCACTGATTACCAGAAGCTCATAGGAGTTGCATTGAGCTAGTGTAGTAGTCCTGTGATGATTTGTGCAAGAAATGTTTATTAAAGGAACATTACAGAATTGGTTTTTGCTAACAAAACAGTTGCTGGCAGTGTAAGCACTTTATATAATCCACCATATACATAAACTGACAAACCTGTAGAAGTTTGAGATCGATCGGCCATATGGGTCACGAGAAAATAGTGAAAAACCGATTGCACATTTGCATGTGTTATACAATGCATGAATAAAACGCTCATGAGCGATAAACTCCAATCGGAAATTAGTTTTATTTATTTCTCATCAAATATGGCATTTCAGACAGAAATATTTCTAGGGATGTTTTCTACTATCATCATCATTAGACCGTGCAAGTTTTATGTAAATCTGTGATATTAAAGAAAATTTTAATTACCAGTTCTGTAACGTTCCTTTAAAGGGTGTGTACACCATTGGTAATTGCCAAAGACCTGTATCCAAACTCGATGTGACGCAACATATACATGAAATAACAAACCTGTGAAAGTTTAAGCTAAATCGGTCTTGGGAGTCATGAGAAAACAGTGAAAAAAAACCTTATGTGTTTTAACTTTTTTTCAAACATCGGAATTTATCCTGCAGGATAAATACTATTAATTTACTCATTTCTTAAAAATTATGGCATTTCAAGCAAAACTATTTCAAGGGAAGTTTTCTACCATGACCATGTTTATACCATGTGAGTTATGTGCAAATCTGTGAGCATTCATATTTTCATTCTTACCAATGTTGTACACACCCTTTAACTGGACTTGGCTTTTACATACCTTCTTAAAGATTAAGGTCTTCTCAGAATTGAAAGTTCCTGTGAAAAGAAATGCTTTTGAACGATTAAAGGGAGGGTATGCCTTTGGTAATTACTCGAAAAATTTATGACCATAAAAACTTACTTGGTAAAGAGCCCTGGAGAGCTGTTGATATTCTAAAACATTGTTAGAAACGACACCCTTTAAAGTTATGTAATTTTAGAGAGGGGGTACATGTAATTTTTCACCCAAAAATTTGAATCTGAGATTCTGAAAGCACACAATATGGTTTTTCCTCTCATTATGTTCCTGCAACTTTGATGACCAATTGAGCCCAAATTTTCACAGGTTTGTTATTTTATGCATATGTTGGGATACACGAAGTGAGAATACTAATTGTCTTTGACACCAAAAGTATACCCTGCCTTTAAATAGGTGATTTTTGTGTGAAATAACACAAAACCTATGCCAGCTTTGGATCCGGAAGTAGAATGTGGTCATGCAGCAGGTACTTACAGGGCCCAATTTCATAGAGCTGCTAAGCACAACAATTTGCTTAGCATGAAATTTCTTCCTTGATAAAAACAGGATTACCAACAAAATTTCCACGTGATTTTTAGGATAAGCAAACAACAGCTGAATACCAGTAACAAGCAATATGCAACACATGGAAATTTGGTTGGTAATCCTGTTTTTATCAAGGAAGAAATTTCATGCTAAGCAAATTGTTGTGCTTAGCAGCTCTATGAAATTGGGCCCTGAAGTGATGCACTGACTTACCAACTGGATAAGGTTGCACCACACTAACTGGTCAACTTTTCTTTCTTTTTTAAATTGTCTCGGGTCATTTGAAATTACATGAATGTTGAAGAGAAGGACTGTTAGGCGTTCTGGCCATGGCTACTAACGAAGCTGTCAATTGGAACAAGGGCTTTTTCACATAGGAAGCTGAACACCAAAATGGCACAACCAAGATATATCATGGGTGATGATAACAGGGGCCAATTTCATAAAGCTGTTTAAACACAATAAGCTGAGCACAACAAAATTACGCTTACCAGAATAAGGTTACCAGCCAAAACACCATGTCACATGTACAATTTGTGACTGGTATCCTGCTTATTTTTGCTTAGCATACAATCGTTAAGCATAATTTTCTACTTAAGCAGCTCTATGAAAATGGGCCCAGGTGTATTGGGTCAATGCCTCTGTACTGCCAAAGCTAGAGGCAACCTGGCACTAGACTATCAAAATATCAAAGCTGCTTTCAAGAAAACATCATTCAAATGATTAATCCTCTTCAAAAACAGCTACAATTGACCCTGAATTACGGAATCGTTGCCAAGACTTGACTGATGGAGATAGATTAAACGCATTACTTATGTTTTCTTCTTGCAGCGACCATCGGAATTGGGGTTGGAGTTGCAGTTTTGATCGCTGTTGTTGTGATCATTCTTGTTGGTGTGTGGTACCATCGTCGTAATCGCCAATCCTCTGACCATTTGGCTTTAATGGAGAATTCTTCAGCACCCATTTAGACTGGGTACCAGACAACAGGAGGAGGTCAGCGACATCCTAGATCTACCTTTTTTTCCCATTCCAACAGAAGACAATTCTAGAACCGGACTTCATGAATCTCTTAACCCTTCAACTCGAGCCTATGTAAAATCGGTCTCCGGTGACCGATGCAATAAATAAAATATGAAATCGAAAAAAGACTGCACTTTTTTTCAAAAGCCTTGTGGGACGTAAAAAATTAGATACAAATGTAGCCGTACATGTAAGCTTTATAGTGGAGTGGTGTATAATGTTAACCGGTTTATAAGATGTAAACCAGTCGTTTTAATAAATAACCTGAGCACATGATGCAAAATTGCCAAAAAAGGGGTTGAGTATAAAGTGTTAAGGACACCCAAAAAAATTGCTTAGCAAAAACAGGTTACCAGCCAAAATGGCTCGTATTGTACACTGCTTGTGACTAGTACCCCACTTATTTTTGCTTAGCAAATTAATCTGTTAAGCACGTTTTTCTGCTTAATTATTAAACAGGGGTGACCCTATCAGTTTTATTCCTTCTTTACCATCTTTGCAAGGTCAACTAGACCTTTCAAAACTCCATAATAGTACTTTAATTTTTTAGTATAGATGTTGACTGACTTCCATGTAAAAGGAACATTTTTAAAGAATGTTTTTGTGTGTTGTAAGGTTGTATATTCCTCCGTCAATCAATATTTGTATATTCTATAAGATCTACACAGGGATTAACGGCGGATTGAAATGTTGTATTGTGAAAAGGTCAGTCAACCTTTACATAGGTCCGACCCGTTTCCAGTCCAACACAGAGATTTTTTTGCTTGATCATAGTTTACTTTTTTTTACTTTTAAGTACATTATTGAGAATAACTTGTTCAGGAGAACAGCCATTTAATCTTTTCTGGAAGAACGAAGGGTTCTGGGACTTATTCGGTTCTGAGAAGAACCGGAAGTGAGATAAGTATCAGCTAGACTCATCATTATGAGCAGTGCTCTGTCCTTTCTTGAAGACAACAGATCACACTGTTTGAAACTTCCAGACTAGTCTCATCTCTGGTTCTTAGAACACCAACTTCTTTCAAGAAAAGATTCTTACATGATTGTCCCTCATAAACTAGTTTAACTCTTACCATTAATTACCCTGCAAAGCTTAAAATCTTACTCGAATACATTATTGAAATGACAATAAACTTGTCTCTCGTCAGTCTTTCTTTTTATTTCAGATTTTTTTATTATTTTATGAATATGTGCCTCCAATTAAACATTAATCTTCAGCTGACTTATTACATCTATAAATAATAAACAAATATTGGATGCATATGAGTGCATTGTTGCAGAATATAATCACAAGGTGAAATCTAGACTATTTCATTTCAGGAGGCGAAGCCGAGTGAAATTGAAAAGCCATTTCGTTTGTGCATTGGTGCAGAATAAATCAATTGGTGAAATGGAACAGTCCAGATTTTAACAATGCATGTATTGTTTGTGTAATGTGTCACATGTTTACCATGGACTTTGACATTTTTGTTGTAAGAAGGTGTTATACATTTTAGGATTAAAAGTCATGAGGCTGATTACTAGCGTTTGTTTTTTTAATAAACATTAAATGCAATTATAATGAGTTAGTTTGGCAAATAGTTGTACTGAGTAGTTTATACTGGAAGCTATAAAGTAAATAATTTGGTTTTAGTGGGTTCTTAGTTGTTATTGACCCACTGCACTCGTTTCTCTCACGGCTACTGCCTGCCACGCTCACCATTTTGGAGTCAAATTGCACGAACAAATTATGGTAAACATGTGACTGCTGCTTTGCCTAAAGTGTGCACTACAAAGCATACTGGTTCATTGACTCCAAAAATGGTTCAACCAAGATTAGTGTAATGATGACGTCAGGTGAATTGGGTCAATACAAATAATTTTGCAACACAGACCTCTTTCTTATAATATGTATATGTTGTTTTTGTTCTTTTCGGAGAAGATGGTTCTTTTATCTTCAGTTTGGAAGATTTGCTTTATTTCTTGCAATAGAAAGTTCTCAATATATTGATTATATTAATGTTATATTAGTTACACCATTTTTGGATTTGACTCACCTTAATTGACTAAAATAATGTCACATGTCACGCAACCACTTCCAGGGCCCAATTTCATAAAGCATGTAAGCACAAAAACTTGCTAAGCACAGGAAAATCTTGCTTAACATAAACTGGTTACCAGCCAAAATTCCATAAACTTTTCATTGTTGCAACTGGTGCCCCACTAATTTTTTGCTTGGCAAAGAAATTTGCTAAGTAGTATTTTCTGCTTAACAGCTTTATGAAGTTGGGCCCAGATCATGGAAAGGGCCTATTCTTCAAAAAAAGATCTGGGCCCAATTTCATAGAGCTGTTGAAGCAGAAAATATTGCTAAACAATTTTGTGCTAAGCGGAAATAAGCAGGATACCAGTCACAAATTGTACATGTGGCATGGTAGTTTGGCTGGTAACCTTATTCTGGTAAGCATACTTTTTGTGCTTAAGCATCTCTATGAAATTGGGCGCTGCTGCCAATGGCAATAGCCATAGCCAAACTCACTCCTAAAACAAGTTAGTAGTTAGCAATTGTAAGCCAGTCCAACATGCCCTTTTCAATCGTGAGCCAGTCCAACATGATGTTGTTCTCATGCCATTTTCATGTAAAAATCCTGGTGCTGGTCTCCGACAGTGGTATCTGCTGAGGCAAGTCTGGCGCTGTCAAAATTTGCGGCTGTGGCAGTCGCTAAAGGCAAATTATTCTTCAACGCACATTAATGTTGTGATCCAGCCACAGTCGCTAAGGGCATATTATGCATCAACGCACATTAATGTTGTGATCCAGCCACAGTCGCTAAAGGCAGATTATGCTTCAATGCACATTAATGTTGTGATCCAGCCACAGTCGCTAAGGGCATATTATGCATCAACACACATTAATGTTGTGATCCAGTCACAGTCGCTAAGCGCAGATTACGCTTCAACGCACATTAATGTTGTGATCCAGCCAGAGTCGCTAAGGGCATATTGTGCATCAACACACATTAATGTTGTTAATAAGGGCAGATTATGCATCAACACACATTAATGTTGTGATCCAGCCACAGTTGCTAAGGGCAGATTATGCTTCAATGCACATTAATGTTGTTATCCAGTCACAGTCGCTAAAGGCAGATTATGCTTCAACGAACATTAATGTTGTCATCCAGTCACAGTCGCTAAGCCCATATTACGCTTCAACGCACATTAATGTTGTGATCCAGTCACAGTCGCCAAAGGCAGATTATGCTTCAACGCACATTCATGTTGTGATCCAGTTGGAAATGGTCTCTTTCCTAGTTTTTTTTCCAAATTTGGCTCGGACTTCATCTCTTGCTCTGAGCTCTGTTTGATATTGGAAACACTGTGCAAAATGTACACTGCTCCAAAATTGGCTCCTAGCGGTCACTTATCATTGCTGTAGCCCCCTCTATGGTTTAAAACAATGCAACTGGATGATGACCGTACACAGTGATTTAAAACATTGGACATCTTTAGTCCACATTTGAACAATATTAGGGTAAAAACCATTGACTTTCCAAATTGTTACGGTTCAAATTATTTTACACTGAGAAGAACTGCTTGCAATCGTTAGTACTGTAATGTTCAGTGTAGCTTTTATTTACTCAGAACCCTTTAGTTTATTTTTTGTATAAATTATTGAAAAGCTGTATCGAAGTCATGCAAAAAAAATGTATTTTAGTTCAGTAGGCCTATAACATTAATTATTTTATTCATATGTAGTACTGTACGAGTTTAAATAATGAAAGTGATTTACATGTATCTACTAATGATAACTTTAACCAGAACTACCCTCAATAGTCTACGGACATTGTTCCTTATTGTGCCCTAATTTGATTGATTCAGTACTAACTTCTATACATTCTAGCCAGGTGCACCAATCTTTATAATCATAGTTCAAGTGTTTGGATGTTGAGTAAACAGAACGCTGAAGGATTTGGAAGAGTAAGGATTTTGATGAATATGGGAAGAGTTTAGGATGTTGATGAATACGGGAAGAATGTGTTGAGGTAGTCTTAGAGAGGAGAAGAAAATATATTGTATATATTTACTGTTAGTTTGGATTTTATTTGAAACCTCACATTTAATTGTAAAATCTGTACAGGAAAATTCCTTATTTTTGTTTAGAGGGATCAGAAACAGTTCTATGCAGGTTAAAAGCTTCTGCCTTTTAAAAAGTTGCCGGTAGAAATTGAGATCGTCCATGGTTTGGTTGAAATTGTTTCTGAAGTAGCTTTGTGTCTCCCCCACTACTTTGATTTGTTGCCGTAAAAGACTATGGAGTCATAATGCTGCCTGCTGTGTTTTTGCACAATTTGCCATTGTTTCACTTAACACAAAACACACTTTATGTGTCTAAACTATGTTTAATTGAAGAATATGTTTAGAATGTATTTCAGAAAGCTTTTCTTTTTTAAGTAGCGTTTCCTCTGTAAGTAACATTATGTTTTAAGTTTAGAAATAGGGTCTTTAAACTTGCTTTCGTGTTATTCCTTTAATGTTGAATAAAATGCTATTGTATTTCTGTGGTACAACAATTTGCTTTAAGTAGACTATTTAATGTGATGACGGGGCAAGGAAAGTTGGGCAGTCAGATTTGAAACCTTATTCAAACAGCCATTTTAGTGTTGATTGTTGCACAAGTTGCCGTGACAACAAGTTGTGATCCTGTATTGGCTGAGTCATCAGGGTGTGGGTTCGAATCCAGGTCATGACACTTGTGTCCTTGAGAAAGACGCTTAACTATAATTGCTTCTCATCACCCAGGGGTAAATGGGTACCTGTGAGGGCAGAGATGGTTCTTGTGATTGATTTAGCTTAGTGCGCTACACATTTGGCAGCACAGGCTGTATACTCCCCAGGGAGCTGAGATTGTTTAAGGATTGAAATGTATGGCCCTGTGGACCAGGGTTAATAATGTTCAAAGCGCGATGATCATTCTTTGGAATTGGGCTATATAAGAGTCAATATTATTACTATCATTATTGTAAAGTGACAAAATCAACAAAGACAAATTTCTGTAGAGAGAACTTAAGAAAGGAGAATGAACAACATGAGAGGCTTTATCACACATAGACACATTGGGATCTTTTCCTTGTAAAACTACCCACACACGACTGACCTTTCTAAGTGACTCACTTCCAGACTGAGCCAGACTTTCCTTACGACCTTTCCACTTACTACTTTCTTGGGACAGTACTCTGCCACCTTGGTAAGTATTCTGATTTAAACGTTTGTTCTTTCTCAGAAGAAACCACCACATTCTTATTGGCTTACTAATCTACATTTTATCCGAGTTGTAGAGTTCTTTAGGTAGAAATTACAGTCTCTCTAAGGAGAGTTAGAAGTGTAAAATTTGACGACAACTGTTGTACACTTTTGACTAAAGTAGGATTTGAGTGTGAAGCTATGATGAGTCAGGGGGGTAAGTTCACATCAGAACTGATTAGAGTTGTGTTTGATTTTATTCCAACGAGGTATCAATTGTTCATCATGAATCATACAACTAGAATTAAGGATTTTAATTGCACAATGCATACATGTTATCGGAGCTTAATTATCAATGTTCATTGTATTTTCTGTCATGAAAACACTCTTAGATAACCAAAACCTGTTTTAAATTAAAATAGAATCGGTGAATTCCTGAATTTGTCAAATTCTTACAGCGAACTAAGCTATCTCTGGTAGAGCTGGTTTGTTGGGTGCGATGATTCAATTAGGTGATTTGGTTGGCTCAGTGGTTTCTTTCCCTGTCTTTAACCTCTGTGAACCCTGGTTCGAATCCAACTACAGACCGGAGTCTTGCATGTAGATTGTTTTTTTCAGTCCCTATCTGATAGCGTGGGTTTTCCCCATTAGGGTTCTCCTCCCACATCTAAAACTTAACATCTCTGCTGGTTTTTTATTCATCCTGTAGTAGACCGTGCAAGTCTCGCGTGTATACAAACATTTTTGGGACCACTTTTGGTCCCACGCACGTTGCTTTAACGCGTGAAGGAAACAAACTCGTGCACTTTAACGGGTCCCGACATTCGAATGAGACTTGCACAGTCTATTGGAGCTAACTTTGCTGTTGGATGTGTAATAAAAAAATTCTTTTTTTTTTTATATCAACCACAGATAGATTCTGATGGATTTAACATGGCACTTTTCAAACCATGGCTTAGGCTCTGGCTTAGATAGGCTCCATCAGTCATATGAAAATGTGTGCTTTTGGTACAGGAATTCAAACAGGCTGACAGTGTGTAAGCCAGATCCAAAGCCTAAACCGTGGTGTCTAAAATAGCCTGTGGTTACGCTTAATGTTGTGCAGCCATCTTGTATGGCTTCTATTTTATAAAGGTATTATACAGGATTGGTAAGGTTAAAAAACATCATTGTTTAAATTTAGTCTGAAAGCTAACTGAATTTGACGTTCATACGAGAACCATTTTTTGTGTGAAATATTTTCCTCTGAAATGAAGTCCTAATCAAGAAACCTGTATCTTAAAACCTAAAATTACGCAACAGCTGATTTTGGTTTTTACAACTAAAATTAAGGACAATGTGTTTACATGCTGAAAATTGTACATGGTTTTTTCACTTTTTTTCTCCTGACTCAAACAACGGATTAAGCCCAAATTTTCACATGTTTTTTAATTTCATGTACATGGTTGATCACACTAAACATGAACACTGTCTGCGACTATTTTGTCAGCTCTACCAATCCTGTATAAAACCTTTAATGGAAGCAAACTGAGGCTAGATGGGAAAGTAGTCGGAGTCCTTTTTCGCATATTGAGATTCAGTGTTCATTATTATTAATGCACATGGGGGACATGACAAGATGGTGACGGCATGAAGAAGGGCTTTTAACCACAGATCCCTGAATTACTGTAAGGCTACCGTAAATTGAGTTGTAGCTTCTTATTGATGTTTCCCTCGTGATTAACTCAATAGGTACATCGGATAAGTAGTCATCATTTAAAGACGGAGTCTGTGGAATCATGTGAATTGATTCACTAAAGGAATATAACAAGAGACAGATTGAAACAACATCATGGCATCCCAGAGTCCTTGTCACTCAGTATCAAGTATAAGATCGTGGACTTTATTACTGATTGCTGGAGTTTACCTTACAGCCTTCATTCCAGTCTCAGGTTAGTCAATCATTTATTACCGATTTTAAACAAAACAAACCACTTTTTTATTCTCTTCTAAACTCTTAGTACGACCCTGTATGTTTCCCTGTATTTATTGTTTTCTTTCTTTCTTCATTTCGAACACTTGTAAGTTTGCAGCCTACTCATTGGATGTGTCGCCATTTCACGTGGGTCTTATTAACTCAATTATACCTTTATAGCTTTCACTTTACTTTCAAGTTAACCTTTTTGTGGTTAATTTTGTCCATTTTTCAAAACGGTAATGAGCATTAAAGTTTCACAGGTGTCTGTTTCTGTGTTGGTTTTGTTTTTGTTTTTTAAGGGGACGGGGTTTCGAGAAAATAGAATCAGCTGTTGCAAACTGCCTACCAAACAAAAGATAAATGACAACACAACACAACAGGCTTAAACAGGCATACTTGTTGTTTATGTGCGTTGTGTTGTCATTTAGCCTTCAAGAAAGACATTTCACCAAAAATACACTTTAAAAAAATTAATTTTGCACACTCCTATCGTATTAATATATTTGGTTTGCAGTAACACCATGTGTGTTTCTACTTGCCAGGTAGAGTTTGTTCTTAGAGAACTGTCTTGCTTAATTCTACTACCGCGGAGTAGATTGTTCGGGTGTTCGGGAGACTTCTCAGTTCTGAAAAGAACTGTCCTGTTTATTAACTATTACCTGGGCGGAAGGTATAGAAATAGGCTGGGACTACTATCGTATTGTATTGTATTTCTGCCAAGATCTTTAAACTGACATATTTTCATTGTCAATTTTATGTAGTTTTCATTGTTATGTTATAAATGAGCAACAATATGTAGTTGCCTGTGTGTCATGGCCGAGCGGTTAAGATCACCGAACTCAAGCTTTGGTGTTTTTGATCAGGTTCGAGTCCCAGTCGTGTGTTTGTGTCCTTGAGCAAAATGCTTTACCATAATCGCTTTGTCCTTTGGATGGGACATTAAGCCGTAGGTCCTGTGTACTAGGATTGGTAGTGCATGTAAATCGTGGAAGAGTAGGAGTTAACCCCGGTGTTTCTGGTTCACATAGCAAGCACCCTTGTTTACAGGTTTCCTCAGGCTTGAGAGCTACAGTGATTAAGTTCACTTATGAGGTTTCATTACCAAAAATGTATCATAATAATAATAATAATTGAATTGTGTTTTGACATTTTCTTTTCAGATTCTCAACCTGTCACAGAGCCTCATTGCCTAGCACTAGATAATCTTATTGATCATATTCTACGCAGCATGAGATCTTTGCCTGCAGCTACAGTCATCTGTGCTAAGATTCCTGGCTGTACTGGCATCAGATGCTCCTTCAGCATCCTGGTAAGACTGTGATAACTTTTAAGTTTTCTTTCTGTTCATAGTATTTATGCAGTGTAGCTTGGGGGTGGGGGGGGGGGGTGGGTCAGTGCCCCGGGCGCCACCATAGGGCAGAACCAAAACTAGGGTAACATTTAAGGGGGGCACAAGAGGGTGCATCATTTTTTCTATGGGGGGGGGCGCTTCTTGCCAATCAAAACTGTAGTTACTGTTTGCATTTTTCCTAAAACAAGTCCCTTTTCGATGCTCTCTTTATGTCATTTACTATTTTTTTGAAAGATAACCTGCCCTCGAAAAAAAAGAAATATACATTGTCTGCGTATAATGAAAAAAATTGTTGAAAAAACACTGTAACTACTACATAAAAGCTCATAAAACATAACTTTTTATTCAGGTAATTTTAAATCTCAAAAGTACAGATTTCAAATGGGGTGGGGCACGGACGTCAATTCGGGGGGGGGGGGCACATGCCCCTCTTAGTAACGCCACTGCAATAGCGAGGCGCAAAATTGACCAAGGGGGTTTTGGGGGTGTTTTTTGGTAAGCTTTGGTTGGGTGGGTGTGAGCTGTCATTATTGCTAATATCTCAAAATAATGCAAAGATTTTCAAAGACAAAGTGAGTATACAGGTGCCATCCTCTCACCGTGCCCCCGGGCGCCATGAACCCTAGTTATGCATCGATGTCCCTCATTTGATGATCTTGCTTTGAATAGGTGCATTTAACAAGAATTTACAATGATTTTTTGTTTGTAATATTTCTTTTACAATAAGGAAGATATGCATACCCATAAGTATAGGTCTAAAAAAAAATTCTTCATAAATGCAGGTTTCTTAAACACAGCCAAAACTCTCAATGGTTTTAATACTAGTGTAAGCGAAGACTCTGGCTTCAAAAGAACATCTGTTGAAGCGAATCTTGGCTTACATCAGATTGATTGCCCTAAAAACCACACTTGCAAAAAGCTCACACCTCCAAATACTGATTTCCAGATGACTAGAAATATGAACAAAATATTGTGGAATTGTGAAACTGACTTAGAATAAGATTCATATTCAAATTTCAAAGTTTAATCTTTTTTATGAGGGTCGCCCATAACATGGGCTACAAGAAAAGGGAGGAAGGCATACAGAAACATAACAAGAGAAAATCAGAAAGTAGATTATACCTAAGCTATTTTATTTATTTATTTTTATTTCTTGCATTGCCTGCAAGGTTCTTCCACTGAATATAATACCAATGTGCTAATTCAATATAATTTTTCCAGGCACCTTTGGTCTTCCAATTTTTATTTAAATTTTATTTATTTAAAAAAAAAAACCCGAAACATTATTGTGGGATAGTGAGTTTGCACATGATGGGTCTTCTCTCCGGAAAGATCTTTCCCAAGATAATTATACTGTTTCTACTGTCCTTTGTTTTGCTGGCATGTTAATCCAGAAGTCGCAGGTTCAAATCCCGCTCTAGTAATTTTTCTTTGTTCAACCCAAAATTATTTAAAATTTACCCAGTCAATTTCCCTTGTGGTTTATTACTTGATATTTTAAATAAAAAAGTTGCATCCCCTTAAGGTGATCCCTCTGCTGCCGCTTCCCAGTTTGTATCATAAACTTGGGTGTGATCCCTGGCTATACCATAGTTACGGGTTGTATGGCTTCTGACTGCCACCCTGAACAAAGATAATGACAAAACGGGTAGACGCCAACGTTAGAGCTTGATAGCTCAGGTGGTAGGGCGCCGGCATGTTAAACCAGAGGTCACAGGTTCAAGTCCCACTCTAGTCAAAAAAAATTTGTTCAACCCAAATTGTCCTCAGTTTCTCTTTCAAGACAGCATTGTGTAGCTTTTATATTGTTGTTTCTTTGTTTGTTTGCTTGTTACTTCTCTCATCTATTTACCACCTGGTGTTATTTAGCTTACTTGTCATTATTGTTTGTTAATTGTTCTCCAGTTGTCTTCCTTTCTCTGCACCTTGAACATCTATTTAAGATTGATTTGGCGCATAACAAATATTGATGATTATGAGTATATTTTTTAAAATTCGACCAATCATTTCTGAAAAGCTTAACAAACTTACCATGAAGTGGGAGTAAATCAGAATGGAAGTAAAAAAAAATGTCGAGCCTCTCGACAAATCGACTGTCCGATAGCCCGGGACAAGGTGAAATTTTGATAGCCTTTATGGGGTTGTTCAAATGTAATTCATTTGACATTTAGATGACTTTAAAAGAGATCTTACAAATGCTGAAGGATATTTATATTTCTTAGTGGGCGGCTAAATTAAGACTGCATCCTGGTCTTTCAGCAGTTGAGGTCAACCTGAAGGCCATTTGATATCTGTGTCACATATTTCTCTTTTCTGAAGTCATATGTCTATTTTGATTTTTGATGTCATTATTTTAAAGTCTATCCTTTCCTTTATTGTCATGCTTTTAAAATGTGAAAGGGAAGCTATAATCCACTTGCCTACCTTATGAAAATAAAAAAATCAATAATTTTTTTTTTTTACAATTTAACATTGGGGGGTTGCTCAGTATTTTCTAACTTCAGTTTATCTGTCATGTATTTCAGAACAAAATATTTTAAAACATTTTTTGCTTAGAGACTGTCAAAATCGGACAGTCGCTGTACATGTGTGACACAATCACCATGGGGAATGACAAAAACTAAATCATTACACTGTACTCCACAGCAAACCTTAAGGTGAACAGGGATAATGCGTCACTGGAAACCTATTTTAGGCTTTTGCTTAATGAAGTAATTTCCTATTTCAGTCGGTCTCCTAGAAACATTTCTCTACTGGGCTAAATCAACCACTTCCTCTCTTTAAAATGGCGGCTGTGTATGATTCGTACGACACAGAACAACTCTTTAAATCAAAACAAGGATCTGTACTTGTGAAATGGATTTTTATTATAAATCTAGATTTACAGCAATGTGTTCAAAATCACTGAGGAGTTTTAATGTTTCAAACATTTCGTTTTCCGACAACAGAAATTTGAACAAAAAATGTTCCACAACCTATATCCATTCTTGCACATTATGCAAACAAAAGTTAGGGCTGTCATTTTTTTTAACGCAAAACTGATTTGTTACTGTTGCTTGTTTGAATGCAGCTCTTCTATCTAACCAATTGCTGGTGATTTTGTTTTGAATAAAAAAGACAAATACAAAACAATATCCAGACTTCAGTTCAGAATTAATATCTTAATCTAAAGAATTTGTAATAAGAGCGGGGCTTTTTATTTATTTATTTTTATTTTTTTATTTTTCTGGTTTATTGATTTACTGCACTGGCGGCCAAGCAGGCTGAAAAATACATTTACAAATCGAACTTATTCTTATAGGAAAACATAGAATATATATAATTAGATTAAGAATAACTAGAACACTGCGCATGCAGCCTCTGGATTAATGTGCCGTACTTAAAGGATTTCTGAAAATTCAAAGCCAACACGGTCCCCTTTAGTTCAACAGGTTCACCTATAGCTTTACGTACAATTACTTTTCAGAAACCTTGGCAATTAACCTTAAACTCCAATTGCTATTCCTGATCCCAAGTTGTAATGGTCATTATCTCGTTAACTCCAGGGCCAGAATATAGGTATGAGCTTAAGGATGTACCCATGTGCCTCCCCAGCCCAGATGAGAATTCGTATTTTCATTCCTTCAAGTGGCATCAACTTTAGTCAGATGATTACACATGGAACTACTATTGCTTTACCTGGTAAGATTGATCCATTCTACTTAGGATACACTTTTAAAATGGTGGGAGGGGCGAGTTTCAAAGTCATAATACAACACTTCCATGTGCCACAAAAATGCCCTAGTCTCATCATTTGTTATGGAGTAATTATGTTTTAATATCTTGGTAGAAAGGGGGCAGAATAAGTACCTTTTCAAAGGTGAGGGGGTGGGGGAAATGGTCCCCCTTCATCTGTGGATGCTGACTTTAACTCAGATTTTTTTAAAGTTTCGGGCCATTTCTGATTATTTGGTCTTCTGCCATAAAACTAACAATTTATTCAAATCTTTACAACAAGCTTAGGTTTTTTTTTCTCTGATTCTAAAAACAAATTCAATACAATGTTGTTGCTTTTTGTTTCACCAAATCACTCTAAAAATATGAAGTCCCAAGTATCTTCTTCCACTTCTCCAGGATTCCAGTACAGTCCCTTCCCAGGAATTAAGGTCCAAGCCCAGGTTGCCGTCCATTTTGACAAGGTACCTGAGGGACTTCGCATTGGGGTAAGATTTTTGGAACCTACTTTTATTGATCTGCTCATAACAAAATAGTTACAACACATTTAAATTTGGATGCAAAAAATTGGAGGAAAGTAATTGGAATTATGTTAATTTCATCAAATTTTTACTATTTTTAGCTGAACTTTTTAACTTATTTATCCATGTTGACTGGTTTGGTCTACCCTGGATAACAAGAGGAAATAAATTAATACAAAAGTTAATATGTTAACTTGTTAACTTTAAGGTTTAATTGATTGTATTTTTAGATGCAACATTTGATTTATTTTTCGTTTGACTGAGTAGGCTTACCCTTGGTAATACATTAATAGACGAATCAAATTACCCTTTTGGATGATATTCTTTTTCTGCAATGTTGATTAATTTGTCAGTGATTCAAACTCTTAGTTTTTAACAACTCCATTTATCAATCTTAAGAAAGATAAACAAAGTTTCTTCAACATTTTCTAAGCAACTTAAAGCATACTTAAAGGCACTTTACAATTGGTTAATTACTTAAAATGTATATTAGCATAAAAACTTACTTGGTAATGAGCAACAGAGAGCTGTTGATAGTATAAAACATTGTAGGAAACGACTCCCTCTGAAGTAACGTAGTTTTTGAGAAAGAGGTAATTTCTCACTAGAATATATGAATCTGAGAAAGACTTCAGGCCTGAAGCCTTTCTCAGGCATCTGAAAGCACACAAATTTGTGCAACAAGGGTGTTTTTTCTTTCATTAGTTTCTTGTAACTTCGATGACCAATTGAGCTCAAATTTTTACAGGTTTGTTACTTATGCATTGGGATACACCTAGTGAGATTATTGGGATCTGTCAATTACCAAAAGTATAGACTACCTTTAACACGTTGACTGCCGCCTACGAGTATATTCGTAGTAACAGGTGTAAAGGATTCTGCCACTACGAGTATACTCGTAGAGAATGAAATGCTTTTGTATAGTGATTTGAATACACTGGCATCACTGAGAACGCAACGAATACGCTTCTGGCAGTGGTGAGCACACATCGTTAGAATTTGTATGCTACAACATGTAGACAAAAAAAAAATACCTATTTGGTATGCACGCATGCGCACCACACTTGGATGCTTGGCAAATGGGAACGCCCCTGCGAATTTATGAACGGCAGTCAACGTGTTAAAGGTCAATCTGTCCTGATAAAGTGTTTGTTTCTTGTTGTTTTTTTAATTTTCCTTCTAGATATGGTTCCAAGCAAGAGGTTTTGGCACAGGAATCAACTGGCCAGTTCTACCTGATTATACTGTAGTGTTCCCACCTTGCTCAACAGGTTAGATTCTTATCAGCTCAGCTAAACCAAAATTCACTTAATTGAGACTAAAAAACCTATCGTGTTGTGTCGTGGCCGAGGGCTTAAGAGCACCAGACTCAAGCTCTGTTGTTTCTGATCAGCAGAGTGTGGGTTCGAGTCCCGGTTGTGGCACTTGTGTCCTTTAGCAAGATACTTTACCATAATTGCTTTGTCCTTTGGATGGGACATTAAGCCATAGGTCCTGTGTACTAGAATTGGTAGTGCACGTAAAGGAACCCAGAACACTTATAATGAAAGACTAAGGGTTTACCCCGGTGTTTCTGGTTCACATAACAAGCACCCTTGTTTACGGGTTTCCTCAGGCTTGCGAGCTACAGTGATTAAGTTCACTTATTAGGCATCCTTGGTTTTATTACCAGAAATATATAATAATAATAATAATACAAATAATAAACCAATTCTCTCAAGTGCAATTATAAATCACATCCTCATTAGGAGGGGCAAGTTTCGATCGGGTAAAAGTAGATTGAAATTGGAATAGTTTGGATGATAATGACCGAGCAACACCAACAAAGGTAATTGTCGTTGTTAACTACATGGTTACAATGTTCATACTTTCAGATGAAAAGGTGGCATAAGGTGTAACAAATTACTTTGTCCTATTGATATTTTTAATGGATACATATTTAAAAGGCAGGTCCAGAATTTCACAATGTCTAACATGAATTCTTGCTCAATGTAGTTCTCATGGGCTTCTTGGAGCTAAATGAACTTCCCCTGTGAAAGTCTCACATGTATTTTCAACATTTTTTTTACCACTTTGGTCCAACATACATTGCTTTAATGCATGAAAGATACAAACTCGCTCACTTTAAAGGGTCAAATGTTCAACTACGTGTTTGACTTGCTCTATTACGGCCCAGCTGTTATTGCTATCAATCGCCCGCACACAGTTTTGCTTTAGAAAAGTGCAAATAAAATCAGCTTAGAAAGGGAACCCTTGGAAATGCAAACCCATCTCCCTACCACCTCTTGTATTCTTATTCATGGTAAAAAATCTCTTTGTTTTGTTCCTAGCAATTCCAGCAACCGTGCCCCCTCCTACCAGTCAGTGTGGTAAGATGGATGCCCTGATAGCTAGCATAACAACCCCTCCTGGCTTCACCTGTAGTCTCTTCCCAGACTGTCTTGGTTTCCATTGCTTCGGATCCATCAATGCCATCATCCTGGTTCGTTACTTCTTTGTCATGAGAAATCAAATTCTGTTTGGAAATACTTTTCCATATCTGTATCTGTATCTTTACCCGTACAATCACCCATAGGGTTGTTGCCATACATGGTCAGAGTCAGGTGTGCAGTAGTTTCATATTTGGGTGGGCCTTTGAAGATAGATTTTCCATGTTTAGGTACCATGTTTTTGTACCATGTGATTTTATCTACTTTCAATGAGTAGAATTCATCTGCTTGCTTCTTAAAGGCACTGGACACATTTGGTAATTGTCAAAGACCAGTATTCTCACTTGGTGTATCACAACATATGCATCAAATAACAAACCTGTGAAAATTTGCACTCAATTGGTCATAGATGCTGCAAGAAAATAATGCAAGAAAATACACCCTTGTTGCACAAATTTGTGTGCTTTCAGATGCCTGAAAAAGGCTTCAGGCCTGAAGTCTTTCTCAGATTCAAATATTTTAGTGAGAAATTACCTCTTTCTCAAAAACTAGTCGTTTCTCACAATGTTTTATACTATCAACAGCTCTCTGTTGCTTGTTACCAAGTAAGTTTTTATGCTAATATATATTTTGAGTAATTACCAAACGTGTACGATACCTTTAAAGAACTTGTTCTGTTAAACATCTACTGTCCAAAATAGATACAAAGGTATCACATATTGATTATACAAAGTCTTCTTTAATTTGCTTTGAGCAACAAATATGGGCTCTTTTGCAAGAGGAGTTGAACGTGTGCAAACTATAAAGGATCGGATTGAATATGAATAGATTGGATTGAATTTAAAATGATAATGAAGTTATTGAATTTTATTTTTTCCAGACTTATTCTGTCAAAATAAACAGTCTTCTGTATTTGCTGATAAGCAATGAATATTGACACTTTTGCAAGAGGAGTTGAACATTTAGAAAATGGCCAGATTGGACTGAGTTGAAAATATGAATACAATTTTGAGTTTTTGTTTCCTTCAGACTTATTCGGTGAACATCTCTTTAACAATCAACAATTGCGACCAGCCTGTATCCTATACAGTAGCACTCACTAATCCTGGGACTCCATTAATATGGCAACACACATTCTATCACAGTGACACTGTGCCAGTGCGTAAGTACAGTACAATTAGGCGCCATTGTAAGCCAAGGGTTTCCGGATTGGGGATTATTGATTCAGTGGCGTAACCAGGGGACCCCCCCCCCACATACTCAGAACCCTTGCCTTGCCCCCCCCCCAAATGAGATCGAAAATATGCAAAAATGAATGGTTTGATACAATAAATAGCCCCCCCCCCCAAAAAGATAAAATAATAATACTAAAAATGATGTCTTTGCCTCTGCTTGCCTCCCCCCCAATGAAAATGCCAGGTTACACCACTGCATTGATTATTTGCATGATAAAATAGCATAGAAATAGACCTCGTTGCGTTGACCGCCATCGCTGAGGTAAAAAAATGGAAGTGTGCGAGCACCACGCAAAACTCTCAGCCAATGGTAGGTCTTCATTGACCTCAGTGAGGGCGCTGTTTGAGCCTGTGATGTCACAGGCAAGGGGTCTCTACAACCAGGAGAACGCTGTGGTTGAACTTCATCTATGTTTGCTAATGCTAGTACCTCCTGTATGTTAGCAATGGACACAAAATATCAGTGGCCAAATTTTAATGAATTGCTTAAAATTAGAAAATTATTGCTTTATCAATTCTCTACTTAATCAAAATAAGCAGGATACCAGTCACATATTGTACATGTGATAGCCGTGTTTTGGTAAGCATGATTTTGTTTTGCTTAGCTACTTCCTGTGTTTAAGCAGTTCTATGAAATTGCCCTGGTCACATAAGCATATGCCAATCTGTACCGAACAACCAATGAGAAAGCTGCAATTTACGGCGCAGCCAAAAATTGCTGGGAGCCCGGATTTCCTCAATGGGGACTTGCACATGACATTGATGTAGTAGGCATTCTCTAGGTTCAAAAGGTCCAATGTTTAACAGCCCTAATGCTTAGAGGAATTACAAATGCACATCATTGGCCGACAGCTCTCATTGACCCATTGGACCAACGTCACATGCAGCCACTGTCTGCCACCCTTGCCATTTTGGAAGGCAAATTGCATGCAAAAAAAAGTATAAGCTTGTAAACGCCACGTTGCCTAGACTGTGCACTACTCTGTACAACAAACGAGGACATTAACTCCCAATGGCGCAACAGCATTATTCACGTGATGACGTCTGGACCCAAATTCATAGAGCTGCTTAAGCATGAAAAGTAGCTAAGCGCAACAAAATTTTGCTTACCAGAATAAGGTTAGCAGCCAAACTACCATGTCACGTGAACAATTTGTGGCTGGTATCCTGCTCATCTCTGCTTAGCAGAAAATTGTTAGGCAATAATTTCTGCTTGAAATTAAGGCCAAATGAGTTGGGTCAATACACTTTGCCAGTTTCCATTGTTTGTCCTCAGTTATGATGTTGTCAAGGAGTCAACTGAAAATTTCATTGTGAAAAGATACCATCAGGACATCAGTATATCCCATTTAGGACAGTTTAGGTTTTACATATTTGAGCAATAGATACTTAAAAGTATTTCACTGTTAATTATTAGTTAAAAAATGAAGAAGAAAAACAAAGTTTTCCTGTTGTGAATTTATTTGAGAAAACAATTATGACAAATTGTACTTTGTTTTGTTTTTGTACAGTAGCATCATTCCCAGGGCGAACAAAGGCCAATCTTACGGTCTTAATGAGACATGTCATTCCAGAAGGTTACATTGAAACCTCAGTAAGTAATTATTATATTATATAGGATTTGAGGCATTGCATAGTGAGGTATCAATATACATTTGGTTTGTGGGAACACCATGTGTATATCTACTTGCTAGGTAGATTTTGTTCTTTGAGAACTTGTCTTGCTTATTATTCTACTGCCGCAGAGTAGAATATTCGGAATTCGGGAGACTTCTCAGTTCTTAAATCTACTTGCTAGGTAGATTTTGTTCTTTGAGAACTTGTCTTGCTTATCATTCTACTGCCGCAGAGTAGAAAATTCGGAATTCGGGAGACTTCTCAGTTCTGAAAAGAACTGTCCTTATTAACTACTACCTGGGCGGGAGGTAGGCAATCGGGCGGGACTACTACTTTTGCTATGTGAATCGGGGGGACTTCTCATTAATAACTACACTGCTTCGGATTGAGTCTAAGTAGGTCTCAATGTTTCGACTAGCTTGCTCTAGTCATCGTCAGGAGACTGTTATTTAATAATTATTATATTATCGGCACATTTATCGGACCAACTAGGAATATATTACCCATTCTATTCCCACCAGACCAACTAGGAATTTAGTACCATTCCATCCCCATCAGAATGTAAGCCCAACTATAGGAATGTCTACCCATTCCATCCCTGTCAGAATAACTAGGAATGCACTTCCCATTCCATCCCCATCAGACTAACTAGAAATATAATACATGCATGGAGGAAGGCTATTCCTTCCTCCATGATACATGTGTCATCACGTCGTGCCAAAAATGTGGATATCTTATCAAAAGGCCTCCAGATCAGACATGACATTTAAACAAGTAAACAACCAATCTGGGAACATATTTGACATTTAATAGATACTAATTTTGCATCGGGGATAAAGAACATAATTTGTTTTACCCTTAAACACTGATGTGTATTAAGCACTGTAAACTCAGTACTTTCATAAGTTCTGTGAACAAAATCCACAGGCAATCCAATCTAACATTCAAACTCACTTTAGCTTTCACAAATGTTACTAATTTATTTTATGAGGGTGTGTACTTTTGTGCATTGTTTGCCTATTTCTATTACCAAAATGCACCATAGTGACTCTTTTATAATTTGTTTAACTACGAGTTGCCACTTCATCAAAATGCAAAATGTGTCTTAAAAGGTCTTGATATATTTTTCTTTGCCCCTCCAGATCAAGGTGACCGTGTGTATCGGAGTCGTTGCTTGTTTTGATATGCCTTTTATGAGTGCGCAGAGAATGCCTGTTGCTCCATGCGTTACAGGAACTGGTTAGTATTTCAGTTTATGTAAATGTGTCGTGTTTGCAAACTCTACATGAGTAACTTGTGGATTTCTTTCCTCTGAGAGTTCAGTAGTCTTTAGTGTTTGTAATGGTTTATGGGTTTGACAGTAAACGACAAAATCTTTGTAAGAACTATTTACTCACTTCTCCTCGTGCAAGATTTATGTTCCTTTAAAGGGTCTGTACACGTTTGGTAATGTTTCAATCCTATATTGATGTAGATATATACCATAAAACTAACCTGTGAAAATTTCATTTCAAAATGTGGAAGCGTTTTTTGGATATTGACGAAAATCTGGAGCGGTTATGTCAACGCAGGAAGAATAATCAGCAGTTGGAATACTTCTCAGATTCAAATTTTGGGGGGATAAAAAGTGATATCTTTTTCTATAACCGCAGTACTTCGAAGTGGTTTCTCAAAATGCAATATACTATCCAAAGCTGCTGTAATTCTTACCAAGAAAGTTGTTATTGCCATTAATTTTCAGAGCCATTACCAAACGTATACAGACCCTTTAAACCATTTATTCTCTTGTAATCACAGGACCACTACCTTTACTTGAGTACCTCTTACCAGGACCCAGCCCAATCATCAACACCACACCTGAATGTCAGTCATGGCAACGAGTAGAGAACAGTCTCAAAGCCATGGCAATTCCAGGTCTAACCTTTCCTTATTGCTACATTGAAGCACCTACGTGTAATCACATCATGTGTACTGCTGATTATCAGGTAAGATTTGAAATCCTTGCAGGGTATGTCTGTTTATTTGACTTTTTATTTGTTTGTTTTTTATCTTCCTTTTTTCCTTTTCTTTCAATTTTTTCCCTCACTTAAATAACTTGAAGTGAAAAAGAATGAATAATGAAGAGAATAAGCTTTAAATATGTATCATTACATTTTTCCTTTTGTGATATCAGTCATGACATTATACATTTTGATCAATGAAATCTCTAAAAATTATTTTGTTTCATCATTAAACATAACTGGTTCTTCCTTTTTTTTCTTCCCCGCATAAATAACTTGAAGTGAAAAAGAATGAATAATGAAGAAAATAAGCTTTAAATATGTATCGTTTTATTTTTATTTTTGTGAATATCAGTCATGACAAAATTATAAATTTTGATCAATGAAATCTTTAAAAATTATTTTGTTTCAACATTGAACATAACTGGTTCATAGTGAGTAATTAAAAAGAGTGGACAAATCATCAAAATACAGCTTGTTATTACTCGTTTCAATTAACTGCAGTTTACACAAAATTAACAATATTAAAAAAATAAAACATTACTGTTTGTATTTTTTTCTTCCAAGAAGACACACTTGTATCCAATATGTTACCAACAACAGGCGTGCAAATTCTTGGCTGATTGCTCCTTTTTCCTTAGTTGCCATACAGAAAATGGAAAGACACTGTACAAAAATGTATATGCCCGTCAGTTTCCTCTTCTTTTTTTTTTTCTTTTTTTTTTTTGGCAATATCAAAGTTGCAAGTCTGCCATAAGATGTCAGTTGTTAATTAAGACATTTCATCCCCCCTGTCTGTTTTAGAGTATTCAAGCAATCACCACCTACTCCATCTATGCTGAAGTGAAACACTGTGCTCAACCCTTGGAGATGCTGGTTAGCATTAGGGGAATCAATAATGCATTTGTCATGGAGCGGAGCATTACCGCTGACAAAAACGCCACTCTCAACCGTAAGAATTCAAATTCGCTTACTCTTACAAAACTTAGTACTTTTTTTTTTTTTAACAGCTGCTACTTTTGTGGTAGTCTCTTTAAACCCTGAGACATCAAATTTACTAACTTTTACAAAAGTTGTCACTTTTACAAAAGTTGTCACTTTTACAAAAGTTGTCACTTTTACAAAAGTTGTCACTTTTACAAAAGTTGTCACTTTTACAAAAGTTATCACTTTTACAAAAGTTATCACTTTTGGGGTTTTTAATAGCTATTGCTTTTGTGGTAGTCACTCTCAACCCTGGGACATCAAATTCACCAACTTTTACAAAAGTTATTACTTTATATTCATTTTCAAACCCAAGCCATCACAATCTCTTACTTTTGTAATAAGTTGGATCTCCGCACCTCTTTACCTTCATGTACTTATCTTAAATATGAAAACACTTGCTGAGATTTATGAAATTTGTTTTTTGAATAAGGAGGAGGAACTTGATATTTGTTTGTAACCTTGATGTAGAATCTCCACTTACCGTAGTCTATGTCATTCAAATGGTATTCATAAAGACTTTAAAGTTTTGGGAGATCAGCAGTTTCCAGTTATTGAGTGGTATTGGGGATAGAAATGCGCTGGGCTTGATTTCACAAACACTGAAAATTATCTGAAAGGTATTAAACAGGATTGGTAGAGAATAGTCGCAGACAGTGTTCATGTTTTTTGTGATCAACCATATCTGTGAAATAACAAACCTGTGAAAATTTTGACTTAATCCGTTGTTTGAGTCTGGAGAAAAAAAGTGAAAACCATGCACGATTTTCAGCATGTGAACACATTGTTGTTAATTTTGGTTGTAACAACCCAAATCAGCCGGTTCTTTTGTTTAGGTTTTCAGATACAAGTTTCTCAAATATGGCTTTATTTCAGAGGGAAATATTTCACAGAAATAGTATGAACTTCATAATCAGTAAGCTTTCAGACAAAAATTAAACACTGATGTTTTTTATCCTTACACCAATCCTGTATAATACCTGTATTGTGACATCACACTTTGCTCACCAATCGAGATTGATACAGTTCTTTAGAGCAGCAATCTTAGTTCTTTATGAAATTGATCCCTGGAAAGTCAAAGAAATTCTACAATTTCTTAAAAGAAAATTTTTTGATAATAATAATAAGGAGTGAAGAGAAGCAATCATATTCAAGTGTCTTGCTCAAGTGTCATGACCAGGATTCGAACCAACACTCTAATGAATCAGCCACCAGAAATCGAGTCAGGTGTACTACACTGCTCACGCCAGATTATTTGACCCAATTGTTTTTACCTAATTTCCTTGCACACAACCCTTGCTTTATAATGTAATTTATTGTCATTTATTTTAACAGAGAATGGAGTGTTACTGACTGTTAACTTCAAGTCACTGGGTAAATCAATTACGCTGAGTGTAGGAGTGATTATTCCTAACCCTGGGTTAGCTAGAGGACCAATCAACTTACCACTCATAACCAATCAGATCATAGATTTACCAGTATGTAGAGGTAAGTTTCTGTTATACCATAGACATGACCGTGGCGAATTTTGTAACTCAACAGCACTCTATTCTTGTAACCACCATTATATGCCATACCTGCCAACTGTTCAGATTTCATTGGAATTGTCCAGATTGTTTAGATTTCAGGCCGCCTAAAATCAGAACATTCCTATTTCTAGGAAGTAACTATAAATAGTAGTAAACTTGCGGGTACAACCATGTGTAAAATCTCTTTTGGGAGGAGTGTTGGCTCTGAAAAAAGCCGGTTTTGGTCTCGACGTTTCGAACAGTATACTCTGCTCGTCTTCAAGTTTACTACTATTTATAGTTACTTCCTACTTTCAACACCATGCAAAGCTTCAAACACCACTTATTCCTATTTCTGATAAGAGACGGCAATGAACAAGATCAACAAGTTCTGGCAAAAGAGGGTGCTATTTGCTTGCGACAGTAGAGATTTTTCTTACGGGATACAGTGATTTTTGTACATTGTTTTAAATACATACATCATTTGTATGTGTACATGTAATAAGCTTTACTCGCACGACTTCTTGCATCGCTATCTACCTGAGGACTCTTAAAACTGGTGTTCCTATTTCTGAGGTTTCAATGTTGGCTGGTATGATATATGCTGGTTTTATCTACATGGTTTTATGAAGACACTAGCTTTTTCAACAGCAGAACTCTTACTTTATAGTTGAAGTACAAAATAAATGTGTATGAAATTGCTAAATGTTAACAATGAGCATGAATTTGTTCTACCACTGTTTTCAACCCATAGCAGACACAGTTCATCTCTGTACTAAGTGACAATTGTCTGTTTTTCAAGATTACTTTTCAACATTTTGTTTTGCACTGTAAGTTATTTTACCAGAGCTTAAGATATTTCTGAAAAAACTGTTAAAATTTAGAATTTGAGAGAGGAAAAATGCAATACCGATATCCAAAGTTCAATCAAAGTAAAAAACTGTAATTCATGCATTTGCATATAAGAAAAGCAAAATGGTTGTAGTGTTTTCAATTTTCAATAACAATTCAATCATCACAAAAATAACTTATTTGTGTTCTTGTGGTACATGTATTTTTTAACCCTTACATCAATATGTAAACAAAAAATAATAATAGTCCATTATGCAATTGTTGCATCTGTTAACTTATTTTGTGATTGCATTGAATAAAAACCAAATGCCACCCATTGAATTAAAGTTTATATAACAACGAAGTAGAATCTCCCCCGGATTTTAAAGAGCAGAAAAATATTGCTTACAAATTTTCTTCTAAGCAAAAATAAGCAGGATGCCAGTCACAGATGCAACATGTGACATGGTATTTTGGGCTGGTAACCTTCTTCTGATAAGCATAATTTTGTTGTGCGTGGCTAATTTTTCTTCTTAAAAGCAGTTTTATGAAACTGGGTTCTGTTTATGCAGATGAGAATTTGTAATGATGAGTTTGGTAATCTTATCATAAGTTATCTCCATTGGTTGTTTTTTGTCTTGCAGCTGGCGGGGGAGGAGCTGGAACTCCAGTGAGGCCCCCATTATTTCCTCCAGGGTATCCTATTCCAACAGGACCAAACCCTGGAGCTGGTGAACCAGGTAAACACCAGTTAAGAGTTTTTGTTTTAGTTTGAAGGGGGAGGGGCCTTCCAAATATCAGGTTTTAAAAAATTATTTAAATACTGATCTGGAGTCAAGTTGTATCCCTTTGAAATGATTTTTTGTTAAAGGGACACATTGCCTTCGGATTGGGTGCTTTGGGCTATAAAAGTGTTTGTTATAAAATTAATGTGGTTGGAAAGATGTTTTAAAGGTCAAAACTTTGGTTCTACACAATAATGGACCGTGCTAGTTTCTGAAGTAAAAGGAAAACCACACAATTTCAAGAGATTCGTGTGTGAATCATTATATTCTACTTTTAAAACATCTTTCCAACCATATACATTTCATATCCAATGCTTTTTACAGCCCATAGCGCCCAATCTGAAGACAATGCGTTCCTTTTAATGTTTCTTTTGTTTACTCGTTGTGTTGGTTTTCCACGCTGGGTGTTGCATGACACTTGTAGGCCACTCATGTTGGTCATGGCAGTCAGAATAAGATAACAGCAGAAGGAAATCTAACCACAAAACTGGAAAATTGTTGAAGTAACATACAGATATGTTTGTGTTGAAAGGAATTACTGGTTTGTCAAAGATGATCGAAAAACACTGGGCAAAATTTTTGATATTTCCAAGCACATTTTCCTATCCCTTTTTTCAGTGAATTTCCAATTCAAGTTTGTCGTGCCTCGTAAATGTTCAACCTGATTGTGACTTGCACGATCAGTTACAGCAGGCATGTGCTTTCTCAGGATTTCTCCTGATTTCAGGATTTTCTCAAAACCTCCTTGAGCCTTCAAATTGTCTTGAAAGAAGTAAACCAATCACCAAAGGGAGAAAGAAATAGTCCACATTGTGTCCAAACGTGTAGTTTTGTATTTCTAGTGATGCAGAGAGTCTGTAAATCTCCTGAATTGTAACATCTGAGAGGTTCAGCTTATGGAATAAGGAGGAACCCAGGCCCGCAAGTCACGTTTCAGGAATAATTGTCAATTTCGCCAAATCTCATTTCTGTTACAGGAAAAGGTATAACACAGAAGCCCAAGGTTACTGTACCAAACGACAGGAGAAATCCAAATGGTGATGCAAAAGCTACGAACAATGCAGGTAAGATCATAAGCGACTAAAGTCTGGCTGTACAACATTGCTTCAGTGGCGTAACTAAGGGCCCCCCCCCCCATTTGAAATCTAGACTTTTGGGATTAAACATTTCCAGAGTAAAATGTAACATTTTATACGATTTAATGTGACAATGTCATGTTTTTATTACCATTTACACACAGACAATGTATTTGTTTTTACACCAGATTATCCTATAAAAATAGTAAATTACATAAAAAAAGTATAAACTTGTCTTTATGGCTAAAAATCCCATGTTTGTTTATTTTCTTCTCATTATACGCAGTACCCTTAGCCATTGGCCTTCTTTTTGCCATCTTGGCAGTCCTTGCAGCTGGTTTTGGGGCATTCTATTGGTATCGTCGACCGAATACTCCACCTACAGAAGAAGCTGCTCTTGTGGATGAGAGGGAGCATGAAACAGTTCGATTCAGCATCGGATCATGATGATCAATTTATATCAAAGTAGTTGCTTGAAGAATATAATGAAAGACTGTGTTAATTAATGTTTTCAAATTTTGTCTTGACAAGTTATCATCCGGAGGATGAATAACAATGAAGAAAACAAAACTTTCTGAAAAAATATATTCTGTCTGACTTTTATAACTTGCAAGAAAATTATGTCTAGACCTTTCTATAGTTGATTAACAAAATGCACTGGTTGGCATGGCAGGCCAAATGTAGCAAAACATTAAATCTTGTTAATAGATGTTGTGACCTCAGGTCAATAGTCAATAAACAAATAACAAGCCCCCCCAACAAAAAAATCATGTTTATTTTAAAGGCGGCTTGAATTGTTTGTTTATATAAATTTGTTTTTGTACCCAGTTTAACAATTTAAAATAAACTAATGAATAGGTATATATTTAAAATAATTTGACAACGAACAGGAAAAACTGACAGTGATTTGAGCCCGTGTTTTTCAGATTGACCTGACTACGTTCTACTGAGTTGTCTATCTAGATGTTTGAAGTCTCCCAAGTTTATCGCTATTCTCTGGGGTTTTTCATCCTCATCAACTGTTTAGGATTCAGTGTACAATTGTTACTTTTGCAATCTTATCTTGTATCAAGTAACAGAAACAAAGAAAATCATAATCAACTTTAATCAACTCTGAATAGGATTCAGTGTACAATTGTTACTTTTGCAATTTTATCTTGTATCAAGTAACAGAAACAAAGAAAATCATAATCAACTATAATCAACTCGGAATATTTTTTTTCTTTTGCAAACTTGTTTGCATCCAGAACAAAATTAAATCTTTTCAACTGTTTATAAGTCAGTAGAAAATTGCTTCTTTTGCAATTTGTTTTTGTATCAAAAAAAAAAATTAAATCATAATTAAATGTTTACAATTCAGTATAAGGTTGCTTGTTTTGCAAACTTTTTTGTATCCAGAAAAAAACAATAAAATCTAATCCTAATCAATCGTTTACAGGTCCATATACAAGATTGCTCGTTTTGCGTTTTTGTTTGTACCCAGAATTGTTTTTATAAAATCCTAATCAACTGTTTATATTATAGCTTCTTTTGCAAACTAATCTTGTATCCAGAAAAAAAAATATAACATCCTAATCAACTGTCAACAAGTCAGAATAAATGTGCTTCGTTTGCAAGCTTGTTTGTGTCCAGTAACACAAATAAAATCCAAACTTGTTTGTATCCAGAAAAACCAAATAAAATGTATATTTAATCCTAATCAACTTTTTACAAGTTGGCGAAAAACCCCACAACAACAACTTTTGCAAACTAAAATAAATAGAATCCTAATCAACTGTTCACAAGTCAGTATCAGATTCCTTGTTATGCAACCTTTTTGTAGCCAGCAAAAATTAAAAAAAATCAAATCAAATCAAATCCTAATGGACTGTTTACAAGTCCGTGTGAAATCGCTCGATTGTAAGCTTATCTTATATCTAGAAACAACAATAAATAAAATCCTAACCAACTGTTTCAAGTCGGTATAAGATTGCTCGTTTTGCAAACTTTTTTGTATCCGGAAAAATAAAATAAAATTAGCTAAAACCCTAATCAACTGTTTACAAGTCAGTTTGAAATTGCTTCGTTTGTAAACTTTGTAAAAAATTAGTAAAGTAATCATCAACTGTTAACAAGTCAGTATAGCATTGCTTCTTTTGCCTTTTTTTCTTTTGCATCCAGGAACAAAATAAATAATATCCTTCCCAACTGCTTACGGGTCAGTATAAATTTATTATATTTGTTTACAAGCTTTTCTTGTATCCAGTAACAAAATTAAATACAGCCCAAATCAACTATACAATTGGTTCTTTTGCAAACCCCTTTTTGTATCCAAAAACAAAATAAA
Organism: Plazaster borealis; assembly: GCA_021014325.1. Classification (NCBI taxonomy): domain Eukaryota; kingdom Metazoa; phylum Echinodermata; class Asteroidea; order Forcipulatida; family Labidiasteridae; genus Plazaster; species Plazaster borealis. The sequence goes on from CM037463.1 coordinate 1,335,160, forward strand.
TAAAATCATAATCCATTGTTTACAAGTCAGAATATAACTGTTTCTTTTGCAAGTGTTTTTTATCAAGTGAAAACAATAAATGAAATTCTCATCAACTGTATAATATTGCTTCTTTTGATAGCTTTATTGTATCCAGAAATTAAATTTCAAGTCAGTATAAAATTGTTTCTCTTACAAACTTGTTTGTATCCATTAACAAAGTGCATAAAATCCTAATCAACCGTTTACAAATAAGAATATAATTGCTTCTTTTGCAAACCTTTTTGTATCAAAGAACAAAATAACTGTAAATTCTAACTAACTGTTTAGAAGTCAGTATAAAATTGCTTCTTTTGCTTAACTTTTTTTCCCCAGTTCTAAAATAATTGAAATACAAATAAACGGTAAGTAACTACTGTTTCTCTTGCTAATTTTGTAGTCAGCCTAATAGTTACAGAGAACCACGAGTGCCATACCACTTATGAAGATGATGGCATAGTTTTTCTGAATTGTTCTGCTAAATAAGACAACTTGCCATTGTCTGGATAAGTGGTACATAGACTTATGGACCTCTACAAACTCGGCTTTCTTAGCTAAACTAATCAATCATTGACATGCTGGCATCATATCTGTTCGCTGGAGGTGTGTAATTAGCCAAATAATCAAACTCTTACAAACTGTCATACATACATATCACTGCTTTGTTTTGTCTCTGATGTTGGCAGTTATTATTTGTTTTACCTTGTACTTGACATAACGCCATGACCTGCTGTTTAGATGTGGCTTCGCTTTTTCTATGCACGCTTTACAATCTGACTTTCAAGGCACTTTTTCACTTTTTATGAATGAATGAAGCCCAACCCAAACAGCGCGTGTTTCCTCTTTGTTCCATGGCCTTCGGTCAGAAAGTTGTCCAGAATAATCTATAGAATTTAAACATGAAAATATGTACATAAAACATTTTTGTATGCCTTATAACAGAGTTGTTTTGTCTTGTTTTGCGAGCAATGCTGTAGTTACAGCACTACATGCAAAACAAGAAGATATCGGAATGATGTTCAAATCTGCAGCCAGTGGCAATCCCATATCTTCACAGTGCCATCCTCCAAGATGACTACACTTGCCCCCACAGAGCTAGGATCATTACTGGGTACCTTCAGAATGTGGGATTAGAGAGAATGAAATGGCTTGGCAACAGCCCAGACTTCAACCCAGTTCAACACTTGTGGGATCAGCTAAGTTGTGCTGTACATGCTAGAGTAACCAATGCAACCATGTTGGTTGAACTGCTACAAATCCTAGCTGATGTCCAGCATAAGGAGGAGGTACCAGGCTGTTGTGGCTGGGTTTGGTTCTTCCACCCACTACTAAAGTTCATGACTGTTAGTGGTGTTTGAAGCTTTGCATGGTGTGGAAGTAAGAAGTAACTATAAATAGTAGTAAACTTGCGGGTACAACCATGTGTAAAATCTCTTTTGGGAGGAATGTTGGTTCTGAAAAGAACCGGTTGGGTCTCGACGTTTCGAACAGTATACTCTGCTCGTCTTCTCCTGAAGATGAGCAGAGTATACTGTTCGAAACGTCGAGACCAACCGGTTCTTTTCAGAACCAACACTCCTCCCAAAAGAGATTTTACACATGGTTGTACCCGCAAGTTATTACTTCTACATGACTGTTTGTTTAATAAAAGTTGTTTTGATTAATCTTCTTTAAAGATAGAGTCGGTTGTTGCATTGACCCAAATAGAGGTTAATTTGACATAATCCATTTCAGACCACCCACCCCCCCCCTTCACAAAAGAGCTGCTGAGTCCCCCAAAAAAGTGATCAAGTGATTGTTACAAATGTGTGGTCTCATCCTAAAGACAAAGAAATAAGCTCCACTGATGTTCAATATGATATAAACAAGTCACAAATGAACAAAATCTAGGTAATTAAAACAAATATCCAAACACTTTTTAATCAGTTTAGTTTTATAACTCAATAAAAGAAAGAAAATGAGGTAAACTAACCACTGGATCCTCCTGCTGTACCATGTGGACTAGTACTTGCTGGCCTGGCTGCTGCTGCTGATGCTACGTATGGATTATGCAACAAGAAATAACAATTGAGGGTCAGATGGTACACTTGTACTTTAATTAGTTTTTGTGATATACATACATTTTGGTATCTTTCACCAGAGTGGTCTACAAATTATCATCCAAAGCAAAAGCAAATATCAGTCCCAACCGACAATGAATACTATTTGTTTTATTTAATTTTTTAACAACAAAAGGGATTTTGATCAAAGAAAAGAGTGGCTCATGTACAGCAAAGGTGAACAAAAGTCTTTGACATGATCAGGCATGAGAATTGGCGATGATGATAAAACCGGAAATCCATTTCATACGAAAAAAAATCAGAAAAATCTAACGCTAAAAATTCATGTTTTGGGCAAGGTGACACAGGCATCAGCGCCGCACTCAGTGAACTGTTGTCAGTCAGTTTAAACCGGAATTCCATTTTTTCCCCTTTCAAATTTGTGGTCTTCGAGTTCAGTGTGAATTTGATATAAAATTTTGGGGGTGAGTTGTAGGGGGGTTAACATTTTGATTCCGCCTGAGAATCTTCCAGTTTAAACCGGAATTCCAGATAGCAGACACTGAATACTGAAACTACAGATGAGTGCTCCTCATGCCACACGGAATTGTTCCCACAGGATTGTTCTTAATTTGAACCCCATATTCACATGTACATGTATAAAGTTAACTGATTATGAACTGAAACCTAAACTGAATATTTGTTAAAGGGCTTTATGTTAAAATGATTTAGTCTGTGAAGTGGTGCAAGAACGCCATTTAAAATATTTAAACAAGTTTCATACACAAAAATGCAGCTTTACCTTGTTCTTCTGTGTCAGAGTCAATACCTGCCAGAGGAATCTCTGTATGAAAAATAGCAACAAAACAAATAGTATATGTGTAACAATAATAGTTTCTCAAGCCAAGTAAGAAAACCCAAACCAGGGTTCTGCCAAAAAAAATTTCAGTGCTGAAGAAAAAAATACGAGACAAAAAACTTTTCCTAATGACTTTTTACATGCCTTATGGTAAAATACATTAACATTAAACTGTAGTCTCTGATATGCAAAATGGAACTTTACTTTAACAAATTTGAAATTGAGTGGTAGTTGGCAAAGAAACCCCACATTTGTTTATTGCAAGGGATGGTCAAGGGATCCCAAGTGCCAGTAGGGTGTTCAAGCAACAAGCACTGTGAGCAGGCCCCAGCAAAATAGTAATACAGTACATTCAGAAACTTTTGCATTATGTGTCCTTGGGCAAGACACTTTAGTAACTATAACTGCTTTCATCAATAGGGGTAGAGGCCTTGCCTTGGCATGAACTAGAGCAACAATCTCTGATCCTATAGTGCTGTGAAAAGACTGAATTGTCTGCCTTGTTTCCCTGTGAGGGGCTGGTTCTTCAATGTGTTCCTACGGCTACACCCCTATGTTCCGACACCCCTATGTTCCGACACCCCTATGTTCCGACACCCCTATGTTCCGACACCCCTATGTTCTGACACCCTTATGTTTCGAAAGCCCTATGTTCAGACAGCCCTGTGTTCGACACCCCTATGTTCCGAAAGCCCTATGTTCCAACACCCCTATGTTCCGACACCCCTATGTTCCGACACCCCTATGTTCCGACAACCCTGGTGTATTTTCCTATTCCTAACCCTAACCCTAACCCTAACCCTATGTAAATCATGAGGGGGTTGTCGGAACATAGGGGTGTCGGAATATAGGGGTGTCGGAATATAGAGCAGTCACTTTCTACATCTAACCTACACAAGCTCAAGCTCTGGTGTTTCTGTTCAGCAGAGTGTGGGTTCGAGTCCCGGTCGTGACACTTGTGTCCCTGAGCAAGACACTTAACTATAATTGCTTCTCTCCACCCAGGGGTAAAATGGGTACCTGTGAGGGCAGAGATGGTTCTTGTGGTGATTTAGCTTAGTAGCGCATTTTTTGTTGCACAGGCTGTATACTCCCCAGGGAGCTGAGATGGTTTGAGGAATAAAATAAGTGGCCCAGTGACCAGGGGTAATAATGTAGGAAGCACTTTGAGACGCCCTTCGGGTGTTTAAAGCGCGATATAAAAACCGATTATTATTATTATTATTATTACTATTATTATTATTATTATTGAATGGCCTCCAGGCCTTGTAAAATGTATATTTCAATTTAAAACTACAAAACAAATAAATAAATGAAAAATAAAAGATACTTTTGGGTATGCTGGCAGAAATTGTTCATGATATTTTTCATTGGGATGTTGGGTTACATGTTTCCCACAGAATTGCATTAAAATACTTGTGACATCCATGAAACAAATAGGTATAATGTATAGTGTGACTGGGCACGAAGCAACATGATAATATGTGCATGTACATGTAGTTCATCATTATATTGTCATACATGTACGAAAATTAAGTAAATCAAAGAAAATGATGAGGCAATGATAAACTATTATCTACTTTTCACTTTTTTTGATTTTTTATTTATTTAATGTATGTACAAGTTTGTTTGCAACCTCTCAAGTACATACATGTACAATCATGTATTCTAATCACTGAGCCAATTTAAAAAACAGAAAGTATCCAAGCCTATCTAAAGTAATTGAAAGCTGAAAATACAATAAACTGTTGCAATACATGTACAAATGAATGCACAGTGGGGTCAGTGGTTGTGATCTTTGCATGAGGTTTGAATTCAACTTTTGATGAAAACCCTTAAAAGGTTAAAACATTAGGCAACAATCTTCCAAGCCTAAAGAGGACAGCACTTACCTTCAAGATTTATTTCATCTGGTGATTTTCCCGCAAACTGGCCTACTGATGTGAAATGTTTTATGTCATCGGAGTCAGGAAGCTCTGTGACCTTGCTATACTTGCGTCGAGACAAAGTGCAAAGGACTTCTGATGAGATCTGTTCAGACCATTCAGCTTCCTTGAGCTTAAGGAAACTCTTGGCCTCCGCCTCATCTTTCTTATTTCCATTTCGCAGGGCTGAACATCTTTTGATTGCTGCCAGTTTTGACAAAATGTTGCCTAGTTTAAAGGCAACTGAAGGCCGCTCAGTTTCATCACTCTCACCTGCTGTCAAGCGAACACCACGTACCACAGTGTCAAACTGCAGGGGCTCAATAAAGTCCTTTACTGGAGTATCTGACTGTGTTATGTTATGTAGACTGATCAGAAGCCTACCAACCAGTCGCATTTCTTGAGCAATATAATGACGTCGCCGCTGTGGGTCCATCCCCCAAAAACGTCGGCCATGTACGTTGCCGAGCTGAATTATCATCGGATCCCCCTTCACAACTTTGGTTATGTTGTCCTCCTTCATTTGCACAAGGACAGTTTCTACCAGTGGTGTCGCTTCTGCGAAGTCGTTCATGAGCAATGAACTTTCAAGCTTTATATCTCTGACACTTTCTTTGGTATCATTGGCTCTATCACGCTGCTTGGCAACACAGAAGTAGGTGATGTGCTTCCGCAAGTCGCTTGTTCTATAAAAGCCAAGGCACTCTGGACAAGGCCCATAGTCTGAACATTCACTCTCTTCATCAGAGGGCCTTCGAACCATTATAAATTCTCCTTGCTTTGAATCCTTAACCATTTTGTTATGATAATAATTTCCACGATTTCGCAGGAGCTCAAAAGCTGTGGCCCTCTCTGTAGAATTAACTCCCATTGATGCAATTCTTTTTACTTCTTCTTTGTCTTTGTGAGCTTGTAGCAAGTGCTTGCTAATTTTGGTGACGAGTTTTGCACAAAATAAACAAGCCTGATGTTTGTTGTAAACTCTTTGATTAGTATGTTGATTTCTTGTGACTGGAGGGAAAAATATTGGCTCATTACTATCAGACCTATCAAAATCAGAGAAACAGAGGGACTCATCGTTGCCATCGGATAACGACTGCGGGTTATCATCACCGGTTCCAGCAATACAGTTTTCATCAGAAACAGAAGTGCCGTCATCACCTTGTCCAGCAATACAGTTCTCATCAGGAAAAGAACGTCGGCCATGTATGTTACCTAGCTGAATTATCATTGGATCTCCCTCCACAACTTTGGTTATGTTTTCCTTCTTTATTTGCACAAGGACAGTCTTTACCAGTGGTGTCGCTTCTGCGAAGTCGTTCATGAGCAACGAATTTTGTGGTGTCGCTTCTGCAAAGTCGTTCATGAGCAACGAACTTTGTGGTGTCGCTTCTGCGAAGTCGTTCACGAGCAACGAACTTTGTGGTGTCGCTACTGCGAAGTCGTTAATGAGCAACGAACTTTGTGGTGTTGCTTCTGCGAAGTCGTTAATGAGCAACGAACTTTGTGGTGTTGCTTCTGCAAAGTCGTTCATGAGCAACGAACTTTGTGGTGTTGCTTCTGCGAAGTCGTTCATGAGCAACGAACTTTGAGGTGTTGCTTCTGCGAAGTCGTTAATGAGCAACGAACTTTCAAGCTTTATATCTCTGACACTTTCTTTGGTATCATTGGCTCTATCACGCTGCTTGGCAACACAGAAGTAGGTGATGTGCTTCCGCAAGTCGCTTGTTCTATAAAAGCCAAGGCACTCTGGACAAGGCCCATAGTCTGAACATTCACTCTCTTCATCAGAGGGCCTTCGAACCATTATAAATTCTCCTTGCTTTGAATCCTTAACCATTTTGTTATGGTAATAATTTCCACGATTTCGCAGGAGTTCAAAAGCTGTGGCCCTCTCTGTAGAATTAACTCTCATTGATGCAATTCTTTTTACTTCTTCTTTGTCTTTGTGAGCTTGTAGCAAGTGCTTGCTAATTTTGGTGACGAGTTTTGCACAAAAGAAACAAGCCTGATGTTTGTTGTAAACTCTCTGATTTGTATGTTGTTTTCTTGAGACTGGAGGGAAAAATATTGGCTCATTACTTTCAGACCTATCAACATCAGAGAAACAGAGGGACTCATCATTACTAACAGATAACGACTGCAGGTAATCATCAACGGGTCCAGCAATACAGTTCTCATCAGGAACAGAAGTGCCATCCATACAACATGTACAAGAACCAACAATAAATTCCTGATCAGGTGACATACTCTCAAACTCTGCTTTATCATCGGTTGCAGGTTGTACAGCCTCTGCATGGGAGGTTTCTAACCTCGTACTGTTAGGGTTGCTTGAGGATGAATTAACCAAGTTTCCTGATGTTTCATTGTACATGCATCTATATGTAGGCACTGTGGCTCTGTCTTTAATGTCTATAGGTTTCCTTGACCTACATGGTTGTGGAATGACAAAGGAGCACTCTGAACTTCCATTAGATTCTTCTACACCTTCCCTGTCTTCGTTACCAGTCGTGCCAGTAGCCTCAAACATTCCCTGAAACACAAATCACAATATTTCATCAGTTAATGTGTACCCTAGTCAATAGTCATAATGGACTCCAGATCCCATTTTTAGTAGCAATGGACTTGACTTAATTGAATGTAAAAGACTTGAACTTGAGCTTCTTGATTCCAAGACTATGGACAAAGTTCAAAATTTGACAAAATATTCAATTTCCTCTCTTCCAAACCCACTGATACTCCATGCAGCACACTGTGGCTATAATTTTGCTCACAATTCCCCCTATTGGTTTCCAACATAATTCCCATACACTGTGTGTGCTCAAGCCCTACAGGGCCCCTAATGAGAAAATTCCTGATTGTGCTCTTGTGTTGTTGACAAGTGGCTGACATATTTGCAGTGGTTGTTGGGCAAGCTCAACCCGAGAACTGACCCAACCAATATCCATCATGACTGAAAACCCAATTGACTGACGGCCTAACCAACTCAGCCAAAAACTTAAAAAATTACCTGTCAAGTTGGATTTCGGTCGAGTTGGTTTTTGGTCAAAGTACCTATGACTGAGTCAGTTTTTGGTTGATGAGTAATCAAACGAGATGAATGCAACCCATACTAAATGTGTTATTCAGTCACATGTTGGCCATGCTCAATCATTTGAGTTTGACACAGCAAAAATAGGACGTCAAGTACAGGGCCCAATTTCATAGAGCTGCTTAAGCAGAAAATATTGCTTAACAATATTTGCTTAGCAGAAATGAGCAGGATACCAGTCACAAATTGTACATGTGACATGGTAGTTTGCCTGGTAACCTTAAGCATAATTTTGTTTATAGGATTTGAGGCATTGCATGGTGAGGTATCAATATATATTTGGTTTGCGGTAGCACCATGTGTATATCTACTTGCTAAGTAGATTTTGTTCTTTGAGAACTTGTCTTGCTTTTTATTCTACTGCCGCAGAGTAGAATATTCGAAATTCGGGAGACTTCTCAGTTCTGAGAAAAGAACTGTCCTTCTTATTAACTACTACCTGAACGGGAGGTAGGAAATCGGGCGGGACTACTACTTTCGCTATGTGGATTGGGGGGACATAATTTTGTTGCGCTAAGCCACTTTTTGTGCTTCAGCAGCTCTATGAAATTGGGCCCTGTCTTAAGATCAGCCAGTGTCTCTGATTATACAAACATGTATTAACTTTACCTTTTAATTATACAAACATGTATTAACTTTACCTTTTTGTTCCATGGGAGTTCCTTTTCAGCAATTCCATAATCGCAAAGAATCTCTTCTCCTGCAACAATGTTTCGTAGGGCGAACAGGCAGAGTGTTGGTGTATTATCTATTTGGATCATCTTCATATGGGAATTCCTCAGCACCTTATTGCCATGGTTCACAAGCCTCCAGAGAACTAAACCCTCCTCAGGTTCTTTACTTGCATCCACACTTGAAAATAAAGGGAAACAAACTTTACAAATACTGACTGATTATGACTGCATAGATGATCATTAAAATGTCCTTTGATCCGCAATGGTTTCTATTGGTACCCCACATGCTAACCAGTGTGGGGAATTGGATGGATGAGCACTATTTGACCCTCAACGTTTTTCTTTTAGTGCTAAACAAAAAACATCTAGTTTATCATGTGAAACAGGTGCATTTTTTTTTTGCTTAAATTCTGTTAGCATGTTTCTAAAATGTACAAAACTGAACTTACCACATTCTGGTCACTCTTTGGGAAAAGTCACTGTTTGGCAGATTGAAAAAAAATCTGAAGCTTGTTTGTTTGACAAATTCTCTTCTTTCTCCCTCTTCAGCAGAAATTAGTTCACCGTCATAAATTAACAAAAAATCTCCTTGTGGAATATCAACTTTGCAGAACACACCCCTGCCTGTAGAAATGAAAAGGCAAGAATTGAAGAGTTAATAGATCAGAATGAACGTACATGTAACGTCAAGCAAAATAATTGTGAAAGTTTGTTTGTAATCTTGATACTTCCTCATGTTAAAATGAGCAGCCAAGTGGCTGGCTTTGTTGACAAGAATCGTTTTACTAAGAAAATGGGTTTAAAATAGGTTTTTGAACAATACAATTTTTTATTTTTTTTTATTTACTTATTTTTGGATTTTTTTGATTGAGAATTGGAATGCAGCAAAATATATCACAGAAAGTTGGATATCTGTATAATAATCAGTGCTAGTCTAGTGTAGTCGAGTCCACACCAGCCTAGTCCAAGTTCGGGTCAGAGTCTGAGTTCTTCCCTTCAGGTCCGAGTCTTTTACTGTCCGAGTCCGAGTCCCTATTGTCTACCAGAGTCTAAATCTAAGGTGTATTTTTTTTTTGCATTGAAAGCTTGGCACTTCACATTTAACTGAAGGTAAAAATACTATGAGTGCCAGAATTAGGCCCATTCTAATGTTTGGTGTTTATTTTGCAGGAGCAGATCTACTAATGAATATGTATGTTTAAGTTTACGGGGGCAGATCCACTAATGAATATGTATTTTTCTCCCCAAAGGTTGTGAACTCTTTTTATTATGCTAATTTTGTAACTTTGTTTATGAATAGAAGTGCAGAGTTCAGTGCCTTCACTTTCCTTTGTACTTGTGTGGTCACAAAGGTTGGTGCGAATAATTATGTATAGTTGTGCACTGAAAGATTGAGCTACTTTGCATGGAGGTTGTGGAATGCAAGATTTTAGGGAGTGGCAGTAGTCTCACATAGGTTCTTGAAGAAGGAACATGAAATTTTGAGAGAGAGATAGCGAGAATTTGAGTAGGTATTGGAAGTGCCTAAATCTCACCAGTGTCGCGCTACAATTCTAACCTTTAAGGTTGTTGTTTTGCTGCAATTTTACTGCCAAACCAGACACAGATAATTCAGGCTGTTATTTTGAGCAATTGATTGGCAGAGAACTGAGGCGGCAGTGATTGGCAGTTTAAGTTTGGAAAGCAGGAGAAAATCGTAAGTTGAAATTTGCTTATTGTTGTTGAGGATATTGATTCTAATTAAGCAGAAGTCCTGAAACTGAATTGTTCTTGGAAATGTGTATTTCATGTTGTAGGCCTATTAATGGAGCATTGGATTCGAATAGCTTTGGATTTTGATTACTCTGAATTTGTAGTTCACCATTTTTTGGAATAAGAAATCAGACAAAGAAATGAATTGAGAAGTGTGTATTTATCAAAATGAAGGAGGGCATCAGGCATTATTGTGTTTGTTCTAATAACTATTTTATAGATGGCCATGATGATGATGCTGGAATCTAACCCTCTCCTAGAAGTTTAAAGTGACCGTACCCTCATAGAGTAAAACGTATTTATCGATGTTCTGAGATGAACAAGGAGGAAGGCCAGAGAGCTTATGTTAGTGGAAGAGAGAGCAAGATGCTGTAGTTGTACCGGAGGACAAGTTTAACCTTTGGACATTTTCACGGTGGGCCAACTTTTTTCACCAAATATTTTGAACGTTTCTTTTGGAGTTGGAATCGGAGTTGAGCTCGGAGTGGGATTTGAATTGAGGCAGGATGCCAGACCAGAGAATAACTTTTGTTTAAGTGTAAATTTGATTAACTTTTGATTGGAGACATTTAATTGACTATAGAGTAGATTGGGTGTCATTAAGACGCAAAAAGCTAATCGTTTTAAAAGTCAGAGAATAATTGTTGTTAAAGTGCCTTTTTTGTTTGTTTATAAAATATCGAGTATAGTCTAAGGAGACTCACCTGTAGTTTGTAATATTTTCTGGGGTGTGACGTCACAAGATTTGAGGGAATCATAATCGAACATTGTTGACTTAATTATCAAGCAGTTGCTAAGTGTTTTGAGCTCATTTATTAATTTCAGTAGAACTGGAGATAGAGTGATTGATTGTACAGAATCCAGAAATGGGGCAGTTTCCCCAGTAGTTGTAAATAAATGTGAAATAATTGTAAATACAATATTTTTTGTCGAAGAGACTTTCATTCAAGAGTAGCAAATGTCTTTCGCGTTACAGTCGCCCCAGGTTGACTGTGACAATGAGGTCAAGTAAAAGAGAAAACGAGGTTAGAGCAGACTGCCCAAGTTTGCAAAAGGACCATTTGTGTACTTATGACATGACTCTATGCTCAAAAAGATGTTGGATACCAGGCAAATCTCTGGTTGACAAAATAATGGTCCTTGTACAAACATGGTCATTGTGACATATCTAACAAATTATATGAAAATTCACACGGAGGGATGGGATTCAACAAAAGGTAAATTGAGTTTCCTGTTTGATTTCCCCGTTTTAGCCGATCTTGAGACAGTCACGCCGCCAAGTGCCAGCCTTGAGTTCGAGTCCTTGTTCGAGTTATAGGTGCTACAAGACAAAGCCCGAATCCAAGTCGACAAAAAAATGGACTCGAGACCAGCCTGGAGACCTCTAGCACTGCTGATAATCACATGTGATAATTTATTTATATGTACCTTTAGAAGGAGTTGTCCTCACTTCAAAAATATCTGCATCCTTTCTGGATTGTTTTGTCTCTTTTGCAATGTCAAGGGGACTCCGTTTGGTGCACCTCCTGGCAGATTTTATTAATCTTGACGGTGATGTAGCAGTATTAACTCTGAAAATATAAAATCATTTGTAGTTGTGAAAAAAGCTACACATGTAATGATTCCCAAGACATACCAAAATCTTTTCAGATGCTGTAATACTATTATACAATGTTAAAGTCCTCAACTTGTTTACATGTGCAGAGTTTAAACGAGCTTGCCTTCAATATCACTCAGTTCTGTGTGTTTATGAAAAGAAAGTCAAATAGCTCTCAGGCACTGCAAGAGTAATAGATGATGAGCATGGCTGCTTGCACTAACTAATTGTTTCCATACCATAAACCCATGTCATCCAAAGGTTGTGTTTTTGTTAATTAAAATACTTGTACCAAGAGTGCTTAAGAAAACAGGCCTAACATCTTGGTTTTTTAAGTGTGGAAAAGCTTTAAGAAAATTATTTTAAAATATGAGTCTGTTGTTTGTAAAATATTAAATTTCAGTACTAGACATACTCTTCCCAGTGCAAATTATGATGAACCACCCAAAACATCTGGAATGCTGGGAATATGTTGCTACGCTTTGAGAATAACTGTTTTTTATGACCTGTTTTTACCATGGACCATAATCAGCCTGCACTCAAATGCACACATAAGGCCAAGTAACAAACTTTCTCGTCCCCGCCCGTCCACCTCCTTTTTAACCGCCGCCTCCTTTTTAAAAACTATTTACTATTCAGAAAAAAAGAAAAAAATCGAAAAAGAAAGGAAAAAAAGGGTAAAATTCGAAGAAAAAACCCCCAAGTTCCTTGGTTTATTTTTGCCTAAGAATTTTTCTATACTCTTTTTTTTCACCTTTGCAATACAACAGCTGTTTCTGAATTTTGAAACTTGCTTAGCAAGTGGACTTTGTTTTGTCATACATTGCATCAGTATACTCAAATAGCACAATATCTGTGAATAACTTTTTTTGTTAAGTCCGAACGAGAAACTCGTTACTTTTGTTACTTGGCCTAATATCCATTCACATGCAGTACAGTAAATACTACACAATGTACGGGCAGAGGTTTTACACATGTCCTCATTTATGTCAGAACTGAGTGGGTGATTGATTCAAGGGAAGTTGGAGAACAAAAATGGTCTTACGGGCTGTGCTAGGTTCCAAATATCACAATTCAAGAAATAGGCCTACCAGTGAAGTTATGTTTTCCTTGGAAAATTTTGATTCAAAAACTAACAAAATGCTTATTGAACAATGTTACAAGTCAAGAGTTTGAGTTCAGCTTGACAGAATTTTTGTGCAAGATCATATTAAAAAACATAATTACAAAATAGAAAAGAAACCAATGAAAATTTAATAAGTTGCCACTGATAATGCTCGGTACTAAAAAAAAAAGAGTTTAAAGAAGAACAAAAAAGGAAACAAAAAAAACACAACGTTGAGGCCCTTTACCATTTTTGGATAAATTGCTGTTTTATAGGCCTACAAGGTGAATTTTCAATTAAAAAATCTACCTTCATGTGGAAATAACACCTCTGGTCTACATGAATTTGGGCTAATTTTCCTTGAAAGAAAAAGCAAATGCTTCTGTTCGCACTTGACAAATACAGCAGAAATACAATCAGAAATGCTTATTATTCAATGTATAAACCACAAGTTTCTGTGGGAAAACTTATTTTCTGCAAATTCCTATCAGTTCCTGGTTTTGAGAAGACAAATTTTGGCCAAAACTGTATACAATTTAAAATATTTAATCAGAAAACAAAATGGGTAAAAATATATGATCTGTGCTCCTGTCTGCTACTACACTAACTGGGTAAATAAAGATTCTCTGCAATAACAATGCGAACAATTAATGTTAACTAATATTTTTTCATATTTTTTCCTGATTTGAGAAGCTGAAATTCCATTCATATATATTCTTCGTATCCATAACTACACTTTTGATGGGTCCAAAAATAACAAATATACCCATGGATGACATTATTTCCGAAAATAAATAGCAGATCCACGCTAGCGTTTTAAACACCAGGTACCAATTTTATGTGGGCACGTGTGCACATGCGCGAAATGCGTAGTAACTCCATTGACTTCCGGGTGATTTCATCAAGTGTGCGAACGAGTGTAGTTCAGAAAGTTCATATATCCTCCCGTGTCCGGTTTTCGATGTACTATGCCTTTTTCTTTGAATTGAAAAAAAAATAATGATGCCATATATCAACTGATGCCCTAATTACCTTTCTTTGTTTATAAGAAGTATGTAAAAATATATTAAAACTTGATAGACATTGAAACTTTCACACCACGCACCAATCTTCGATGACTTCAATAGCGTCCCCGTGTTTTGAGTTTGACCTGTTTTCGAGGCAAACAAGAAAGTATGGTGTCCTGGTGAAGCCATACGCAGAAGAAACATCTGCAGTGACTTCAAGTGTTCTGTGAGACGTTGTGTATGACTCTATAGCCAGCAGTTGTCTTCATTTTATTCAAAATATTTTTTATTTAATTTTAAAAATTACCATGGTAATTTGCAAAAACTATTAAAAAAATAAAAATTAAAAAAAAGTGTCAATAAGTCTTGGCTTTCAAATCTGATTTTTTAAAAAGTTTTGAATCTGTTTATGTTTCTTAACATTTATAATAAAGCATATCAATAAACAGTGATATTTGAATCACCAAGCCAATGTTTAAATTTTAATTTTATTAATAATAAATGATATGAGGGTTTAAAATAAAATTCTCCAGACTGTTAGAAAATGATATAAGGCACATGGCTTCTTTAAGCCTCTGTATTTTTTCCCCCAGAATGCTCAGCAGAATTTTAAGTCACATGATTTTATCATCGTGAATTGTGAATTAAAAAATTGTTCGATGAAACTTTTTCGGCGGGCAAAATTTTTTTTATGGCCCCGACAGTATGACATATTTATGTACCTTGTAGAAATGCCTAAAATACCACAAATTTTTGCAATACAAGTGCAACTTGCCAGTGGAGCCTCACATAATTCTAAGTTTTGGTCAAAGGAGAGGAGACTCTTTGCTTGGCAAGTCAAACCACAAAAATTGTATCTAGGGACTGTTTACATCGCGCGCAGAGAGGTAAAAGATTTGCATCGATTTCAGGGACGCCCTGAAAACAGGACCTCCTACGATAGAGACGTCAATTTAAATTTTATTTTCACAAATAATGTCATACAAGGATAAAATTTACAATTCTGACCCCAGCAGGCATGGAGTTCATGACGCAAGGAATATGTGAACGAAGTTTCAGCTTCCTTATCAGGTATAAATATGAAAATATTTTGTTACAACATTTTTCGCAAAAGTTTGTAGTATGCAACCAGTCCAGAGGAGTCCAACCTACGTAAGAACGTAGCCCAAATTTCTATGCAAAGTGCACTACAGAATTAGAAGGGATACCCCCAAAACACTATCAGTCACTGAATAGTTCTACAAATAACAACACACAAAGTAACTTACCGTTTACACCCACGTTGAGGCATGTCGCAAGTCTGTTTTGTGGGATTGTTGGTACCAAAAAGAAGAATTGCAGTTGTTTTTGCTACTTCTCCGCGTACGTCCGCCATTCCCGCAAAACTTCTGGGCAACCAACATGACAACAACAGAGGGCGCTATACATGTATGAACCAAAGATCGTGTAGCGCCGTGAACATACGATGAACGTGTGAAACTGCCAACTTACTGCATTCTGTGCTCTATTAACAACACGCTAAAAAAAACCGCCGTACTATCACTTTATTTTCATTTTCATTTTCATGGGTTATTCAAGGTCAGTGTAGATGAACTGAGGCAATTACTTTGTGGGGTACCAATGTTATACCCCACAAAGTTATCGTACTCCATATGGATAAGCCCCACTTGACACAGTACCCCATAAGTTGCCCTGTACCGTCCCTTCTCTGTCAGCGCATTTCTTGAGATGGAAGCACACGGACAACGTTGTCAAAGACCTTATGCACTTATTACTTTCAAACTCACTAATGTTTATGCACATGCTGGCAGAATTGGGACAGAGTAAGTGTAGTTGATGTTACTTTTGTATGTGTAGGCCTATATAAAATGTATGTTAAAGAGATTTGTTGAGCTTTATGATTCGTAAAATAAGATGCACGGAAGTTTAATCTAACAATTACTCATACAAATTTTACAGAAAAATAAAGTGCTTTGCCATTGTTTGCTTATTGTTATTACTGTGGTTGTTGTTTTAGATACTTGTTTTGTGATTTTATCTTTCCAATTACCAATGGAACTCAATTATCTGTATGCGGACACAATAAAGAATTATATTCATATTCATAATTTTTTATCAGCAGACACATTATTTTGTGCTCCATTTGTTAGGCCTATTTATTTGTTTATTTGTTATTATATTTTTAAATAATTATTGCTTTTATTGACCAACTTGCTGCCTGACAATTGATAAATGAAATTACCTAGGACACAAAAGATCTGTATTTATATTTGTAAGAATAAGATTGGTGTCCGATATATATTTTGGACAATTGATGACTTCTACGAAATTAAAAATAAACCTTTTTCCAGTTCTCTGAATCGATCTGAAACAATTTGTTTGAATTCAGCAAGCTTTGCTTCGGCACAGTGTGTAGAAAAAAAGAGACAAACATTTCACTGATACAAGCAGTGCATTACAAAATATGAGTACCAGGTTTCCAAGACTTTTTCACAACTAAGTCTTTGGAAATGTTTCCTGAAAATATACTTTTCCAACTATCGATGATGTTGTGCCCCCCCCCCTCCCCCGCACCCCATAGGCGTATGACCCAGGGGCAGGTGGAAACTGCCCTCTCGAATTCGGGCGAAACAGTGGGGACAAATCGGGCATAGAAAGCAAAAAACTATTTTTTTAAAGTTTATTTTGTACTGCCTTGTGTAAAATTTCGGGCAACAACCCTTTGCCCCCCAACCAAAGAGTCCCCATAAGCCCCGCCCACCATCCTATTTGCAATACGCAATATGTTGGCACCAATGTCAATGATCTTAAAATATTTAGGTCAAAATGCCACAAAATAAAATGAGTTTCAGCCCGGAAGTACCGGTACCATAGGCTTCACCCAACACAGCCCGATGATAAGCTTATGGGTGCCGCCCGCAGTGCTGGTCTGACAATCACCAACAAATAATTTTCCTTGACCCAAGGATAACTGTTATTCAGCTAAACAAACCATAGCATATTGATCTCTGACCGACTTTATCCGGGTTTTGTGTAAAACGAATGTGTGGTTTAGGCTAGGCCTTGTATGGCCAAAATTAATATGTTAGACGAAGTTAATTTTAGCCTACGAACCGTCTATAGGGGCGGGGCACATGCAGGATAGCGGCCACTGATGTAAAAATGACAGATCGAAGGATTCCTAAATATCTCCTGGTTAGTTTTCCGGGAAATTTTACACAATGTCTGTTTAGAATAGGGAATCATTGACAATAAATTGCCGTTTGGTATTTTTTTCGGAGGTCCATTAGGTAGGGGTTAAATGGCTAAGAAAAGAACCAGTACAGCTGGGGTCATAATTATTTTAATATTAGGTATTAGCCTTTGAGCCAACCCATTGTTACGTCAGACCGCCATGCATGCAGTGCTTATAGGGCGTATCTAGTTTATCATTGTCATGCTTTTATTTGCTTTTCTAATATTACACCCTGGAGCATACTGTTCAGGCAGTCCCAAAATAGAGTTTTTTGAGCAGAAATTTCATTTTTCATGGAACTATGGCAGAACCATGGAGCTCTAAGTCTAGCTGCATCGCAGAACTGCTTAAAGTTGGCCAACGGACTCCCCATTACTTCACCAGCTGAAATAAAAACGAATTTAAGGGCTAAGGGCATTATTTTGTATCATTATTCTATCGTTGAAATTGATTGATTTGAGGGAGGATGTACGAAACGTTCCGTTTCTATAGCGAATCGATCATTATGAATTAAAATAATGATGTTTTGCAGTTACTAGGGCGACCTCTTGCGACGAAATTAGTTGGTATCAAAATGGTATCCGGCAAATAGGAGCGCTATTTCCAACGTGTAGGTGATATATGGGCTCCGTGAACCAGCCTGATACCGGTCATCGATTTACAAGATTTTACGTTGAGCTTTCCTTCCGACCATTAATTTGTCCGTCAAAATGAGCTGAAATCCAACTTCGTGAAAATGGCCGGTATCTTCGCCCGGTATAACGAGCAAAGAGATTTTGGGGTGAGTTGTTTAAAAAAAATTTCCTTTGCAAATGTGTTTTCTTGGGTCTCAAACACTGTGTGTGTGTAGTGTGTTACTGAAAACAAACAAACATGATGATCATGCGTGCATCGGATTTGCCCGCTGTATTAAATTTTTGATCTGCGTCGTTATTGTACTTGTAGATAGAGCGACTGCTGGAATTTGTTGTAAAACATTATAGAATTTGGGGGAAAAACAATGCTTTTCGAGAGTGTGAATTATTGCTCATATATCTCAACGATCCTTGACAACTTGCTCTTTTCCGAGTTTGACTTCACTTTGGTTGAAAAAACGTACACCATTCTGTCTCACAATTACGCGCACAAAATTGCTTTTCAACGTTATTATACCGGGATCGAGCACCAGTCCCAAAGTTTGGGTCCAATACTTTGTTGGGTTCCCATAACGAATTTCCCCCATAACAACCTTTACAACAAGGTCCAAGGATACGATCAATCAACTGCTACAATTGAATGGGGACCTGACTGATTTACTCAGTGCACAGAGCGCAATCAGGGTTTTGTGAAATCGTTTATGTACATTTAATGCGGTGCGGCAGGGTGCCATGGATCGCAAGCATCTCATGCCCGTCCCGCCTGCGCAAAGATTGTGCTTGGCGCGCTGAGTAAATAAGTCTGGTCATCATTAAATCATAGCAGTTGATCGTATCCTTGTTGTAAAGTTGTTAAGGGAACCCAACAAAGTATGGTTTTCGAGCAAGTTGGTTAGGCCCCCTAATATGTGAACAAAAATTCAAACACGCGACTCGAAAAGCTTTTGATTTTTCCCACAAATGTGTCATGTTTTTTACAACAAATTCCAGCAGTCGGGCTAACTACAACTTAGTACAGTAGCATTCAATCAGTAAGTTTCATGATCGAGAACAACGCTGATCAAAAATACCAGCGGGCAAAGAAATAGGATTGCATTGGTGCTAAGGCCAAGGATACAAAGTGGATTGGTCCTACTTACGGGAGCTAGGTAAGTATAGCCCAGGGCCCAATTTCATGGAGCTGCTTAAGCAGAAAATATTGCCTGCTAACAAAAAATGAGCACAATACCAGTCACAAATGGTGGTGAAATGGTATTTTGGCGGGTTACCTTATTCTGCTAGTTCTAAGCATTATTATTTGTGAACTTGTTTTTTTAGTGCTCAAAATTGGGCCCTGGGTTGTTGGACTCCGCTGTTGCATACAACGCGACGGAGTCCAGATTCCAGGGTATAAAGAAAGGTCCCCTGCCATTGCGAAAAATTCATTAAAAATAGTTTCATATATGCTGCCCCTGGTCATTGCCTGCCCCCTTGAATCGTTCCAATAGAAATTTACAATGTCCTTTTACAGGTGCCCTTTACCAAGGAGAAAACGCCTTGGTGCCCTTGCCATTTTAAGTATAAATTTGAAGCGATCATTCAACTACTGTAATTAATCATCCACAATTGACCAAAAAAACAACAACACAATTTTACAGTAAGCTTTGTTTTGGGGGAAACCCCAAAACCACATTCTGCAGATAAAACAAAAGTATTTTAATTTATGGTGATTATAAATCTAACCCTTTGATCAAATGTTGAAAAGAAACTAATTCATAAAGTATGATCAGACCAGGCCTCAACCTTAAGCTTCAGAGGGTCAAGGCCACTTGGCCTCGAAGGCTCCAAAAAAGAGAGGGGCACCAAGGCCAACTGAAAGGGCACCAAGGCCATTTTCAAACTTTTATTTGTTAATGACTTATGTATTCTCCAACACGCTCACTTGACAAAAAATCGTTGCCCCAGAACACAGAATTCTTGGACAAAATCATACAGACAAAATATTAAGAAAGTTAATTCCCTAAGTGCTCATCTGAAAAAATATCAATCCCGGATCACCATCGCCCCAACTCCCCACCCAACCCCAAGGCTCAATAAAATATGTTGTTCCGGAAAATTCAACCTTGAAGTTGAATATAAAATTCTTGAAAAACAATTTTCTTAAAAATAAATATGATTATGAAAATGAAAACGAATCCCCAACGCCAAATAATCTCACCCAAAAAACCCCGCGTCTAAACGTTAGCACTTTGCTGCTACTCCAGCCAATTCGACCTCGTGCTTTTTCTTTACGTCTGTTAAGGGATTGCATGACGATGGATCAATATTGAATTGATAGATATGATAAAGATTTACGAAATTTTTGCACCGTTAACTAGTCCGATTTTGACATTTCCACGCGTGTACACAAACGTTTGTTTGGCGACGAAAAAGAAAGTTGCAAGGCAGGCAGGTCACTGGTTCACAAACATTTATCCAATACATTTATCCAAAAGAACAAGCCTTGGATACCAGCAAAATAGCGAGAAAAAAACATAGACTGGATCCCACTTCTGGCCCCATCCCCTACACATACAGATTTCAATAGACAGAATCAATGCGAAAATGTGTAATTCAGTGTAGGGACCTGTAGCCAGTCTATACATTAGAGTAGTCTGGTGCCGTGCTTTTAGTAGTGATCAACTCAACAACGTTTGATATGGTTGCCATGCCACATTCTCCACGCACTGCAAGTATTTCGGTATTTTGCGCGATGCATGGCAAGCAGCATTATGAAAACTAGTGTGTGGGAGCGTACGCTACGTACGTCCAGAAACAATTTGACCTTAATTAAATGGGTCACAAAGTTAACATTATTTTTAATAACACTTTCAAATACATAATGTAATGGAGTGGAAAGGGGCACGACGGCCAAGTGGCCGTACGTGTTTTTTAAAGGGGCATCACGGCAATTCACCGGGGCATCGCGGCAATGGCCGCTGGTGGCCGCTGTTAAGGTTGAGGCCTGTCAGACAGTTGCAGATGATATTGTACCGAGTTTACAAGAAGATTGCTGTTTGCCATGCAAACATAGAATCAATTTACAGCACTCTTAGTCATAACAAGTTTCATGTAACTATCAATGAAAGACTGGAGTGTCAGTTTTCAGTTAATTTATAATATCTAGTTTTACAACTGTCAGTTTTTCAGTTAATTTATAATATAGTTATACAACTGACTGCTATTGTTTAATGTTTGTATTGTTTTTGTTGAATATCAATTGAGTTTTGCATTTACGTTTATTTTCCTCAAAGGCATTGAACACGTTTGGAAATTGTCAAAGACCAGTGTTCTCACTTGGTGTAACCCAACATATGCATAAAATAACAAGCCTGTTAAAATTTGGGCTCAATTGGTCATCGAAGTTACTAGAAAAATGATGAAAGAAAAAACACCCTTGTTGTACAAATTTGTGTGCTTTCAGATAGGAATAAAAACTTCTTGCAAGAAGTTTTTATTATTTTAGTGAGAAATTACCTCTTTCTCAAAAACTACGTTATACTTCAGAGGGAGTCGTTTCCTACAATGTTTTATACTATCAACAGCTCTCCGTTGCTCGTTACCAAGTAAGTTTTTATGCTAATATTTGTTTTGAGTCATTACCAAACGTGTAGGGTACTTTTAAACAAAACTTGTGACTTCTGTTTAACCATTTTAAACAATTTCTAGGGATTCCAATCAGAACTATGAGCCCTTCTGCAAAAGGAGCAGATATCAACACCTTTTCAAGGATTTAGAATAGAACTTGTAACCCAGTCTTTACAGTCACAAAACCAAAAACAACAGTGGAGTAATGCAAAGCAAAATGTATATAACAAATTGTAGGGGATTAAAAATAATGTATTACAATCTAAGAAACATTCCAATAACAAAATGGATGTCAATCATTCTCCCTGGATATTGTCTGAGGCTAGCATTTTAAAGAAAAGGAAGGTATTTTGTTTTTGTACTGTATGCTTCGTTTAACCGTTTGTAAACGAATTTCAACATTTGTTTATGGTTTAACAGATAATCGGATTAAAATTCCAACCCTACTTTTTAAAGATTTTGGTAAATTGTTGAATGTTAAATTTTGAATGTAATCTGACCGTAATTCAGCTTTTGGCTGCAATGGTCAAATTTTAATTAAGTTTCAAATAAAATAAAATATAAAATAAAATTGAAATTCAAGGATCAGGGCACAGAATGCCACGGCCTCCCTCTCTAAATACAATTTTTATTTCTGCTTGATGTCTCTCTTTCTATGTACTCATTATTAATTTGCTGCGTTTATTTATACAGGACCTGGATTGTGACGGATATGAAGATGGCGTTGATGACATCCAGAGGGCTTCTGTGGATGTCCACATACCAGAGGTGAGTACAAAATCACCACGATGATTTACCCAAGTCGTCGTTTATTCATTTCTTAAAGTAATTTTAAATGCCCTTGATGATTGATGATTGGTGAACTAGCAGAATTTTACAGTCTACAAGTACATCCTTAAACGAATGTATACGTGTGGTAATCACTCAAAGTAATGTGGTTATGGAAAAAGATATCAGTTTTTATCCCCAAAATTTGAATCTGAGAAACGTTACTGTCAGATACGTTTCTTAGATTGTGTATTCCAATTACGGATTATTCTTCTTGCATGGACATAACTGCTCTGGATTTTCAGCGATATCTCAGAAACGCTACCACCTTTTGAAATGAAATGTTCACAGGTTAGTTTTATTGTATATCTCCATTTATATATAGGTTTAAAACAATCAAACGGTTCCAAAAAACAAAGGTATACTTTCCCTTTATTAAGTCAAGCTTGTTGATGGAGGAGACTCACTGGCTTGGAAGTCATAAAATTGTGATACTACTAATAATAATAATCCAAGCATTTACACAGCATTCTTACACAAAAAGTTTTGCTTTACAACAAATAAAACAGCAATACAGATAAGAATGATAAGGAAATAAATAACCTCGAAAACAAAATAAGTCTAGGAAAGGTGAGTTTTAAGCGATGTTTTGAATTCAGTACGAGAGATGGCATGATGGATTTAATAAGAAAGATTATCCCAAAGGTTTGGAGCAACTGCATAAAAATGCTTTGGCAGAAGACAGATGAAGTTTGAGGTTTTGTGAGAAATATTATAAATATTTGTTTTGTTTTCAAGAAATACACCATACAATTTTTTAAGAAAATTCATATTTTTCAATGAAAATTGTGTCCCAAGAGGCGGTGACAAATTGTGATATTAAATAAATCTCAGTGATAAGTGTATATAATTCATGTCTTTGTTTTAGAGTTATCTTAATTTCCTTCATCTGTGCAAGGGGTAACAAAATATCCTCTTGCATTAAAACATTTACTGCATTAATTACAAAAATAAGAATCTTCCCCAAATAATTGTTATAATTACATTGTAACACATCATTAAGTTAATTTAAACAAAGAAAAATTGACTAGATCAGGATTTGAACATGGGACCTCTGGATTAATGTGCCGGCGCTCTAACCAACTGAGCCATCTAGCCCAAATGTTGGTGGTCCTTTAACCCTAACCATGCTAAATGCAACAATATGCACCAAATGGTAAAAGTCGTTGTAATCTGTTGCATTTGGCAGTCAACTCAGATGTCATTCTTTGACCAAATTTGTTGCATTTAGCAGTCAAGTGACTTCATACTGGTGTTGCATTTTGTTGTAGTCACCACTACACTTATGTGCATACTGTTGCATTTAGCAGGGCAAACCCCCTTGCTCAGTCTTAACACAAACAACATGCCTGCACAATGCAACAAAATCTCTTGTTGCATTTTGTTGCATTTGGCATGGTTCTCATTTCAACTGTGTTGCATTCTTGTATTTGGGGGGGGGGGAGTGGAGGACTGATGGGGGGGGGGTTAATAATCGCTTAGCGCCAGTCATATTTTAAATATCATGTAATAAACCACAAGGGAAACGGTTAGTTTTAATTAATTTTGGGTTGAACAAGGAAATGTAACTAGAGTGGGATTTAAACCGGCGACCTCCAGATTAACGTGCCGGCACTCTTCCAACTGAGCTATCTAGCGCTAATGTTAGTGGTCTCCCTATTTTGTCAATATCTTTGTTCGGGTATCAGTCAGAAGCCATTCAACCTTTAACTGCCGTGTAGCCAGGGTTCACACCCAAGTTTAAGATACAACCTGGGAAGCAGCAGGAGAGGGATCACCTTTAAAGGGGATGTGATTTTTTATTTCAAATATCAAGTAATAAATATCAATTGGTTTATTATTTGATATTTGAAATAAAAAGTCTCTTCCCCTCATTCCAAAGTCATATTTTATCGGACCCTGATCATGATGTCGTACTCATTTGAAATTGTACAATTATGCACTAAAATAGTTACATGTAACTGTTTACTAGTCAATTTCAAAAAATTGTTGCAAAATTTGGTTCACGTCATAGCTTAATGCATGTAGGGTTTAATGCAAATCTAACATCAGGTTCAGACTTAAAGCAAATTCAATATTTAAATTCAGACTTAATCTTCAGACTTTAAAGCAAATTCAAAAATTTACATCTATCAGTTTCAATACCATTGCCTTATAACTAGCTTTTTAGCTGTAATTTTCCTACCAGTAACAATTCAGGTCAGCTCTTCTTGCCTTGACTCCTCTCCACTCAAAGAGAGAGAGAGTTATTGTTCATGAATTCAACTGAAGAGACCAGGCACTCAGTCTTTGCAAAGATCTGTTTAAGTTTGTGTGAGAAGAAAAGCAGCTGGGCTGGGCTTGGGAGTCAGAGGAGGGGAGGGGAGGGGGGGGGGGGTGTCATTTCTCCAGTGGTGGCATTTAAGATACATAGAGTACAGTGTTTCTTGATAGGGATTATTGAACCTGGATGCAACTTGATAGTCCTTCCATTGACCCTTTTCTGAGGATAATCCCATACTAAAGGCTTAGAAGATTAACCCTAATTAAGAGATTAACCCCATATGTCTGTCCATTTCAACAGGACCAACAGATGCTGTCAAATGTTTGTAAAGCATACAATAGATTTCTGCAGAGCTGAACATAATGCATTTAGTTTGTCTCTGAAGCCTTTGAATGTCGTAAAGAAAATTAGTTTGAAAAAATAATATAAAATCATACTTTAGAAGTAACTATTACTAGTAACCTTGCCGGTACAACCATGTGTAAATCTATTTTGGGAGGAGTGTTGGCTCTGAAAAGAGCCGATGTGGTCAACACTCCTCCGAAAAGAGATTTACACATGGTTGTACCCGCAAGTTTATTTTCTACACCGTGCAACGCTTCAAACATCACTTAAAATCATACTTATTAAAGGCATCGTACACGTTTGGAAATTGTCAAAGACCTGTGTTCTCACTTGGTGTATCCCAACAAATGCATAAAATAACAAGCCTGTGAAAATTTGGGCTCAATTGGTCATCGAAGTTGCAAGAAAATGATGAAAGAAAAAAACCCTTGTTGTAGAAATTTGTGTGCTTTCAGATGTAGGAATAAAAACTTCTTGCAAGAAGTTTTTATTATTTTAGTGAGAAATTACCTCTTTCTCAAGAACTACGTTACTTCAGAGGGAGTCCTTTCTCACAATGTTTTATACTATCAACAGCTCTCAAGTAAGTTTTTATGCTAATATATATTTTGAGTAATTACCAAACGTGTACGATGCCTTTAAACAACAACAAAAAAAGAAGAGAGAAGAAAAGAACAAAATCAGTTAAAATGCCTTTTATTGAGGTAAAACAAAAACAGGGGAATTACAAAAAATCAATAATTGAATATTCAGTTGTTTTCAATTTTATTTTAATAAACCATATTGATATCATTGTTTCTGTTGTAATATATTGTCTTGAATTCTCCCCCTTCTTATCCATCTTGCCCTTCTTCAGGACAATGTAGGGTACCGTCTACTCTGTAAGCAGGGATGGACAGCTGGCCAGGGCCTTGGGCGCTCCTCACAAGGTATTACTAAATCTTCCCAAACTTCTTCTGCATTTGGTTTTGTGTTTCATGTTTTTGTTAATAAATGATACCATTGTTCTTTGTTCTCACCTGGTATGCCAAATTGGTTGATTTACAAATCAATTCCCGTTCTGTGTTTTGTTTGCCAGAGTTTATTGAGTGTAGTGAGAATGCATTGGCTGGTTAAAATTACAAAAAAATTAAACTTATCTTTGCTTTTTGAAATGTGACACACATATATTTAAAATTAGCGCATGGGTAGATCTATGCTGGGATTTTGCTGATTTACTAATCATAGATTAATGTACCATACCCAAGTATGTATGGCTACATATTGTAGCAGGACTTTTGTATAATTTCATTAATTTAAAGATTTGTTGGAGAGATATTTATGAATTCATACTTTAAAATGTATTATATTGATAACTTGACAGTTTTGAACATTTTGTAATTTGAAGAATTTGCACATGAAAGTTAAACATAAATTCTGAAATAGGAGTAGAGGAAACAAGTATAAGTTCTTCAGCAATATTATTGATTAAATAATATACATCGTTCCATTTTTTTCATTTAGTATTACAACTAACAGTTCAGTTACACTTTAGGGGTTAACCCCGGTGTTTCTGATTCATATAGCAAGCACCCTTGTTTATAGGGTTCCCCAGGCTTGCAAGCTAGAGTGATTAAGTTTTCTTATGATGCATCCATGGTTTCATTACTAGAAATATATAATAACAATAATAATAACATGTATTTCCTGGTATAAAGAGAATGACAGTTCACTGTTCTAAAAAGAGTTTGCGCACCCATAATTTTACTTAAAAAACAAAAATTATGAAAATTTATAAAATAGACTCTCCACACAACAAAAATAAGAGTGTTAGTTAACAGGAACAAGACTATGGGTAAATTAATAGTGGACAATCATGTGATCACCTCTCAACCAATAAAAATAAATGTAAGATCCCACATGGGGGAATGTTTAAACAAATTTCTTTCTGAAAGAGAAAGTGATGATTTACCATAATCAGAGCTGCTCAGTCTGCAGGGTGTTTGACTTGACTAAAACGATACTGCACCCTTTCTGTAAGACACTCGATACTGCGCACATGTATAAATAGAATAACAAATCTATAAAGGTTGGATCGAAAGTTTATAAACAAACCAAAATATTGATCTGTGAGAAGGATCAGGGTTCACATTTCACTGGCTTGTCCCGGACCCACAAATACCTTTTCATAAGATACTCCCAACTAGAGTGACAGGGAGCAAATTCTTTATTTCCTGAGAATGGAAATATTTCAGAGTATCTGAACCTTATTATCGCGGTATTGGGTTTTATCTTTCAGGGTGTCATTTTACAGCCCAACCCACGGTTGATGCGGGCAAAACAATTTGTTTGTCAGGTATTCCCTAAGAAGTGGACAAGCTTCTCAATAAGCTGTTATTGACTATCAGATTATTGACGATATTGCTTTGAGACTTAAAAGTAACACATTATTGCAGGCCTGATACTTCACGGAGGCAACGGGGAGGCAATCGCTTCATGCCCCTGGTCATTACCTTGGTGCCCCTTGAAATGTTCCAAAAAGAAATTTACAATTTCCTCATCATAGTCTAGAGGTGCCAGGCCTGGAATTTCATCTTTGAGAGGGCAAGGCCATTTTCATTTTGCAAAGGGCACTTCCATTGGAAAATCCTAAAGTCTATGGGAAACTTTTAAAGGGGCACCAAGGCCAAGACCAGGGCAACAGAGGCCATAGCCTTGGTGGCCTCCGTGTAATTCCAGGCCTGAGGTGCCCTTTACCAAGGAGAAAATGCCTTGGTGCCCTTGCCCTTTCAAACGCGAAGCATCAGGCCTGGTAATATCAATCTGTACACATATACGTACTATGTACGGAGCTGATAGAGCACTGCATGCACATGTACATTGATTGACCTCATTGTACATTGACAGATTAATTCTTGTATATTTTAGGCCATGTCCTAACCCAGTGATTTGGGTTTAGTCTTTGGCTGAAACAGATACTGCAGGTTTTTTCCCATAACTCTTCAGACTTGAACCAACAGCACCGGCTAGCTTGTCGTTAGACCTCCATCATTCGGTACAGTCAACATCTTAAAGGTATTATACAGGATCGGTAGAGCTGACAAAATAATCGCAGTCAGTGCTCATAATTTTATGTTATCAATCAAACACATGAAACAACAAACCTGTGAAAACTTGGGCTTAATCCGTTGTGTTAGTAAGGAGAAAATAGTGAAAAACCATGCACAATTTTCAGCGATCAGCTGAACTGCGTTTTTAAAGTGTTTTTTTTAGGTTTTCAGATACAGCTTTCTCGAATATGACTTAATTTCAGAGGGAAAATATCACAGAAAAAATAGTTCTAGCATGAACTTCATAATCAGTAAGCTTTTGGACAAAAATTAAACAATTATGTTTTTTATCCTTATCAATCCTGTATAATACATTGTACCTTTGAAGTTCTTCCTCAATCCTCAACATGTTCACTTTTATCTGACTTGAATGCCATTATAAACGATAAGTGTAGGTATTTATTTTTTACATCTAGCTTTATAAAGAAACAATTAACTAGCCAGTTGGAACACTATGAGACTATTAATACTGGTCGGGCCATGCGTATGTACATGTACAATGATAATTTACAGGTACATGTACCTCATTGCAGACTGTATTCAGTACAGGTCTATTTATTTTTACAAGCAGCTTTGTAAATAAAAAAACAGAACTAGCCAGTTGGGCCACTTTCTAGAGACAATTGATACTGGTCCTCGGGTGTCCAGTTAAGACATAACGCTATGTACTCGTCAAGTCAAACTTGATCTTACCATGTGTTAATCTAGGTCTTACAAGTAGGTCATGTTCATCTTGATTTTCATTGGGTTGAAACAAATTCAATTGTACATGTAATTGTAAACCAAGGTCTTTTTATTTAACCTGAAAATTATTCCAACAATATTGAGTAAACTATTCCTACTTGCTTTGTCAGTCTCAAGCTGTGGACATTAATGTAATCTCAAACTGAGGCTTGGTGGGGAAATAGTCTGTTTTGTACAATGAGAAGTATTTATGCTTACTCTTACATATGGGGGAGTCGGGGGACATGACATTTTGTCAAGGCATCAAAGTTAATTATTCACCCGAAATACTTTCAGAAAAATATTCGCTGAAATTGTTGACATCAAATTTATGATACCAATTCTAGTAACACATGTACATGTACATGTATACAAGTAGGTAGGATAAATATTACACAAGAAACATGCACTTCAGTTTTTAAATCTGTTGAGATAAATCTAAAACCATTGTGTAGACATGCTTAACCATTGGGATTTGGAGCCAAGCAATTTGCCGTTTGATGACATTTTGGTTGAACTAAGCTACTAGTGATGTGAAACATGGTGCGAGGCCCTGAGGTGCAATTAGCTCGTGTACACGCTATGCATCTCGAATGACCTGACAGGTGAAGAGATACAATTATCAATCCAGTCGCTGAGGCTTCTTGATATGAGTTAAAGATGGGAACAAACAATAACGATGAATTCACTTTAAGTTGCTTTAACATTTGGGTAAAACTTTGTTAACTTTTTCTGAGGGTCCACCCATGTCTTTGCTGCTCAGATTTGTGAGAACGAGTGCACAAGTCAAGGAGTGTGATTTCATAGTAGTGACAAGGTCGTGCAAGCTTTTCAGATTTTAAGTGATCTTTTCAAAATCAAAAACCCATTTTGTCACCAAAGAAAATGCACTTGATTCTTTATTTGCAAAGTTCAAAATGTAACAAACTTTATTGCATTTACTTCCATTTGTTAAAAACCCAATGAAATGTGCAGTAGAACGATGTAAATTTTCATTAGTGGTCAATTGCTCACTGTGATGAAGTTTCAAAGATTCAACAAATTTAATCTTGAAGAAAAGCTGTTCATTAGTTGAATACCTTCACTTTAAGATGTCAATTAAGATTGACATATGGATTGGTTGAACAGATACTCTATTAAACTGAAGTGCAACGACTGTTGTTATTATACGTATGCTAATGACAGACAAAGGTAATTTAACTTTGATGATAGAGTAGCAGGTGAAAAGAAACAATGATCACCACAGAAATAGAATCCCTGACAGTCAAATCATTGACCCTTAATCCATAGAAAAGAATGCGACAAGAAGTGTTAAACAACATTGTCTGGAAGAAGGGAAAAGGGCTGACAAAAAATTTACCTTTTGAAAACGTAATGCATTGTTAAATAAAAACAACCATACTTCATTTCAAAGTTGTTCAGGGGAGATAATTTTGACATTGTTTTTTATGAAACTTTCATGTCATACTAGTTGTTTATTTATTTAGGTTACGTTTTATATTCAGAAAGGATGTTTTTCCTGATTATTCCTGTGATTAAATAGCCTTCACCATTTGTACGTGTAGGTCAGTGCTTGTACGCAATAAAATGTTCCTACTTTTTTTCAAGGACCAAATATCATGTATTTTTATATTATTTTTCTGTTGAGGGTGGGGGTGGGGGCTCAATGAAAGGAGTAACATTTTGTAATTTGTCCTCAAAGATTGCTTGCTCAATTTGACATTCCATACTTACGTGAATTAGTTTTAGTCTTTGTGTGCATTAAGAACAAATTCCATGCCAGCAGGTACAACTAGACATCTGAAGTAAAAAGATCTTGAGACCATTTTTTCCATTGTTAATTTTATTACAGATGATGCATTCCATTTATGGCACAGTTATTGCAAGCAGCTGCCTGTCTGTAATTTGATTTTAATTTGCATAATTTATCTGTTGTACATGTATATGTTGGAATAGTTTGTAGGCTTTTAGATTGCTGCTCTAAATACGTTACAAATATGGGTGACAGCTTGGTAAAAGGTCAGTAGGTACAGGTTCCTAAGGAGCATGGTAGGACTTTGTTTGCAGAGAAGTTGTTTATGTTTCAGCTTTTAGGGTTGAAGATATTTTGTGCATCTTGTAGATCTTGTATTTTTATTTCAGAACACACCAAAAACTCCTTTGCATTTAAAAAAAGAAGACATTTATAGATTTATTTCAGTTGGCATTTAAAATGCTTTCTACCTTTGTAGTTTGTCCTTCATTTGAGAAAAACACAAATTTACAAAATGTTGATTTGTTTGCAATTTAGAATCATATTTTTAGATTTTCTTTTGAGAGAGCGTTTAAATTCAAAATGTCTTTTGAAATGTAGCTAGGGAACCTGTTCCATATTGATACATAATTTGCATGCTTTTTTGCATACTTTTCAATTTTCTTTCACCTTGACTGGTTAAGGCTGTGTTCGAAATGGCAGCTACAGCTACGGCTGGATCTCCGCCATCATGCGTTGAAGTATAGGATGTCCTTAACAACACCCTTAGCAACAGTGGTAGCCAAAGCTGCCAATTCGGATACAGCCTTGTGATCCCTAAACATTTTGCCTAAACTTGTACTTACTCAGGTGCACCATGTCTTGACCTTAGATATCTGTAAATGAAAACAATCTGTTCACACACAAACTACAGAAACGCATTTCTGAAACTGAAGATTATTGTTTTTATTCTGAATTTTTTTAGGGGGATATGAGTTAGTTGAATCCACAGGGGGTTAGAAATCAAAATGAATCACATTCATTGTACGGAGAGTCGTAGGAATGCTGTAATACATTCATGACTACTCTGGGTGACCTGGGTCTATCTAATCCTACCTCCATGGTCTATCCATGGTCTATCTATGTCCCGGATGAACCACATCTAGACTTATTAGATTTCAGGAACCCTGCTGCCGTTCCAATCATTGAGATGTAAAGGCCAGGGACTGGGGAGAATACCAACGCAGGTGATGTGTCTAAGGATTCTACAATGCCAATTAAACTAGACTGTGTTGAATGAAGATCTTCTATACTTCCAATTAATCTCTGTGCATTGGTCTTGTTCATAACCACTGGGATAACTGGTATTAAATGTGGTAGTCTGACTACGGACTCATATAACCATCATCCGTGACCTCGGATAAGAATATTTGAAACTAGAAACCATTTCCTTTACATGTCCATCAGGGCTTGAATTTAAAAGACTACAGACAGGGCTTGTAGCTCAACATTTTGTACTGAATCTTTTCTACATTACCATATATACAAAATTAGAAAACACTATAAAAATACAGTTTAACACATACTGTTTTTATTTGAACAAGCACTAACAACAGAAGATTTATCTCATTTGTTTTATGGGTAGGTATACTTTGATACTTAACAGAATTGAAAGATATTTATCAGACTCAAAGTCAACATTTGAACATCATTTTTAAAAGTTAAAGTTATTTACACAGGGAGGTATTATTATTCAGTTGTATAATATAAGACTGCCGGAGTTGTCTGGTCGTGAGTGTACTGACCTGACTCTAAAATCATTGGCCTCAGGCCTGCGGCCCAGTTACAATTTTGAGCCCTGTGCATTTTTAAATTAATGCAAAAAAAAAAGGCCTTGGATATTATATTTGATGCAGTGTGAGAATAGCACAGTTTTGGAAAGCCTTTTCTTTTGGATGATTTCAGCTTCAAAATTGTGACATTCTTGTGTTAAAAAGTGCATGATCGCGGTCGTCCGTGTAAGCACCACATCATCCTGAACATAAACGTTCCTTCCTTGTAGAATTTAACGGATATGCTAGAACCTGTCCTTACTGGCTTTTTCAGCCACTCCGGTAGGTTACAGGGCCTGGAATATTTTATCACATGCCGGTATTTGTAGACAGAAAAGTCCCGATCAAATAAACAAATTCATCAATCATCATGTACTTTACAACAACGACACTTTCCTATGGAGGAGGATGCTTTATTTTGTGGATGTTTTATTTTGTGGATGTTTTACACCCACTAGAGGTCACGTGACATTGGTTGCGCAATCGGTCTATTGTACCCTGATTTGAATCTTTTCTCAAAATTATCCCCATCGGGGTATAATTGTACCCTGATTGGCATCTTCTTTTCCAAAATGGGGATATATCATCTAGTCAGGAGATCGCAGTGTCACTCTTTGCCACAGTCATAATTTCATCAGCAATGTTGTAATGTGATTCTAAACCCAGTGTAATAAACAACTGATGCTGCCTATGAAGCGATTTACATCATGCACAAAATGTCTGACGTGACACTCGGAGCTAAATCATGCAATTAATGTACCCTGATTGGCATCTTCTTTTCCCAATGGGGATATATCATGTCTCTAGTCAGGAGATCGCAGTGTCACTCTTTGCCACAGTCATCATTTCATCAATATTGCTATAATGTGATTATTAACCTAGTGGAATAAACAACAGCATAATCAATCAAACCTAGGCCCAATTTCATTCAAGCGTGTAAGCACAAAAACTTTCTAAGCACAGACAACTTTTGCTTAAGAAAAATAGGTTACCAGCCATAATACCACAGTCACCATTGTTGTGACTGGTACCCCGTTCATTTCTTGCTTAGCAAACAAATTTGCTGAGCAGAATTTTCTGCTAAACAGCTTTATGAAATTAGCCCCTGGTGCTGCCTGCGAAGCTATTTACCTCATGCTTAAAATGTCCAACATGAAGCTAAGAGCTACATCATGCAAGGACTCTCAATTAAACAGGAAAATCAATTTGAACTAATTGAATTAGACATTAGCGTAATCGAATAGAACTTACATGCCACATGTGACCCGAAGTCCCGAGTTTAATTTGATTTCGCTTTAATGGATCTCATCTCATAGTCAACATTCTTATCCTACTTGAAATCTTATCAATATTAAACAATTTTTAGTATGCATAATGATTAGCATTGAAATGTGCTTTTCATTTCAACTGTGTTATGACGCTCTCACTTTAAGCAGTTTGTTCATTTGGGTTAGTGATCCTCTGCGTGTAAAAAAAAGAAAAAAAATTCCTGTGAATTTAAGAACTTACTCAGGGGATCGTGCACATACAATTTCTATAAATTCTCTTAATGGCAAATTAGTTATTTTACTTCTCTATTTATACATATGGAGAGTCTAACCCCCCCCCCCCCCAATTTGACTTGACAAAACCAAGGCTGAAGAGTGAGTTCAGATACAAGCAGTGGATGGTATGGGTAGCAATAGCAATGACCAAACCTTTCTGGGCCCAATTTCATAGAGCTGCTTAAGCAGACAATTTTGCTTACAAATTTTGTGCTTAGCAAAATTTTGCAGGGTAACAGTCAGAAATGGTGCATGTGACATGGTATTTTGGCTGGTAACCTTATTCTTGTAAGCATAATTTTGTTGTGCTTCGGTACTTTTTGTGCTTTCAAGCAGCTCTATGAAAGTGGGCCCTGTTTTAATCATCGCAATATGATCCGACCTGGCTGATTCTGTTTGATTATGGAGACAGTTTATAGAAACATATACAAATGTCTTGACCCATAATACGTGTTATAATTCTGTTTTGATGAATATGTTACTGGGTTTACAGTGCGGCTGTTACCTGCCACGGTTGGTGTATTGCATCAAGCCATTGGTTAAATTATGACTGCAAACATATAATCTTCACATGCATTTCAAAAGCAAAGCAGACGACACTCAGTGTTCAATGGTAGTTCTCGTTTATTAATGTTGGGGTAGCAGGTGCAGTCAATCGCAGTAGATTGAAGTTGATTTTGATTCTAATTGAGCTATTTTTCCTTTTGCGTGACCCAAAAGGACATTATGGCATGCACATTGAATACATAGTTCATACATAGTACATGAATATTGTAAGCTTGTCTAGAAGTACATAGTCTGAGCGTATTATCGGGCCGATACGCGCAATTTGCATTCCGATTGTACGTGCAAATTGCGGCCAATATGTAAACAAAAATTTCAATTTTTTTCCCCACTAAAAACATTAAGAGAAAACCATAAAGAATACTCCAGATTGAACAGTAGGGCTTTTTAAACTAAGATAAACACCAAGTAGAAAACGTTCCGAAGACCTTGTTTCAATTCAGTGTGCTTCGGCCAAACTTCCAAAATTTGGTTCCAGAATGCCCTACAGTTTTGAAAAAACCTGGGGATTACCCTGTTTTTTCAAATTTCTTAAATTTGAAAGAATATTTAAGAGAATAAACTATCAATAAGGAATATGCATGATTTAATTTTCCTGTGTAACTTCAGGTTGACTTGTTTTGTCTGGCTCATGAAGTTATATAGACTCATGCAAAAATACGGGTAATTAAACAGTCAATAACATTATGAAGGCAATTACCTGATACTCATGCCCTTTATGTTTATGGACCCCTCACAAACTATTTCAAGGGATCGAGAAATCACAAGCTATGTACTACATATGTGGTACACAACACTGGTCCTACATGTACATGTAGCTGCAGGAAATGCAGACATGATGCAGGCATTAAACGCGCACAGTAACTTTGACCCCAAATTTAGCATGTAGCTGATGACGTTATTTGCAGGGTCTTTGTAAATAGGTTCTTCAATCGTCATCTACGTGTACATGTTCATGGATATGTATGTTAATACGTAATGCATACGATATGATTGATGGTGTTTTAGCAAGCAGAATCCATTATGCAGTCAGACACTTCATAAAGGATGCCAGATCAATAATCAATTAAAGGATACACTTACACACACTGGCTAGGTCTTTGCCTACACCAGGTTGAACACAATGAATTACACGCAGCCTTAAGCTGCAACACTACACACGAAAACTCAGCAAGCTTAACTAATACGAGCATGGCTGTTCTTTTATCTAGAAGGACATTTTGGGTACACATTCATACATTAATGGAGGAAGTCTTCCTGATGGTATAATCGTTGTAGAACAGACTATCCATTGGTTTGGATTCATTAATTGGAATTCCCAGTATTTTTGACGGCGTGAGGGTGTGTGTGAACCAACTTTACGTGAAGCATAACAAGTAAGACCTAGTAAAAAAAACATAAAACATTTGGGTGTTTTTTTTCAAAAAAGAGGGAAAGAGCCAGACTAAAAAACTGCTGGCTTTGTAGAACTTAGAAGTCTAAAATACGGGTAATTATTAATTTTTGAATTTAGAACCAGTTGCACCTTATTACAACCTTTTAGTTCATGTACACAATACATACATGTATTATGGAGGAAGGAACATGATGTACATTTAGTGCAGGTTTTTTAGAGTCTGTCTTCAACTCTTGTAGTACTTAGCAAACACAAAAAACACATACGAACATTTCTTGACTCTTTGCAACTTCAATTTGTCCAAATATTAATGATTAAACATAGTGGACGTTTAAGTGCTTGCTAATAAAAGAAGAATCTATATGTCTACACAACATTTCAAATAAAACCATGCACGAGGGTTTGTTTGAGTGTGTTCAACATTGTTATGGACTTATTCATATGTAAATATTCAGTTCAACTAAGTCAACATTAGTTTATTCTGCTACACATATAGTAATAAGTCTAGCGAGCATTGCTGTGGCTTCATACAAACCTGGACAGCTTTGGGAGATCAGTTAGGTTAGGTACAAGTACGACATGAATAAAGTGCCATCCCACTTTGACAAAATCGATGAGCTAGCAAATCATTAATATGTAATGTAATGTAATGTATTATATATTTTGACCATACATTTCCCATCGTAAGAAGTTTGTAATTGAATGGAAATAAACCGCCATCGCTGAGGTCATACAATTGGATCATGCACGTTTGTTTGCACCATGCACCAAAGATAGGTCTTCCTTTGACCTCAAAGTACTGAGGGCTGTTGGAGCTGGTGACGTCATTATGCACGGGCTCCATAGTACTTATTCACTTTACAACGCATCGTGTCACAAAGGCTGCATTTCAGTCATGCTAAAAATAGTTCAAAACTAAAAGTAAATCAGTCAGAAATTGATTAAATTTTTTGCATTTATTTACTTTTTGCAAGACGTGCGTCGGCAGCTCATTTTCCCCAAATGGTTAAGCGTCTCTACAAATGAACAACAATTTACAAATTTAATTGGCCTTATTGCAAAGTACTTGATCCTCATATTTCCATCATTAAATTTTTAAAAAGAAAAGTCATGCTTCACTGCAACAGTCATCAGAGGCATTGTTTGGAGGCATTCAAGTCTTGAAATGAATTAATTATTATCCTCGTTATAAAGCCATGAAGGGTTTAATTACTTTTTCAGTCATGGACTTGAAAATTTTTCATTTGAATTGTTTCCTGATAATTTATGCATAATAATTTTTTTTAGATCCCCAAGGTTGAGAGAGATTGTTCATAAGAATGGACTTTGAACTACTGAATTCAAACAGCATATGCGTGTAGTTAAGAGCTTGAGTTAGCAATTAGTTAAAGGGGCAGTCCAAAGTTGTCAATATTCCCACAGTCATACAAAGAGTACGATAGGGGGAGGGCTGTGTACAACTTTAAAAGGTACATCCCCTAAAGGTATACACAGGATTGGTAGAGCTGAAAAAATAGCCTCAAACAGTATTCATGTTTTGAGTGATCAACCATACATGAAATAACAAACCTGTGAAAAGTTGGGCTTAATCCGTTGTGTGAGAAAATAGTGAAAACCATGTACAATTTTCAGCATGTAAACACATTGTCCTTAATTTTGGTCAGCCATTGTTTTAATTATTTTTTCATGTACAGTTTTCTCGAATATGACTTCATTTCAGAGGGAAACATTTCACAGAAAAAAATGGTTCTAGTATGAACTTCATAATCAATTAGCTTTCAGACTAAAATTAACAATGATGTTTATCCTTACCAATCCTGTATAATACCTTTAAGGTGATCCCTCTCCTGCCGCTTCCCAGGTTGTATCATAAACTTGGTTGTGATCCCTGGTTATATGGCAGTTACAGTTTGTATGGCTTCTGACTGGCACCCCTCTGAATAAAGATATTGGCTAAATAGGGAGACTGCCAACATTGGGCTTTGCGGTAACACCATGTGAATATCTCTTTTGAGTAGAGTTGGTTCTGAACAGAACCGGTGGTTAACGACTCAACGTTTCGATCAGTATGCTCTGATCGTCTTCAGAAGAGATATTTACATGGTGTTACCGCAAACCTCTCTTAGTTATACCTCCACCATGCAAAGTTTCAAATCCTACTTAAACATTTGGGCTAGATAGCTCAGTTGGTAAAGCGCTGGCAAGTTAATCTGGAGGTTGCAGGTTCAAATCCTACTCTTAGGTTCTGTTTGAATCAAGTGACTTTGGCTACGGCTATGGCTGTTGGCTGCAACAACTACGTTGAATAATAGGACTTCTTGGCATTCCGGTCGTAGCCACTGAGGAAGCCATCAATTTGTACACGGCCTTAGTCAGTTTGTCTTTGTTCAACCCAAAACTTTTAAAATTTACCCAGTCAGTTTCCCTTGTGGTTTATTACTCGATACTTTAAAAGGAGTTAAAACAATTATTTGTTGTTGATATTCCTGCAGCGGAATCAACAGAGGAAAAATAACATTGCTTGAAAAACTAGCAAGTATTTATGTTGATCATGCTGGTCATGTTTGAAGGGGGGGGGTACTATGAACATAACATTACACATTGATTTTGACATGCCCAAAATATGTTGATAAGTACCTGGGGGAGGAGTCATTATAATGTAGTATTCTCCATACATCCTGAAATTTTTTCGGAAAACTTTGGTCGACCCCTTACCAATTAGTCACCATTATTGCAGTTTAAACTTTTGTGTTAGTTAAAATCATTCTGAAAACATCTGGAGGAACTAAACGTGATGCGTGGTTTCGAAAATTCCTTTGAAATCTTAAGGTTTATTAGGGTCGGGACCATCATCCAAGGGTAACTGAACTAATGATGTTCAGACTCCCTACTCTCATCACCCGCTCCTGGTTTCTCTAATTACTAGACCAGTCCCTGATAATAATAACCTCAGAAATGATTTGCTGAATATAAAATGTCTCTAAAGCACATGATTAATCCCTGTGTAGTGTGGAATGTACTTTACATACACACTTCCATGTGTGTGTGTGTGATTTGACTAGGGCTGGTTGTGTAAATAGCAGCCTTTATTAGGAAACTATGGTATAAACATAATCTGATTCATGATATGTACACATTGTACTATTAAGGAACCGAGGAAACTCATGCTTCACACATTATGCTGTTGTTCTGACTGATCTCATAGTATTGTTGGTTTAGAAAGCATTTCCAGGGGTGCATAGTCTTCTATATAATTTGTTTTTAAAGGGTTGGGGATGAGAGTAAGGGGTTGGGTTGGTGACTGACATAACATACTGTATATCAAATGAACATTGTACATGTACTACTAAAGAACAAAGGAATCTCAATGCTTGACACATATTATGCTGTTTTTCTGACCGACCTCATATTGTTGGTTTAGAAAGCATTTCCAGGGGTGCATAGTCTTCTTTATGAAAATATTACAAGGGTCGGGGATGAGAGTGTGGGGGTGGGTTGGTGAATGACAATACATGTTGTTCATGTACAAATGAACATTGGACATGTT
Source organism: Plazaster borealis (assembly GCA_021014325.1). Taxonomy (NCBI): domain Eukaryota; kingdom Metazoa; phylum Echinodermata; class Asteroidea; order Forcipulatida; family Labidiasteridae; genus Plazaster; species Plazaster borealis. The sequence goes on from CM037463.1 coordinate 1,374,566, forward strand.
TATCTGCATTTGAAGAACGTTTTCTGCGTATTCTGTACTTGTGTACGACGTGCTGTACATGTACATGAACATGTGCGCATAGCTTTTATTTATGGCCTTACAAATTCTATATTACATTCAGAAATGTGTTTGAAAAATGAATAGATCATTTTAAAAGCAATATCTCAGCATCATTACCAAGATGAAAGAATGTCTTGTGATAATGCATTATTTATCACACTTCGCTGTTAAAGTACTTACTCACAAACTATGATTAAGAAGGTTATATTCTTAAATGTTATCAGCTGCTTGCTGATGGTAGTAAATGTCAAGTGAACTTTGTGACGTCAGAATCAGTCGACCAAACACATTTTGTTGTTAACTTCTATTATTTTTGGGGGCGTAGATTACAAACGAGCACAGTGAGTAATCAACTTTGTCAATGAATTGTTTTTCAGTCTTGAGATTTTGACAGTATGAATTCACTGTCTGTTTTTCTGGACTTCCTGCAAAAACGACATTTTGTCACGGTCAGGGTTGTGCATCTATGTTTCTGTCTGAATAATTGTGTTGATAAAAGCATGAATTACATGTGACACATGTGCATTGCTTTTTCCGCGTTATTGTATGTAATTTATCTTCACCATTTTGTCATTCAAGTAATTTAAAAAATATTTGGTACAAGTTGCAATTGTTTTATTGTTTATGTTTGGTTACTTTTTGTTCTGTTTTATAACATGTAGTTTATTTCATTTGGCATTTTCATCATTTTAAATGTATTTGTTTGATTTCATTTGTGTGTTTATTGAGAATTCTTTCCAACAGTAGTCAGAGATGAATCAGGCATTGTGGTTCTTGTTTTGCATGCTTGTTTATTTCCTCCACTGTATGTATTGGCTGTTATGCATGCTACCAAACAATCTAGCGAAGATATGATGTAGACTATGCCATACCCGAGACCAACCTGCTAAATCTCTAAAATCAACGAGACCTGAAAAAAAAAATGGTCTTAGGATTTTCGAGAACAAGACCGTGTTTAGACCATCAGAGCTGCAAGTGTTCTTCGAGGTCTCCATAATGTAAGATGGTTAATCTTGGGAGTATATGTAAAGAAGCATTGATCGTTAAGGAGCTAACGCTTTGCCTCTTTGCCTGCCAAGAGAGGGCGCATTGCCTTCTTCAAGAATTGAAATAGAATCTGGAGAATGGTTTACTACAGGGTCCAGCATGTACACAGGTGCATGCCATTAAATGGTCAAGTGCCCACTTGTGTTTGTTAGTAGGCACAGAATTTTACCTTACCTAATTGGTTGATCTAGAAGGCTGAACAACCAATGGGAGTACATGAAAGTACCACGAAGGTAAGATTTAATTACTACGTTCATGTTGACAAAAAATGTGGAAGATGAAGCACTGCATTCTCTGGCAGGGCTCGAAATGTATACTGGACCGCAGGCCCGAGGCCAGTGACTTCAGCACCGGGCCAGTAAGCTCATGACTCGACAAGTCCGGCGATCTTTTAAAAAGAAAATTCAAATGTTGACTTTCAGTCTGATAAAATCTTTCAATTCTGTTGAGTATTGAAGAATACTTGCCCATAATACAAATGAGATAAATCTTCTCTCAGTGCTTGTTCAAATTAAACAGTTTTCTTAAAACTGGTCTTGTAAAAGAAATATCTGGTCCAGTAAACATTTAGAGCTACAAGCCCTGTAGACTTGTGGATTTTCTCCCTGAATTGGAGCTCTGTCTGGGACTAATTTCTTTGAGTTTGGAGGATTCCGGACTATGGACAATGTGACATCATGAGCAGGGTAACTTACTAACAGTAATGCCTACACAAAGTGACAAGTTTAGTACAATCACTTGGCGTAGTTTAAATATTTTCAGTTTTGAAAATTGTACCAACATGTAACGAGACGTAACTTTGTAATAACCCAGAGCGAAAAACTTAAGATAATGTATGTAGCTTAGATGATTTTAGTTTGGGTTAATGCTGGTGATTCCACTGTATGTTTGTCATCAACACTGGCATGAACATTAGTAGAATATAGTGAATAGTTGTTGGTGATTATTAATAAAGAATAAGGCTGTGGGTCCTGCAGGTTTGGTAATAAACCTACGACTATGTAGGCCTTGTGTTGGTGAAGTAAGAGCACAATCTAAACCCCAGTTGTGTGTTTCTTTCACTTTTTTTATTTCCATTGCAGCTAGCCGTTCGTGCCTCGTTTCACCCCTGCCCTCCCTGAGACCAGAGGGCTAGTTCCATAGGCACAAAGGTCACTCAAAATCTAGCCAACGTTTTATACTTTTTCAAACCGCCTTTCGTGTAACATGCCATCTTTTGCTTTTTGCCATTTCTTTCTCATGTTCCCTGCATAATTAATTCCTTAATGAGCAGTTTTTCACTCACATTTTATCTAGGTTATAATCTCACAATCACTTTGTGTTTTTCGTTTGTGCTTCCAGTGCTAGTTACAAATGTGTGTGTGACTGTGAAGGCATGTCATTTTGGCAGGTTGAACTAAATCTAATCTTTAGTGAGAAGGAATAAATGACTGTATACTAACAACATATTGAGGTTGCTTCATTTCTTTGCACAAAGCTTACACTGTAACATCTATATCCATCGATGCATCCTAACACCCGATCAGAAGTATGCACTCATCATGGTGTCAGTTTTTACACTTGAGGTATTCCTTGGCCTTAAACTCATAATCTTAGGTGTCATTTTTTGGAAAGAACCTACTCATGCATTAAAGAAAGTCCATTGATCATTTTATTGTCGATTCTTTTGAGTAATTTTTGGGCCAGACCAAAGTCAACATAATACATAAGTACTTCTCAGAACAAACGGCAAACCAGGAATATTTTATCAGTGTCTCATCACCGAAAAAGCACAACTTTAGAAATCCGCCACAATTTTGAGGCAAGTTTAGTTTGCAGGGAAGTTCTTGAAGACCAGTTTGATCTTTTTAACTCTGCATACAATTATAATTGAAACAATGGTTTGTTAGTGGTGATGAATTTTTTTGCCTTTCCCACCAGTTTTGTTCTTCAAATTTTAATGGTGTCAATTTTGTTGTTAAATTACTCTTTAGAAAAAGGGTTCACAGCAATTTTGTCCAATCAGTTTGTTGAGAGGTTCTCAAACTTTTTGGAAATAATCTTTGAACAGCACAACATTGAGTTTCCATAAATTACAAATGGTGATAAGTGAATTTTCATACAAGATTGTATACAGTGTTTGTATACGTTTGGAAATTGGAACCCACTGTTTGTTTCAATCCTATATAGTTGTAGATATATACTGAAAAAAAACTATGCTGTGAAAATTTCATTTCAAAAGGTGGTAGCAATGTTAAGATATTGCCCACGCAGGAAGAATAATCTGCAATTGGAATACACAATCTGAGAAACGTTACTGTCAGTAACGCTTCTCAGTTTCCAATTTTTTGGGATAAAAAGTGATATCTTTTTTCAAAATGGCAGTAATTCAAAGTGAAAAATTTCTCAAAATGCATAATACTATCCAAAGCTGCTGTACTTCTTACCAAGTGAGTTTGTATTGCCACTAATTTTCAGAGTCATTACCAAACGTATACAGACCATTTAAGAACTCATCAAAATGCTTTTACTCTTCGATGGATATTGAAAAATACAGTTTCAAAACAAAGTAGGTCTGCTGAGGTTGTGTACTTGAACAAAAAAACAAGTTAAACATGTTGCATGTTTCTGTGTTTCTCACTAAATACAAGACAGTTTTAAGTGAAGTCAGTTTGTTTTGTTGGATTATTTTTTGTTTGTTTTGAAGACAGGATTTGCAGTATTAACTGGGCTGCCTTTGCATGTTTCCTCACTGTGAATGTCAAGCCGCTCGTGCTTCACCATTTGGCATCTTGGGCACTCTATTCAGCATTGCACTGTTATCACTCTTTTCCCATCACTTCTCAATCTTTCCCCTCATCTTTGAACTTCTCTTGAAACCTACTAGAAACAATTTGTTTCGGTTAAATTTTTCTGAACCATTTCAGCAGGCTCAATGGATCACTGCGCATTTTTCACAAAGTGCCTGTCTCAATCTTCTTAAAACCAAGGCAACATTATTTATTTACTTTATACTAACATTAAATATTAAAACCACACATACAAATGCACATTCATTGCCGTTGCTTATTTGGCATAAATTGTAAATAGTCTATGGTTGCCATGACCGACTCTCTTACTTGACACAATCAGAAATATAATTAGACTGAGTGCTATGCTTCGTTACCCACCACGACACAGTGAGAACCATACAAATAGGACTATACATTTCTCTTTTTGGTTTACAGTATGTGTATATTTACGGAGGAACTCATTACAAAGAAGCGAATGACATTTTGAAATCAGCAATTGTCTTACCAATATCTGAAAGTTTGTTAAACTCCGAGTAAACCTCAGATTGTAATACATTGGGTCCTTTTTATCAGAGCAATGTGTCTTTCATTTTGCCCTTTTTCCAAAACATCAAAGAGTTCAACAGTATGCTTTGTAATCAAGCAGTTTACACCATGGATCACTAACTCAAATAATCAAACCCATTATCAATGACCTTGGTGCTCCCACTGACTTTTGGAAAAGTAAATAAACAACAACAACTGTCATGTTGTACATGTTCAATACAAAATTGATAATAGAGGACATTTTCCAGGAATTAATCCTCGTACTCTTGGTAACATTTTCCAGTGAGTTGACTAACCATTTGAAACCATTCAACTGCATGGGTTGTGTATGCTGGCACAACTGTGCAATGTGTGTACTGTGTAGATGCATTTACCACATGATATCATAGTGCAGGATGGCAAAGTGTATCTATCATTCCGAGCAAAACCCACAGTGGATGATATTGAATTGTCAGACAGTGGGAGGGTTGACTGTGTACTGTGTATGCATATTCCTCATGATATTGCAGGCCAAAATAAAAAAACCACAGTGGTTGATATTGAATGTTCAAACAGTGGGAGGGTTGACTGTTTACTGTGTATGCTTTTCCTACATGTACATATGTACATGATATCATAATGCAGGCTGGCATAGTTTATCTATCATTCAAAATCTACAGTGGATGTTGTTGAATGGTCAGACAGTAGGAGGGTTGACTGTGTACTGTGTGGATGCATTCACCACATGATATCATATTGCAGGCTAGCATAGTGTATTTATCAAAACCCACAGTGGATGATATCGAATGGTCAGACAGTAGGAAGGTTGACTGTGTACTGTGTAGATGATTTCAACACGGCATATCTTTCAAAACCCACAGTGGATGAAATTGAATGGTCAGAGAATATGAGGGTTGACTGTATGCATTCATCACATGATATCATATTGAAGGCGGGCCTAGTTTATCTATCATTAAAAACCTACAGTGGATGATATTGAATGGTCAGACAGTAGGAGGGTTGACTTTCTACTGTGTAGATGCATTCATCACATGAAACTTTCTCACGTGTGCACTACGACAGCGATTTCAATGAACACATGCATGTTTTACCATGTTTGCTCCAGTAAGGAGTAAATGAACAAGATTGATATGGCAATTATTCAATTAAATTTTGCAGTATTCAGGATTTTGCACCTAAATTGGGTGCCGGTCGGAGTGACTTCATTTTTGTTCCGTGCTTGTCGGCATTACCAAGTGGTGGTAGGTGCCGACTGGCCCCGACCAGTGTAGCTACAACCCTGGTAGCAAGTCTTATTTGAAATTGTACTCTAAAATGAGGGCTAACACACCATGTTTGACTCTTAAAATTTCACGAAAATGGTAGATTAAGAAGACAGCAATCACAATTTACAAATTTACGTGCAACCAAAGAGTTCCATACGACATTTCAAGATTACATTACACAAGAATTTGTGACTTCATTATGTTACACATCTGTAAAAAAATTCTCCCAGAAAGCTGAATAAATTGTTCAAGTTGTTATCACTTGAAGGGATTGTATACGTTTGGTAGTTGGAATCCACTGTTTGTTTCAATCCTATAGTTGTAGACCATAAAACTAACCTGTGAAAATTTCATTTCAAAAGGTGGTAGCGTTTTCGTGATATTGCTGAAAATCTGGAGCAGTTGGTCCATGCAGGAAGAATAATCTGCTATTGGAATACACAATCTGAGAAGCGTTACTGCAGTAACGCTTCTCAGATTCAAATTTGTTGGGATAAAAAGTGATATATTTTTCCATAACCGCAGTACTTCGAAATGAAAAGTTTCTCAAAATGCATTATACTATCCAAAGCTGCTTTACTTCTTACCAAGTAAGTTATATTGCCATTAATTTTCAGAGTCATTACCAAACGTATACAGACCCTTTAAAGAAAATGAGAAGTATGATTAAAATACCAGTGTTAAACCTTCACTTTAATTTTCTCTCCTGTGAAATTAACCTCACTTACTTTACGTCACAAACATGGTTGGTGCACAGGGTTCATGCTTTACATCATCAACCAATACCAATAATTTCCATAGATTGCATGCCTTCAATTTTCGAATCCTCCTCACCCCACACTCTCCCCTGGAGGTTGTTTAATTCCTACCTCTATAATTAAAGCAAACCCAGCAGTCCCTTCAGAGGTAGGCAACAATTTCATTTAATATTATGTTAACCTCGGACTATCTCCATGCCAACTTGTGGTGCTGTGCTGGTTGAAAATGGTTGCCCCTCAATTTCATTAGGTTTTTTTGTTTGTTACGATTTTGCTGTCCAAAAGCGGACTCACTATGTACTAATCAATCATGTTTGATGAATACACGAATACATTAATCCTACTGCTTGCTTTGCTCTTGCCAACGCCCGCAGATGAAGAAAAAAATTCCCTTATTTTTAATTGCATAATGCATGCCGGGCCGTGTGTACACATATACTGCATTTTTCTTTCCTGCTTTGGGTCATTTATTTAACGTCACATACTATGTACATAAACTATTTAGATTAGTTCAGCTAAACCAAATAAATAAATAGTTGTAATTGGAGACTGCCTTTATTACTCTTATTACATTCGTTGTGTGCTCGGAAAAAGGATGTAGCGGAAAGTTACCAGAGGAAGAGCATTATAAGCAATAAATGTGCAAAATTGTGTTTCAAGAAAACTGAGACTGACAGTTTGTTCGGTTTTCTGCCATTTATAAATCATTATAGAGAGGTTAAATTCTGCATGGGAAAGGGAAAACAGGTCTTTGGGGTAAGACTAGCAACAAAAATTAACAATTAATGCAACAAAACTTTAAGAAAAAAGGGCGTAGAGCCTTAATGCCCTTCTTACGGGAACACAACGAATTGGTCTGCAAAATCACTCCTACATTTAAGCGTGGACTTTATAATAATCTGGTTCAGGATGTTTGTCACAACCAAGGTGGATGCCTTTTTCTCTGTTATTCACACGGATCACATGAAGCAAAAATAATCTCATTTGGAGTGTATGCAACATTGTCATTAACATGCTTCTTTACATTATTTTGAAGATACAACTTCCTTGTGTACGTAGGTCACACATACATGTACATACATTTAGTTTTCCAGTAGAAACAGGGTTTACTAAATAAAAATCTGCTGTCTTCTGTACAGAATAGACTAGTGCTGGGACTGATAACAGTTTAACTGGTTAACCAACCCCAAATTATCCTAACCCGTTAGATGTACATGGGTGTTAAACCAAAACCTTCATAAAATATGACCTTAAGTTTGATTTTCATTTGCACGTTTATAAGAATAGAATGGTTTTTTTGTTTTTCGAAGGTATAAATTAAAGCTCAAGAGCTGGCAGACCTGTCCATTCTGGTTTCACTTTTGATGTTTATCTGTCCTGTTTTATCTGATATCTGTTTAACGGTTGCGTTCTCAAAAGAATTTTGGTTAACCATTTCACTTAACGCTAACATTTTGGTGAAACGTGACTACAGTCATTCTCAGCACTAGGATTAACCCAATGGAAACTCTGCACCCCCCCCACAACCTCCAGTTTTTCCTTTCATTCTTTGACTTGTAATTGGCCAAACGATTGCTGTTGATGTCATCAATAATTGACCAATCAATTTGGAGATACAGTCATCATGAATATGCATGTTCATTGTAAATGATTTACACTTGGCAGTGTCAAGCTATTATATGTTTCATGTGCTGTAAAACACAAGTCAGATTCAACACTTTGTGCTCAATTTGACCAGCATGCTCCAAGCCTCAATAACACGATAAACCAAAACTTTACTACCAAAATATTTGCAACTACATCAATCATTAAAAGACGGCACATCAGTTCGTGCTGAAACAGTTTGCTTGGATGTTTTTAACAGGTATCTGAATCTGCTTTAACAGAGTTGAGGCTTGTGCCAAGGCTTGTTAATTGGACAGTTATATAGTCTACAAAAATAAACAATGCCGCAACAAAAATAAGAACTGAATGCTAGGGTATAAATTTCCAACAATTAGTGGTAAATACATCTGTGAAAAGTGTCTGCTACACAAACAATGCATGATATGTTGACTATGTTTCCTATTCTTCACTATTGGATTACTCCTACCAAGCACTTCAATACAAAATGCAAGGGTATAGCAAAGAGGACTTAGTCACAGTGATGATATTTATTTTTACAAAAGAGAAGTTTCAGTTTCTGTGAATGGACCAGTGAGAATCCACACGACAGATAAAAGTAGCTTTCACGCACATGAGTTTGTGACAATTTTGTTGAAAAAGGGTGGACATTACCACTGCCCATAGAGTCGGCGAAATTTGATATTAACTTGGGGGAAATTTCCTCAAAATGAGGGTGTGGGAAAAAAAAAAAAGCCTACCGCAGCGGGATATTGTAAATGTATAGGATTGCGGAAGTCAAAGATCGAATTGAAGCAATTTATAGATTTGTTTCTTTTGATCTTGGAAGATTAAAGCATGGATTGATTTCATGCTGGTTGAGAGTGAAAGAAACAAAAATTGTTCAGAGGTTAACCTTGAAATGTTGGCAGGAAATGGGATTCTATCCCCATGGTTGTGACTGTCTTTGTTATACCTTTGCATATGGCTTGATTGAAAGCCTCGTCATTTAACACCATGTCTTGAGAATCGCCCTCATCTAACTGCAAAGTGTCCACATTTCTCTTGCAGGCTCGGCAAAAGAGTCCAGAAAAGGCCAGAGACTTATATTGGTTGTTACATGTATGCTGCCATTTTTCGTTTTTGTTTTTTTAAAATATAACTTAGTCATTTTATGAATGTAGTACTTGCTTGAGTTAGTTTCAATTTTGACCCATTCCACTATTGGACTCTTCATTGGCTGTCAAGCATGATTTATCTTGTTGTTTGTCTTTTAATTTATCATCTCATTTCATCCACCCTTCCATCAATCAAATCCTTGCATATTTAATCCACCCATCCTTCCCTTTTATTTCACGATCATCTCCTTCCCATCACAAAATCTGTTGAGCACAAACCTTCACCGATCCCTTTCCTGTAACTGTCAATACTTTGGATGATACATTGTAACCTACATGTATAACCTCAAACCTTCCCAAATCCATCCCCATAAGGCCACATACAAAAACAATTGTTGATCGTCCTTTTATTTTTTTTATTTTTTTAAAAATCGTTTTGTTGACAAGGCAAAATATGAAATAAAGAATAAAGAAATCATCACAATCACTATAAAACAGAGGGTTTGTGTGATTTTGATATTTGTAATTGTTTTGTGAAACCGATTTAACTCCTAGATGACATTTTCTGTAACAATTTAAAAAAAACTGAAACGGAGTGTAGCCTGAGTTAATATTGGAAGAATTATTCTTGTTTTTGCCGACATGGAATAATCTTTCTTAAAACATATTTTCAAACCTATTAACTGTGTGTGCGTGGCAGAACGGAGCCAAATTTGACTAAAAAGATCATTGAAAAGGCTATTTTTATGATAACAAAAATAAAATTAAAAAACGTTGGGGGGGGGGGGCGTTCGTAGGGTCGGGCAGGAACGATCAACAATTGTTTTGTTTTATGTGGCCTTAAGTTCAGGCAAAGCCAGGCAGGATTTTGTTAACATGGTTTGGGGCTAGTTCTATGTTGCCTTAGGAAGCAAGCACATTTCAGTGAGATGTCTGTGAAGTGCGTCACATCTTAACCGAACATTGTGAGATTTATGGTCCCACTGTATGTTGATTCAGTCACATTGATTCCTCCAAACTTTCACACTGGGTGAGAAGTAAATTATAGACTTTCAATCAACAAAAACCTAATTCCTCATTTTCATATTAATTAACCAAACGTTCATCTCAAAAGCATTCAACAAATGAGAAATTGTGGGCCATATCCAATGGTAATATTTCTTGAAAATTTTAAATGTACATGCTAGCTCAATTTCAAAATGCTTTGCAAGCAAGACTCAAACAAATATAATTGAAGAAATTATAAAAATAATTTTGACCTTTTCCCCCACTGTTTTCCCCCTATCAAGTTTTACAGACCGGTTTGGTGTATTGTCATATCATATAAAAGATTCATGCATGTACAGCAACATGCCCAAAAGTGAATACCTCCCACATATATGATGTTCACTTCAGCTGTGAGGCCATCGTAACTTAATACTCGCGTTATATATGGACTATACCATAGATTATTCAATAGAGCTGTATGATAATACATTCTAGTATAGGATTGGAATAACAGCTGTTTTCATGTAACTCTTTCCTCTTTGTCATCACCCAGTCTGTTTCACCCCCCCCCCCCACACACACACACATTTCATGAACAAAAGGGAAATGATATTTAACCAGAAAGCAAGTTTCATTCCTTTAAAATTCCTGAATTATTTCCCGTTCAAAACACATATTTTAGTAGAAAATTGCAAAAATTGATGCAAACAAAATCCGTTGTTCAAAAGTATGATATTCCTTTAGAGACCATTCATATTTGCAGAATACTCGCCATATGCCCCAAGTTGAAATGTTTGGCAAAAATAATACTAAATACTAAACATAAATTTGGTTTTGTTTTAGAAATGCAGACAGTATGTTGACATGGGAAGCATTGTAAAATGTCAATTCAGGGCATGACCTTTATTGTGATCTTTCTGTTTGAGCGGTAGTAAGTTATATCTTGTGTCCAATTGCGGCCGCTATGGGCATTTTTGTTGAAGCCAGCTGCGGCCGCCATGGGCACTTTTGTAGAAGCCAGCTGCGGCCGCTATGGGAAGCCAGTTGCGGCCAGGGCAAATTTTTTTACAAGCCACTTTCAAGGTCTGAAGGTCTCTAAAGGGTTAAAGGTATCGTACACGTTTGGTAATTACTCAAAATATATATTAGCATAAAAACTGACTTGTTAACGAGCAACAGAGAGCTGTTGATAGTATAAAACATTGTGAGAAACAACTCCCTCTGAAGTGACGTAGTTTTTGAGAAATAGGTAATTTCTCACTAAAATAATAAAAACTTCTTGCAAGAAGTTTTTATTCCTATCTGAAAGCACACAAATTTGTACAACAAGGGTGTTTTTTCTTTCATTATTTTCTTGCATGACCAATTGATGACCAATTGATGACCAATTGAGCCCAAATTTTCACAGGCTTGTTATTTTATGCATATATTGGGATACACCAAATGAGAACACTGGTCTTTGACAATAACCAAACGAAACGTGTATGATGCCTTTAATTACACAATATACCCATCAATTTTTACGAATCCCAAAATGAGATACTTTCAGGTAAATTTCACTTTCATATTCATGAATTCGGTTTAATGCTCTACATGGAAACAGTCGGTTACCTAAGATCAGTGTAACATACTGTACTTGTCTACTGTTTGATTTACAATATGTTTGACTCGGCACTACTTGTCTTTGTAATGAATCTATTCATCTAACTTGCATCTTCATCTCTTAGGGGCGGATCCAGAGTGATAAAGAAGGGGGTGAAATGTCATTACCTTTTTTAGTCAAAAAGTGGGCGGTCAAAAGCATTTCCAAATTGTTTAGAAGGCAAACTAGTTTGGTTCTAATTTACAACCGCCCCATAACTCTCTTCCATGAATTTGTTAAAATTTATATACATTTTGAAATAATGAGAAAACTAACAAGTTAGTGAAAATGGCAACAACAAACAAAGATACCTTCTGAAAAAACATGTTGCAAAAGAATAAAAGGATAAAAAACGCTGCTAGTTAAAAAAAAAAAAAAAAACTTATTTTGTGGGAAACTTCCCATAGATCTTGACATTGTCTCGTTGATGTTAAGTGAGAACAATGTTTTTGTTTACATTTCTCCCCTTCTAGATCTCCTGGATTAGCCAACTTCATCTTGCTCACATACACACAACTGTAACACCCCACCCTCCCCCTCCAACCCCCTTTCCCTTGATACAACCTGGATTAGCCAACTTCATCTTGCTCACATACACACAACTGTAACACCCCACCCTCCCCCTCCAACCCCCTTTCCCTTGATACAACCTGGATTAGCCAACTTCATCTTGCTCACATACACACAACTGTAACACCCCACCCTCCCCCTCCAACCCCCTTTCCCTTGATTCAACCCCAGACATAGGTCACCCCACTACTAACCATGGTTTGATGCATTTTGCTTTGTACCCTAATAGAGGTATATATACGTACAGTTTGCATGCTAACAAACTCAAATAAACATCGCTCCTTTACACAAAATACAACCTAGGTTGTCTCTATATCCCTGATAAGATTTTTTGTTTCTGCATTTTCTTGTATTGCCCACAGTAACTTCATGCCAGAAGCTGCATTTTTCCAGGTACTTTTTTAAAAGGAATATTATCTCCTTTCTTGTTCTACGACGCTTTAATGATAATTTTTGAGAATTGACAGTGATCTTTTTCTATCATGTGTGTTTTCCTTGTGGGGTTTTTATATGAGTAAAATGCACTAGAATCAGATTGACTTATTCAGAATGATTTTGGCTCAATGCATTTTTGTTTGTTTGTGCATGAACTTCTAGTTGATGTTTTTAATTTTATTTTTATTTGTGCATTTATTTTCACATATTCATACTAGTGACGGGAAGATGTGGGTTATTGTTGGACAGTCTGGTCGTGAGTTATAACATCAAAACGCTGTATTTAATCAAAAAGTGGTGGTGGCGGCTTGCTGTTTTTTGCAGAGAACATTACTACTGTAACACTACCTGGGGTTATTGTGTCATAAATAGTGTATTGCCATAGACCAATCAGGGTTTGGCCAGAGACCACGCCCCTAGGTTTCACCCTTATGCCGCGCCGATTTTAGGCGATGAACTCTAAAAGTCATGGAATCTGCTACACTGCCATGACAGCTTTGATGCATTTACTAAGCGTGCCAGGCATAAGAATGGTCGTCATGAGACAGAGTTAAACCAAGGGTTGGCAGGCAAGATCGGTCTATGATAGACCTCTGTCACAGGGCAGTCATTTTTTCTCATTTTCCCAAACAAAGGCATGTGCAAAAAACAGATGGATACCTTTCACTGTTCCATCACCGGCACTTCAAACGGTAATTGCGTACGGGAAACCAAACCAATGTAATGGCTGCAGTGTGACAAAGGTCTAATGTATGGGTGTTTTGTATATATCTGTAGACCAAAAAAGCTAGTCAGGAAATCTATCAGCAGGGATTTCTTTCAATTTTAAGAAATATTTTAGAAAATTTGCTTCGTCTTCTCTCTATTAAAGAATTATTATAATGTAACGTATGCCTAACAACCCCAATGAGTTTTGCAACATGCGTAGGTCTATGATGCAATAGCTTTGTATGTACACTAGTTTGTGCGGATGTATGTGTACTTTGAAGTAGAAACTAAGGACTTGTAACAAATGGAACAATATGTATTCGGTTGTACTGTGTGCACAAACCATAGAGGGCATGCCAAGATTAAATAAAGTGGAACGAAGATTGGAAACAAAAGTGTTGCAGGACAGTCCTCGGTTTGTACATGAAGTATGTGTGTGGATGTGAGTGTGTTGGCAAAGCATGTGATCATGTGACACATCATGTGATAGATGTCTGTGATGTGGTGATTTCATGCACAACCGTCGTCGCATGAAGTAAAATGTTCCGTCTGTCTTGTTGATCAGTCAGTCTGTCTGTCTGTCTGTTTGTTTGTCATACTATCTTCTGTTTTTTTTACCTTCCTTCTCCCCATTAACTGTTGGCTGACAACACTTTTGACTTTCAGACGATTGGACCATCACAATTGCTCGTTATGGATGAGGTAAAAACTGCCCAGACATTTACCATTGCACTTCGTAAACATGTAACATTTTTTATTGCCTCAACACACTTTTTCCAAATGTTGACTTTTATAGTTATTATACAAAATTTACTCTGTTGGTTTTTTTTTTTCAATCTGTGTTTACAATTTGATAAAAAGGGATATGCTTTTAGAGGAAATTAAAATTGAAATAGATTGAAGTAAAGATTGGTGTAGTATTCACAATTGAAGGTTCAATTGTGAGACAGAATTCCGTGTCATTTTGAACCCTGCAAGAGATGCTGGGTGAGGGGCAAGCAAAAAGAGAATATTTTTAAAAACTGTGAAAATGGGAAAACTGGTAATTTGATTCCAGTTTGGACTATTAGAGGTTATTGTGAATCAATCTGCACTTCCCGCTGGCTTGTTGCTATGTAGATTAACTGAGTCTTAACCGTTTCCAGATGGTTGTTGCTATGATTCTTGTTATGCAGATTTGAGGGCAACTAATTGACAGTTATGTTTTCCAAACACGGGGCACTGTGGGTTGCTCAGTTTTTACTTTGCTTGGATATAGCTCCCCTAATAGTGGCAGTGCATGGTCGGGGGGAAATCTTGGAGCAATCCACACTGCCCTACAGAATGAACAAACTCATTTGTGTTATTATAAGACAAAAAAACATGGCAACATATCCTCAAACAACCAGAATTTGATGAATAAGGTAATACAGCTGCTTACAGTGAAACGTTTGTCAAACTTTCATTTGTGAAATCAATAGGTCTTGATGTAGAGGTCCATGTAGAAAAATACTACGGATTGTTTTTTCAATATTCATTATGTTACATGAATATTCATTTTCAGAGCTATGTTTCGATCAACCTTTGTACACATACACTCTACACGGACTTCACATTGTAAGCGCAGCTGTGTTATCGATTTCATGATAATGAGAGTTTAGATGACGAGATAAAGAGCCCTCCAAATTTATTTCAATTCAGACGCCAAATTGGTTGCATTAATAAACGACCAGAAATTCAGAAAGGAAACAAAAAATACAGTGCAGCTGCTTGTATCAAAGGGTTTGCAGCTGAGATTAACTGATAAAACATCCCTCTTGAAATAATTGAAAGAAGCAATCATTAGTTTTGATCAATACCTTCATTAAACACTTATCGGTGAGCGATAAAGGTGTTGTTTGGGGGAGATTTTGCCATGGTTTTTTAACAAATTTGTGATAGAGAGCGTAAGCCACCCTATCATGCATGCAACATCTTCATCAACTCTTTTTACGATTGTACTGCCGAGTGGTTAATATCGTGTGTGTCCCCAGGAGTTTTGAATTTTGTTTATTTCATTATTTCCAGCTCTTTTTTGTTTATGAATCTCGGCAGACATTCACTAACCCATATTCCCCTTCCCCTCTCCCCTCCTGCTTTTGACTCACCCCTCTCAAAAAAAGAAAAAAAAAGAAAAAGAAAGAAACATTGCGTCTTTGTTTTTCCCGAGGTGTGGTTGCCTGTTTGTGTTCTTTTGTTGTGCTTTGAAATGTTGTTTTTGTTCTTAATGATTATAACTGTATAATGATGACGTGTAGCTCTTCAGATGATTGTGGTACGCTGGTAGTTGATCAACATACTCTTTTAGATTTTAACAATTCACTTTTCACATGGCACTTTTAACTCACCTCAAAAGATTGTCACTTCATCCTTACGAAAACGCTTTATTTCTGGGAGGGTTGGTTGGGAAAACAACAACACTAATCAGCCCTTTAAACTCCATCAGGAATCTCAACAAGATTCCCCTCATTTCTGTCATCTCGTAGAGTCATCACTTCCAAGTAAAGACAAAATTCAGTTTGGTTCTCACACAACAAAACAAGGGATTTTTAACGTCACTTAGATGTGAGAAAAAATAAATAAAATGTAAATGAATATTTGTTATCAGTCTAAAAGTAGCGCTGTCCGAAATTCTGTTTGTCCTCTTACACATGCTGTTTGTTTTTATTAAACTGCACGGCAATCTATATGGTGCTTGATTTGAAATTTACACTGTACATACCCAACTAGCTTGTTTGCGGTTTATAATGTTAACATGTGCTGGGTTTATCATTTAGACTTCCAGTAGTAGCTTTTGAAGGTCACATTCACATACAAGAATCTCATCTAAAATGGTTTGGGCCTCTTCTTTTTTTCGACTGACATCAAAATTACTCCTGAAATAAACATTTGTAGCTTGGTACTGAAATTGTTACTACATTAATAAAGTCTCAACTCCCCCTCAAAAAATAAAAAAAGAGCGAATAAAGGAACAAAATATGAGGGAGAACTGCCATCTGAAAGTTCATTTGGAAAACAAAACATGTATGGTTGCATATTCTGAACTATATGTACACTTTTTGAACGAGCACACAATTTACTTTGTATCCATGACACCCCTAAACTTTCTAATATTCTTCTCTCAGAATGATTACCCTTGCCTAGTTAGACATTTTTGTCGCGCAATGTCAGTTTGAAACAAATTGTTTTTCAAATACATTTGATAAGTTCTTGTATGTAAATATGCCTGTATATATGTAAGGGACCAAACATTATGTACTCAAATATTAAGGTAAGTATATTATGTTAAACCAAACATATTTTTATAGAAACTGCAAGCAACTTTTTTTTCCAGATTTGCCTCATTTCTGTGTTCTTGGGTTTCCTTTTTTTTTGTTTTTTTAAATCTTTGGCAACATTTTAGCAAATGAGCGGTTATGTGGAATCCTGTATGTTTCCTTTCCGCATTTGCTGATTTTTTATTTGCAGGATCGGTTGAGAAATAATGCCAACATGAAAATACATTTAGATATTCAGTCCATTAGTTGCTGTCCATGTTCATCTTCTCACACCACCTATTCAAAACGGCATTTTATATTAGTCTGGTGATGTGTAGATGTGTGTCTGTACACTGCTGTTTGAGGCGAGGTACCAGTGTACTCACTTAAACCCATGGGGTTAAGGTGCGATTTTCCATGAATCTTTAAGATGGATTCACATATGGTTGAGGAGAGAGAAAAAACAAAACCAAAACCAACTAGCATAATGAAATGAGTTTGAGGAGGACTGATGTTTTTCCTCTTCCGGTCTCAAGCTGATTTTTTTAGAAGATGTTTCAGGATTTAAAAAATAAATAAAAATTGAAAGGGCTTCAGAAATTGTTTAACCAAAATCCAGATATACAGATTACATCAAAAAGCAATCTCAAATATTCAAAGCAATGTGGAAAAATTGTGCAGTATATACAAAACAGTATACTCTGATTCTTTGAGAAAATTGTCGGTAACCAGAATAATTTCAAAGAAAAATGCTTTGCCTGGAGATATAAATTCAGCATCAGCAGCTGTGTACATTTTTGCTTATGATTTGGTTAGTTGGCTAAATAACAGGCCTGCGGTATGCTGTCTAATTTGTGTGGGTCACAGTATCAACCCTAAGTAAATAAACCAAACCAATACTGGATTTAATCTAGGCTGGGCCATGTCCATGAAAATAGTACCACCAGAATGGTGCCTGAGCACGGTTATAATAATAGTGTTCATTTACAAATGTTTATGTATGCTGATTATGGGAGGTGTGTGCATGGCTAGTCAACCACAACGTTGCGTCTATGTGTAACAAAACAAAACCAACAACAGCTTGTTAGAAGAAGAAAAATCACCAAACCATTCTCCGTGGACTCTGTCTTGATTTTCACATCTTGATTTTTCTTCCTGTTGTACTCCACAGTAAACTTAATACCAGAGACGTAAACTCACGGTAAACTGTGCACACGTATCAGTCATTTTTAAAAATATTTATTTGTCTCTCTTCGCACTTTTTAATATAACATCATTCCCTTTTTTTAAGTTATTGAAATCATGTATTGAAATGAACCAATAACAGTGCTTGACTAGTCCCAAAATGTTGTTACATTGTTTTGAGACAAGTGAGTGCATTTTGTTCCGAAGGGAGTTTGTACTGTCCCATCATTTTGGTGTTAATTGATTCTTGTCTTGTAGTTTGGTTACAACTGTGTTGTGTGCAACATTGGGATAATCTTATTTAATCTTATACATGTCTGAGATGTACTTATCTACTTAAGAAAGAACGGACAATGTCTTAATCCCCCTTTGGACATGACTGTAGCTTTCCTGTTTTGCCATGCTGCTTGGCATTTCCTAGACGCTATCTATGTCTGTCTCTAATGGCTATCACTAGAAGGCGCTGCTGCATTTTAAATCAAATAAACTTCCCCCAAAAACATAACAATTGTTAGAGCTCCTTTATGGTATTCACGAGCTTTTCCAAACCTACAGATTTCTTTGAGAAATACCAATATAAAAGCTTTAAAAAGCATAACAAAATATTTGAATATGTAAACAAAATTAAACGTTTTGCGAAATCTGTTGGTTGAGTATGTAGAAATCGTTATAATTTTGAATGCAGGAACCCCTTGCAAGCATGTCACAGATTTGTTTTTGAACAATACGCTTTGATCATAGCCATTATAGACAGACAGACATTTATCTACAGTGAAAAAATGCAAAATGGTTTTGTTGCAATAGCAAATGAAAACTGAAAACAAAACAAAAAGTGTTTTGGGAAACTGAGGATGGATCCAGGGTTTTGATTCAGAAGGTGTTTGGGAAATGCTTGGGGTTGTAAGTCTCCAACATTCCAAGTAATCTTGTGAGAGAAATCTCCTATACCTTGCCTGGAATCACCTCTTGATTTAAAATGGAATCAAACTCTTTGAATTGATCATTGATGAATCGTTTCAGTAATGCACTGCGGTCAAACAGATCATATCTCCGTTTAGGAGTGAATCAGACACTGACAGGTCTTCTTTGGGTAGAGATTTTAGAGTTATAAATCACTCCAAAGTATCTGCCCCAAAAAATCTGTACAGTTATTTATTTTTTAGAGTTTGATTCTTTCCAGACAGTTGCTTTAAAAGCCGGCGTCTCTCTTCATTGGGCAGACATCATCGAGAAGCTAAGCAATATTTCCACTGCCAAGCAATTTCAGAAGTGAAAACAGAAGACTAGATGTTTTTAATGAAATAAATTGGATTGTTTCTATGGTAGTAGCTTGGGTAGTTAACCTGTTTAGCGACTCAATGATGCTGGTCCGTGAAGAGATCGTCTCAACTCTTTTGGATGGTCATTACAAAGAAATAAGTTTTTTTCTTAAAAGACTTGTTTCAAATCTCGGGGAACTTTTTGTAAACTTTGCTTTAAAAAAAGTGTATATAACTTGTATTTCTCATCGGGTCTTGGTTTGATATCTCATACTTTCCTCTCATTCTAATATTAGAGTCACATTAACACTAGCTTGGTCTGGCCCGGTTGGGAGTCGGAGAAGCAACCATTTTTGACTAAAAACTAAAAATATGTTGAGCTTAATTTGTTGGCATGGCTTTCCACCTTCATTGAGATATAGACACCCTGACTTTTTATGTTTGTTTGGTGCTTGCTCTTTTTTTCCACTAGGTTGTACTGAGCCGCTACCAATTATCATCAAGTCAGATGGCTTGGGCATGGGGCGTATGGAGATGGAGGTAAGACATGCTTTCTGTAGAATATTTTTCTAAATCATATACTTCTTTTTCTTTTAATTTGTTATTATTTAACCCTTTCATGCACCATTTATTTTAGTGATAAATTGATCATATGGACACATTAATTGTTTACTAATTTTTGCAAATTGTGACCCCCCCAAAAACCCAGGTCACAATAGCACCCTCAAGAGTCCTCTTTCCTATTCTGAAAACTGTGTGACAATGCGATCTTTATTTTTTGTTTTACAATTATTTTTTTGAAGGGATTTAAACCGGTCGCGAGCTACCAGTCGGTGTGTGAAATAGTTAATGAAAACAAAAACATTTTAAAAACATGATGGTTTGAAATAAAGTTGCATTTGCCCTGATTTTCGGCCGATTTGACCCAAATATTTAGATTTAAATTTTAAATAGCTATTTTTATAGATTCACACTTATATACCTTTTCATGTGTGTTGTCTTATCATTTAGCCTTCAAGAAAGACTCTGCTAGGGTTGAAACGTCAGGCCATTAACTATTTTTTTAATTCAAGAAAGTTGTAAGATTTCATTTAAAGTAGTGCACGAAAACCCTTTCTTAAGTTACTTGGTGGTCCCATTTCTGCCAATTGAAGTTAATAATCTTGTTCCTCATCGGGACCTTTGTTCAAAAATTCATTTTTCATGAGTTTTGATATTGACCACAGTTTCACTCTTTACTTTCAGCTGGAGCAGGCTGAGGAGGTCACTGTTCACCGACGTAAGATGGAGGTGGAAAAAGAAGACACTGAAGAGTTGAGACAGAAATACAAGGTGTGTTTCTCAACTTCTACCTTCTCATCACAAACTCTCCCGACCCCACCCTCAATTTTTACCTTCTCATTACAACCCCCCTAAACCTCAACTTTCACCTTCTCATCACAAACTCTCCCGACCCCACCCTCAATTTTTACCTTCTCATCACAAACTCTCCCGACCCCACCCTCAATTTTGACCTTCTCATCACAAACTCTCCCGACCCCACCCTCAATTTTTACCTTCTCATTACAACCCCCCTAAACCTCAACTTTCACCTTCTCATCACAAACTCTCCCGACCCCACCCTCAATTTTTACCTTCTCATCACAAACTCTCCCGACCCCACCCTCAATTTTTACCTTCTCATCACAAACTCTCCCGACCCCACCCTCAATTTTTACCTTCTCATCACAAACTCTCCCGACCCCACCCTCAATTTTTACCTTCTCATCACAAACTCTCCCGACCCCACCCTCAATTTTGACCTTCTCATTCCCCCCCTTCAACCTCTACTTTTACCGACTCATTACAAACTCCTACGTCGACACTTCTCTCCTATTCTGTCATATTTTGATTTCTAAAATCTCTTTAAACCCTTGAGACGTTTGTTGTCCTTCCAGGAGAATGCTGAGAAGGAGAAGGCAAAAGATGATGCTCTGTCCGAGATGAAAGCAAGCTACTACTGTGATCTGTGTAGCAAACAATATAAGAAGCACACAGAGTATGAGAATCACATTAACTCCTATGACCACCACCATAAGCAGGTAATTGATCTTAACCCTTTAGAGACCATTCATTTCTTTATAATCATCACCATACGAACAGACATGGCTAATACTGTTAAGTTTTGGACAATTGAAAAAGTGTCTGAAAAAATAATATGAAACAGAATTTTTTTTTTTAAAGAAAAATATATTTTATGTTAACGTGGAAAACATGGACCTTTTTTTTTGAGTGGAAGTAGGTCAGATATTGCAGCCATTTCTGGCCACTGGGGGCATTTTGGTAAAAGCTGTTTCTGGCCGCTATGCTCTCTAAAGGGTCAGGTCTTCTTGACTTTTGCTTCAGGTCAAAGTTTAAGTGGTTTAAAGGTATTATGCAAGATTGGTAGAGCTGACAAAATAGTCGCAGACGGTGTTCATGTTTTGTGTGATCAACAATATATATAAAATAACAAACGGCTTTATGTCTCATCTAAAGGACGAAGCAATAGTGGTTAAGTGTCTTGCTTAAGGAGACAAGTGTCAAGACCGGGACTCGAACCCACACTCTGTTGATCAGAAAAGCAAGAGGTTGAGTCCGATGCGCTTGACTGCTCGGCCACAACACGCCATGACTCGTTGCATGGTTCTCAAAAAAATAAAAAAATAAATAAAAAATCATTCTCTTTGATGTACTTCTCTACCACTGAGAATACCAAAAGCTCCTCAAATCAGAACTCCAGGGGTTATCAAAAGGTGGAAATGCTGTCATTTCAACGCACCTCCTAAGATCTGGATCCAAGTTTCAAACTTTTTTGTCAGCAATGACTCTCACCCCTGTAATTAAAAATTATACCTCAAACTTTGTGATATTCTACTGGACCTCCGCCTTTGTTTTTAAGGAAAGTTGCTTGCTCCTAGTTTAAAGACAATAAAACAAATTAAATTTCATGAAGGTGATAGGACTAATCATGTTTTTTTCTTTGTTGAATTTTATGTACAGCGTTTGAAGGACTTGAAGGCACGTGAGTTTGGGCGTACTGTTGGATCCAAGGTGAAGAAGGAAGAAAAGAAGAGGCAGAAAGAGCTGAAGAAACTTCATGAGATGGCACAGCAGAGGGTACAGTCCACAGACAAGAGGTACACAGACATTGGGTTGTGGTTGTAACATCCAAGATTGGCCCCTTTTATACTTAAATGTTTATAGATACATTTGGTAATTACTCATAAAATTTATGGCAATAAAAACTAACTTGGTAAGAAGTACAGCAGCTTCTGTTTGTATAAAGCATTTCGAGAAATATTTCACTTTGAAGTAAGGTGGTTATGGAAAAAGATATCAGTTTTTATCCCCTTAAATCTGAATCTGAGAAGCGTTTCTGTCAGAAACGCTTGTCAGATCGTGTATTCTTATTGCAGATTATTCTTCCTGCATGGACATTACCGCTCCAGGTTTTCGGCAATATCTCAAAAACGCTACCACCTTTTGAAATGAAATTCACAGGTTATTTTTTATGGTATATATCTACAACTATATAGGATTTAAACAAACATTGGGTTCCAATTACCAAACGTATACATTCCCTTTAAGTTTCTTTTTACATATATTTTACAAAATATTATAATATTAAGAAAACCATACTTATATAGCGCATAACACCGTGAGGTCCCTATGTGATGTCATGATTTAAACAGTTCTACAAAAAGAACAGATATGTTTTAACTCTGGGTTTGAATTTGACGTTTCAGCCTGTTTGAGAACTTCTGCTAAGTTGTTCCATGTCTGAACAACAGCAGATTGGAAAGAGTGGGAACCAAATGACTTAGTTTTAACAGAAGGAGGAGTCGAAAGAAATTTATTAATAGAATGCAGATTTCTGGCTGATTTGTACTCCTGAACTAAACTTTGAAGATAATCAGGGGCTATACCATTGACACATTTATATGCGAGAAACAAAACTTTAAAACAGAACACCATGAATAAAACTTGCTCTGTAACTTCCTTGCAAGTTATTTTGATACAAAATCAGATGTTCAGAAACTGCCATTACAAGCTTGCAAGTCTAGAACAAAATCTACACAGCAAAGTAGATATACACATGGTGTTACCGCAATCCGAATATATAGGATATAGATTATAAAGTTCTCCATATTTGTTTGTGTTTCAGTGTAAGCAGCAGTAGTCACAAAAATGCAAAGAAGGGTAAAGGAGATGAGCTTGCAACACCTTGTGAGTCTAGAGGTGGATGGAATACTGTCCCTCCCCCAAACATCTATGACCCTCAGCCAAGAGTGGATGGTGGGGGAGACGGCAAGTCAACACGTGGGTGTGGCAAGGAGAAACCAAAGGATCTCAACGACAAAAAGGGTGATGCTTCAAATGCCAGGGAAACACGCGGGCAGGCTCTGGCTCGTAAGCGCCTCATGGAGAATGACCAGCAGCAGAATCTCTCTCCAAGTCAACAGGAAGAAGTAGACAACAAGAGGAATAATTTATCCTTTAGCTTCTCCAAGACATCTGTGATGAAGATATCACAGTCGTCTGTCTTCGAAGGAGATCAAGGAAATGCTGTGGTTGGAAACAACACTGAGAGCGTAACTGAAGGTTCCTCTGTTGAGGAGAGTCCAACTAAGAACACCAAGAAGTCTAGAAAGGTTAAGATCAATCGTACCTTTGGAGATCAAACCAACCAGTCCCAAGCAAACAGCAAAGCTAAGACGAGCCTAAATTTGATAACATTCATCAAGGCGGAAAAAGATTCAGCAGACACAGTTCAGAACGAAACCAAGATTACCAAAGAGAGTAATGGTGAGGCTCAAATGAAAGACTTGAAGACCACAGAGGTGGAAAACACTTCAAAAAATGGACCCAGTTTGAGAAGTAACTCTGATGGGAAACCATCCAACAAAAATGATAAACCCAAAAGCAATAAAACAAGCAATGTTAAGAAAGGAGACTCTGCTGCAGGAGGAAGTGACCTCAACAATGAAATGACAAAACTTTGCAATACTCCACCCCAACCACAAAGAACTCAAACTGAAAACAAGACTATCCAAATCAAGGAAGGCTCTCCTGACACTCCCCAACAGAAGCAGAACATGAAGGAAACGGTCAAAGCAGCGGTGAATCATGAACAGTCATCTCAGAAAAAGGATGACACAAACATCAATTCAAATCCTGTTAAGGAAAGTGACGTTCCTTCAAAGATAAAGAAAGAACCTGTATGTCAAGAACCTGAAACTGAGAAAAAGGAGAGCGATGGTGGCGTAGTGTGTATTGGAGGCTGTGGCAATGACGAAGACTGTGCAGCTGAAAAAGGAACAAATCCAAGTATCTCTGAACAGGGCGAAGATGTACCTTCCTCTAGCTCAACACCTGCTGAGACTCTACCCCCCAATAATCCTCCAGTGCTTGCTAAGGTTGACAATGGATACCTGGCCGTGTTGGGAAAGGATGACACAACAACTTTACCCTGGCCCATGGAGATGATATGCTACACCAGTGCAGAACCAGTAATATCCTTCAGTGTTAACCCATTGCATTTTGAGTTTCGCAAGCTCATCAGTAAAGACGACGGTGACTCAATTGATAAAGCGGGAAAGTCTAGTGAAAGTGCTGATGGGAAGACTGAACCAGGACTTCCAAGTAGCCAAAATCCAGATACCACTGCAACTGCCAAAACCTCATCTGTGGCTCTTGCGGAAAGCTCCAAAGATTCCTCAGATAGAGGACGTACAAAGAAGAGAAAGAAGCGGAAAAGAAAACGAAGACGGTCTACCAGATCAGGCCACTCTCGTGGGTCTGACCGTTCAGATGATGAGAGAAAAAAGCGGCATCGATCAGGGAGCTCACATCGACGCGACCGATCATACTCACCAAGAGGCTCTAATGATGAAGACAGCAAATCTGGTAGCTCCAGCAGGAAGCACAAGCGTAAACGTAGTAAGCATTCTGCAAGTGACTATAGTTCTGATGATGATTACCACAAAAGCAGTAGACGTAGGAAGCGGTCTCACGGCTATAGTGATGATTCAAATTATGATTCTGATCATGATAGGCACAGGAAATCTGACAGAAGGGACTCTAGTCGCAGGTCTCGCAGCCGCTCTAAATCCTACAGTGATGACGACCGCTCATCTAGGAAATCTTCACATCGAAGAAGAAGCCATAGCAGGCACAGGGATAGTGATAGTGACTCTGACTATGAAAGATCAAGAAGGCATTCTAGAAGCAGGCATAGTAGATCAAGGTCTCGTTCACGCTCAAGGTCTTGGTCCAGCTCTCCCAGAAGGCATTCCTCTGATTACAGATCTAGTAGATACTCTCGCTCAAGAAGTCGGTCACCTTTACGCCGCAGGTCACCACTATCAAGTAGAACAAGCATAAGGTCTTCTCTCTTAGACAAACGTAAAGAAGATTTGTCAAAGGGAAGAAAAATTGAAGAATCCACAGCAAGTAAATTCTCATCAGGATGCTCTAATTTGAAAGAAAGGGTTCGCAAAGCATTGAAAGAGAGTATTGCTTCAGAACCCAGTCTTAAGACTGAAAAGCTTTCATCAGGAATAAGCATCAAGTCAAAGGAGAAGATTTCTGACTTGTTGCAGAATTTGGCTAATTTAGAAGACCAGACACAACTGACAAAAGGAGGAGGACTAGTAATAGAGAGCACAGGTACTGGTACTAATAAACTCCCGAAAGTGTCTACCCCTGGAAAAAATCAGGAATCATTGACAGGAAAGAGTAAAGCTGATGATAGTATTACAACAGTTGAAGACAACGATCCTGAATCTCAAGGTGCTAAATCAGGGAATGGAACTTTGTTTAAAGTTCCGTCTGTACCAGCCCCAAAACAAACAAAGAAAAATCTGCAAGATGGGAAAAGTGGGAATGAATCGCCTAGTACAACCTTAACCAAAAAGGAAGAAAGTGGTGTCAAAATGGAGCGGAAATCTCCTTCACCTCCACCTCAGGCAAAGGATAACCTGTCAATTCCTCCAGAAGAAATGGAAAAGTATCGTGAACTGCAAGAGCAGGCCAGGCTACATGTGCAACAAAAGATGATGCAGTCACAAGGACAGGTTCCAATGCAACAAGCCTCTCAACATCATCAGGAAGAGCAGCAGCTACCTCATGGGATGCAAATGATGCCACTGACTCAAGGCGAAGGTGAAGGTCAACATGTCCACTCTGCTGAGCAATTTATGAACCCTGCTGTAGGTGTACCAGCTGGACACCCAGCCCTGCATCCTGAGCTTCGTGGAACTCCTCAACCCATTCCAGGCAGTGAAGTAATGCCGCTTCAAGCTCTCCCCCCAGGCCAGGTGTTAGCCCATGGTCCCAATCATCCCGCTGGTCAAATACAGCTGTTACCGCATCGTCCTGGTCAGGTTATGATCCGCCCTCCTGGTCCGACCATGGGCCCACGACCAGGTCAGCTTATTGATGCACGCACTGGTCAAATTTTAGTTCCTCGTCATGTCCAAGTATTACCCCCTCGTTCAGGCCAAGTAATACTTTCTGCATCTGGCCAGCCCTTGCCACAACCTGGCAAAGTTTTAGTCACATCTACTGGTCAAATGTTCTTGCCACCTCAAGGACCAGAGGTTCGTCTCAGTCCTAGTCAGCAACAAATATTGGTTTCAGAGTCTGGCCAAGTTTTCCCAACAAGAACTGCATTGACTCCTTCTCAAGCAATTGCTCGTGGACAATCCCTAACACCAGTACCATCCCCATCTCCTGGTCAAGTTATTGGACCAGCTCTTAGCCCTATGCATGGCTTGACACCTGGTGCAGTTCTGGCTCAACGTCCAGGCCTACTTCCTGGTCAAATGATTGTGCGAACTCCACAGTTGTCTCCTGGTCAGATTTTGTCTCCTGGTCAGATGTTGTCGCCTGGTCAGATGTTGGCCCCTGGTCAGATGTTGGCCCCTGGTGAGATGTTGGCCCCTGGTCAGATGTTGGCCCCTGGTCAGATGTTGGCCCCTGGTCAGATGTTGCCCCAAAGACCTCAGTTGGTTAGAGTAGTGCCTGGTCAACCTCCAATGTTGATTCGAGGTGCAGAACAAATGATTGGAGTGCCTCGGTCCCCGAGCCCAATCCTTCCTGCTGGTCAACCTGTGAGATTGCAAGTTCGATCACCGTTTTTACAGATTCAAACACAGCCAACCAGGGCTCTTCAAGAGACACTTGGTACACCTGAGCACTTCACCCCTTCAATTAGTCCCCGACCTGAGGTCAGCACCCCACCACCTTCTCAGTCACCTTCTAGTCCTGTTCTGCAAAGGGCTAGCCCTGGTCCTAGTCCAAGCCCCTTCCAAATTCAAAGTCCATTACCTATTGCCGGGTCTCCTACTGGTTTTCCTATGAATGCTATGCAGATTCATTCTCCCATGCGGATACCATCTCCAATGCAAGTTCCTTCACCAATACCTGTCCTTTCACCCTTTCATGCACTTCAATCTCCTCTCCAAGCTGCCCATGGAAACATTCCAGCGATAATTGCTGGAAGTCCCAACTCTCTACCACCTGGAGTAACCCTTGTTAGAATGCCTGGTGGTCCTGGTATGCCTGTACAAAATATGATTCGTATTGCCCACCCATCTTCAGCTGCAGCTGTTTCTAATGCTTTAGTTAATTTACCTCAAGGGGCTGTCCGTTTTACCCTTGCCCCAGGGATGGGTCCTTTAGGTATGGGGTCACCGCGGTTTCCTGTTCCGGCAGGTTCTCCTGTTCCTGGCACTTTTGCTCTTCCTGGTGGTGGCGTTGGTTTATCTGGTGCTGCAGTTGGATCACCAGGTTCTTCTCCAATCCCTGCTCTACCAAGAATGGCTGTTCCTGCAGGGATGGCGACTTCTGGAGGAATGACTTTTCCAGGTGGTGTTGCTTTACCTGGTGGTGTGGCGGTTCCTGGTGGTGTAGCTTTTCCAAGAGGGATGGTTGTTCCTGGTGGATTTACAGTTCCAGGGGGAATGCCTATTCCTGGTGGAATAAATGTTCCCAGACCAATGGCTCTTCCAGGGGGTGTTGCTGTTCCAAGAGGAGTTGCTGTTCCTGGTGGTGTAGGCTTTCCAGCCGGTGTTGGTGTCCCAGGAGGTGTAGCCGTTTCCAGTGGAATGGCTTTACCTAGAGGAATGGCAGTACCAGCTGGAATGACTGTTCCCGGTGGTGTATCCTTGCCGGGTAGATTTGCTGTTCCAGGGGGAGTTGCTCTTCCCAGAGGAATGGCTTTACCCAGCGGTATGGCTGTTCCAGGTGGTATGGCTGTTCCAGGTGGTATGGCTGTTTCAGGTGGTATGGCTGTTCCAGGTAGTATGGCTGTTCCAGGTGGTGTGGCTGTTTCAGGTGGTATGGCTGTACCAGGTGGTTTGGCTCTTTCAGGTGGTATGGCTGTTCCAGGTGGTATGGCTGTTCCAGGTGGTATGGCTGTTCCAGGTGGTATGACATTTCCCAGAGGAATGGCTGTACCAGGTGGTGTTGCTGTTCCTGGTGGATTACCTCTTCCTCGTGGTTTACAACTTCCTGGGGGTGTTTCCATGGTTCCCAGAATGGTCTCTGTTCCAGCGGGCGTACGACAGGTGCTGCCTCAGGGAGTTCAAGTACATCCGGAAAACACAAGCATGATGGTTGGTCAGAGACCGATGTTAATGGCCGGCCAGAGACCTGTGATGATGGCTGGTCAAAGGCCTGTGATGATGGCTGGTCAAAGACCTGTGATGATGGCCGGCCAGAGACCTGTGATGATGGCTGGTCAAAGCCCGATGATGATGGCTGGTCAAAGCCCGATGATGATGGCTGGTCAAAGACCTATGGTGATGGCTAGTCAAAGCCCAATGATGACGGCTGGTCAAAGACCTATGATGATGGCCACTTCAGCCGGTTTAAGGCCACCTCAAAATGCTGCTGCTTCCTTATTAGGAAAGCCTCTTTTCAAGCAACAGCCAGGTACAAGACACCCAGGACCTCCTCCGTCACCTGGTCCAGCTTGAAGACACTCCAAGTACTTTGGTTTTTCATGCTCAGTCAAATAGTAACTGTATTTTTACCTTCCTATTAACTGATCATTCAAATCGCTTTGTATGTTTATGGAACTATGTAATAGCGTGCAATACTTGAGGAATCCATTGTTACGAAACACTTAAATTTGTGTGCACAATGACTAAAATGAGGAAAATGGACAGCAATCTTAATTCGAATGATTAGTCTACCAGGCTGGTCAGATATCAAATTTGTGTAGGTTAGAGTAAGTTGCGGAGTTAAGAAAGAGTACAATCTAGAAAAGTCATATTCACCTTCAATTTTTTCCAAATCAAACTACTCAAATACTAAAAAAAACTTCCCTGATAATAGTGAAAAGATGACAACACTATTTTATCGCTCGCCATACTGGATTACTCGGCATACCGCACATACTTTACCAGAACTGCATGAACATGTGTGACAAAGCGCAATGCTTGATGGCACTCCGCATATGTACCCTATATGTGCATAGTACTCCAGCATGGTAGCTCTCCTGCGTTGCTATAGAAATGTGACGTCAGTGAGGAGGGAATCCATACTGAAGTTTCATATCAATCTTCTGTTGAGCAGACTTTGTGCACTGAATAACAAACTATGTTTTGTTTGTATTTTTTTAAGGGGCAATGAGTAGTTCTATCTTTGTGAAGAAGTTATATTTGGCCTATTTGATGGTGCCACGGCCTCTAGTTCTGTCTGTATACATGTATATATCAGTACAAATGGCTCTTTGAGTTGTATTTATTATCATAGAAAACTAAGCTGTTGTTTGAAAACATGACATGCCCAGTTTGTTGTTATAATAATTTTAAAGCCTGTTGTGCGTGAATGTGGGGGGGGGGGGACCAAGAGCTTGTAATAATTAATGTTTGTGATTCAATTAGAGAAGATTTTACATCTTTGGTTTTTTTAATTCCGAGTTTTGGTAAAAGTTCCTTTTTGTCTTTTTGAAAAACCCCAATATACTGTAATATGCTTGTGATAAATTTTGGGGGGAAGTCTCTGGATTTTTGTTTTTAAACTACAGAGTTTTTTTTAGGAAAACGTCCATTTTGTCTTAGCCTTACTCTAATTATTTACTTGCATAGTCTACTACTTGCTTTAAATTGACTTCATAAGTTTATTCTGCATAAAGTATAGTATAGATTGTTCCCACTTGACAATTCGTGTAAATTCAGCCATCTTTCTGGACAATGATATATCCCTTTTTGATCGCACAACATACGATCTGCATAAATACTGAGTGCGGCACGCGGAAGCTATGTAGATTCCCTGGTGATTGGTCGGTGAATCACTTGGCTGCATATAAAAATTAGACTGCTTGACGCAGCTCAATGCCAAAACCCAAGTTGCCCAGAAAGATGGTAGTCATTAGGAACCGTCTATACTTATGTTAAGCTTTGTCTCAGTGATTTATGGTATAAATCACATCATTCCTTTGATCATGTATCAAGACATTTTGGAAATGTACAACTATGGAAAAAGGTATGTAAAACTCTTTGGTGAATTTTCTGTTATGTTGATAGGATTACATTGAAACCATATTTTTAGGCAATGCTTACAGTGGAGACAAATTCTTAATTTTCCTGAAAGAAAACAAAACTTGCTGGATGCATTTCCTATGGGCTTGTGGTTATCATTGAACCTAAAGCCTGGTTCATACTTCATGCGAAAGTGAATGCGAAGCGAATTACGTGACGCAAAACAATCAAGTACCCGCTGTTTTCCAGATGTGACGCTTTTGCAATTCGCTTCGCTTTTGCAATTCGCGTGAAGTATGAACTGGACTTAACTGTGTGAAGTGATTAAGGTGTTAGGTGTTATTACATCATTGCTAACTGGACAGACCTCTTGCATATGCCAACATCTCTGAGGATAAAAATTGGAAACATATTTGTACGAGCCATTGCAACTATTAGACTCTAAGAAGTGTTCGTTGGACCTGAGGGAGGGCGCTGTTTCAGCTTGTGATGTCATAAAGGACATTTCCATTGCCAAAATTTGAGGCAAACATTGCTATTGCTATCTGGATAATGTAGTGATTTTGTGGAGTTCATTAATTGATATTCTGATTCATATAATAACCTTGTTTTGGAAGATAATTTAGATATTAGTTTCTGTTTTGGTATTTAAGCAGGCAAAGCAAAACAAAACGTATTAAAATCAAGGTATGTTGGGGAAATCTTACCAGGAAAATGGGTTATGTTTTCTGATAACTTTTATGAACAAGAGCAGCTTTTGTTTAAACATTTTATAAATAAATCTAGCTTGAGAGACAAAGCTTTTTTTGTAGGTACACACAAATTTTCCTCGGCGAATTGCTGCAAATGTCCTATTTTTATGCATTTGATGTAGCATAGATTTATACTCTCTTTGGCATGAAAACCCCCAACAATTCTATCAGTTGACTGTAGAATTAGACAGAGAAGGACTTGTTTTTCTTCTTCTTTTTTTAGATAGTAAAATTAGAATTGCTAGATAAGGGATTGATGTATATAATGTCATTACTTGTGTATATTCACTCGGAGTCATGTGGAGTGCATTACTGAAGAATGCAAGTACAAATAAATTGCCTGTGCAAATACGAAAGAAAAACCATCATTTTTTATTTCTTCTCCTTTTTCTTTGAAAAGGGGACTGTCGTCATGATCATAGCAGGCATGTGGCTTTACATGGAATCATGAACTGTGACCCAGTTACTGCACGCCTGTGCGCGCTGGCTGTCACATCACAATATTATAAGGCTGGCGGCTTTTGTGATGTGATGGCCAGCGTTCGTGCAGTGACTGGGTTTTTAGAGTTCATAATTCCATGTACAGTCACAGGCCTACTTTGATCATAATGACCTTTCCCTCATTAAAGTACAAGTTCAATTTTGGGAAACCATTTCTTTCCAATCTTTTCATCGGTAAATGGTATTACACTATTGCAAGGGGTAAGCATAACATTTTTGACAAAAATGATTTTTATTAGATTTTAGGCCAATTTCGACAAAAATGCAAGGCTTACCCCCTTGTGATTTTATTCGATTTTAGGCCAATTTCGACAAAAATGCAAGGCTTACCCCCTTGTGATTTTATTCGATTTTAGGCCAATTTCGACAAAAATGCAATGTTTACCCATTGTGATTTTATCCGATTTCAGGCCAATTTTGACAAAAATGCAAGGCTTACCCCTTGAGATTTTATCTGATTTTTTGCAAATTTTGACAAAAATGCAAGGCTTACCCCTTGTGATTTTATTAGATTTTTCGCAAATTTTGACAAAGATGTGTGATTTTGTTAGATTTTTCGAAAGTTTTGGCAAAAATGCAAGGTTTACCCTTTGTGATTTTATCAGATTTCTGCCCAATTTTGACAAAAATGTAAGGACTTACCCCTTAAGATTTTATTAAATTTTTAACCCAATACATGTAACGACAAAAATGCAAGGCTTACCCCTTGTGATTTTATCCCATTTGAACTCAAGTTTGACAAAAGTGTAAGGCTTACCCCTTGTGGACTGCTGAGCCATGGTAAGGGTCAGGGTTGGGATTTGGGAATAAGGTTTGGACGGAGGTTTGGTTAGATCTGGGTTTGTAGGTTATATTCTAACCCTAACCCTGACCCTAACACCAACCTCAGTCCCCCAACCCTAACCCTGACCCTAACCCTAACCTAGGACCCCTATAACCCCAGACCCTAACCCTAACCTTAACCCTTAGTTTGGACGGAGGTTTGGTTGAGTCTGGGTTTGTAGGTTATATTCTAACCCTAACCCTGACCCTAACACCAACCTCAGTCCCCCAACCCTAACCCTGACCCTAACCCTAACCTAGGACCCCTATAACCCCAGACCCTAACCCTAACCTTAACCCTTAGTTTGGACGGAGGTTTGGTTGAGTCTGGGTTTGTAGGTTATATTCTAACCCTAACCCTGACCCTAACACCAACCTCAGTCCCCTAACCCTAACCCTGACCCTAACCTTGGACCCCTATAACCCCAGACCCTAACCTTAACCTTAACCCTTAGTTTGGACGGAGGTTTGGTTGGGTCTGGTATTCTAACCCTAACCCTGACCCTAACACCAACCTCAGTCCCCCAACCCTAACCCTGACCCTAACCCTAACCTAGGACCCCTATAACCCCAGACCCTAACCCTAACCTTAACCCTTAGTTTGGACGGAGGTTTGGTTGAGTCTGGGTTTGTAGGTTATATTCTAACCCTAACCCTGACCCTAACACCAACCTCAGTCCCCTAACCCTAACCCTGACCCTAACCTTGGACCCCTATAACCCCAGACCCTAACCTTAACCTTAACCCTTAGTTTGGACGGAGGTTTGGTTGAGTCTGGGTTTGTAGGTTATATTCTAACCCTAACCCTGACCCTAACACCAACCTCAGTCCCCTAACCCTAACCCTAACCCTAACCTTGGACCCCTATAACCCCAGACCCTAACCTTAACCTTAACCCTTAGTTTGGACAGAGGTTTGGTTGGGTCTGGGTTTGTAGGTTATATTCTAACCCTAACCCTGACCCTAACACCAACCTCAGTCCCCCAACCCTAACCCTGACCCTAACCCTAACCTTGGACCCCTATAACCCCAGACCCTAACCTTAACCCTTAGTTTGGACGGAGGTTTGGTTGGGTCTGGGTTTGTAGGTTATATTCTAACCCTAACCCTGACCCTAACACCAACCTCGGTCCCCCAACCCTAACCCTAACCTCGGACCCCTATAACCCCAGACCCTAACCGTAACCTTGGACCCCTATAACCCCAGACCCTAACCCTAACCTTAACCCCTGGTTTGGACGGAGGTTTGGTTGGGTCTGGGTTTGTAGGTTATATTCTAACCCTAACCCTGACCCTAACACCAACCTCGGTCCCCCAACCCTAACCCCGACCATAACCCTAACATCGGACACCTATAACCCCAGACCCTAACCCTAACCTCGGACCCCTTACCCCTACCCCTAACCAACAAATCAACCAAACATACCCTCAAGGTCTTTACAACTCACTGCCATTTTAATACTGTATCAGTGAATAATGATCAGTTTTGATGATATAAACTCCTTTTAGCTTAGAACTGAATGTTAAGAACTGATATGGCATGTCTTTACTTCTATTAACTTAGAAGGCTAGGTTGTGACAACATTTCTTCAAATAAAATTAACGTCTGGGTTACGTTTCAAAATACAATAATTTTTCTTTAATCTGCACAATAACTTCAATCTATAAATAAACAAATTATGTCATAAATGTTTTAAAAAGATGAAATGAGCATAAGGCCGTATCCGAATTTGTAGATACAGCTACGGCTACGGCTGTTGCTAAGGGTGTTACTAAGTATGTCCTATACTTCAATTCATGATGACGCGGAAATCTAGCCGTAGCCGTAGCTGTAGCCGGTATTTCGGACACGGCCATACATGAAACATTCGTTGGATCGTTAAGTATATGATAATGCCCGAGTTGCGCGTCATTCGTGGGTAGGAATGGCCCGATGGCGAAGCCCTTGGGCCATTCCTACCCACGAATGGCCCGTACACCAAGGGCATTATGCGACTTAACCTCCACCTGTGACGTCATGCTGTATTGTTCCAGCGCTCCATTATTTTGCATGAATGGCGCGATATGGTTTTTGTAGCCATCGCGCATTCATGTGAAATAATGGTGCGAAGGAACAATAGCATGACGTCACAGGTGGAGGTTAAATCATAAGAACAGACTTCTTGCTGGGAGCTTCTTTCTAGTAAAAAACTTCCGACAGCTTTAAAACTTACTATTAGTAAGGCTGTTTCTGAATTGGCTACGGCTACAACGGTTGCTTAGTGTTTTGCCAAGGACGTTCTATACTTCAACACATGATGATGCGACCATCCAGCCTAGCCATAGCTGTAGCTGCTAAGCTCTCAGTATCCGCCAATTTAGAGTCTGCCTAATTTAAGAATAGATTTATCATTCTGGACAATTCTAAAACAACGAGTTGGTGTTTCAAGTAAGTAGTTCACAATTACTAACTATTCACAAACAACAACACACTGAAGGTGTTTTAGTGCATGAACAACTCTTAAAAAGGATAAGGAGTAATTACAAACAGCAAAATTTTGAGAGGTGTGAAGGCAAAGTGGCACTCTAAGGGTTCCACTTTGTTGTGTACTTGATGATCAATTTAGTGCAACAAACTTTATTGTTACTAGATGCGTAAAAGATCTGCAAAAGCTATCAGTTTCCCAGTTTGCTGTTTTGCGGGTACTATTTTGAAACATACCGGATCTACCAAGTCAATGCATTGAATTGTTCAGGGAAAATTTTTATTAAATTGAGGTTTGCGGTGACACCATGTACCATTGTTGTAGTCGAGACCCAAGAGTCCGAGACCAAGACCAAGACGAAGACCAAGACCAAGACCAAGGGGGAGACATGATGGTCCGAGACCGAGACCAGAGGGGACCGAGACCAGAGACTGGCAAAACCGGTCTCGGATGTACACAGATCTCTTTTAAGTAGTGGTGGTTCTGAGAAGAACCGGTGGTTTTCAAATTAGTTAAAATACAACTGTAAGGTGATTCTGTTTTTAAATTCCTTTGATTGAAAAGTAGTTATCTTCATAAGAAATATCGACATGGAATACCCCCAAAAGGGTAAAGCCTGAAGAGTGTATTGATCCCTTGCATCATGCATTTCAAACTTACTTGCACCTATCCTGTCCGCCATTTTGGGAGTCAAAATGTACACAAAGGACTTGACTCCAAAAATTGTGGAAACGTAGACGTTCGGAGGTGCGTTTCGCATTGTGAAAGGGTTCAATACAGCAGATACAAAATTATTCCTAGATTCAACATAAATTTACTCTGTTACTCTGGAGAAAAATGCAAGAAGTCTACAAGTATCGACCCAATATTTAGACTGTGTATTACCAGGGCTGATTAAGTCGGCCCTATTTATAACAAATTTGTAATGATTATAACACACCATGTGAGTTAAAGGTAGGGTCATCATTTGGTTTTTGTCAACGAAATGCTGATTTCGAAAGATACAATAAAAGTCACCTGTGAAAGTTTCAGTTCAATACAGTGCCTACTTATTTAAGAGCAAAAAATTGTCACAGTAATTTCATCAAGAACGTTGAATCCATCCACATTTAGCGAGGTGACAGCGGGTACCAACCGTATCTCTGGCCGTATTGAGGGCAGCATTCAAATGGACACTGCGGACACTGCGGAAATTTCCGTGCAGGTGATCTTTGGAGACAACAAAGTAAGACAACAGTTTGCAAACAAAAATGTCTTATTGTTTGGTTTGTCGTGGCCGAGCGGTCTACTGCATCAGACTCAAGTTCTGATGGTTGAATCATCAGAGTGTGGGTTCGATTCCCTGTCAGGACACGTGTGTCCTAGAGCAATGCACTCGACCATAATTGCTTCTCTTAACCCAGGAGTGTAAATGGGAACCTGAGATGGCTGAGATGGTATTGTGTTGGATTAACCCCTTAGCGCTATTATGCAGATTGGGGTTGTTTGCTCCCCAGGGAGTTGAGAAAGATTGAGGAATGGTCCAAATATGCATGATGAGCAGGGATAATAATGTTGTAAAGCGCCTTGATCTAGCTACTAGGATATGTGCGCTATATAAGAACCAATTATTATTATTATTTCAAGTGTCAACTGTGAACACACCCTTACGATACAGCACTCTGGACCAA
This sequence comes from Plazaster borealis, assembly GCA_021014325.1. Lineage (NCBI taxonomy): Eukaryota > Metazoa > Echinodermata > Asteroidea > Forcipulatida > Labidiasteridae > Plazaster > Plazaster borealis. Next base: position 1,411,517 of record CM037463.1, read on the forward strand.
GAAGGTGTTGAAACATTTCATGATGCGGAGTGTTGAAGATACTTTCTCAGAGAAACAGGCAGCGGTAGTTTATTGATTGAAGACAGTCTTTTAACACCCAGGCTGCAACGGATTGCTAAACGACACTGGCTCTCGAGACTGCGAGGTGTACCTATAAGAAAGATGAGGTCAAAGAACTTTGGTTAAAAAACGTGAGTAAACAAATACAGTATCACTACTTTTAGATGGAGGGGAGGAATATGGAAGTGTTAGTGCAAGAGTAGACATAGATTCAATACTTATGAATTAGTCTCACTGATTTGTTCTATAATCTTTACCAACCAACCCAAAATGTTCCAGCTCTAAGACGGGCCTGGAATTTCATCTTTGAGAAGGCAAGGTAATTTTCATTTTGCAAAGGGTACTTCCATTCAAAAATGTTATCACCCAAGGGGTAACAAGGCCAAAATCAGGGGCAACAGCTGCCATGTAATTCCTGGCCCGTGTTAAAGCTTGTCAACCTTTTACACACCATTTAATTCACTTTTTGTTTCGTCACCACCAGACAGCAAGATATGGCTAATATTCTTGACTTTTTGACTCAATTATTTTCTGTAAAAATAATACCAAACAGAAATTTATTTGTTTTAGAAAAACAGATGAGTGTGATATTATGGGAAACTATGAAAATTTAAATTCATGACATGACATTTTGGTATTTTGGTACAAGCCCCTTGAGGCCACTATGGTCTCTAAAGGATCCATACCTGAGAGCAGGGCTCGATTCCACAAAGAGCTATGAATCAATCTTAATTGCTGAGCAAAGTGTGATGTCACAATACAAATCACTATTCACTACGGCGATATTGACAACCCATCTTAAGATGAATCTTAGTGCTTTGTGAAACCCAGCCCTTATGACATTAAACAGTGACATTTTCTGACAAAGTCAAGATGTAACTAACTTTTCATGAGAGTAATGTAAGCATCAAGATCACGCTCCTTCTCTGACCTCAGACTGGGATAAATATTAGACTTCCATCTCATGCTGTTGTTTGTCATCTTTCCTCCAAACTCAAACAACAACCTCACAAAATAAATATTTCCCCACTGAATGGCAGCATCTAACAGAGAAGGTTTAGACTCTTCGAAGTCCTTATCGGTGAGTCGGCAGTTTGGATCCGCCCCGCCAAAGAGGAGCATAAGAAAGCATTTCTGGTGGCGGTAGGTGAAGCTTACTTGAAGAGGAGTGTTGTTTCCCCACTGACCTTTTGTTAAGGAACAGTTAACGTCAGCTCCGGCTTGTAACAGAAGCTGTAAGCACTCGTCAAGTCCTTGCATAGCGGCGATGTAAACAGGGGTGCTGAGACACTTCGGACTGCCATCTGGGTCTGCACTGAAGTTCAGTAGAACCTCAACACACCTTGGGTGGTTGTTTTTTACGGCAACAAACAGCGGAGATTGTCCTTTGATGTCGGTGATATTCACATCTGCTCCATGAGTGATGAGAAGTTTGACACAGGCTTCGTTACCTGATGTTGCAGCGAGTCGGAGTGATGAGCAGCCAAGATGGTTCAATAAGTTAATTTTCTTTTGGTTCTCAGGGATGGTAAGAAGTTGTTGGAGATTGTCGTAGTCGCCATTAAATGCTGCTTGATGCATAGGTGAGTTGGAGACAGTGTCTCTACGTGGACGTTGATGTCGTACCATCTTTGTTTTAGGCTACCTGGCCATCTTGATAAAAAACATGAAAGTGTTCTGTCGTAAAAGTTTTGGTCACAATACCGCAGTCCATTAAAAATATCAGTTTCAAAGTAAATTCTGGTGGATAAGCTACTCGATGTTGTTCATCACTTCACTCCATGCCCCGCCACGTTATTCTTGAAATCTAGTGAGTGGAGGCGAGTCATTTCAAGAAGAAACTGAAACTGAAATAAATTTGTATTAGCTACAGTAGAACTACAAGTACAAGCCTACATTATAAATTTGTTTCTATATGTGTTAGCACAGATACATTTAAATCACATAAAAATGTAAATTGTTCAAAAATAAAGTAAAGTTGAACTCAGTGAGTAGCCAGGACTATTTCAGTGGGGGTGGAGGCAGGGGAGTCGGGGCCTGGTGTTTTTGTCAGGAGGGGGGGGGAGTTCTAGGACTAGGAGTACCGGTACTCCTAGAACTACATGTATGAGGTTCGTTCCGCTATCGTCTATGGAGACGATAGCGGAACGAACCTCATCTAGGAGTAGGGGGGGGGGTTCATGCTTCCCTCAATAAAATTACAAATGTTTTAGGTCTTAGCATACAACTCACAGACTTATTCAGGATAGGGTTTTTTCAACATTTTTAAAGTTAATTATATTAAAACCCCCAACTGGCTACGAATCAACGAAAACTGCATTGTTATTGTCATGGTCGATTGCAGAGAATGAACTTTAAATCATGGTCATGGACATGGACCCAGTAACTGGGGCGCTGTACTCATGTTTGCATCTTCAGTACGACCGAAAATGCCAAAATTGTTTTAAAAGGAATACAGTTAGTGGTTACTGTAGGTCTAGACATCGACAATGTCATTGATTGAGTGACATGGACATGTTTTCTTTCCCTTTTCATCAGTTCAGAACTACTTTTTGTCCAATGACTTTTTCTTTCACAACTATTATAAAAATATAAATACCACTCCCCTTTATCTTCGAAATATTGTATGACTTACCCTCATGTATCATTCCTTCAAGATCATCCTGATACTACTCTGTGATAATGTTTCGTTTTCTGATATGTCAATCTGCTGCTGGTGATAGCTAGTTGAGTTTGGCTGTCACCACATCAGAGAGAGCGAGAGAAGTAAACATGGCAGGGCGCCCTCTTCTGACAAATATAATTGGTGAGCGGAGCGGTCCGCATGAAGTGGTCAAAGTATCTCCATAAAACATTTGATTGATAAACAACTATTTTCGACCCATCTTTATAAGTATTTTCTTTTTCTTATTTTCAAGTGGAGATAATGCTGGCCTTTTTTATGAACACAGTTGACTCTCTTTATAACAAAGTGGCTGGAACTGGCCAAATTACCTCTTTGGAAAAACACACAAAGCAGAAATTAGATTCCGGACTTCAGAATGTACTCTATAAACAGAAACTCTTCTTAGAAGTGCTCTTTATAATGAGAGCGGACTGTATTACATTTCTGGCAATCAAATCAAGGATGACTCTATAGTGAAATTTATCAATGTACCTATAAATTCTCGAAGTTGCATGGCCTGATTTTTCCTGAAAGAAAATTCAGAATTTTTTCTCTGACCGAATCTTGACAGATGATGCTGCTTCAAAACATATCAAAACTTTACCACAAAATACATGGAACATACAAAATTGTTTGTATGGCTAATGGACGTGATTTAATGTCGGGATCTCGACAATAATTCATTTTGAATTAACTACCGCTTTCGTTGGCGGATGCAATGCCTTTAATGAAGCAGGTTTTCTTTTTTTACATTGTCCAGTAAATTCTTCCGCCCCTTTTGCTTATTACAAAATCATGATTTCAAAACCTTACTCTGTGTTCACTATTTTTACCTTTAATACTTAATACATTTTTTTTCTTCAGTACTTTACAATCGCATCAACATAAAATATATATACCACATTTATAAAAATTACATTTAATTTTGAAGAAGTTTCGAAACCTTTGAAATTTTGTGATGATGTTATCACAGTTTCCCTTTTCATTTATCTGGAATGTCTAAAGTCATTTGTTCATCAAATGAATAAATGCAGAAAATATATTTGTAAATGTGTGATTTAAAATAATGATTTTGACTCAAGTAGTACTTCAGGAAATAATAAATAAACCAAAAATATTGAAGACGTCCATCTTGTGCTTCTATTGTTTAGATACAGCTTCTGCATTGCACTGTTGTGAAGAAACTTCTTTCCAAGTTGCCATTAGTTTGTTACTTGCCAACAATGGTTACAATTTATAGGGCAAGTTGGGGGGGTTGTCCAGTTATAATTGGAATAGACAGATATTGAGTGTTACTTTTTATAATCATATTCCATTTGTTTAATTGAGCCAGTCTCCAGCCCTAGAAGTATTGTGATCTAGTGTTACAAGAGCTTCATCTGAAGTCCTCCGCACTGAACATTCCCTGCAAAAAGAAAAAGAAAACAAAAAGATAAACTTGACTGATGTGTCTTGTTCTGAAACATCATGATCTCATCATTTTGGATTGACTCTGCTGGGGTCAAAAACGAGGCGGAGGCCCTAAAAATTGTCTCATTTATACCACGCGTCATATTGGTTGGTAAGCAGTTTGCAACATCTACTTCCCTTCTTGTTCATTTGAAAGCATCTCCGCCATACAAAGCTTCAATTTCTAAGATCAATCGTCTACAGTGGTGTTACAAGACATTTCATTTGGAGGGGTGGGGGAGGGGGTGAAGACAAGCAGAGGCAAAGACATAATTCGGGAGGGCGAGGGGGGCTATTTAATGTATCAAACCATTCATCTGTGCATTTTTTCGATCACATTTAGGGGCCAAGAAGGGGGGGATGACACAAGGGTTCTAAGCAAGGGGAGGGGTAACGTCGCTGAACATCTACCAACCTTTGCTCTTCTTAGAATAGAGTCTTTACTAGGATCATAGGGGCTGTCCTTTGATGGAATTTCTAATACAGCAGGTACAGGTTCAGTGTGAGCATCTAGAAGATGTCTAATAAGCTCTGCATAGTTCTGATTAATGAGAATAATGGCAATGTCTGATCGGGAAACAAAACTCTTGAAACTCTCTTCGATGTCATGGACGCTTGTGTCTGTTGGGAAAATGCAAAGGATTAAAGGCAGTCCATTATAAGTTAACAAACAACAGCGCAAAAAAAGGTAGTGCAACAACAACAATAACTCTTTTGAATGTACAAACAACCTTCTTCCATGCTACAAGGGCTCATTGCCCCAAACTTGTATTAACAAATAAAATATAATAACAAAACTAAAAAATACTAGTAGACTTCTGAGAAAGACAGATTTTCTTGACCAAAGCCAAGACATTGTCCATTGTTGCTTATTGATATTTCAGTCAAATTATCTGATTTCAAGAGAAACTCATATTTTATTTTAATAATTTATTTATTTCTAAAATAATTTTTTTTGGGGGGAGGGGTTTGTAATAACACGAACAGCACTAACATAACACTGTAAGTGTAACAGAAGCATTTTTATCATCTAAAAGTAAAACTTTAAATTCATGAAGTGGCCTACCTTTTTCAACAACCATAAAGTTAGGCCGTCTCTTGTTGTTCAGTTCACCAATTCCTCCAAGTAAAAATCCTGTGCATGTATCCTGAGATAGGAAAACACAACATTTTGATTAACCTTCAGCTCAAAGCACTGATTGAAAAAAGTTGTCTGACTCACACTTCCTTCCATTTGATGGACCGTATATCTCTGATTAGATCTGTATACATTCTCTGTTAGACCCAGTAACTGGGGCGCTATACATTTTTGTTAAATTGTGACTTTAACGGTCGTACTAGCGCCCCTGGCAAGTGTTCGTGTCTCAGCCCCTGATTTGCTATGGAAGCTGATTTTCCGCACACACGGTTCCATTCACTCCGCGTCCGATCTGTCTCATCACTCATCTTGGGACCGGGGCAGGGCATTGAGTAGCCCACCTTGTTGAGCTGTAATGGCTCTCTTTTAACATCGGTCTTATATTATAACACTCACCATTACAGCCCACCATCCATACATGTCTTAAACGCGTAGTAAAAAAGTACGAGCAAGTCGTACCTCTTTGACCGCAAATTTCTCCCACTTATAAACATCACATACTACTCCAACCTCTCTCACTTTGTTCCTTAAATCTGGCGAATTTTTGTGACATATTCCAGGGCTCACCAAATGATGCCTTTATCCAGATATGATGATTTGAAAATGGCCAAAAAAAAATTGTGCACAAAAATTACATTGAAGTTCGTCTCGCAACGGGGCCGCCATCTTACGTATGATTCACTGCCTGCTGACGTCGCGCGGCGCTTGCTGTATGGAGTAGGCTAAAAAAACTACAACGCTGTTGTGCGTTCCTCGCTCGTGCATATTCATGATCAGCCGGGCGCCCTGACTTTCTCATGATCAACAGGCAGTGAAGCAGAAGTTAAATGGCGGCCCCGTTACGAGACGAACTTCAATGTAATTTTTGTACACAATTTTTTTTTGCCATTTTCAAATCATCATATCTGGACAAAGGCATCATTTGGTGAGCCCTGGCGAATATGTCACAAAAATTCGCCAGATGTAAGGAACAAAGTGAGAGAGGTTGGAGTAGTATGTGATGTTTATAAGTGGGAGAAATTTGCGGTCAAGGAGGTACGACTTGCTCGTACTTTTTTACTACGCGTTTAAGACATGTATGGATGGTGGGCTGTAATGGTGAGTGTTATAATATAAGACCGATGTTAAAAGAGAGCCATTACAGCTCAACAAGGTGGGCTACTCAATGCCCTGCCCCGGTCCCAAGATGAGTGATGAGACAGATCGGACGCGGAGTGAATCAGAGCTGTCTAAACGCGATCATTTTCAATCAATTAAACAACACAATTTTTCTTACCTCGTCACCTATTACAGCAATGAGCTTTCCTTTACTGCTATGTGCCATTGTGATGAGATTGTACAGTCCTCAAATAAATTTATCAGGCAATTTGTAGGGAAAGTTTTCGGTCCTTTCACTGATATGCAGCACAGGCAGGTTCTCTTCTTTGTATGTCATGTGATTTGGTTACCGGTTGTAGACGAAAACAAAATATGGGGGTGAAGTTCAAATAATTATACAGTTGATGTACTTTTTGAGTTATCAAGCGAGCTATTTCTTAAGTATAATTTACTCAATTAATATTAAGTACGCTATTATTTTGAAAACAACAGGTATCATAGGTTTTTATTTCAAGGAAGATAATTGACGAGTTAATAAACTCCCCGTACAAAAATGGACTATTCTGATAAAATATAATAATCTGGTACCCTGCTTATTCATTGCCAAACATTGTGATCATAGGAAGCATCACCAGACTGTAAATACCAGGACGTGTTAAAAAACATCTAGCTTGTGTAGCAAAAATGGGACTTTAATTTGCGGAGTGACGATTTTGGTAATTAATGACCGAATTCTTATTAATCTGCATGCGGAATTTAAGTAAGCTGCTAATTCATTTAATGTTCTATTTTTTGGGTTAATTGTTTCTGATGTTTCTTTTGCCCATAGCTGATTAAAACATAAACAGATCTATAAACAAAAATGAAGCTGATCATATTCATAATCATTCAATCATTGTGACTATGTTTATGGGGCGTGGTAAGGGGTGTGGGTCGGGGGGGGGGGTGGGGACTGGATGATGGTTTTGTTTGGAGGCGGTGAACAATTAGTAAAGGGGTTTATCTGTGGTTATTCTATACCTGTGTAGAACTTTTTGTTACACATACATATCAGAGAAGCAGATGTAAAAAAAACTATATTTATAAAATAAATTATAAAATAAAAATTAAAAAGAAGGTTTTTTGTTTAGTTTTATTAGCCATTCATCAATCATTCATAATCATAGTGCCGTAGTAGTGGGGGGGGGGATCTAGCATATTGGCACTATTTATGGGGCTAGTTTTGGTCATGTTTGCCTAGTTCATCCACCTTCCTCCATGGTTCATCGTTGATCATTGATGATGATGAAGGTAACTCTACAGTCAGGTTAGTCCGAGTTACTGGACCACACAACAACAACTCTTTTTAAACATTTTTAGACATTATCTGGTTAGTAAATGTCCAAAAAAGCGTTATTGGGTCCAGTAACCTGTAGCAACCGATGTACTATCCCATAGCAACCAATGTACTCAACCCATAGCAACAGCAGCTTCTTTGTGCCTAGACGTCCAGACACAATATATGTATGGGGTGTTATAAAACAAATATTGACTGCTTTTACTTGTGCTATGGTTAAACTACGATTCCCTCGGAGATCCCTGGAGCGTTCTATTCTCCCTCGACTTTGCCTCAGGAAAATAGAACGCACTAAGGATCACCTCGGAAGTCGTAGTTTTAACCAAAGCACGAGTAAAAGCAGTCAATGTTTGTAGACTACAGTCAGTTAGAGTTACAACTATGTCTTATCAAACTTTCCTCCTTTTTGATTCCAGTTACGCCAATGATGTAATCATTGGTCTAAAATAAAAGCTATTCTGGAAACCACACGATGACGACTACCAGGGAAACAGGTTCACTAATCTAAAGTTTAGTTGTAAAACATGTATGGCAGCTCAAAATAGAAATCTTATCTAATCAAAAACACTTTGATTGTTATCTTTTGCACGTACAGGCTTTCTGCATGCGAGGCAAAGAGGGATTTAAGTAAATATGCCTCTCATTGAAGGAATAGGAGATGAGGTGACGATTCTGGTTTCAATTCTCGTTGTATCAATCACCCTTCTCATAGCCTGGCTGTCAACATCAGTCTCAGACAGACCCAACATAAGAATCTCCTCCTCTAGCATTGATGCTAGTGCAACTGAAGAGTTGATCAACAATACAGATGCCAGAATTGAAGATGCTATCTATGACAGTCGATGGAGTGGTGGAACGGAGAGTGTCAGGACAGGACCAAGCAGTTCGACAAATTCAACCGAAGTGAATTCAAACTCCACTCAGAATGATGTGGTTGCATCAGAGAGCATAGATTCAGTTTCAGAATCTGTAGCCGGTAAAGATAAAGAATCGTCAAACAGAACTAGTTTAGACAGTCCTCAGGATTCTGCAGTAAAAGAAGAAACTCCATCGGCAAATGTAGTCAGGAACAGAATCACAGGACAAGTATCGGAACTTCAAAGTAATACTATTCAATCCTCCAGTACTAATCCAAACGACCAATCACAAGATGCAACACAAACCGGTGGTGAAGGCAACCAATCAGATATTGTTTCTGATGAGAGTCAAAACAATCAAGGAGATGTGGGCCAATCAGAGGAACCGATACATTTTGAAGGACAAGACCAAGCTGCAGAGGGCAGTATTTGTATTCGTATCAAGTATTTGACTGATAGGGAGAGAGTGGTGAACGCAAAGCCAACAGACACCCTTGGACATTTTAGGCGGTTAGTTTACTCATTACTTTATTCTACATTGTGTAGATGCATTCATTTATGATGTCATATTGCAGGCTGGCATAGTTCATCTTATCATTCATAACCACAGTGGATGATATTAAATGGTCAGACAGTAGGAGGGTTGACTGTGTACTCTGTAGATGCATTCACCACATGTTATTATATTGCAGGCTGGCATAGTTTATCTATAACTCAAAACACAGAGTGGATGGTATTGAATGGTCAGACAGTAGGAGGGTTGACTTTGCATACAGTTCAAATTGCAGGCTGGCATAGTTTATGTAACATTCAAATCCCACAGTGGATGATATTGAATGGTCAGACAGTAGGAGGGTTGACTGTGTACTGTGTAGATGCATTCACCACATGATATCATATTGCAGGCTGGCATAGTTTATCTATAATTCAAAACCCATTGTGGATGATATTGAATGGTCAGACAGTAGGAGGGTTGACTGTGTACTGTGTAGATGCATTCACCACATGATATGTTGCAGGCTGGCATAGTTTATCATTCAAAACCACAGTGGATGATATTAAATGGTCAGACAGTAGGAGGGTTAAACCACCTTCATGACAAATATTTGGTTTTACTAGATCATGGGTTAGGGACTATTTCCCCTTGATGTAGTGTCATTTTGGCTTCATTGATTTGAATCTTTCAAAGCTCAATACCTTGTTATTAATGCATTTTTGCTCTTTTGCTCTCACAACTGATTGACACATCAGCCAAGGAACAAGCTCATTAGAGGCTCAATGTTAAGAGAGAGGGAGTGCTAAACAAACTCAACGATCCTTTCTTTCATTCATAAATCTTGACATTTTGTGAGCAAGAACTCATAAACAAAAACATTGTCAAAGATGCTGCAGTTGATTATTGTACTGTTTAGCTTACCCTACCTGACATTTTATTTTTGTTTATTGTGAACAGGCAAACCTTTTCTGAAGAAATCCAGTCAGGTCAGACAGTTCGGCTCATCTTCCAAGGGCAGCTCCTACAAGACGATAACACTACCCTCTCTGACCTCAACGTGACCCATAACTGTGTCGTACACTGCCACCTGTCCCGAGGTGTAGCGCCCTCAACCGTGCGTCAAGATGTTCAGGAGGCAGACATAGATCTCGGTCGATTCATGATTCCTCTTTTCACAAGCATTCTAGGATTTGTTTGGTATTTACGGTGGCAGTATAGGTATATGTTCAATGCAACGTCGACGTTGTCACTAATTGGTGTGACTACGCTGTTTGTGTTGGCCGTGCTTGCAAGCTGGCGAGGCTGATCAATAGTAGACTTTAGTCCAATGTAACAAGAAATAACTACATGTAGTGCTCTAAGAGATCCTAAATTTACATCAGGTTGCAACCTAAAATGCAAAACGGATTGGGTTTTTTTTTTTTCTCAAAAAGGAAAACCATCGTTGACATTCATGGTTTTCAAGAGATGTCGCTGGTTTATTGGTTGTATAGGGTATAGCAGATGCATTGAAGAGTTACTAAAGCTAAACAGAACGATAATCAACTGCAGCATCTTTGATATTTTTTTGTTTATGAGTTCTTTGCTCACAAAATGTCAAGATTTATGAATGACAGAAAGGACCATTGAGTTTGTTTACTCTGCGCCTTGAAAACCCAGCAGGGTGGATATGTGCGCATTACAAGTCTTATTATTATTTATTATTATTTTTTTGTATGAGTGAATAGTAATATGACCTACTTCAGTTCAGCTCAGTTTATTTTCACTCAATCAATTTACATACACTATAATACACATACGGTACTTTAAATACAATGCAATGATTACATGGTGGGAGTCTCCTAAAAGCAAGCTTGTTGGGTGGAGACCCCCGATAGTTATGTAACTGGGATAAGGAAATACTGAATAAGGAACCTATAGGTGAATACAAAAACACAGGGACATAAGACAAACACTAAACAGGACAACAAATAGCTGGAGAGGCTCACCGCACAGCGGCTTTCAAATCAATAATTAAGTAACAGACAACAACAAATATTGTAATAAATTGGGTCTACATCTGACAATCAGGACTCGGTATTTACCAATAAGACAATTTTTAAGTTTTTTCTTGAACCACTGAAGACTCAAATGCAACAAAAGTTGGACTTTGCAGGGTTGTCCTCCAAGACCAAAGCCCATGTGTTCCAGCTGGGTGGTCCTAATGCACGCAGTAAGCAATGTATTTCCGTGCTGCTGTTTTGTGTTGAACTCAACAGTGTGTCTCAGTGTTGGATTCAAGACCTCAAAGTCCGAGACTGAGACCGAGACTGAAACCGAGACCTCCGACACTGGTGTGTCTATGAAATGCATGTCAGGGGTTGCTGTCGTTAAAATTATTATACAGGATTGGTAGAGCTGACAAAATAGTCACAGACAGTGTTCATGTTTTGTGTGATCAACCATATACATGAAATAACAAACCTGTGAAAATTTTGGGCTTAATCCTTTGTGTGAGTCAGGAGAAAATAGTGAACAACCATGCACAATTTTCAGCATGTAAACACATTGTCCTTAATTTTGGTTGTAACAACCGAAATAAGCTGTTTGTTTTGGTTTTCAAATACATTTTTCTCAAATATGACTTCGTTTCAGAGGGAAATACTTCACAGAAAAAAAATGGTTGTAGTATGAACTTAATAATCAGTTAGCTTTTTAGACTACAAATAAACAATGATGTTTTTTACCCTTACCAATCCTGTGTGTAATACTTTTATTTAATAAGCCAGGAATCATGAATTCCATCAAAATGTAACGTCACAGTCAGGATCCAATGTCACAGTGGTGCTTAAAGGGACACGTTGCCTTGGATTGGACGAGTTGGTCTAAAAAAAGCGTTTGTAACCGTTTGTTATAAAATGCATATGGCTAGAAAGACGTTATAAAAGTAGAATACAATGATCCACACAAATATGCCTCGAAATTGCGTGGTTTTCCTTTTACATCGTGAACAAACACGGTCGGCCATTTTGTGGAGTCAATTTTTTTTCATTTAAATGTATTATAATAGAACATCTGAAAGTAGACAGATTTTTATTTTAATAACCAGTATTTGGCGACGTGTTTCTTGTTTCCGTTATGTCTAACTTAAGTTAAGTTAACATAGCATTGGAGGAACACCTTTGACTCGGGAAGTGGTGTGCTATGGTACATTGTAGGTTTGAAATTAAAAGAAACAAATGTAAACACTGTTATTTATTCATTTGTATCTACATGTTTTAATAAGTCTTCTTAAAAGAGTCCAATAGCATTTCAGGTTCTTATTTCTGTACAAAGTCAAAGTGTTAAAGGCAAAGTATACCTTTGTTTTTTTAAAACCATTAATCCATTATAAATGTGGATATATACAATACAACTAACCTGTAAAATTGTTGAGATTTCGCCGAAAATCTGGAGCGGTTATGTCCACGCAGGAAGAATACACAATCTGAGAATTGTTTCATCCAGAAACGTTCCTCAGATGCTTAATTCAGTTCTGACTTGGCTTCTTAGAATCCTCTGACATGACTGTCGTACAGAGTCTGAAGAATTGGGTGTTGCATACTCAAATTGTTAAACAGGGACTCAAGCCTCTATTTCAATTTTGAGTAGCTTTCATTTTTCAATAAAAGGATAAATTTAATTATGTGAAGTAACTTTCTTGAGTATAAATACACTAAATATCCAGAGTTGTTATTCAGTTATTTGTTGATTTCTGAATTTGAATTCTTCTTTATCTTAAACATCCATTTCCAAACTAAAGTTATGTTAAAGGCACTGAACACGTTTGGAAATTGTCAAAGACCAGTATTCTCACTTGGTGTATCCCAACATATATGCATAAAATAACAAGCCTGTGAAAATTTGGGCTCAATTGGTCATCGAAGTTGCAAGAAAATTATGAAAGAAAAAACACCCTTGTTGTAGAAATTTGTGTGCTTTCAGATAGGAATAATAAAAACTTCTTGCAAGAAGTTTTTATTATTTTAGTGAGAAATTACCTCTACGTTACTTCAGAGGGAGTCGTTTCCTACAATGTTTTATACTATCAACAGCTCTCTGTTGCTTGTTACCAAGTAAGTTTTTATGCTAATATTTGTTTTGAATCATTACCAATCGTGTACGATACCTTTAAACATCCATTTCCAAACTAAAGTGGTGCCACTGTTATAGTAGAAAACATGTATGCACTGAATGCAGTACAGTTTGTTTGAGGGGGGGGGGGGAGGAAGGGGGGGGGGTAGGTGGTCCAGTTCCCACCCAAGGTGCCTTTGGATTTTGTTTCCTCCAGAACTTGTAAAGCATCAAGTATACACAGATTTATAAGTATTCATTGGTGTTGGGCAAAACTTAATTAATTGTAATGTCGAGTAAACTTTGTTCATGTCAGATTCTTCAATGCACTACAGTGTCATATGCAAATTTTAGGAGTGTAAAATGTAAAGCACTTAACCATTAACAAAGGAGTAGGTTTTTAGCAACCTTATATACTAGCTTGTCCGAGAGTCTCTACACAAGGGGCCCACTTACATGGTGCAACCAGAAGCCAGGCAAGCATCACATGCACGAACTGTACAAGTAACAGCATTACAATTACATGTACTGTGGGAGTCTATAATGCCTGGAATTTCATCTTTGAGAAAGAAAGGCCATTTTTTATTTCGCAAAGGGGACTTCCATTGGAAATAAAAGTCTATAGGGAACTTTTGAAGGGGCACCAAGGCCAAGACCAGGGCAACAGAGGCCATGGCCTCTGGGCTATGTAGTTTTGCAACCTCATATGAGGCTGAACGTTGCACTATATTATTGTCGCAGTACACCATGACTGCCAGGGGTCTGTGAGCTGATCAGGCTGTACTACCATGAGCACTCACTGGGAACATCGAGTGTGTAGAGTTAACAAGGCTAAATTCTTGTAAAAACTTCAACCAATTCGCCGTATTTTTTGATCGCGTGAGGGCGTACGTGAACCGAATTCACGTGATGCAAAACAAGTAAACAAATTGGGTTAATTCACTGTTGTTATTATTATGTTTATGTATTTCGTTATTGATGCAAAAAAACTACATACAGGCAATTGAAATAAGATGAAACTGTAATTGTGATGCAAGACAATTCCCTGAAGAAAGCGCCCTCATGCGATCAAAAATATGGTCAATTTAACATTTGCGATAGAAATGAACTACTTGACTGGTGGGGACCCATGTGTTAGTGGCTTGTATAGCACGAATGTAGTCCTCCCAAATCGGATGTGGAATCCAATTTATTTTTAACAACAAAGAGGAAAAGAGAGATACGGAGTAGACACTGGAGATTAGGAAATTGGGTTCATCTTTTAATAGGCACAATGTGCTACATACGTGAACTAATTATGAAAGCCAATAATGCAATTTCTACTAATTGTATTTGCCACTAAATGCATTATTCATAATTACATGCAAGATGTATCGCATTTTACTTGTTTTTGTTGGTTGCCAGAAATAAAATAAAATTTGAAGAATTAGTGGAAGAATTGTTGTTTGTTTAACTTCATAATACAAAATTCATTTGTTACAATTACACCCTGTACATTAATTTTACACAGTATTTTAAATCTGTGCCCTATAACCAAGGAGAAACCTTGGTGCACGAGTGAAAAAAAGAAAAGAAAAAAAAAAGTCAGAAATTTTCTAAAGACAATCTACTACATCCAATGAATTTAAGTTTGTTAGTTTGTTGTCATGACAAATATATGACATGAAGATGATTAATACAGATGTATCTCAATAACATTCCACATATATAAGACACCCCACCCCCAAAAAAGTTTTAAAAATAAAAAGTATTAACACATGAGCAATGAACCATTAAAAAACAAACAACTTGTAAGACTCACAAAAGGTGGGTGACAAATGAGTTAAATTTCCCAACAAAAATACTTCTTTTCAACAATTATACAATTTTCCTATACCACTTTCCTGATACAATGCAGTCCTACAATTACTAGCTACAGTAGTTCACGATAACATTCAAACAAATGAAACAATAATTTGAGTATATTTGTCAAAATAGGATAAAGAAAACAACCTTTTTGCCTCTCATGATTATTTAGAGATGTTATGATTACTTTGGTAGCCTTTTCATGCAAGTACCTCCAACTCCTTTCTTAGTTCTAGAAAATACTCATAATATTCAGCAAGGTTCATGCGGTAACCATCCTGTTGAGGATTTCAGTGGTTCCGATCAGAAAACAACGAAGGAGGATATCGTGTATAAAAAGTGCCTCAAGACGTCTACGAAAATAAAATCAAGACATTTGCAATAAAGTGCTACAATGTCAGTATTCATAATGACCTTTTCATTGAAGTAACTTGCTATGACTTTAGTTATTAGGTTAGAATGAATTAGTTTCCTTAAGAACAAAACACTAATATTTGATAGCACAGATAAATTTATCTATAAACCATAACCATCCCAAACCCTTCAAAATCCAACTGTATGTTTTGTTCGGTTCTGTTGGACTGAGGACTGCACTAGTAAACTGATTATCAGGCCTACTGCCATCATCAGAGTCCAACTGTTTGAGTGTTGAGGTAACATATGGTGTTTGATTTGTCAATGAGGAAGGATTCTTGTAAATAACTCGAAAATGGGAGTTGAGTGCCTCGCACAAGGCAAAACTGAGTAACAGTCTGCAAGATATCCAATACAGTCCCGCACACTTGAACTGCAAGCTTCAAATGTACATGCACAGAATTGAACCGTTGCTTGACTTTTCATTGCATAATCACAAATATGATTGGTTAACGCATCACGTGGCGGAGCTTCACATCTCACTTTATTCATTTCATTGAAATCATGTTTGTGTCCTAAATTCCAACTGGATTTATTGGCAATAGCTTTGGACCTTGATGCGCTAGGGAAAAACAAAACACCTTCCACTGATTAGGAACCAATATTTCAGGGAGTATTTGTTACCTTTTCAAGTAAAAGCACAACAGGTGATTGTTTCTGCTTTCCAGAAGTAAACTGAAAAGTCTGATACACCGATGAAAAAATTACAAACAAGGTTTTGATTGTGATCAGTTTTAAGTAGTCATTTAAACATCAACTTAACAAAGCAAACTAAAGCTTACATCTTCAGCTACAGCATGCATGCATCTGTTTTAATTTTTTTAATTAGCATTCTTATAATAAAATATTATTCCATCAACATGGGAGAAATATACACCAAAATAAATGAAAGAAAACTTAAAATGTTCATAACAGTCCATTAAAACAGAAAGTAATTAACACAAAATCCCTACCTGCCAAAGTTATTATGCAATTATTTTAAGCATACTGGGATTAATATTTAATCGTCTTTTGATTTGTCTTTAAAAGTATTCAGAAAATACTGCCATCTTTATATTTAATCGTATTTACTTTGCAGAATATTTGTACAAAAGCAAAAAAACAAAAAGGCTTTGCAGTTTTGCATAATATAATATTATGTTTTATTAATTTTTTTGTTCAGTTTACATTTTTCATGCAAAAATGTGACTTTTCCATTTAACTGCCTACATAGCTGTAAAGTTCAAAGATCGGTGGCCATTTTGTTTTTGAATCCACTATTTGAAGCATAAGCCCATACAGCTCACAATTATGATTTCGGTTTCATTAGAGTTGAGTTGAGTTCATACAAGCTCAAATAAAACCAAAAGAATAAAACAAAAAAAGACACAAGAAAGTTAGGATGTGGAAACCTAGCCGTAGCCATAGCCGCCAATTCAAACATGGCTACGGCTTCAAACAAGGAGTCACTTTTCCCCAAAACACCACAGACCAAATGCCATCTGAGTATCCTTAACACAAATCAATGTGAACACTTACTGTGAGACTGATGTAGAAAATAGTCTGGTGACTAAGACACAATTCACAGGGGTCTGTATTAATCACTAAGGGTATATGACCTTGATGTCTGCAGTGAAATAAATCCTCAGTAATTGTAAGATTCATCATTGATTTAAAAAAATAACTATAATAATTTGGAAAGGCCACCTTGACATGCCTCATAAATACTCGCCAGCTGAACATTCCGATTTGGGTCGAAAAAAGAAGTTCTGAATTTAGAAAAAAACAACCCCTAAAAATTCCACAGTATTTTGAATATAACTTTACAAGCTCGCAACTAAACTTAAATAATCGGGGTCTAGAGAGAGTCTACTTTTGACTAATGTAAAAATAAAGCTAAAATCTTGAATAAGTTGATTGATTTCAGAGAAGAGTATTATGTCAAAAAAGAGGTCACTGCAAACAGGACTGAAAAAAAAACCCCAATTGAAATGGTTGAATAATATTGAAAGAAAGGCCTCGGAGTCACTTTGTGTGCTTGTACAGGCACTAAGAGTTGCTATTGTAACAATGTGCTGATGTCAAGTAAGTTTTTAGCACAGAGTGTCTACATTTCCAAGCCATTTTCATCCTCTACGTAATTACCAAATCCTTCATACAAAATTACTATGTAAGAAGTATAAAACGAAGAGAGGGAGATTGTGCTGATCAGTCTATACAGTCACCTCATAATGATACAATCCGAATATTTCTCCTACAAAGCATCATTCTGATGAAGATGAAATAATTGTCAGTTTTAGATGTGGAAGGAAAAAAGGAAAACCCAAGAAGGGTGAAAATTGTGTTATCGCATAAGGACAGAAAATCTAATCCACAGGTACTACAGAGGCTCTAGGCAACCTGGGCTCAATTTCATGGCTCTGCTTACCGTAAGCAAAGAATCGGTGCTTCTGGAAGCAGGGACTTCTGCGCTCAAGTCAAGCGTATTTCACAGGTCTGCAGGGAAAATGCTTGTGCGTGTGCCCACTCCACGTTACTAGGCATTCTTCACTTACACAACTAGCGCAGAAATTCGGCGCTTGCCCTGTAAGCGAAGAATGGTGATTGCAAGTGCAGAATTTGAATTCATACAATGCTACATACTTCTGCCCAAGCAAAAACCCAAGCGAAAAGGCAACATTAAAAGGAGGGTACACTTTTGGTAATTACTCCATAAAATTGGGCCCTTATCCCAACTAAGGTCAAACAAAAATATTCAATTGGTTAGCATCATTTCCCACTAGTAGTATACATTCTGTGTTTGTACATGGTATATAATGGCCACCTAAATTAACAAAGGGAGGCGGTTGTCACTTTTTTAATGCCGCTGTCTAAATGGGTTCAACGTAATTGGAAGGCAGCATGCCGTGGGCTCCAGTGGACTCAACCCTTCCTTCCATCCAGCCATCATCAATAACGGTAGCGTCAACGATGAAATCACCCTCTCTGAAGGACACCTCGTCTTCGTCAGCTGCTGCATAATCATACACTGCTACATACTTCTGTCCCTGCAAAACCAATGCAAAAAGGCAACATTAAAGGGAGGTCACACCTTTGGTATGACAATAAAAACTTAATTGGTAAAGAGCATTGGAGAGCTGTTGATATTAAAACATTGTTATAAACGACCCCTCCTGTGAAGTAATGTAGTTTTAGAGAAAAAGGTAATTTTCCACCCAAAATTTGAATCTGATGAGAAAGGCTTCAGGAAAGCACACAATTATATGCAACAAGGGTGTTTTTTCTTTCATTATCTTCTTGCAAAGTTTCACAGGTTTATTCTTTTATGCACATGTTGGGATACAACAAGTGAGGATACTGGTTTTTGACAATCACCAAAAGAATGCCCTGCCTTAATAATCAACACAAACAGAAATAGTTATATGGCATCGATCCAATCTTTTAAGCTAAAATTTTTCTATAACTTCTCTTAAAAGAAACACAAGTTGCATGAAAGTTTAAACAGGAATGCCAATTTTAAACTGCACAATTCATGGGCAGTAAAACTGTAAGTAAGCTCAAGATCCCGTGGCAAGCAGTGACAGCATCCAAATTGCTAAGCACAGAAAAATACTACTTACCAAAAACAGGTTACCAGTCAAAATATAATGTGAACTGGTTACCTACTCTGTTTTTGGTTAGGAAATAAGCGACACCCCATAAATCAGACACTTCTCCGAAATAGTGAAATGGCGTTAAAAAGTAAAGACAACTAAAACATCAGCCATGATGTGATGTGTCTTATGATGTCTTCAAGGCAGGGTCATGTATTGGTAAATACTCCAAAAATGAATGACCATAAACACTTAGTTGGTGTGAAGCACTGCAGCTGTTGATAGTATAAACTATTTTGAGAAAGGATTCCCTTCAAAGTAATATGGTTTGGATAATTTTCACCCCAAAACATTTGAATCTGAGAAAAGATTCATGCAACCAGATTTCTGAGGGTTGGTGTCTGTTTGCGAATGCTGCGGCCAGAGATTTGGTTGGTACCCGCTGTAACCTCGCTAAACGTTCATGCGAAAATACCCTGACGTTTTTTTTGCTGTTTTCACAGCAAGTAGACACTGTATTCAGCTGAAACTTTATTATTGTATCTTTCTTTATAAATCAGCATTACATTGACAAAAAACAATCTATGACCCTACCGTTAGACCTTCTATAAGTTGAGAAGCACTTTTACATGCAGCCCTAATTAGGTGTTGTTTGAAAGTTCTAATTCTCATTTTTTTAATGAGCAAATAAACCCAGCTTTGAGCCTTGGCAGGGTGGTTCTGACATGGAGTGTCACATGTTATTTTCGCATAATTTTGGGTTGAACAAAGAAAAAAATTGACTAGAGCAGGACTTGAACCTGTGACCTCTGGACTAACGTGCCGGCGCTCTACCAAATGAGCTATCTAGCTCTAATGTTGGCGGTCTCCCTATTTTTCAATTAATTTTTTCAACCCAAAATTAATTAAAATTGACCAAGTCAGTTTCCCTTGTGGTTTATTACTTGACACAGATTTCTGAAATTGGGCACTTTCCCATTTTCACAGGAAACTGTGTTTTTATTGCAAAAACAAAGAAGGTATTATTCGTTATACTATTTTAGAAAGAGATTTTATAATATTTTATTGTAAATATATTTGTAGTCCAAATTCCAGTTATAAATGTAGCCTTATAAAATTACTTACACCAGATTTTGGTGCTTGCTGGGCAGGTGGCTGGGCAGGTGGCTGGGTTGGTGGCTGGGCGGCTCGTGGAGGCATATACTCCTGAGATGCTGGTGCATGGCTAGGTGGTGCATGAGGTTGTACATAACTAGTAGGCTGTGCATAACCACCTGTCATAACAAACAATAACACTTTATCACTTTACTTGAATATCTTACATGCGGTTGGTGTTCAGATGACTTGAGCTGTCAAATACTATCAGGAGGAGGGTTGGACCATTTACAGATACCTGTAGTATTAGCTTGAAGTACTAAACTATAGTTGATATCATAAATATATCTATGATATTTAGGTATCAATGCTGTAGCACAAATTGCACTAATTGATTCAACTGTGATAAGTTGATTCAAGTAAACACTACTAACAAGTTAATAAAGAGATAAACACCAACAATTTACAACTCCATTATTTAGTCAAACTCACTCCCAAGGATCACAATGAACTTCAGAAACTGCAATCTCTAACATACACTCATTGTTTTAAACAAAAAAAGTTAAAGGGTCTGTATACGTTTGGTAACCACTCTGCAAATTAATGGCATTAAAAACATACTCGGTAAAAAGTATAGCAGCTTTGGACAGTATAATGCATTTTGAGAAACTTTTCACTTATAAGTACTGTGGTTATGGAAAAAGATATCACTTGTTTTCCCCAAAAATTTGAATCTGAGAAGCGTTTTACTGACAGTAACGTTTCTCAAATTATGCATTCCAATTGCAGATTGTTCTTCCTGCGTGAACATAACCGCTCCAGATTTTTGGCGATATCTCAAAAACGCTACCACCTTCTGAAATGAAATTTTCACAGGTTAGTTTAATGGTATGAATCTACAATTACATAGGATTGAAACAAACAATGACCAAACATATACAGACCCTTTAATACTGTACTTACATTTGCTAATGTTTGCTCTTAAAAACAGATACAAAAAAACACAAACATCAAGACGAGTACGCATGTGTATACTAATTTACTTTAAAACTTAATTCACACAAAAAATGTTAACAAAATTTGTACCTTATACACAAAATTATCTCCTCACTTTCCCTGAAAACAAAATTGGTTCGTCAAGTTCTGATCTTTCTCTGCTGCATAAATAATGAGCTTTGCAAATCATGTGTACCTAACTTAGGCCGTGTCAGAGTTAGTAATCTTTGTGCTATGGATGTGGCTTTGGCTATAAGGGCAAAGCTGAAGAATGAGCCTTTTCAGTAACCTAGCCATAGCCACAGCCGCAGCTGTCACTACAGACATGGCCTCAACCAGTACTGACTTCAGCATTTTTAACCAAAATGTGAGACTTTGATGGATGAATGACTAATTAAGGAATGGAGGACGATTATTACTAGATACCACTTTGTGATTAGTTATTGTGAGTAGTTCGACAACAATCAAGTGCATCAAGTCCTAATTGGAGAAAGTCTTAAATTCTTCTAGGTTAGCAAAGCATACTACAGACCGTGTAACCCTTGGTTACGAAAAGAGTGGCCTTGTTCATTCAAGGTCATTTCCTGGCAGGCGAGATACTACACTGGTCATATGGGATTGTTTAAAATATATTTTGTGTCATAAGTTCCACATAAATGCAAAATAAATGAATAATGGTTAATAATTAGCCTAATTGCATATTCAAAGTACAGATGATGTCATCAAATAAGAAGAATGGATGTTTAATGAATTAACAATTATTACAAGAGAATATTTGAGATCACCTAATATGATTAATAATTAGCCTAATTGCTTATTAAAAGTAAAGATGTCATCAAATATGGGTAATTATTGAATAACAAAATTATCCACAAATAGTTGTGATGTCTTGAATAATGATTTAATTAAACAATAAATCTCTTATCGAAGAGTAAAACTAACTGATTGTTTAAAAATGAAGTCACTAAAAAAAAGAATAATCAAATGTTGTCTAGGCAACACATTGATGATGACACCCATGTGCGAATAATGAATAATAATTAGGGTGGAGTTATCAACAACTAATCATCTCATGCTTATGTGTAAATGTAAATAATAGTGTGGCAAAAATTATCAAGAATATTCAAAACATCACCCCGATGTAAAATCAAATACCCTGAAAAATAAATAGAATACAAGTCAACAGAAACTAATCATGTCACCTAATAATAATGAATATTCATTAGGCTTCAGGGTTAAACAATTGCACCCTGGGATAGATCTTTATAGGTTGCCATATTTAGGGGCAGCTATTTATCCAATTGATATGCGATCATTCCCCACATTCTCCCAATTACTCCCTGAGGCAGTCAGAGGTTCAACAACATCTAGTTTATTTTCATCCTCCACGTTCTACTCTTAGAAGTTTCTGTCTTTTATTCAAAGACAGGGTGCTCTGAGATATTACCAAAATGTCATCAGTTAACCAAATAACCAAGAGAATTTGTCACTTTTGTTTTGGTTGAGTCAGTAAAAAAGATTTAAAAAACATTAAGTAGCTTGCAAATATCTGTCATTTTTTGCAGAGAAATTATTTGTAATCTTTGTATTTAACGAATCTCTAGGATGGCAAAAGGCAAAGTGACAAATTTGAAAAGCAGGAAATAAAAGATTAAAAGTAAATATGTACAAACAATAACGGAAAGGACAAACAAATACAAATATTGATGACAATAATTTAAATAAAAAAGAAAACAAAACAATAACAGCACTATAATATATGTACAGAAATTAACAGAATGCAATAATTGTTAAAAGTAAAAGCCTATACATAATATTAAGAATATTTGGCAAAATTTATGCCGCATGAAAATAATAATCACGGAACTAAAACAATTCCCAGTAGAGTCCTACCGACTAATGCCATTTCGTTTAAAGGTATTGTACACTTTTGGTAACAGCTCAAAATCAGTGTCCACATTTTGTGTGATTCAACATATGCATGAACAAACAAACCTGTCAAAGTTTGAGCTCAATTGGTCATCGAGGTCACGAGAAAATAGTGAAAAGAGACCTTATGTGTTTTCTGCTTTTTCAAACATCAAGTTTTTATCGCGCGTGATAAAAACTATTGTTTAACTCATTTCTCAGAAACGATAGCATTTTAGGCAGAAATATTTTAAGGAACCCTTTCTACCATTACTTACTTTAAATCATGTAAGTTATGTGTGAATCTGTGAACGTTTTTTTTTTCTTCGATCTTACCAATAGTGTACAGGGCCTTTAAGAAATGGGCATCACTTGTAATGAATTTTCACAGGTTAGTTTTCATATGTGTTTTTTATAATACATAAATGAAATAGTAAATAAAACCCCAATGAAAGTCAATTTTTCCAAAATCTCTTTTTTGATAAAGTGTATATCTCCTGAATACAGTGTAGACGTTGTCTTCTATATCGATACTGTTTTCACAAAAAGACATATATCTTAAAATGACAAAATATTGATTTATACCATGTATACAGAAAGGGGCCTATATCTCAACAATTGCATTTTGCGTTTTCACAAAGAGCCACACATTCACAAAGATGCATATAATACATTGCAACAGAACAGCAAAGATGTAGATCAAATAATTTTGAGTTTCATGAAGAGCTAATGTCGGTGTGCGTGTGATCATGCGCGTCCTTTTCCTATATAAAAACATGTTATTCAGTTGGGCATATAAGTAGGTCATCACACTTTTGAGGGTTCACAAAGAGACACATATCTTTGAATAATTACTAATGGCAATTAGCCAATATATTATAAGAAATTAGTTAGTCAATGGAAAGGTTAAACTTTTACAGAATCATATGAAAGATCTTAAACTCAAAGCCATGGCTTAAGTTTTTCAGCACAGTATAAAACATAAATTTTAATCACGACTTTTGAAATAAGCGGCTTTTTTGTGAAAGCGGCGACGATATTACAGTTTAACTCAATTTAACATCCAGTTACCATGTATAAACTAAATTAGTCATACATAATTATGTGTTCGATCAGTAAACATTATTTCCTGTTCAGTCAATGGCTTCTGTGAACTTTCACTTTCAGAAGCAGTAATTGCTATTAAACATTTCTAGCTCATCTAATTTGAAACGAGTCTCAGTAACGGATAATAGGGGAAATGATTATTAAGTACTGATGGATTGATGCTAGTACAAAAACATACTGAAATTACTCCCACATGTTAGACATGCATGAATTATACACTACATAGAATGACACGTCAACGCCTGAAAATGAAAGTCAAAAATATAACCGGAATTTTTTTCTTTTCCTGATGTGTTTAAAGATAGCATTTGTGTCACCAAGTCAATACTTTGATATCCTAAATTAAACCACAAACCAAAATTTGCAAAGGTTTTTTGTTTGTTATCAAATTCTATATGACTTTCTTTTTTGTTTATTTTCAGAACTCGGAATAATCAGGCAATACTTGCACCAGATAGAACACAATCATTTCAAGCTTTTACCTCATTTACTTCAAAAGGTTTTTTTCACCATTCCCACTTTGTTTCAGATATTGCTTTTTTGTTTCTCTCACTCCAAACTAATATTGATAAATTAATATTAGGCCTATGTCATTCTTGCGTTTATAAGTTAAAATTAGAATTTTTTGCACTGACGTACATCAAGGAAGTTTGAAACTGAACACCACTGACATTATTTTCTTCTCCCCTTTTATTATCATAAATTTTTGTTTTTACTAATTAGTACCCAATTAAAAATAATCCCTAAATATCTGATTTGGTTTTGGAAAACTTCTCTGCAATCTGAAAATGAAGTCAGCACCATGTGAAGACAACAGTGATCCTGAACTTGGCCTTGACGAAGGGTTAGTTTATGAGGGCCCCTGGTTCAGAACAAAAAGGGGGCCCCCAAAAGAAGGAGCCAAAAGGGGGCACGAAGACATGGAACAAAAAGGCGGCACCAAAACCGGAATAGATATTGGAAAATGGGGCAATGGCCTCTGTGTAAACCAAGGCCTGAAACTGCTGAATAATATATTTGGTATTTCCTGAGTCAACCGATTAAAATCAGTGTAGATTTTCCTCAGTATCTGACCCTCTAACCTCCACATACTTGGAGAGTCATGCATTGCTACACAACTACAAATTCAACAAATAAGCTAGCATGCATTATGTGTGCAATCAGCTCCAAGCTCCATTATGAAAAGCGTGAATACAACGTATATAATGTACATGTAGGACACTGAACATAAACGTCTGCACACATCGATGAATTAACATAAAACAGATACAGGCGCCCAGTATGATGAATGAAAATAAATTGACACGTAAAATGTAACCCCTCACATGGTATTTCTAACCTAACATTGCAACAATTAATTTTACCTGGTCAAGTAATATTAACCAAACTTTCATACAAAGTCCTGCCTCTACCAAACCCTCCCCCGCCCAACCAACACAAGAATTCTTTGTTCAACTTTACAATGGAAAACTATCCATCGCTTTATTGAGACATTCCAGCCTGAGATTATACACCACATTCTTCAAATATAATCTGTGATTAGTGAATTCTGTATTAATAGCACTGGTATCCTGTTAATTCACTGTAGTCATCACTGGTTGCCATCAGTGGTTACCATACCTCAAAACTGTTTTACTACACATGTGTGTACTAGTTGAACATTCAACTTTCAGAACATTCCTTCTTTCATCCTCTACATGGCTGTACTAATCTTTTCATTTGAACTCTTTCCAAGTATTTCTCACCAAACAAAAATGTATCTTGCTGATTTGTGTTACCTTGGTACATCCCAAAGTCACTAGAACATATTTCTTGACTTGAGTGATAATGCCCTCTCGTGATAACATGTATGTATATTATGGGTTGTACATGTACTATTGATGACCCTTTTATAGTACATAAAACAAATCGTACATGTACGATAAGGGCGCTTTTGGAATAGGTAAAATAGATCGTACAGTATATGTACGACCTTGGCACTGAAAGAGTTTATTTATTCTGATTCTTTTTCCTCATTACGCCAAATAACAAAAATAACGAGTTTCTCGTCCGGACATTGAAAAAAAAAAGAGGCGGCGGCCAAAGAGGAGGCGGGCGGGGACGAGAAACTCGTTATTTTTGTTATTTGGCCTTACACTTAATTCCTCCCAGCCCCCAATCAACATCCACCAAGAGTTTGCCTGAATGATACTATTTTTGACAGCAATTTGACCTTTTGCAAAAGTGATGTTAGTTTCACATCATTGTTATGCAGTGTTGCACTAGTCATCCATGTTTTTGTTCTTACCTCATTACACAAACAGATGTTACAATCAAACACGGTAGTTTATAACACAGATTCAATATGGTGTGAATTGAAAGTTCAATGGTTGGATGTAGTCAGTTTAACAGGAAGTATGTGTCTGTTGACTTGACATGAAGTAGTCAAATAAATTTGTGTAGAGAGTAGAGACTAGAGACGAGGTAAAATCATGATGTGTCACTCACTGAAAGTCTCAAGCATTATGCGATTGAATATCGGGCAAAAAGTCATCATAAATAATATGTTAATGTCGTACCAGAAAGGCAAACCATGTCATACAACATCGACAACGTTGTTAAATCACAATCAGTTGACACTTGTGATCTAAACAAGCATAGATGGATATTTTAATATTTTTTAAAACGGAACTAGTTGATCTTCATCAGCAGGATGACCCGATGATCTGTGACCTTTGACATTGTGAAACAAGACTTGGATCATAGACCCCTTGGAGTTTTATGATATGAATTTATCTCTAGTGAACTTCCGCTCGAAATCCACCCCGGAACCCAACTATTTAAGTCATGCATACGTGTATATCAGACATGCACACAGAGCAGTACCATAACATCCAGTGTTTGTGAACATAACCTTTCTGCCATGCATGTTCAGTCGGTAAAGAGAAAAAAAGAACAAAACCAACAAATTGTTCATACATGAATTTCTAATTTGATCACCTGACTCGCAAAAAAGCTTACAAAATGTAACAATAAAGTGTTTGTGTTGTCTTGACAGCATAGTTAAAGAGACAATCTTAAACTTCATTATTTCTTTCGTTCTGAACGTTGGCGACTTAATCCCGAGGAAATTTATATTTTTCACATAATTTTTTTGTAGTTGTTGGTCAAGACGAAATACAACGATGAGACTAACTTTTGAGCCATGTGAAAACTTAGAAATTCAGAGTGAGAACTAAAACCAAATACACGTTGACTACACATTTCACAGCATAAGCTGACCACTGGACACTACCAGCACAGTGTACCTACCTGCACCCCTCCATACAGAGCCTAGTGCTGATACAAGCAGAAAGTATAAAACAGCAAACGTTAAAACAAAAACCTTCAAATGGCTAACACTTTGGGGGGAAAACTGAATCAGTAGGTGAAAGTTGCTGTCAAAATAAATATTAAACTGAAAAGTAGTACAGCATTAGTTTTGGGTTTTCTACTCGTTGCAATGTAGGCCTAAACAAAAAAAATTCACAAAATGAGCGCCCGGAGATTTCATATTTTCATTAAATTAATAATTACTAATTTCCTTTGCCTTGCAAAGCAATATAAAAAAGCTTAGTCAAGCAATTTTTTTGTGAAAGATGACAGAATTTCAGACAGAAACATTTCTAAGGTTAATTGCTTGGAATTCCAACTTTAAATTTCAACAATTTTCTTGAAATCATCAAATTGTTGATTGCCTTGAAAGCAACAGCAAAGCAAAGTTACAATCAGAGAAACTCAACAAAGTAACATCTTAAACAACCATTTGATATTAAAATCAAAGTAGCACAATTGAACATAACAACATTTTGTGTACACGTGATTCACAGCTGCAGAAAATTTGTGCATAAAAAAAATCAACTCCGTATCAATGGCCAAATAAATAATAACAATTAGAACAATGAAAAAAAGAAGAAGTTTGTTTGCTTTGTTTTGCATCACGTAAACTTGGTTCACACAAGCCCTCATATGGTCAAAGGATTTGCAAACATTGGGAATTCTATTCCGCTTTGACTCTTTTTAACGCGCCGACCGGTCGCTATCGACCATTTAAATCCCTTCAGAAAAATAGTTGTATTAAAGCGAAAAAATAAAGATCGCACGGCCACACAGTTTTTCAGAATGGAAAAGAGGACTCTTGAGGGTGCTATGTTGACCTGGTTTTTTTGGGGGGTCGCCATTTGCAAAAAACAAATAAACAATTACTCTGTCCATATGATCAATTTATCACACAAATAAATGGTGCTTGAAAGGGTTAAACGAAACGATTGTGCAATGCACACTTAGTCAAGATCTATTGAAACAAAAGTAAATCATGTAGTTCATTATATCTTTAAATTAAATAACAAAAAAGAAGGAAGCTTCTGGAGTATATAGTTCTATATTCTACCGATCTTATTTATGCAAAAATACTTGTGTATATACTTTATTTTTGTCTCCCTTCACAGCGTATAATTTAAAGAAGAAATTTCTTGTTTTTCTTTACACAAAAATATAAATTTGTTTGCAATCTGATGAGTTGCTTATATAAAACGCTTAGTTTTTTAGTGACTAATTTCAAGTCCTTGAAATGGCATCCACTGCTGACTAATATTGTGCCAATTTGATTTTTAAATCTGAAGCCACTAGATAAAACCGAGTTGACTAACAGCCAAATAAACATCTGTTTATCATGTTCAGTATTTCCTTTTGAAGTACATATGAATATTGATGGTACAATTATTCCTTTTTGTGGATATCTTGAGATTGTTAAACTTTAAATGACCAAATAACTGAGCAAATTTTAATTAGCGAGACAACCCTCTTGACTTATTATAAAAATATATATTTTTTTGTTATCTTGTCTATTGTTACTTTAATTGTTACTTTTGTTACTCTGGTTGTATTTTAAATGCAATTCAGCCTTTGGCTGCGATGTTTGAATGTTTTTAATAAACCAATAATAATAATTAAAAAAAATATATATATTTACAATCATCGTAAAATTTTCAGACATTCTAGTCTGGGAGCGAATAGAAAAAAAGACTAGTAAAAATAAGCCAAAATTTGCAGCAATATGCTGCCAAGATGAACCAGCTATCTGTATGATTGCAATAAAGTACTTTGGTTAAAAGGAAAGAGACAAATAATTAATGAAATAAATAGTTTTGAAAAAAAAGAAAAAGATAACACACGGTTAAATGGTTAGCAGCGTCCTGCATTTCTTTTTTCTTTTTAAAGTCTAACCTGTCTCAAGTTCTTGTGCAGGGTTGTAGTCAAGGCCCTCATCTGGAATCAAATACATGAGCAGAAAAGGCATGTAATATCAAGATATCATGCAGTTTAGTGTTTATAGCAATAGAAATACATGTACCACGACAGGGACAGTTAAAGCTCAATCGCCGATAACAAATCTCAAACTCTTATCAGTCAAAGATGGTCTGACCATGCATTCATAACAAGCTTCTAAAAGGAAAGACATGTTTACTTTATTTCATCATTGCTTTGCAGAAGTGTACATTCAATCCAAACACTTTGGGTTTTCAAAAAACAAGACTGCATAAGTTTAGTCTATAAACAGATAACAATATCATTGACTCAAGTTTTTGAGAAAACAATAATGTGTATGGATTTCAGTTTATGGTGCATAATTTGATATTCTTATTCTTGTCGGTGTTATGCATCGGATGTGGTTCTTACAAGAATAACAATTGGTTTTCCACATTAACAAAACCTGATTAAAGGCAACTCAAGCTCGTAAAACCCGGAAAACTATAGTTCAGCTTTTTTTCAAATCATGATGCAACAATGCGCTTAGGGGACCTTTCCTTTAGAAGTCTAAACAACCTTTTGTGGAAGTAAAGTATAATAAAATTGCAGTTTCATGATGCAGCTGTAATCCATGATGCAAATAGTGCATCCAATCAGTAAGTTAAGAGCATGAGTTCAAACATAATGAGACATTCAGAAACTTTCAGTTTTAGTCATTCCTTCATGCAGTTATTTATAAGCGGTAACTTGTTCTTCTCCAGTATTCCCTGAAACTGAAACTACCAGACAGCAACGTTATGAGATTATTCAGATTATGTAAAAGGTATTATTGTGGTCATGGTTGTTTATTGTACGAGGATATCACGAGGGAACCAATTCCTTTATACACTTATTCATTGACTGTGGAACCCCCTCAAAAGTTCTCCTTAATATTTCTCCTAAAAGTATGTGTCCGAGGTTCCATAGGAAACAAACGTATGACTGTCAGGACTTTGGACAACAAAATCCTTCTTTTCCCTCCATAAATAAGAAAATTCCCTTCACACATCATTACAATTTGTACCATGTTAATACCACACATAAGGTCAAAACTTGACTTCATCCAATTTCATACAACCAAAACCCTTTAAAAAAATCCCTTAAAATCCATCTATGACTCAGATTAATTGAACATCTAAGATCAAACTCCACTGGAAAATATGGCGTGGATGTCATTCTAATAAGTTGATAAACATTTTAGAGCAGGAATCCCATCTTGCCTCTGACCTTTATCAAATAAAACCTGAGACGTTTCATTATATCACTTTAACAAGTAATATGTCATTCTTTCTTCTATATCCTGTTCCCCGAGACCCACTACTACACTCTGTGATCTCTCATCCCAAGTTTCAAAGTTTGTAACATCCTGCCGGGTTGGAAGGGAAGGCATAAAAAAAATCATGAATTGTTCACTTCCTTCCCCCTTCTGCAACAGGAAAATGGATCATAATACAGGTCATGCGTGGTGATCACAAGCGAGTTGGATCTAGTGTGATATAAATCTGCAGTATATTATATGTACGCATTACCGGGTTCAAAATACTGTACCCACAGGACCACTGGCCACAGGACAGCCATTTCAGCTCTCGGCCAGTAACTCCACAACAAGTCCCGCAATTTAGGGTTTTACCAAACATGAACATCTGAAGATGTTCTAATGAATTCTTAAGCTTTCCTATCTGAACCCCCTCCAAAACTTCCAGCAAATTTTTTTAAAAGAAGAAGTTTCAGGTCATGTAAAAAAACGTATTTATGGTATAGTGAAAGTTTTGAACAGTAAAGCCCGGTTCATACTTCCTGCGAATGCGAATCGAATTTGACGTGAACTTGACGTCACAACTCTGTTTTCGCTGCGAATATTCGAAAAAATTGAGCACGGCTCAACTCTTGCGAATTATTCGTTGCGAATTTGTGACATCAATATTCGCTTCGCATTCGCATTCGCAGGAAGTATGAACCGGGCTTTAGACCTGTGGTCTGTAGTGGAGATTTTCTTAAAATTTAAGCCCTGATATATATGTTCAGTGAAAACATGAGTGATAGAGTACCCATCCAACATTGAAAAGAACTTGTGAAAGAGGAGAAAAATGTTCACGTGGTCCCTATCAAAATGATCTCTGGAAGAAGTCAAAATGATCCCTTGGAGGAGTCAAAATGATCCCTAGGAGAAGTCAAAATGATCCCTAGGAGGAGTCAAAATGATCCCTGGGAGGAGTCAAAATGATCCCTGTGGGAGGAGTCAAAATGATCCTTGGGAGGAGTCAAAATGATCCCTAGGAGGAATCAAAATGATCCCTGGGAGGAGTCAAAATGATCCCTGTGGGAGGAGTCAAAATGATCCCTGGGAGGAGTCAAAATGATCCCTGTGGGAGGAGTCAAAATGATCCCTGGGAGGAGTCAAAATGATCCCTGTGGGAGGAGTCAAACTGATCCCTGGGAGGAGTCAAAATGGTCCATGGGAGGAGTCAAAATGGTCCACAGGAGGAGTCAAAATGGTCCATGGGAGGAGTCAAAATGGTCCCTGGGAGGAGTCAAAATGATCCCTGGGAGGAGTCAAAATGATCCCTGGGAGGAGTCAAAATGATCCCTGGGAGAAGTCAAAATGATCCCTAGGAGGAGTCAAAATGATCCCTGGGAGGAGTCAAAATGATCCCTGTGAGGAGTCAAAATGATCCCTGGGAGGAGTCAAAATGATCCCTAGGAGGAGTCAAAATGATCCTTGGGAGAAATCAAAACGATCCCTGGGAGAAGTCAAAATGATCCCTAGGAGGAGTCAAAATGATCCATGGGAGGAGTTAAAATGATCCCTGGGAGGAGTCAAAATGATTACTGTGGGTGTGGGGTGGGAGTGGGAGGAGTCAAAATGATCCCTGTGGGAGGAGTCAAAATGATCCTTGTGGGAGGAGTCAAAACGATCCCTGTGGGAAATCAAAACTAACCTAGTTTTATTGAAACAGGTGATGACAGTTTTGAAAAGGAATGCACTGAACTGAATGAAAACCTTTGTACAACAATCATTGCCTCATAAGGCACTGGATTCTAGAACTGCCTCAGAGACACCAGCATCTTCAAAGTTATTTTGTTTAGCCAGTAGCTTTTCTGATTACACCCATCCGTTTATTTCGCTGTAAACTACAATTTGTTAACAACATCTTCAAAGATGTACAGTAATGATGGTACATGTATTACTTTAAAAAAAGACACCAGTACAGGCATTCTGTTTGACCCTTGGAAAAAATAGGAAAATTGTATAGAGTTACGAGGGCTGACCTAGATTCAGTATGCAAAATGTAGACAAATTTGGTAGTTTTAATTGTGGGACAGAGTTTTGTTTTCGTCAAACTTTCAAGAAAACTGACTGCAGTCAATTACACCTACGTATGTGAAACTAAAATGCACATATGCATTTCCTGCAGAGATATATAACAAGCTGATGTTGTTTTTATTTTACAGAGTGGCAATTTCTCTACACATAGGTGCTAGAGTTCATTTCAACAATGTCCTTGGATGCTCTTTGATCATTCATCACAAGGTAACATGGACTAAGTACTGTGAGTAGTGTAATGTGTGTACATTAGTCAGTTCACAATAATAAGATCAATTCCAAGGTTTACACTGAACAGGAATCAGATGGTTTTTTAGAGTTTTTTCATGATTAAAATATAATGAATTTGTTATCAACAGTCAACACTTTAAGTCAGGGAAATCAATTAATGTGGACATTGACATTTTATCAATATTGTTGATAAAACAATATTTTACTTTGCCCACCCCCTTTCAAAGTGAAAATCAATTTTTTATTTTTCCCCCCAATTGTTCAAACATTGACCCCCTTACTGTGGAATTGCCCGTAAACAATTGACATTATTTTGACTAGATCACTTTTCAGCCTTAAATGCTTTTTGGGTGATTCCATGCAGAGCCTGCTATCAAAATGAGGCTTGGATGTCACAGTAGTCTGGCTCCTTTTGTATGTATGAAAACCAGCATTTTAAAAGCCTTATTGTATATTGGATGCATGACAGTGATTTGTCTGTCCAAGTGAACAAACACAAACTTTATTAAATTAGTTTTTGTCGGTCCACATGTACAGTAAGAAATTTGTGACATTTGTTTTGAGTGTAAACTTCATTTGTACATATATGAGGAAAGGATCCTCTTACTAATTCTATAACACATGTAATTTAGTCTATTGTACTAGTCATTGTTTTACTCATTTCTCAGAAACTACAGCATTTCAGGCAAAAATATTTCAAGGGAAGTTTTCCTACCATGACATCTTTATACCATGTACAATGTAAGTTGTGTGTAAATCCGCGAACATATAATTTCAATCATTATACACTTCAAACGAATTGCACTTTCTTAATCATGTTAAGATCATCAAAACGTTTCAAACAAAAGGTCTTATAACGCACTGCTAGATACCATTGCGTTCCTTAATGTTAATTAAACATAAATAACGATGCTAACAATACACCTTTATCATGGTGCGGCCATCTTGATTTTCTCCCATTCAAATCAATCTAACCAAACCGAGGCTGGAAGAAGAAATAGTCTGGTTCCTTTTTTGTACAATGAATGTTAGCATTCATTATTGTTATTGGATACAGGGAACATGACCAAGATGGCGACAGCATGATAAAGGTCTATACTCTAACTTTACAATGAAAAAAGCCAAAGGTGTAAATTGGCAGCACAACACATCATGTAGGTTAGAGATTGAAACAACAGGCGAACGCAAACCCTAAACATCTACATACGTACAAGTTAATAATTCTAACCTATGTAAGTCTCTCTAGAAAACCACTCGCACTCTTCACTAAGCACGACTTTAATCTACACAAAAACATGAATAAGCCACATCTTACTATCTACACATAAATTGAGGAAATTCAAGCAGAGGAAATATTGCACAAGTTTAATTGGACAAATGCCCTTCATGGATTTAATGCGTTTAACTGTAATACTGAGGACTCCGACTGATCAGTCGTTCATAAACAAGGTCAGTTTTTCAATGGTTGAAAGGTGAGTTCTGTAAGCTTTTTAAATTTAGTGAAGAGCTGCCAACATTTGGCAATCAGGGCGTTTTTGTACAACAATCAGGGAGATGTTTAGAAAGTTTACATTAAACATACATGTAATAGGGAAAAAGTTTCCATAATCAGGGAGATTTTCAAATTTGTTTATCAGAACATGAAAAGATTGGTTTACTTTCAGGGAACTTTCTGCAGAATCAGGGCGACTTGGCAGCCCAGCTAGTGCATCCTATTTAAGATATGGTGGCACCAGACTACAGGTTCAAAGTTCAACTTTGAATCCTGAGACACCCAAGCAAGATACTTATCTTTGAACCTTTTTAGTAGGTCATTAATCACTGGGATTGGTATGACCTACCAAAGGACCAAGAATGCAAACCATGGAAGAGTTTGGATTCATCTCTGCTCTTCAGATTTAAAGCAGGGTTTGGTCGTTAACTTTTCAGTGCCTAGCCAGCAGGACCAGTTAGTGTGCCATGTCACTGATCTACCAGGGCCCAATTTCATAGAGCTGCTTAAGCACAAAATATTGCTTAACAAATTTCTGCTTAGCAGAAATGAGCAGGATACCAGTCACAGATTGCACATGTGACATGGTAGTTTGGCTGGTAACCATATTCTGGAAAGCATAATTTGATTGTGCTTAGCAACTTTTTGTGCTTAAGCAGCTCTATGAAATTGGGCCCAGCTCGTTCACTGGTCCATACTTCAAGGTTTCCCTTTTTTAAACATTGCTATTTGTGAGGGACTTGAAAGATGAAAAATCAGTAGTGGGAATCAATAAAAACTAGCCAACTGGATGAGTTTTTGACTGTTCCTCCAGGTGTTTTATATGGTCTTCCCATTATAAACAAAATCCACTTGACCACAGAAACAATTGGGTTCAAGTTCAGCCCGAGTCTAATGCAGCCTTTTTTCCCAAAAGTCAAAAGAATTTTGTTTAAGTCTTTCCCAACAACATACAGTAACTGTACTCGAGAAGTGTCGGCTAAAAAAGACTTTCAGAATCCATAACTAAATTTTATGGTGCGAACATCTTGTTTATTTTCTATTCAAGTTAACACCAAAGTGAGGCTGGAAAGGGGAAAAAAGTACAGGCCATTTTTTTTTTTCACTACATAGGCCCCAAGACACTGGTTTCACTCTTCAGAGAAAAGTCGCAGATGTCAAATTATTATGGCCACACTTTAAAGGTTCCTTCGTTGGGTCCCTCTGTACACTAGCAATCACTTGTTGATGCAAAGGTTAAACTCTCAGATTTGGCTGAACAACCCAATGCCTTCTAGGCATGACACTATCACGTCCATCAGGACAAACATTGTGACAATTTGATCACAAAATGGCACAATAGACATTGACGGTGTCATTTGGAAGGGGTTCTACAGCTATACATTTGCACAGGACCCCAGGCCTGGAATTTCATCTTTGAAAGGGCAAAACCATTTTCATTTTGCCAAAGGCACTTCCATTGAAAGCTCTTAAAGTTTATGGGAAACTTTTCAAGGTGCACTAAGGCCAAGACAACAGAGGCCATGGACTCTGTGTCCTTCATGTACATTAACTCCAGTCCTAGGACCCTCTCAGATGGCTACTTCATGAAGTTTGATTTGGATGGAAGTAAAAACGCTTACCACTCTGTTGTCCACTCTGTCCTGCTAACCTTGCTGCTTCCATCTGGTCACGCCTAGCAACTTTATTCTGGTAGTTCACATCGCTGACATTCATTTGATTCTTCTTAGCGGTTTCCCCAGCGGGCGTGTCAGCGACCTGCGAGAACTTTTTCAAGTCACTCTCGTGATCCTTGTGGTACTCCAACTGCTCAAGCAAACATTCCAGATCAGAAGAGTTTGAAGCAAAATGGCTCGTCAAATTTGACAAATCAATAGAATACTGTGCAATAATTTGGGTAATAAAACTACAAACCTAATTTACTTTACAATTCAATTTCATGCAACTTTTGGAAACTTAATTTAAAAAGACACATCGGAAGACTGATAAAGATTTCACATGCTAAAAATTTGAAGCAAAAGGTGTCAGGTGCAGCAATTTTTGTGCTTCATCTTTAACCACTTCACTTCGGTTGCCGTGTATACTCGCAAAATATTACAAAATTCTGGGTAAAAAAATACAGTTGACGTTTATAAACGTATGACCCATTATATTGGCCGTGGCATGCGGCCTATTCACGGTAAGACGTTCCATAATTTTTTTAAAGAGAACGAAAAATCCTGGTGCATTGATGAGCGGTTTTGTTGTCTTTACTTTATTTAGTCTGAAAAAAAACAAAAAAACCCAAAAAACTTTGGAAGTTCCGAAATGTTCTGAAAAATAATACAGCGCAGAGGCACGGTAATGATTTTTTTAGTACCAACATGAAGTGGTTAAGACAGTAACTTGTGCTAAATCTTACAAAGAAGATGTTCTTATGTGTCATTGTCCCTGCTAAAGACTCACAAATGTATAAATTCTTTGCAAATCTGACGAACCAAAAAATAAGATTTAGTAGTACTATAGCTTATTCATTGTTTTGCCAGATTTTGCAACGAATTGGCCAAAAGATTGAAAATGTCCAGGCAAAATCTTTTAATGGAATAATTACTGGAAGCCAACTTACGTTACTCTGATTCTTTGTCTGTTGGGAAAGGCGTCGGTTCTCCGGTGTATCAACCACAGCTGTGAATTTTGTTGTTGGGTAATGCCTGAAACCCAAAAAGCAAAATAAATCATTCAGAAAAACTGACTCAAACTACTTTTCTGGAAACTTTATACTTTCATGGTTGACGAGCCAACAGTGCTTCATGAAAGGTCATTCTGCCTAAAATTTTAATAATAATAGTATTAATATCTAGTCTTACATGGCGCATGTATTTACCAATAAGGTTTTCAAGGCGCTTGAACAAACACAAACATTTAAGACAGGTTTTTGAATTTGTTTTGAATTTTGAGACCAATTTATGTAGCACCTTATAAGGGTTTACAAGGTACCGCTGTGCATTCAGCAGCCACTGCCAGACACACCAGGGCAAACTCCTTCTCTTAGCGATAAGTGTAACTGGGTTCTTTTACGTGCATTAGACAACACACGAACCTATGGCTTTATGTCCCATCCAAAGGACGAAGCAATAATGGTTAAGTGTCTTGCTTAAGAACACAAGTGTCAAGACCGGGACTCGAACCCACACTCTGCTGATCAGAAACACCAGAGCTCGAGTCCAGTGCTCTTAACCACTCGGCCACGACACGCCACAAAATGTACAAGGAATACAAGAGTACATGGAGTCATGGAATCATTTGTAATCCTGGCATGATTCAGGGAGGCAATGGAGGCCTGGTTTGATTGGCTGCATATTGCGCCACAGCACCATGTAAACCATTACATGGTGCTATGCAAAGGAATAGGTCTCATACTTCAACATAACTCCACTTACCTTGTAGGAAAAATACTGAGCGCTTGCGGTACCCATCGGTAGTATATATGCTGTGTATATTATTTATTATTATTATTATTTTATTTTTTTTTTTTATTTTTATTTTGATGATAGATGAACCTATATCCTGTATCCTGTCCTTTAGGCAAGAGATGATTATATATAATGGTGGATTTTATTATTCATCAGAGAGGATCAATTTTCACATTTCAAGTCGGTAAGTCTTCTAAGTTCTTCAACAGAGGTTTATTTTTTTTTTTTTTTTTTTTTTTTTTTGGAGGTGGAGGGATTGTGCCTTAGGAGATGAGATGATAGAATTTGGCATACAGTCTCATACCGTCATCAGAAAATATATATGCAAGAGCAGCCAAGAGCAAATATTGAAAATTTGATTGTTATTCTAAGTATATAATTTTTTTTAAAAAAAATAAATAAAATCCCAATCCTCCCCATGGTTTAAAAAAAGGTAAAAAAACCACACATCCTCAGGATGTACCAGTAGAAATGTTCATGTACATTTCCCTTGCAAAAATGCCCTTTAACAAGTAAAAAGATGAAGCGTAGCCAAATCAGACCAGAAACACTAACTAGCTTTTTGTTCAAACAGTAATCTATGAACAAAATTTAAACTTCAAGAAAATGGCTGTAATTTCTCAGTTAGAGAAAGCAAGATTGTTGGTCCTACTTTTATGTACACGTATTTATTATTTATTTGATTACACATCCAACAGCACAATTAGCGCCAATAACAGGATGAATAGGAAACAAGAAGAAAGTTTCAGTTTTAGATGTGGGAGGAAAAACCCAAATGGGAAAAACCCACGCAATCAGGTAGGGACTGAAAACCCAATTATGAGCTCCGGTCTGAGGTGGGATTCGAACCGGGGTCCACAGGAAAAGAAACCCCTGGGCAAACCTGATCACCCAGATCATTTAACAAATATCATTTGTTTAATTCAAATAATAATTATTTAATAACTCAATGAAAAGCAGAACTTCATTAACTTAAACCAGAATTACAAAGCAAAATTGTAGACAGAGCTGCAGTACTCACGTGTTACAGTATGGGAGCTTGTTGTAACCTTTGTATGTTTTCATTGTAAGTTTGAGGTTACAAGTTTCACACGTGAAGCAGCCTTTGTGCCATATCTAAAGAAGGAAAAAGAAATTGAAATGTTTAAAAATAAACAAGAAATAATATTCAATTGATAGTAGGCATGACCTTAATCTAGACCAAGAACCTCCCAGATTCAGGAGGTTTAAAGGCACTGGACACGTTTGGTAATTACTCAAAATATATATTAGCATAAAAACTTACTTGGTAACAAGCAACGGAGAGCTGTTGATAGTATAAAACATTGTGAGAAACGACTCCCTCTGAAGTAACGTAGTTTTTGAGAAAGAGGTAATTTCTCACTAAAATATTTGAATCTGAGAAAGACTTCAGGCCTGAAGCCTTTCTCAGGCATCTGAAAGCACACAAATTTGTGCAACAAGGGTGTTTTTTCTTGCAACTTCGATGACCAATTGAGCCCAAATTTTCACAGGTTTGTTATTTTATGCATACATGTATGTTGGGATACACCAGAAGTGAGAATACTGGTCTTTGAAAAAATTACCAAACAAGTCTAGTGCCTTTAAGGACTCTGTGCATCACAACAAAAACGAAACTACCGGTTTGGATGCAATATGGACTATTTCTGTCTCCCTTTGGTGACTGCTTTCAGGCCTCGAATTACACGGCGGCCACGACAGCCAGTGCCGTCGATGCCCTTGCAACTGGCCGTGATGCCCCTCGAAAAAATATCCTTTTCACGGCCATAATGCCGTGCCCTTTTCCCCTGATGGCCGTCGTGCCCCTTCCCCCGTTGGCCGTCGTGCCCTTTTAATGAAAGTTAAATATTTACTTGTGTTAGTTTTTGTTTTCAGCATACGATGTATCTTGTGCTTGTGACGTGTTTTAAAATGTACATATCCATCCAGCGCAATCCGCAAGGGAACTTCCCTGATAGGGGATAGCATAAATGATGTTCAACGCATCGCGACTCTTTATCGGTTGCATACAGTGCGTGCATCTGTTGTACACAAACACCCGACGTCGTTAGGCAGGAGACCAGTCTAAAATAAAAACCATTGCCCAACAGAGGGCCCTCTTTTGTTTGAACGCCCTCTTCTGGTGGAATTGTTGCACCACATGACATAAAAATCTGTTTTGGTGAATGAATCGCGTTGCTGCCGCGCCGTTGGTTGTATGGTTGTATTTTTTTGTATAACTTTCATGTACCACATGTAAAGTGGCCTTCGTGCCCTTTTTATTTTCTCATTTTGGCCTTGGTGCCCTTTCCACTGGCCTTGGTGCCCTCCAAAATTTTGAATACTCCAAGGCCAAAGTGGCCTTGCCCTAAAAAATTTGTAATTCCAGGCCTGTGCTTTACTTCTTTCAAGAAAATTTGAAGGCTCAAGGAGGTTTTGAGAAAACCCTGAAGTCAGGAAAAATCCTGAGAAATCACATGACATCTCGATAGACCACTTGCACTGACATCACATGTGAGTACTGTCTGCCCGTGGTCTGCCAATTTGGGACTCAAAATGCATAATATGATGCACGTCTAGCACTAGCAGCCTGTCCCCTAAAATGCACCTGCACATTAATACACAGGGAATCTGGCTACAAAAATGGCACAAGCGAGTTTAATTGATTGATGATGTCAGGTGAATTGATCTTATTTTTGACCGCACGAGGGCGCTTTCATCAGGAATTGTCTTGCATCACAATAACAGTTTCATCTTATTTTAATTGCTTGTGTGTAGTTTTCTTGCATCCATGACGAAATACATAAACATAATTATATACAACAATGAAAACCCCCAGTTTGTTTACTTGTTTTGCATCACGTGAATTCGGCTCACATACGCCCTCACGCGGTCAAAAATACGGCGAATTGAGTCAATATGATTACACTTGTCTTATTATTTTGTGTATCCATCCAAAAGTGGCAAATCATAATATTATGCTTAGATTTCCTCTGATCTTTGTGAGTACAACAATCCAAATTAAAGAACCAGTCTATAGATGTACAGTACGTCTATCATTAGCAAACTTGACACAGTCTTCCTTTTTTAGTTTGTTTAGTACCTTAGCTACATTCTACCAAACACTTCATTTTCCAGGAAAAATGTTTGCATTGTGTCAGTTTTCATTTCATGACATGTACAAGTTTGTCGTCCACCTACCACCATGCACAATTTTACACTTCTTGTTGTATGGACTAGTGGGGACTTGGCTGGCCATGTCCCGTTACTGCCTGGCCAGGCGGGGGACTTGCTTTCTGAACATCCCTGGCTATACCCCGGCACCGGCATGTGGGGAATTATTTTTCCACCCCCTGCATGATCCTGGGTCCGGCATGCGGGGCATTTATCACAGCCCTGGCACAATCCTGGCCAGTCCCGGCATGTTGGGTAGTTGTCACCATTGGGCGTCAATCCTGGGGGGGGGGGGGGGACAGGGGGACACGTCCCCCCACTTTTTAAAGGGTGGGGGACACTATATCAAAAACCCCTCAGGTTATTTTTTAACTCGTGCATTTCATATAGGGCACTGCTACGCAAAGGACGCACATGCGCTGAAGCATTCACGTCTTGTCAGTTTCGGCCTGTCGCCGAGAATGCATAAATTTCCATTTTATTTTCACGATTATGTCATCCAAGGATAAAATTGGCAATTCTGAATAGAGCAGGCGTAAGGTTCAGGACACAAGGAACATGTGAGTCAAGTTTCAGATTCCTCAAAAAGGTAAAAATATGATAAAAAATGGTTATAAATTTTTTCGCATTTTTTCTTTATACCCTGGACTCCGTTGCGTTGTATGCAACGGAGGAGTCCAACCTGGGCTAGTAAAATGCTTTACGCTGAAAGTTCAGAGGTTAGGCAGCACCGTGAAGTTGGATTGGAGACCGAGACCATTCAGATAGAATTACTACCCCCCAGACTTTACTAACATCATAAACATATATTTTATTAACAAAACGACATGATAGGCTACTTCCTTTTAAAAATAATGCTCATCATGCTCATTCATCATTGAATTTTGAAATAATATTTAACAATAAAAAAACAAAACCTAACTAACAAATTTAGAAAAATATGTCTTTTAAACCCAGTAACTATAGTCTCTTCCTACAAATCACGCTAGTAAAATTGATAGGATAGTATCATTTTAACCTGATGATCATAAACTCAGTCATACTTGTTACGCTACACTGCATGGACTAATTCTCAGTGCTGACATTTATTTAGTTACATGCATAAATGCGTACAGTACATCGATACACATTGGATATTCAGTTAATGCTTTTTGAGGTAGCCTACCCTACGTGGTTTATGTTACCTTATCCAAACACGAAAACTTTTCCACAGGGTAAACCGTCTTTTTACACCTTGCACACGGAGCATTCATCTTGATGATCTTTCCCCTCTTTTGGCACAGAGGACAGTTACGAAATTCTGTATTTTTAAGTAACCCACAAGTAAAAAATGGGCGCAATCTCGTCAGCAGTTGTTGTAGCTAGCTCACTAGTGCAGTGTGAAAGGCTGCGCAGTAGCGATGGCTCGTAAATGCCAGACAAAAAGATCGAAATCAAAAACTAACTACTGCTACTAATAAAAATGAAAATTCAATGATTTCAAAAAAGGTAATCAATACCCTCTGAAAAACTACTTCATTACTTTGTAATTCATTTTAAATTTAGGAACTCATGCTTTGTGTTTTATTTGCGTTAGAAATTTGTTATTTTATTTTATTATTGTTATTTAGAAGCCACCATAGGAGCGCCCTCAGGCTTTCCAAAATCACAAACTGCAACCGGTACAAGTTCCTGGTACTCGTGCAAAATGTCGTTTTATGTAACCGTATAGGGTACCAACCAAAGACGCCCGTGACCGCGCCCCTTGCCTGCAAATTCACTTCCTGATTACGTTGTGATGAAATCTCGGTAGAACATACAGCAAGCTTAGACGTACCTGGGGTAGCCCGCCTGTGAAACGAATAATTTAAGGGGAAAACAAAAAAGCAAAAACACACGTTTTCAGGAAATGGGTAAATCATATTTTGAATAGGCCTGTTCAACTGGAGAATAACATTCAAAAGCTAATTTGTAGTAGTTGCAACTACTTAGGGGGCCTATATTCCAATAGTGCGCGTGGGTTTTGCCATGGAGGTTCACACGTCACTTTCTTTGCGTTTTGATCCTCGGTATTTATTAATAACAAAATATATTGTTGAAAACATTTTATTGGAATGTCCAATAATATAGCAATTTGGTCATAACACTTTATTGAAATTATGCATGCGCAGCCGTTTCGCTATGGTCGTCTGAATGAAAGTATATATATGGGGCGTTTCTGAACACTGACTAATTATTGTATAAACTCATACAATTAATTTAAAGAGATGACTTAAAGGCATCGCACACGTTTGGTAATTGTCAAAGTGTTCTCACTTGGTGTATCCCAACATATGCATAAAATAACAAACCTGTGAAAATTTGGGCTCAATTGGTCACTCATCGAAGTTGCAAGAAAATGATGAAAGAAAAAACACCCTTGTTGTACAAATTTGTGTGCTTGCAGATAGGAATAAAAACTTCTTCCAAGAACTTTCTTCCGGGTCACCGAATGTACTTAGTAAACGTATGCCTTTTGCGGTGTGCGTGTGCACGTGCGTGCCATAACACACGCCAACTTACGGGGTACTTTTAACAATGGAACAATACTACCCACAAAGTTGTCTTTGTTCTAGTGGTAACCCACAGAGAATTTCTTCAGAAAAGGGAATAATAGAACAACAATGGAAGTACCCCGTTACTGCCATGTAAGGGTGTGTGCCCAGCCCTTACTTACGGGGTATTTTACACAATGGAATAATGCTACACCGCATTGTTTCCTTTGTTCTCGTGGTACCCCACAGATGATTTCTTCAGTTAAAGGTATTGTACACTTTTGGTAACAGCTCAAAATCAGTGTCCACATTTTGTGTGATTCAACATATCCAATGCATGAACAAACAAACTTGTGAAAGTTTGAGCTCAATTGGTCATCGAGGTCACGAGAAAATAGAGAAAAGAGACATTAGGCCTATGTGTTTTCTGTTTTTTCAAACGTCGAATTTTTAACACGCGTGATTAAAACTATTGTTTTACTCATTTCTCAGAAACGATAGTTATGTGTGAATCTGTGAAGTGTTTTTCGATTTTTACCAATAGTGTACAGGGCCTTTAAGGGAATGATATAACAAAAATGGAAGTAGGCCCACCCCGTAACTGAAGGGTGCGTGTGCATGCAGCGGAACGTTTTTAGTTTTAGTCCGCCGTGTCTTCCAGTGCGTTGCTAACGGGAAGACCCAGCCAACAATCCTAGTTTTGCCATAAATACTGGATATTATTAAGAGTTTCAGGTGTTAAACCATCGAGGTAAAATTTACAATTTCCTGTAACAGGGCAACGGTAAAGTTTTAATATACAAAAGAACATAGTTAAAGACTGAAGCTGTTTAAGTTTATCATTTAGAGCAAATAGTTAAACATTATTTTTATAGTTACATGGATGACAAATTTCCCACCCTTTTTTAATGTCGCCATTTTTGTCAAATACGTAGTGAGAATTACACTGTGAACAAATCGTACTACGTACGCAATGGGA
Source organism: Plazaster borealis (assembly GCA_021014325.1). Classification (NCBI taxonomy): domain Eukaryota; kingdom Metazoa; phylum Echinodermata; class Asteroidea; order Forcipulatida; family Labidiasteridae; genus Plazaster; species Plazaster borealis. The sequence goes on from CM037463.1 coordinate 1,456,118, forward strand.
CTACATTGGTATGTTGATAACGTAATAGCCTCTTTTCAAGGCGAACAATGCATTAAGTATTCCTACATGCGTCGTAAACCACATCTACACCATGCCTAGTGCGCCTGAAGTAAAAACTAGTTACCAGGCTAAGGCAAAATAGGTAATGTATGTAAACGTCATTGTGTTACCAATAATGGTAAACAATAAAATAATGCGTTATTTGGTAAATTTAAACCCCCAAAAAGGAACAAAATATTTTAAAACTGAATAACAGACAATTAATTTCAAAACAATATTCATCAAATTTCGGAGAGAATCTTCCAATTACTGCGACTCATCTTATTACAAAAACTTTCCATTCATTATAAAGCTTGTTTGGGTACAATTTCTTTCAGGAAGAACAAACATTTATTATCAGAGTTATGGTCCGTTCCAACACAATCATTTGACATTTGTACGTCTTCACATTGTATGGAAAGGTACACTGTTTACCTCGTGTGAATAAAGATACAATATAAATATATAAACACCGCCTCAACAATTATTCTTTCCTGTTGCAATTTCCTCAGGTTGTGAATAAGAATTTTAAAAAAACTCTTGACAATTTAAATAAGAAAACACTAACTTTTTTTATTGTGTTAAATTTTGATTAATTTTGCTTAAAAATCAAAATTCTGACCAATAAGCTTTGGGAATAGAATTAAAGGGTCTGTATACGTTTGGTAATGACTATGAAAATTATTGGCAATAAAAACTTATTTGGTAAGAACTGCAGCAGCTTTGGATAGCATAATGTATTTTGAGAAACTTTTCACTAAGAACTGCGGTTTCTGGAAAAAGATATCACTTTGTATCCCCCCAAAATTGAATATGAGAAGCGTTACTGCAGTAACGTTCCTCAGATTAAGTATTCCAATTGCAGATTATTCTTCCTGCTTAACTGCTCCAGATTTATCTCAAAAATGCAATCTTTTGAAATGAAATTTTCACATGTTAGTTTTGTGGTATATATCTACAACTATATAGGATTAAAACAAACAGTGGGTTCCAATTACCAAACGTATACAATCTCTTTAAATATCTCTTCCAAATATTAGCACCTTGCACAGGAGAATAAAAATGACATGTACTACTCTGACAGTGAAAGCTGCATGCGCGAATATTTCCTTATGACAGGAAACACAATAAAGTGTACCACTCTATATTTGTAGAGTTAACAGTTTTTCCAATGGTTGTAATTTTGTTTAAGTACCTAAAACCACCCAAAATGTATCAACATGTGAATGGACATGCAGGCTTATACTTAAAATAATTGGGAGTGTATTCACTCAATGTTGTTTAATTAATTTGTTTTAATCACCCTCAAATTTCCATCAAAAATAAAAAAATTAAAATTTTAAAATTAAATTTGGAGAGTATGTTACCATTCAACTCAATTTTTCTAAGTATAAGCCTGCACGTCCAATTACATGTACATGTATAACATTTTTTGTGGATTTAGGTACTTTAAAAAGGTTACAACCATTGGGAAAACTGCTACATGACGGTAGAAAAGTGGTACACTGTACTGTGTTTGCTGTTTTAAGTTAAACTCTACTTTCAATATGCTTCAACCAAACTCCCTATACTAGGGTCTTTCCTCACTCTCGACAAAATCCAAAACCATCTGGTAACCCAGGACCCAAGCTGTTGATGGAGGTATGGTCTGCCTGATTCCATGTAAAGCATTATCAGCTTACTGGTACAGTCCTTTGTTCAACTGAATCAATCAAAAAATGCTGTTGGAATTTGAAGAGTGGGTATGGGTTTAGGGTGACTCAAAGATATTCAATAGAACAATAACCAGAAATGCATAGATACCAAAGAATATAGTACGCCGATGCCGCAAGTTGGGAAACTAGAGCTCTATCTGTAGTTGGAATGGGAAAGACACACGGGCACCATTTCAGCAAGCAAATGTTTTGTTATCTCATTGATAGCAATGGTCATTGTCTGCACTGATCTATTGTTGCATCACAAGAGTTGCTTGCTGAAATGGCGTCCAGTGAACATTTCACATTTCAACCCAAGTTCCCCATCTTGCACCTTCTGCGCTATATCATCTTTGTTAGATACCAAATCCAGAACAAAATTAAATAAATTGTAATGCTCACAATGTAAAATTTGCACTTTTCTAGTTATGGTTAAAGCACGTTTCTCGCATATTTAGCAAAATAATTTCTCTATGAATTGGTATCCAAATGGCTACAAATGAACTTCATATCTGTATCCATACTTGTTTTTGTACAAATATTTTATAATCATTAATAAGACAATTTGTGAATGAACCATTTATTAAAAGTAAAATCTGCGACACCCATGACGATGTTACTCATAGCTCTGTACGAAACCAGTGCCGGTTTGACCTCTAGTAGTTAGTTTTCCAGAAGATAGAGGGCAGCAGATAAGAAGCCTGTGCAAGAACGCAAGCCTAAAACTTAACCAACCTTTAAAGACAATGTACAGATGGAGAAAACTACAATTGCATACCAAGAAACCAATCAAGGAACCTTCCTCTCATACGAACCAATCTTTCTCTCTTTGTAACTGGATTCTTTGTATTAATTACGACAATATCAGTAGATCTTAAAAAGGGGGAGAGGGTTATAAATGTTCATCCAAGCCTCACTCTGATTACATTGACGGGAATGGAATGCAAAACAAGACGACCTAAACTTGAGAAATGTTTTTACTGACACACTATCATGCGGGACCAGAAATCTTTCAATTTTAAATCATCCGGACTAAAAAGATTCAATTTGAACTTTGAATACAATACTTTCAGTTGCAATATTACCAAAGATAAAAAACAAAAACAAAAAAACATCCCAAAACAATTTATTGAAGTTGGAAATCTCATACCCGAAGAACTGATTGTTTAAAAACAAGATTGTTGCATTCTTGTGCAGGCTGGCCACTCACATAACAATGTACAGATTAAATGCAAAGTGCAGCCGCATTCATACTTGATGCAAAATACGCACTGATCGTCCGGACACCAGATTGTATGAAAGATTCCCATACATTGAGCAGGTGTTAATGTTAGAATCATTTGCCACAGATGGTTACCATTCGTCTTTATCTTTGCATAAAGTATGAACCAGTACTCTTGGGTTTGGAGTTGGGGGTAGGGTGGGGGGGAGGGGCAGAGAGGTACATGTCATCCTTGTAGTCCCATGTTGGTGGAGGCGGGGAATGAAGAGTGCTTCAAAACCTTCTTAGAAACTGTCTTCTTCATCGTCGGCCATTTCCTTGGCCAACTCCAAATCTTGCTGTTCCCTCTCTCGACGTTCCTTGTTTAATCAGATGAAGAAAAGAAATGGATTCATAACTTAGCAGGCCTCACCAATAACACTAGCCCGGCGTACATTGTCTAGTAAAAACTGCTGAGGGCTAGTAAACACCACTTCTCAACTTGCCCTGTGGGCAACTAAAAACTGTGCAACCTACTTGTTTACAACACCCACATTTCTTCAGTTTCAGATGTGAATAACAAACTTTAAAAATATGTTTATTTATTTTTGAGTGTGTGAATGTAAGTAACTTCTTTTGACCATTAAACTGGTTGTGATCGCTACCATTTATCAGAAAGATACACTGATGACAATACATGTTTCAAATCTGGGATATTAAACCTTCCAGGGGGCAAGTAAAATGCACTGTTCACTAGCCCCTTGGGCTACTTTATAAAAAGCTTAAGCAAAAGGCCTGCTTAGTTTCTTTTGATGTCAATAATTGTACAGGAAAAATATTTGAATTTAAAGAAAAAATATGAAAATTTCAACAAAAAACCCCATTTAGATCAATCTTATCCAATAAATTAAAACAAAAAGCATTCATTGAAATAATTATTTTCTATCCAACATAATTGCTTCACAGCTAATATCAACACAATGTTTTTTACACTGCTCATTTCAAGGGTCAAAAAGAAAACATTTCAAGGGTCAAAAAGAAAACATTGCGGTAACACCATGTGTATATCTACTTTGCTGTGTAGATTTTTGTTCTTTGAGAACTTGTCTTGCTATGAATTCTACTGCCACAGTAGACTGACGATGACTAGAGCAAGCTAGTCGAAACATTGAGACCAATAAAGAACTCACTCCGGGGCAGTGAAGTTAATAACAAGAAGTCATCCCGATCCACTAAGCGAAATTAGTAGTCCCGACGAATTTCCTACCTTGTGCCCAGGTAGTAGTTCAGAAGAAGGACAGTTTTTTCAGAATTTGTTAGTCTCCCGAATTCTGAAAATCTACTCTGCAGCAGTAGAATAGTCTCCCGAATTCGAAAATCTACTCCGCGGCAGTAGAATACATAGCAAGACAAGTTCTCAAAGTTCTAACAAAAATCTACACAGCAAAGTAGATATACAAGTGGTGTTACCGCAAGCCAAATATACATTGATACCCCACCATGCAATGCCTCAAATCCTATAAAGAAAAAATTGTTGATTAAAATAAAAAACACTACAGTTCATTTTCCAATTTTAAATATTGGACTTACCTCAGCTGATTCCAAATCTTTGTTGTATGACTTTGGAGGAAACCTCATCGCCTATACAGAATAGGAATGTGATAAGTATCAATTAAGGAACTTTTAGCTTCAAATGCCCAAAAATGTTGATAAAAACTCTCAAAAAATTAAGCTGAATCCCAAATGGTGAATTTAATTTAACATCAATTTGTCACAAAAAGAGACAAATCTGTTTCAAGCTGGACTTGGACCAGGTACCTGTTGATTAATAAACCAGTGCTAAACCAACTGAGCCATCAAGCCCCATAATACACTAAGTTGGATGCATCCTAAACATAATTTTGTCTTCAGTCCTTCCAAGTTGAAGCTATGAGTCAACTACAACATTACATAAAGCACTGGAAATCAATAACAAGAGAGTATCAGAAAAGTAAATGGACAAAAATTCATCAATAAGGTTATTTATTGTATATATTCGTCAAATGCCAAACTGAAGGCGGTAAAGCCCTACGACCAGCAGAAGGTCAGAAGCAATAAAAAGGCTTCTTTGAAAAAAACATCATCTTAAGACTTGCTTTTTCTATTAATAATAACAATTATATTAAATAGTTAAAAAATGCCTTCCATGTCACATAGACACCACAAAGAGCTGAACAATTAAAAATCCACAAGTTACTCAGAAATACAGATAAAAAGCAGTCAAAACAAAAGTCAAGTAATTTAAAATTAACACTAACAATTGAGTGATAAAAAAGTGATTCTTAAAAAGGTGGGTTTTCAAAGAGGTTTGAAAAAATGCGGAATTAATTTTTTTTGTAATGACTTATGAATGGCAAAAAATCAATTGAATTTTTACAAGAGGTTTTCTTGAAACACATTTTTGCACATTAATTGCTTTAAGGAACCTCTTGCCGGGCACACTTCGTTGACATACTGTCGGGAGATGCTGTGGTTTCATAAATTTGTGATTTTGATCATGTGGTGTGTTATGGACGAGCTGTCAAGCGCACCGGATTCAAGCTCTGGTGTTTCTGATCACCAGAGTGTGGGTTCGAGTCCCGGTCTTGACACTTGTGTTCTTAAGCAAGACACTTAATCATTATTGCTTCATCCTTCAAATGGGACGTAAAGCCGTAGATCCTGTGTGTTGTGTAATGCTTGTAAAAAGAACCCAGTAACACTTAATAATAATAATAACAAACCGAATTTGTACAGCGCATATCACTGCAAAGTCCCTATGCGCTTTATAGGAATAAAGAAAACAACAAGATACAAAGACGGTGACTAGATGTGTCTTAAGGCGAGTTTTCAATTGCTCAAGAGAAGGGGTTTGCCCCTGTGTTTCAGGCAGTGGCTGCTGAATGCGCCAGAGCACCCTTACAAGGTGTTACATAAATTGATCTCACAATTCAAACTTCAAGAACCTACATAAAGCGCTTTATAAAATCTAGTATTTATTATTATGTAGGCTTACCTTGACAGCTTGATTGTGGATATCAAGGCAGAAGTTGATTCGCTGATGGAAGGCTGCCATTGGTTCTCTCGTTGAGTAAATATCTACAGTCTCCTTGGAGCGAACATAACCCTTCTCATGCTCTATAGTGGCTTCGATAACGCCATCTCGGATAGCCTGTCAGGACGGATAGTAATCATCACCAAAATTACTCTATGAGTCAAAATGATGCATCTTGAGTATGAAACCTAGCCAGTTTGTCAGACCTGGTTTCCTCAGCTATCAGGGTATTTGAGTGTGAAACCAGGCTTTCTACTTGTTCCCACCATACACTCTTGCTTTGCTGAGATGTAGAACAAAGAGCCATTCCAACAGCTTTATTCCATCCACGTACTGGATCTCTTTGAAACTCATTGCCTAGTGCATGTTTCCCTCCATCCTACAATCTAGACTGTTTTAAGAAGAATATCAATTCCTACTTTCCGCTCGCCTGAGTTATTTTCATCTTCAATATTTTAATCTTGTAGCCTTTTACCAAGAGTGGCTTTCAACCTTTCAACCTCAATGACCTCTAGACCGTCCTCTTTTCCATTTGGCTTTCAGCAGGGAAAGAGCACATATATTTTTCTCCATTTTGTGGGGAGCATGGCTCGTACTATGCTCCTACAGTTTGTCATCAGGGAGGGATAATGTTAAAGAGCCCCCGGTGGGTATCTTTTGGGTCTATACCAAAGTCATTCTGTCGGTAAGATTGTATTTCCGAGGGATAGAGTCATCGTTATTGTATTTAACAATGGAATGCTATGTGTTGACCTGTGACCTTCACATTGTAAACTATTGAGTATAGTGTTTTGCTGTGCAGTGCTTTGAAGTACTATTATATTGTGTACTGCTACTTTCTTGTGAAGAATAAATTAATTGCTTGAGATTCATATTTTAAATTTTGAGATGTCATCGTGAAGATTTTGTATTTTTGGTGAATACTGATCCTTTTTTAGTAGAGGAAGGTTCCTCTTTCCTCCCCCCTCATCTGACGGGGACCAGATCACTTCAAAACCCTTTTATCTCTCCATCTATCAAAATGCAATGTTCTTACCTTAGCAACAATAAACTCGGCATCTTCAGGGCTTTCAAGTTGTAGCTTCTTGGCAATATCCGATAAGGAGATTCTGGAGTAGGAGAGGCTTATCATACGCACTCCTGTCTTGATCACATTATGATGAAGTCTTATGATGAGGGTGTATGTACCATCTGATTGGAACTTGGGCGCATATTCCTTAAGAGTCTGGTTGAACAGTTGCAGATTTCCTGTTCTCACACCTGATGACAAAAAAGAATTACATATAAATAAATAAAAATCAAATTTTGCAAGTAACACAACCAATAATTTTTTTTTCAGGTGCTCTTAGTGCTGACCTAACATGGCAGGCAAACGAAATTGATTTTAAACCCTACTTTCTTGAAGATCCTAGTTTCCTTCTGATGGGGACTTATCTAAAGTTACTTGCATATTATTTATATATTTATTTACGGTAAGGTACCCAAGGGATCATCAAAAGTGTCTTGCACTTTAACTTCTAGCCCTAAAGAGAGCATGAGGAGAAAATGAATGCTCAGACTTGGTTGTGGCAGGAAAACCTCAGAAGTTTTTAAATAGAACGAAAATCAACAATTAATACTTCATGAAGGAGATTTGAGGAATGTTAAAATTCATGATAAATGGCCCAGAACTTCCCAGATGTAATTGGTGCTGCAAAGCGTCTGTACAGCGTCTTTAAACCTCCTGGATTGCAATTCAGGAGGTTTACAGACGCTGTGCAGCACCAATTATACAAAACTACAGGTTTGGCACAATGTGCACTCTTTATTTCTCCCTTAAATGACTGCTTTACTTCTTTCAAGAAAGTGTTGAAGGCTGAAGGAGATTTCGAGAAAATCCAAAAATCAGGAACAAATCCTGAGAAATCATATGCCAGATCCTCATAAATGACAGTAAGGGAGGAATGCAAAACTAAACAGGCGGTAATTTGATATTAGCCTTGAGTTTTTTTAAAGGTTTTCTGGGGGTTATCCGGAATTCAACCCTTGAGTTACCGCTTGTTTAATTCTGCATTTCTCCCTCACACTACTCTTTGAAGTCAAGATATTAGTCTTACCCTGTGTAAGAAGCAAGTACGGAGCAAGTGCCTTCTGGTAAAACTTCTGTCTAAAGACAGCTCTGTCTGGAATCTCTCCAAGTAACAGCTGTACAGTTATAGCCAGCTTCTGAACCTACAAGGTGTTAGCAATAGTGTATATCAGTGTTGTCACTAGCCCAAATTTAGTGCCGGTCGGAATTTTTTTTCAAGATGGTAAAATTCACGCTAAAAATGTGAAGTGAGCGTTGCAATAGATGCCATTGCAGTAAGCATCTCTTTTGATGAAACAATACATCATAGCAGACAATGACAATTGCTATAATTTCTATCAAATTTTTAACAAAATATTTACTTAACGAAATGGCACCACCACCACCCCTACCTTATGCCTTAAAACTTAAGGCGTTAAACGAACCATGGATGAACGAACCATGGAGATACAGAAAATTCAACAAGCAGCTGACAACAAGATCGAGGCAACACGGCGATAGCGTGTTGAGCCTGCCAAGCTTCGTTCATTCATTGTACAGGATTATTCTATTATTCAATAGGTAAGTTTACCCCATGCTGCCAAGTTTGTCCGATTTATTGAAGATTCTCGCTGCGATAGCGGCATGATTATGAGCAAATGATGAACTCAAAACTTTTATATTGTATAAACAACAAATTAATAGGCTTGTCCACAATCAGCTGTCCACAATATTACAGTAGAAGTTATCATACACAAGCGCCAATGGAATTGCACGTGTAGGCAAAGGGAAAATCACTATGAATGATCCGTCACTGCCAAACTTGGCAATCGCCCAAACTATAGCACCTTGAGTGATACAGTTGGGGAGCCGCAACTACAGTTCGGATCGCCCATAGAGCTCTGACGGTAACCTCACTGCAATGAGATACTGCGATCCCAACTATAGTTGGGCGATTGTCAAGTTGGGGCGGAACTACTACACGTGAAAAGTTGCAGTCCCGCGAATAAGGTAGACGTTACGTAGCACATTGCTGCATATTTGCACGGTAGTTGATACGGTACAACCAGACCGGGACAAAATAAATTAAGTAGCACGAAAATGAGAAGTTATCAGTGAGTATTTGTCAGAAATTGTCAGGGACTGTCAGGAATGGATATTAAAACGAAACGCGATGTATTTTGTCATAAATACTGGAATTTATTGTTGGCTTCTGATGACAAAGTAATGAAATATTCAGCATTGCCGGTCGAAATAGTGCCGGTCGGTAAAGCTGTTAGCAAGGAAAAGTGCCGGTCGGGAATCTCCGAGTGCCGGCAGGCCCGACCGGCACAGACCGGCGTAGTGACAACGCTGGTGTATATAGAATTAGCAACAGTGGTCAAGGCATGTGCTGCAGTATGCAGCGGGGTCACGGTTCACATCCCACCTTAGCTGTCTGTAAGACTGATTAGAACTCAGTAAGGTTTGCCCCTTAACTTTTTCAGTGACAAGCCAGCGGGACCAGTTAGCTTGACGTTTAACTAGTCCACCAGCTTGTTCACTAATTCATAATTCATATTAAATAAGGCAGCGTTCTCTCTTAACAGTGGTCCGCTGGCCAAATTCTAGTTAAAACACCTGAGGACCAGTCAAAATTCTCTCCAAGTGGTCTAGGTAACTGGTTTAGTGATGAAAAGAACCCTTATTCAATGTGAAGTATGGACTAGTGAAAAAGCTGGCGGACTAGTGCAACAGCAAACTAACTGGTACCGCTGACTAGTCACTGACAAAGTAAAGGGCAATCCCTGTAGGGATGTTTTTACAACACTGACCTAGCCAGCCGGACCACCTGAAGAGAATATTGACTGGTCCTCAGGTGTTTTAACTGGCATTTGACCAGCGACCACTGTTAAGGGAGAACACTAATCATGAAGCATTCAGTGCTTCATAACTTGCTAAGTGAAGGGCAAACTGAAACTGGATAATCACATTCCCAATTTGAGAATGGCATTATCCAATAAATAACTCAGAAGAAAAATACACATTTAGCATGAAGAACAGATCTTCAGTCGATCAAATTTTCAAATTCTTATTCAAATCTTATAATTAATATTAATTGTGCTGTTAGAATGCATATACGAAACAATAGTCAGTATTGACCGTTTTTCATTTCATATAATTCTACTGGCACTATAATCTTTGCCTAATACATGAACAAATTTCTTGGCCAGAAATTCTTGTAAACAACTGGGGAAAAAATGGCATAAATCTTCCAAAACACCATAATAAAAAAAAACTGCAAAAAAAGCCAGTGTAACTTACTGTTTGTTTGAAGCCTAAAGCTGTGTATTGTGGTGCTTTACGTAAGGCTTGTAAGAGATTCTTGTGTGCCTCTGAGTATTCCAACTGGATGGCCTTAATACGACCTGAAAAATCAGAAGATGACAACAAAAAAGTTATTTCATTCTCATCACAAGAAACAAATTCAGGGTTGTTGTTAACCTTGACCGTGCTTACCACCAAATTTAATCAGCAGGTTTGGGAGTATTGTCATGGACTCCACACAGCAAACCCAAATCACTCATTCTCTGTGTCTGAGGGTAGGCATTCAGACAGCTGTAAGGACTTTTAAAGACTGGAACAAAGGTCCCCACAATGTTTTTCTTCGTTAAACTTGGTCCCCAAAGGGGAATTCTTCAGAAAAAATAGAATAACAATGGCAAGTCCCCACAACTGACTGTGTGAGGCTTCATGTAACAAAACACAGATGAACTGATTATGCCACAATCCACAGTTGAAGAGTTGGAAGTTGGAAAACAGTATTCAGGAATTAAGACAGAGTTGTACTTGCAAATTAGTTGAATTGGGTTTTAGCTCTGTATCATTAACTCCAACTCCCTAGAGTGATTTACTGGAACCCTTCCTCACTCTGACAAAATCCAGCACCATATGGTAACTCAACACTCTGATTATGGTGTTAAGCCTGATGCCATGCAAGCATAATCACAGTTTACTAGTGCAGCCCTCAGTCCAGTATTTTCAGTAACTCAACACCCAAACTGTTGGACTCTGATTATGGTGGTATGCCTGATCCCATGTAAAGCATAATCAGTTTACTAGTACAGTCCTCACTCCAGCACCATTCAGTAACTCAACACCCAAACTGTTGGACAACACAACACGCAAAACCAGGTATACTTATGCAACAACACTCACCAAGGTAGTAGAGAAACCTTGCCCATTCATGGTTTGATGCCTCTTCAGGGAAGGTAGACTTGGCAACCAGTTTGTCAGCCTGATCGTACAGATTGTAATGGAGGTAGTTGCGCAGGAGCAGGTTCTGGAGGGTAGCTTGGGCTTCATTGTTGTGTCTGAGGGTGGAGGTGCGCAGTTTGGCATGCAGGAAACTAAAGACAGAAACCCAATGCAGGTAGGGGATTAGAGAATCCAAAGTCTTTATGTTAGACTTCTGAAATTGACTACGTTTCAAAACAACGATAAGCAGTAACTATTACTTGTAAACTTGCGAGTACATTCATGTGTAAATCTCTTTTGGAAGGAGTGTTGGCTCTGATAAGAGCCATTGGTGTGGTTCCCACGTTTTGAACAGTATACTCTGTTCGCCTTCAGGACAAAGAACGATGTTAAAAAGGGCAGTAATCTAATCACGACGGTTGGTCAAAGTGTACTAGAGGGGTACATTTACACATTCTGACTTGTCAGCAATTCGTCACCATGTACTCTTTTTCAATGCCTCTTATGATTCAGAAATCCATTCCACAATAATCCCTGGAAGTCTTGCATGGATTAAAAACTTTTTGGGGAACTTTTGATTCCCAACGCACATTCTTTAATGTGTTAAGAATACAAATTTAACACTGTAACGTTCAAATACGTCTCAGACTTGAACAGTCTATTGGAGCAATTTAAAACCTCAAACTAGTTAGAACTGGTTTAAACCAGTTAGAACTGGTTGAAACTAGTACACACACCTCCTGACTTTCTCCAGCTGACCAGTGAACATTGCTTTAAAGTGTCAAGGAATAAAAATCAAACACTTCAAACATGTCAAATACTTGCACAGTCTAGTTAACCTCAAACTAGTTAAAACTGGTTTAAACCAGTTGGAACTGGTTTAAACTAGTACACACACACCTCCTGACTTTCTCCAGTTGACCCGTGAGCTCATACGCCCTGGAGTGGTAGAAGTAAGCCTTGGCAGAGAGTTGGTCTAGAGAGCGTCTATTCTGGGCATCAATCTTTGACATCAGAAGGTCTGAACACTTAACAGCCTGGTAAGGAAAATAAAATACAATTTGAAACAAATTATTTTCTTTGCAGTCAATGGCAAGGCAATCTTGCTTGTCTTCCACATTGTCTCCTCCTATATGAGGCTTAAAGGTATCGTACACGTTTGGTAATGACTCAAAACAAATATTAGCATAAAAACTTACTTGGTAACAAGCAACGGAGAGCTGTTGATAGTATAAAACATTGTAGGAAACGACTCCCTCTGAAGTAATGTAGTTTTTGAGAAAGAGGTAATTTCTCACTAAAATAATAAAAACTTCTTGCAAGAAGTTTTTATTCCTATACAAATTTGTTCAACAAGGGTGTTTTTTCTTTCATCATTTTCTTGCAACTTCGATGACCAATTGAGCCCAAATTTTCACAGGCTTGTTATTTTATGCATATGTTGGGATACACCAAGTGAGAACACTGGTCTTTGACAATTTCCAAACGTGTTCAGTGCCTTTAAGGTTCAATTCTAATTTTGTTTCAACTCAATTGACCATATTTTTGACCGCATGAGGACGCTTTCATCAGGAAGTGTCTTGCATCACAATTACAGTTTCATCTTACTTTAATTGCATGTATGTAATTTCTTGCATCAATGCCGAAAAACATAAACATAATAATAACAAAAATAAAGAAATTAAAAAACCTGAAACGTTTGTTTACTTGTTTTTCATCACGTGAAATTGGTCCACATACGCCCTCACACGATAAAAAATACGGCGAATTCAATACATCATTTATTTCCATATTGATGCACAAAAGTAGACAAGGGACATTGATTTCATGGAAAGTGTCCAAAAGAGATTTTCGGCGATATATTTTAAAAACGCTACCACCTTTTGAAATGAAACTGTCACAGGTTAGTTTTATGGTAAATATATACAACTATATAGGATTGAAACAAACATTGGGTTCCAATTACCTAACGTATACAATCCCTTTAACAGCCAAAGTGAAGATAAATAAGAATTAGAAAACCTAGAAATGAAATCAAAATATTGATTTTGAAATAACGATTTTGTCTTGTCTATAATTATACCTCATCACATCTCTTTGTATCAAGAAGGTGGACAACGACCAGAAGGTGAACGTAAACGTCAAGTTCAGGCAGAAGTTGACCATTGGAGGTTTTGCTACTCCGAGGACGAAAGATTATGTTGTTATCCGTTGTATCCATTGGCTGCATTTAACAAAAGGAAAAGAAGAACAAATTTGGTTGTTAAAATAACTCTCTGCGAGTCCTGGTTACATAATCAAAAGACGTATCAAGAAATAAACCACAAGGGAAAATTACTGAGTAAATTTTAAATTAATTTTGGGTTGAACAAAGGAAAATTTACTAGAGCAGGATTTGAACTGCGACCTCCGGATTAGCATGCCGGAGCTCTACCTTCTGAGCCATCAAACCCTAATGTTGGTGGTCTCATTATTTTGTAAAGATCTTTAATCGAACCACTGTAAATGCTACCATTTCTAGGACCTGGTTCATACCAGAAAATATTGCTTAACATATTTCTGCTTAGCAGAAATGAGCAGGATACCAGTCACCAATTGTACACGTGACATGGTATTTTGGCTGGTAACCTTAGTCTGGTAAGCATATGTTAAATTTGCATTGGGGATAAAGAATATTGTTATTTGGTTTTACCCGTACACAGATGTGTGTAAAGCACTGTATACTCAGTACTTTCCAGAGTTCTGTGAAAAAAAAGAAAAAAAGAAAAAAGAATCCCACTCGAGTAATATGCCTGTGATTTTTTTCACAGAACTTGGGAAAGTACTGAGTATACAGTGCTTTACACACATCGGTGTACGGGTAAAACCAAATAACAATAAGCATAATATTGTTGTGCTTATCTACTTTTTGTGCTTAAGCAACTCTATGAAATTGGGCCCTGATCTAACCTCGTCTAAGTATGTGATGAGATTCTCCCTGGCTGCACTTGCATTAGAGAAGTAACCCATGATGAGTTTACGCAGTACTCCATGATTCAGTTTACGTCTTGATGAGGTCAATGCCCTTACGACCCTTGACATGTAGTTCTTTTCCTTGGAGGACACAGCTTTTTCTATGTGTTTAACATGCTCCTTGAAATCTGGGGGAAAATATATATATATAAAGTTCAAATAAAAAACAAACAAAAAGCTGCAAATTGTTTTATTAATTTTCAAATCTTAATTGGGATGCTATAATTCTGACAGACTACGCAGTTTTGCTAGAGTGTGGCCTAAATCCTACCATTTCCTCTTCTCATATGTCACTCCACACCAAGTCATTTGCAATTAGATTGGAAGGCCTGCCCCTGTGATAACCACTTATTATTTGGGCCTACTGGCCCCAGTCCTTGTGAATCCTTCACTTTGGTAATTTGATATAGAAGGAATTGGGACTGTAAGGGTAAATAGAGATAGACAATACTAGGCCTAGACAATACCTAACAGTGTAAAAAGATGGGTGAGACATGAAAAATATAATGAAATTATAAGAATGAAAACTTTGAAATGTTTAGTTAGAAACACTCAATTTGGTAGAGACATGGAGTTGAGTAACTACAACTTACAAAATACAAGCTATATATAAGCCTTTGCTTAAAAGTCATGAGTTTAATAAGAGGTTTTTAGAATGCACAATGCAAAGGAAATGATAAAAACATTTGCATGAATGAGTTAAAGTATTAAGTAATACAAAATAAAATATGCAGAATGAAAATCCAAAGTTGTTTTTGTTGAACATGTTGAATGATTGTTTGTAGGCTTTGCTTGTTTTGGAGATCAGTCAACAAAACAGTCTACACACTAGAATTAGAATAGAAGACTAAAATACACGTGTGAGCTGTCCAAGAAGAAATTAGGCTCATTATTCAGGCATTACAAACTGTCCAAACTGTCTATCTGAAAAGAAATGGAAATCAACATCTCGACCCCCTGAAAAGTGAAAGAAAACCGCATACAAATTTAATAAAATCTGCATAAACCCCTGATGTCGGAATTACACGAATTACCATAGACAGTTTCTACACAACTGGCAATTAACATTACCATTTTACACGTGAGTCAGCGAAATTGAAAAATTTCGAAGCCCTCAAAATACAACACTAGTTTATCTAAATGCAAAAATAACTATATGGTATTCAACAATCGAATGTATTAAGACTATGTATTGGATTAAAATAAAACATTATTCACACAAAGAACATTTTATACAAGAAAGAAAAAAGACGTTGAAATTATTATTACCGTCGAGAGTGATCATATCGGTTTCTTTCTTAGATGGGGCATCATCAACCGGCACAGTTTCTCCATTTACTTTCACTGTGGCGTCCACCATCTCCACATCAGCCATTTTTTCTTTTCCCATTTTCGTTTCTGTAAGTTTCAGTCGAAATTTAGAAGCAATTTGTTGTAGTATTAACCTAATAAATGTTACTTTTCGACATCAGGTCCGGCAGAAATTGCATTGCAATGAGGCACGTCGCATGCGTACGTCTACAACCTCGTACTAACCTTGGTTACTTTATGCAACGAATATATATAGAGGAGGTTGTTGTGATCCTGGTGTAAAGGTTGCAAGGATAAAACTCTTAGTTGCGACGGCTGTTTTATGTGTCATGGAGCATAAGCGAGGGAAGGCATAAAATGGTACGTCGTGCCGCCCTCCAACGCTTCCACATTGGATAATCTTGCAAAATTGAAGATTCCCTAATGACCTCTTATATGATTCGCAGTGCACTTGCACACGTGCCTATCCTGTCTCCCGTTCTGGAAGTCAAAATGTACACAAAGGAATCGTAACCCCCAAATGGTGAAAACTTGGTACGATCATGGAGGAAGGACCTCCTCCATGGTACGATTTTGCGGAGATGCGTTCCGCGTCTGTGTAAGGGAATGACGACGGCTCCTTCATTATCACCATGGAGTTTTATAAATGTTCTGAAAAGGGTGCTCTTACTTTCTGCCAAATCTACAAATCGGGGGTTACTCAACTTTACTGTGAGTCTTGTCATCAAGGATAATAATCGTCCGGATACTAAGATAAATTACTTCCCTCCAAGTTATCTGACTAAGTATCTTATTTATCCATGTGAAAAAACTATTAGGCCTATAATTGGTACCGGTGTGGCAGGAGATTCTGTTCCCCCCGGAGATTCTGGTGTCCCCCCCCCCCATCCATACGGCGAACTGTGTGAAAACTCCCCCCGGAGATTCTGGTGGTCCCCCCAATCCTTACGGCGAACTGTGTGAAAACTTCTTCTGATAGCGCCCTCTTTTGAATCTTCCTCCTTCACCCCATGTTAAGTATGGGGGACATAATCTCCTGGGACAGATTTCCCTATGACACCGGCATCTGCTGCTGCACCAAACAGTAGCATGTGACGACCGTCACAAGTTTGTTTTCAAACGCTGTCATTCACACCAGACAAGTTTGTTTTCAGGCACAAACATTCACAAAATGTCAGTTAACAATGATAAGGCCCGAACTGCCAGTGCGAACCCTAAAGTGTTGAATAATTGCCAAAACTATGATATAGTTGCAGAAGGGGAACTTTGAGAGGGGAGTTAGTATACGAGAGGGGAGTTAGTATACGCGGGGGGTGGGGGGGGGGCACTGAATGCAACTTGAGCTCGCTGATGGGTGGTGATGGGGGAATGTACAGACCCATCGGTTCTTCCAGTCGCCGCAGGGTAAGCAACAAAGTGAAATGCAGCTAGTTCAAGATGTCGCGATTCAAAACAAAAATACTCAATATATATGATCGTCAAAATGTTTCATTCATCTTTTCAAACGAAAAAGTCAACACAGGTAGTCATGTCAGCCTTACGATTATGTTAATTCGGACGGTTGGAGTGGATACAATCTCCCTCACTAAAATCAGCCGCAGGCCCCATGCCACCCTCTGAGGCCTACACCACTTAACCATCGTGTCACCGAGTCTGTACAGGGCTCATTTACACAAAATGAACAGATGGTAAGAGGAGATAGCTGAAGTGGGGCAACGACGAAAGACAGGGATATGCATCATCTGTTGCCATGGCAACATGGGGGTGTTTAAAGCACGAGGTTTGGATGACCTAGATACAAAAGAAGAAGAAGAGTGAGATCAAATATCAGATGGTAAGATTAGATACAAAGAGAGTCTCCGAAGAACAAATCTTATTCACTCACAACTTTTATCAGATCAATGGAAAGGGTAGCCTGAGATCTTCTAGACGTGTGGACAAGTCGTTAAATTTCTGTCGCGGTGATATCGAAACGGCTCTCTCGCAACTATCTCGCGAGACTGCTTATTCGCACGAGACTACTGCTCTCACCACTACGGTCCAATGGAGAGGGCTGCTCTCAGGACCGTAGTGGTCAGAGCAGTAGTCTCGCGCGAACAAGCAGTCTCGCGAGATAGTTGCGAGAGAGCCGTTTCGATATCACCGCGACAGAAATTTAACGATCTTTCCACAAGTCTAGAGATCTTCTAGTGTAAGAAAAACGATTGCAGACATGCTTTCATGATAAGACACAACAATAGGATTCAATAGACGAGGTGGCATCGGATGGTGCAATATTTGGGTTTCTAGTGAGTGCATAGTTTCCTAAGAAACTACTTGGTTCAAATTTACTGGAATGTTTGTGTCGATATCCTTTTGAAAACAGTGAATAATTTAAAATCACAATTAAAATATTCCATCAGTTGAAACGAAATCATGACAAACTGCAAATCTTTTGTCCCATAATATAAATCTTACTTTGTGAAAGTATCTACATGCTTACATGGCACATGTGATTTTCTATTGTTGTTATTTCATCATAATTTGGTTTATCTAGATTGAATGTAGCAAACCTTTACATGAAAGCTTTCCACATGAAATGGTTGTCGGTACTGACATGAGTTGTAACCAGGCAGAAGACAAAACGCTCACAATTTAATTTTCTATCTTTTTCAAGAAGGCCTTCAATTTCATTCATCTCATTTAATTTCATTTATTCTGGTTGTGAAGCCAAGGACTCTCAGAAAAGCGAACTTAATCACTGTATTAGCCAAGAACCCAATGGAGAGAAGACAAGGAAGGAAGTTTCAGTTTTAGATGTGCAAGAAAAACCCCAGAAAATTATTCCAGGGAAAACTTACGCAATCAGGTGGGGACTGTCAACCCAATCCACATAGTGCCCCCGGCTTGATTTGAACCGGGGTCCTAGAGATGGAAGGCGAGGAAAGATACCACTACTCCAACCCGACCACCCAAGCTAAGGCCTATAACCAAATTGTGTTGAATGACCTCATGTTTTAACCCCTGGATACTTTGTAGGAGTAAAACATTAATCAGTGTTTCCCTCTTGCTTGTGAAGAGAATAGTTAATTTCATATTGCTTTAATAATATCAAGCTTGACGTCAAATAATAAATAATAAACGTAAAATCTTTCAAATGCGATTAAAACATAATAAATTGTGAATTTCAAATCCACCAAACTATGGAGATTATAGATATAGATTTACTCAACTTAGACTAACACAGTGACGCACTTCACACGTTCTGCAAATTTATTGTCTCCCGAAAGTAATCAAAAGCAAGTAAAACAGAAAAGGTAAATACCCGATTCCATATAGAAGCAGTTTGTGAGGACTAAAAGCCAATAGCAATGACGTGTAGATAAAGTCCCTGGTGGAGAATATTGTGTATAACTTGGTAAATATTGGCGGGAAGGCTTCGACAACATCATTGCTCCTCATAATGTAGCTCCGTATTTTTGTTGACACAATTTCCGATCCACTTAGATAACAAACTGGCAATTTTTCCTATGAGGATTGAGAAGGTGCATACAACGACATAAACAGGTTGTTTAAATATTAAGTATTGAACATAACTTTCGATTTATAATGAAACATAGCACAATTAACTTCGCATGAAACTTAAAGGCATCGTACACGTTTGGTAATTGTCGAAGACCAGTGTTCTCATTTGGTGTATCCCAACATATGCATAAAATAACAAGCCTGTGAAAATTTGGGCTCAATTGGTCATCGAAGTTGCAAGAAAATGATGAAAGAAAAAACACCCTTGTTGTACAAATTTGTGTGCTTTCAGACAGGAATAAAAACTTTTTGCAAGAAGTTTTAATTATTTTAGTGTATTATTTTAAATATTAAATTTTAGTGTATTATTTTAAATATTAAAGGCATCGTACACGTTTGGTAATTGTCAAAGACCAGTGTTCTCACTTGGTGTATCCCAACATATATATGCATAAAATAACAAGCCTGTGAAAATTTGGGCTCAATTGGTCATCGAAGTTGCAAGAAAATGATGAAAGAAAAAACACCCTTGTTGTACAAATTTGTGTGCTTTCAGATAGGAATAAAAACTTCTTGCAAGAAGTTTTTATTATTTTAGTGTGAAATTACCTCTTTCTCAAAAACTACGTTACTTCAGAGGGAGTCGTTTCTCACAATGTTTTATACTATCAACAGCTCTCAGTTGCTCGTTACCAAGTCATTTTTTATGCTAATATATATTTTGATTAATTACCAAACGTGTACGATGCCTTTAAAAGCAATGTTAGAATTAAGAGCTTCTATAAACAATGCACGACGAGACTTTTGAGACGATAGCGACTCTAAGGTCCTTTTCCATTGTTCTCAGCGACGAGAACAATAGAAAATAACCGGGGAATGGGCCGCACATCGTCTCAAAAGTCTCCCATCAAAAGTCTTTTTCCACCAATCAAAGGATTTGGTTTGGTTTTGATCTAGAAAATACTGCCTGCCATT
Source organism: Plazaster borealis (assembly GCA_021014325.1). Lineage (NCBI taxonomy): Eukaryota > Metazoa > Echinodermata > Asteroidea > Forcipulatida > Labidiasteridae > Plazaster > Plazaster borealis. The sequence goes on from CM037463.1 coordinate 1,476,211, forward strand.
TTGGATACATGCATGCATGAAAGCACACGCCATCAACATTGTTCTGAGGGACACACCATACCCAAAATGCATTCCAGTCTAACTACAAAAGTAAAGACCAAAGAAACAACGAAATTTTGCTTATATTCTGCCCCATGGAAAGTTGATAAAACTTAAAATGTTAACCAAAAACTAAGGATCCTAATGTTCATGGTCGATCACGGCACTACAGAGGCTTAACAATTATTGACTCCGGTGCGGATTATCCCCTCTCTCTCTCTACGTATTTTGTCATTAAAATAACATAAGAGTCTGAGGGCAATTTAATCCACCATATATTGACAGGATTAATATTTTTGAATAACTTTATTAGTTTTATATTCATACACCGCTACCAATGAATTAATTAATTATCAAGCATTAAAATAAAAGAATAGTTAGTGGCTTGACGTTTCGATCCGAGTAGTCTTTCTCGAAGGCTTAAATGATTAAAATCAACAACGCATTAAAATCAACAAAGCTACATACTACATTATGACGAATACTCACTATCAGACACACACACTTCAGTTTATTTGTAGGTGAAAAAAAAGAAAAAAGACTGACTTATTTTAAAACGTTGTGGTTTCTGCGCATGCACTGATCAAAGATTATTATAGCGACGCCAACGTTCTAAGAAGGTAGATGATCTCACATTGCGACGCTTGCTTTCAAGGGTTATCGACGTGCCGTATTCAGTTACCGTCACAATTCGCCAATGATATCGCTTGACCGGCATCGTAATACACTGAAATTATTATTATTCACGTTGGAAATGCGAGCACGCGTACACAACGTACGGCTGTCGACAGCGCATCTTTCCGCAATCATAGTCGTGGTATCGTAGTAGGATAACCACAAGTTGAGCAGCATTGCGCTCACTGTCACTTTGCAGGAAAATAGCAAGGTATGTTTTATATTCGCCGAGTTAATTGAGTTGGATTTACGGTTACATTTAAGCTGTACAAGATAAATTCAAACATTGCTTCCTAGATCGTGTCGTCTAGCGTGGTGGTTAAGAAGAGGGGACGTTCTGGCTACGGGTGGAAACAATCTCCGATGCCCTGATTTGAGGCGCGCTCGCTGTTTGGCCCCTGGGTCGATATTTTGCCCGCTCGCAGATATCTTGAGGTCAACGTGACGTATAGTGCCCACACCAAAGAGTCTTGACGATGGAGTCATGAATAAAACTTGATTACAATGCTTTTTGAGGGTAACCTTGCCAGGCTGAGAACGTTTGCATAGAACTGTGCTATAGCGTTACCGGTATATTGCAAATTGTATTAAGCGAACCTTCAAAGGGAAGCACGGACTAACCTCATATTCTTTTAAGTGAGTAGCATACGGCAACAACCGGTACTACCATCATTTAAATTTGTAGACAACCTGAACAATTCGGAAGATGACTTTACATTCATTTTGTTAACAGGGAACACCAAGATGGAATTTACCGTATCTTACACGACTGAAGTTTTTTCAACTTCGGCACCTGAGCAAAGCGCGGGCTATTACGTCTGGTGGGCCCTGCAAATAATTTCCATGACGATTATCTTGTGCCTTGGACTTCTTGGAAACACCAGTCTCTGCTGGATCATCATAACCGACAATAAGCTCCGATCGATACCCAATGAGTTGGTTCTGAACCTGGCCGTGTGTGGGTTGTTCACGGTGATACTGAACGGACCCCTGATTATTCTAACCCTGTCCGGAGATACCGCGGAGGCGTGGTCGTACGGGGACGCCCTTTGCCAGTTTAACGGGTTCACGACGTCCGTCTACGGGCTGGCCTCAGTACTCACTCTTGCCCTGATATCTGTCAATCGATATCAAATGATACGGAGGTCAACTAGTCAGTTTGCGTCCTGGTTTACCCGCTCAACAGGAAGATTTCTCATTGCTGGTAAGTAATTGTTCACGTTCAAATCTTGATAAATTGAAATTTAATTTTGAAAATAATTGTTTCACAATCTCAACATTACATGTATGTAGCCAAATCAAGAACAGACTGTAGTAAATTTGATAGACTGGCCCCTTAATGATGAGGTTACCAGCACTTTGAGTATCCTATAGCATCCAGGGAACTCGACTGAAGACTGTATCAAAATCTCACTTTAATTGCAACACACAAATACCATGATTCCGTATTAAAATTTGTAGAGAACCGTTCCTATAACAAGAGTTTGTACGGAGCTCTGGAAGTGCCATCCACTTTGGTGAGATCCTGATATAATTTACTGCAGGATGATGACATCATGAACGTATAAGATGATGACATCCTGAGATGATTTATCTCGGTATCTTGAAAGTAGAATGTCTATTTCCAGATACATTTTATCTCGTGACGTCGACATATTACTTTTATGATGTCGATATCCTAAGATAAAATATATCGGGAAGACGACATATTTATACTTCAGGATGTCATCATCCCGAGATAAATCATCTAAGGACGTCGTCACCTTACGTTTTTGATATCATCATCCTTTATAGTAAATTATCTCAGGATCTCAACATGTCTGATGGCACTTCTAACTCCTTGTTTGGCACTTCACGTACCAATTGATAAAGTTACACACTATAACACATATTCGTAAAGACATATGATCATATACCAGCTATATGGATCCACTTCCGCCATAATAGTTCCACAAAGCCACCAACGTGGTACCTCACAACGAGCAGCGGGTAATCACATGACTTGTGCCCCACAGGTCATCAATCTCCCGGACCTCACTGCCCGGTAAACGATTTCACGCTTTACGCACTTTCCTCAGTCTTCGATCCTGTCCAAGGTGTCCTCCTCACATCCAGTCTTCTTCTCTTACTGGAACAAAGGAATAAAAAGGTCGTTGTCAGCTCCCCCATTTTGTTGACTCTCTCCTCTCCAGCCTCTTGATGTAATTTGTTGTGATAATCCAGTAGACGAATTAGTACATTAATACGCCTGGTCCGAATCATAACATTTTACTCGGCATTGTGATAAAACTTTGGGAAAATAATCCCCTCAATTTTTTTTCAAGTGGAATTATGATATAAAACGTAAGTTAAAAAGCACCTTGTGAATCTTTCAATTAAGAGCAGAAAACTTTCTTCTTCTAAAATAAAGGATTAATCTCAGGGTTTAGTTGTCATGCTGTATTACATCTGTCAGCATATTGACTTATACTGTACCTCTGATTGCCCTTTCTGCGTACCTGGGAAAACAAATAGGATGTGTGAGGGACGATGTAAAGGTGAACAGATCGTTGGACGGAAACATAATCGGCTTCTGGTGTATAGTTGCAGGGCTTTTACGTTTTTCAGACGAAGGAAAGGTGTTTCTCCCTTATTCTATGAACCTTTGTAGACATATTCGAGCCTGGGATGTTGTAATTTAAATAACCGTCTTTAAAAGTACACGATAACTTTTAAATTGTCACGAGTAAATAAAGGTGTATACGTTTTGTTTTTGTAGGTGAGGCGTAGTTTGCAGACTATTTCTCAAATCAATATTTGTTTTTCTTTAGATTTGAGGTTTTATTTGTTATTCGTAGTTACTTATTCAGTGTTATGGTTGTTATAGTCAGAATCTGTCATTTTAATACATGTCTCGACTTAAATTGAAGAAATATTGTCGTCAAAATGGACGTCGGAGTTATTTATGTTTCTTCCCAGGGGTTTGACGAGGGCGTTTCCAAGCAAGACTTTCTTTTATGAGTACTTGCATCAGGGTCACGAGCAATTCTTTAAGACGCTCTTTAAAGGCATCGCACACGTTTGGTAACGACTCTGATAATTATTGGCAATAAAAAACTTACTTTGTAAAAAGTACAGCAGCTTTGGATAGTGTAATGCATTTTGAGAAACTTTTCACTTCGAAGTACTGCGGTTATGGAAAAATACATCACTTTTTATTCCTCAAAACATATGAATCTGAGACTTCTCAGAGTGTGTATTCAAATGCAGATTATTCTTCTTTCGTGGACAAAACGGCTCCAGATTGTTGGCAATATCTCAAAAACGCTACCACCTTTTGAAATGAAATTTTCACAGGTTAGTTTTATGGTATATATCTACAACTATATAGGTTTGAAACAAACAATAGCCTTCAATTACCAGTTTCATTTCTTTATATATTTATGTTATTAAACATCCAAATCTAACGGCACAATAAACGCTAATAACAGGATGAACAGTAAACGAGAAGTTCAATTTTAGATGTGGGAGGAAAACCCCAAATGGGGAAACCAACGCAATCAGGTAGGGACTGAAAACCCAATCCACATGCAAGGCTCCGGTCTGAGGTGGGATTCAAACCGGGGTCCACAGAGGTGAAATGCAGGGACAGACACCTTTGAGCCAACCTGATCCCCCATACACATGACACCAAACGATATATATTTCGTATAAAGTATATCATCAATACATACGTATTTTCCCTCAGAAGATTTCGTCGCATAGTATATTTATTTCCCGCCAGTTAATGGCACCGTGCTTTAAAGGCACCGAACACGTTTGGTAATTGTCAAAGACCAGTGTTCTTATTTGGTGTATCCCAACATATGCATAAAATAACAAGCCTGTGAAAATTTGGGCTCAATTGGTCATCGAAGTTGCAAGAAAATGATAAAAGAAAAAAACACCATTGATGTACAAATTTGTGTGCTTTCAGATAAAAGGCTTCTTGCAAGAAGTCTTTTATTATTTTAGTGAGAAATTACCTCTTTCTCAAAAACTACGTTACTTCAGAGGGAGTCGTTTCTCACAATGTTTTATACTATCAACAGCTCTCTGTTGCTCGTTACCAAGTCAGTTTTTATGCTAATATATATTTTGAGTAATAATTACCAAACGTGTACAGTGCCTTTAAACGTGGATACAAGCAGCCTGAGAGTGTTACTCTGGGTTCCGTATAGATTTCTCACGAATCCTATAATTCTGCAACAGTAAATCATATCGACGGTATGGCCTTTCCAAGAAGTCTAGACGGAATTAATCAAGCAGATGTTTTATTTTCCTTCGGTGATTCAACGGACACTCAGCGAAACTTATTGGTTTTTCACTGAAACTACCTGATTGATACTAAAATAAAAGTAGTAGTAAAGTCCGTCAATATGGCTCATCACGCCGGTGTTTATATCCGGTTTCCTTGGCATTAAACAACTTAGAATATTTCTATTCCCCTTGGACAGGCTGCCAGTCCATCGCAGGTTACTCCCAGTTCTCGCCGGTACCCATTCGTACTCCTGGGTGAAGAGAAACAATAATGGTTAAGTGTCTTGCTTAAGAACACAAGTGTCAAGACTTCACAAAGAGCTCAGATTGATCTTAACTGTGTGTCAATCTTAATTGCTAAGCAAAGTGTGATGTCACAATAAAAATCACTACGACAATCCTGCACAACTCATCTTAAGATGAATCCTAGAGTGCTTTGTGAAATCGAGCCCGGGACTCGAACCCACACTCTGCTGATCAGAAACACCTGAGTCCGGTGCTCTTATCCGCTCGGCCACGACACGCCACTATCGATTGATACTAAAATAATATATGCTTGAATTATTCCACTGAATAATTCTGTCAGCAAATGTACAGCTTTTGTCAGGATTACAGAAATCAAGAACAGTCGAGTGTTAAAAACACTCATCTCTCATTCATCTATTGCCGTCAGGAATAAGTGAACGTGTAAAGCCCGGCTTCAAAATATCCACATTTCTTTTTAAAGGCATCGTACAAGTTTGGTAATTGTCAAAGACCAGTGTCCTCACTTGGTGTATCCCAACATATGCATAAAATAACAAGCCTGTGAAAATTGGGCTCAATTGGTCATCGAAGTTGCAAGAACATGATGAAAGAAAAACACCCTTGTTGTACAAATTTGTGTTCTTGCAAGAAGTTTTTATTATTTTAGTGAGAAATTACCTCTTTCTCAAAAGGGAGTCGTTTCTCACAATGTTTTATGCTATCAACAGCTCTCTGTTGCTCGTTACCAAGTCAGTTTTTATGCTAATAAATATTTTGAGTAATTACCAAACGTGTACGATGCCTTTAAAGGGTAGCCTATAAACACAATAGCTTCTTGGCTAGACAGAACAGAATACTCTCAAAACAACGTCTGAGTGAATTTTAAATGATGACTGTTGGGCATTAACTCATAGTTATGATAGACTCCATTCATTCAAAGTATTTTTTATTATTTGACAAGTTTTGATGATTATCAACTCGTTATGTCTGAACTGCTATAGATTTTCAGCGGAGTAAATACTATATTTGACTGAGCAACCCCTCCCCCCCTAAAACAAAACATCAGCCATCGGTCCAAGGCATGCAGTTGCATATACAGGGCCCAATTTCATAGAGCTGCTTAAGCACAAAAAGTAGCTCAGCAGAACAAAATTATGCTCACTAGAATAAGGTTTCCAGCCAAACTAACATGTCGTGTGTACAATTTGTGACTGGTATTCTGCTCATTTCTGCTAAGCAGAAAATTGTTAAGCATTTTTTTCTGCTTAAGCATGCGCTCTATGAAATTTGGCCCAGGCCGTGTAAGAAATCAAATTGAGTGAAGGATAATAAATTAACTCATGACAAAATCTAAATGCGATTCGTGCTCCAACGTATAGTCTAAAGACTTGTCAATCGCCGAAATAAATCCTGGTCAAAAGAGGAATTTCTTAAATATGCCACCAGACTAATTTAAAATTCAGCAACGCATGCAGCGTTGTTTGATGACCACTAGCTATACGCGCGGGAAAGAAGAACCGTTTTTTTAGATGGTAAGATTAGAGATTAAATCTCAATATCAAACGTCTATCCTACACAGGAGCTCCACAAATTTTGCAAACCAAATCTGACGGGGATTTTACCGTAGGCACTGTTGGATCGATCGGTCTTGGGTTATTGGGGCCACGGGAAGATTTAGCCCAAGCACCGTATAATAGGTCAGTAATTCAACGGGAGTTTCTTTCTAAAACTACAGGCAAGACTCGACACCGAGCTTGCTGCTCCTCCTCCTTCTAAGTTGCAAAGATTCCCCGTGTTTACCTGCTGAGTATAGAGATCCCAATTGTGCATTAGTCAACTGCCATCATGTTGGACCCCTTAACATAATTACGAGTCAACAACTCTTGTAATTGAAAGAGACAGGGTTGTTCCTAGGAAAGCCTTGATTGTGCATTATGAACAGGAGATATGTTTTTATAGCACAGTAGATTCTATTTCCTTTAGGCTGTTATGTCTTACTCCATGAATGAAAAGGTGTTCACTATAGGCATATATATTATTTAATTGAAGTTAAAATTTTGTTTAGTTTTTGTGGAAAGGACAGGTAACAGTCAGACGATAGGCCCTATTTGCGAATCAAAAAGCATTTTGACAAGTGACCGAACAGATGTAATTAAGAAGTTAAGATTCTTCGGTATCCCTATATAGAAAGATGAATAAACAAACAAATAAACGCAAAACCCCACTTTAATGAACCGCCACTTTAAGCCACACTTTATGTCCACATGACAAGACCAGACTTTCATCCATGCGTGTAAAGACTGCATCTTCAAACATCTCGTCTTGCTATCTATATACCAATTAACCTAGCTTGAGTTTAGCGATATTACATTCTCATCCTGCCCAAAGATGACGAGTCGAAGGAGCTTGTGTGTGAGAAAGGCAACAAGCCGGTGACTAAAAATCGTCAAGAAAATACAAGAAAGAAGCAAACGTGCGATGAGAGGCAAGATGCGTGACTAGTTTTTATGCCACGACCTTGACCTCCATAAATTTTATCACGTGGTTATTTGATTTACATAGCCAACAAATAGAGAGATACCAAACGTTATTAGAAACTGCCGTTCTGATCCTATGGCTGTGGCAGTTGGGCGCAGAAACCGCGTTGAAAATATTGACTTTGCACTCCAGCCATAGCCACTACCAAGCCGTTATGTCGTATATGAATTGGCGGCTACACGGCTACGGCTACGACTGGTACTAAGGGTGTTGCTAAGGACCGTATTTTAACGCATGATGACGCGGATATCTAGCCGTGGACGTAACTGTAGCCGCCAATTCGGAAACGGCCTTATTCGGATACAGAGCCTGGACATAAAAACAGTCTGGCTACTTTTATGAATCAGTGCTGCAATCAATACTATGTATACAGGGCATCAGGCATAGCTGGCACGCCGTGATGAAGGTCTAATAATAAGGCGTGTCCGAATTGGCGGCTACGGTTACGGCTACGACTTTAACTAAGGGTGTTGCTAAGGACGTCCTACAGGCCTACTTCAACGCATGACGTGGAAATCTAGCCGTAGCCTATGCTTCCGATATCGACTTTCGATAGTAGTCATTTTGTTGGCTACGGCCGTGGCTGCTTAAGGCTGTAGTTGTTATAACTGTAGCCAAGCCTCGATTTGGACAGGGTTATTCTCTCAATGTGGCTGGAGAAATGCATCCTTGATGACTTCCTGACGCTACACACCAATTCAATTTACACTGAGCATAAAAAAGCGTGACTGTGCATCACCGCATCAAATGTATTCTCGATTTAATTTAACATCAACTCACAAAGCCCCTGTTGGATGCCCGGATCTTTTTGACACGAAACGGACATTATTTAGCTTAAGTAATGAATAAAATGTGTCAGTCAACATAAATGTGACTGCATCATGTTTAGTCACACGTCCTCAGACTGAGCAAGTTTCGCGCGTTGGGCCATGTTTAAAGTGCGCGTTTTTTAAAGTGCGCGATGTCGTTTCAATCCCACCAGGGTGCACCACACACTAAGCTCCCCATGCTAAATGCTAAATGCTAAATTTTCAAAAGTACTCAAATAGTAATTTACAGTCTCTCAGCCTCATGAAATTAAATCAAATATTGTTGATGACAACCAAACTTTATTGTTTCTTCTAAATGTTTAGGTATTTTAACCGTATAGGAAATTTGAGCTATGCTCATATAAAATGAAAACACCCCTGAACTAAAGTAAACTAGCCAGACTCCATCTTGGAAAAATTGCCTCACACTTTTAAGCCAAATAGGGCAATTTTTAGCAGGCTACTACCCAAAAAGCTCCAGGTAGAAAGTCAACAACCCCAGGGGCACACTATTGGACCATTTCTCAACAATCCATAAAAGCCACGACCCTTTAAAACTGTGATTTACAAACAAGTTGCGGGTTTACAATAGTTCATGAGGCTTTTTTGGCGCTTGTTTTTTTCTCTATATTATGCGAAGGTTCATAAAAATGCAAACGCACGCAAGACTTCCCTGGTATATAAACGCATAATATTTACGGTCCTGGTTTATCCCATTATGAAAAGCAATCAAATTGTGAATAAATCAGCATGGCATTATCCAGATTTTTCACAACGAAGAATGAGTGCTCAGAAGTTCTTAAACTAAAAGGGAAATTATATCATAGTTTTTCGGAATAGTGCATTTATTCGAACCTCTAGTTTTCAATAAAAAATACCAGGCGATCACCTATGAAAAATGTTATCAAATTCGACGGTCATGTTTTAGTGTAAACAATGAACAAAAAATTGAGTTTTTGTTAGTGATTTTGTACACGTAGGCCTACATATCGAGTTTATTTTGATTGCAGCAACCAAAACAAGCAATGGTGATTTGGGGTCTTTAAATGATAACAATTACCTTTAAAGGTATTATACAGGCCATTAGTATGGATAAAAACATCTGTGTTTACTTTTAGTCTAAAAGCTAGTGATTATGAAGTTCGTTAGAACCATTTTTGTCTGTGAAATATTTCCCTCTGAAATGAAATCACATTCGATCGAAAAAACGGCATCTGAAAACCTTAAAAAACGCAACAGCTGATTTCGGTTTTTACAACGGACAATTTGTTCACGCTGAAAACTGTCCATGGTTTTTCACTATTTTCTCCTGACTCATACAACAGATTAAGCCCAAATTTTCACAAGTTTGTTATTCCATGCATTATGGCATGGTTACACAAAACATGAACACTGTGTGCGACTATTTTGTCAGCTCTACCAACCCTGTATAATACCTTTAAGATTGAAACAAAACTATTTATTTGCCCAATTACCAATCCTGGACAGCAGAAAAACTACAAGGACTATTATAATCCATTTTGTTCACAGTGGTATCTTGCTAGCCTTATTAGGAACGAAAACACCACGAAACGAAGCTGTTCATTATTTACGTTAGTCCTCAGTCTTTCTGAAGAGGTATAACTGTCTGACAACGCCAACACTGAGCGCCCCAGGCCAGGTCCCAGGTCCGTTATATAAACATTAGGTATAATTTGAAACATTACCTCACAGTTTGTCAATTATGAAACATCAACTAAAAACAGGGGGAAGATGAAGTGCTTGCTGTACGCTGCTCAAGCAACTTTGAATTTCATCCCAATTTATCTCATAAATTCTACCTTGAAAAATCCGCAAGTTATTCCCTTACTCTTCAAAAGATAGTTTCTTTCAAGTGCAACCGTGACTCACACGTGCTGAAAGTAGGATTTGAATGGAACTGTCTATATCACTGTAATAATGTTCCAGGAAATTTGTTGTATTTATGTATTTTGAGAGTTTACGATATAGCAAAATTTTGTGTCACCCTAACATAGAAATGCTATAAATTGTAAAAATGCAAACCAATAGTTTATGGCCTGACGTTTGGACCCTAGCAGAGTCTTTGTAGAAGGCTAAAATTACAACACAACACAACACACATAAACAGGTATATTGATGTAACAGAAGCAGTCAAGTGGAACGAGATGAAGAGAGAGGGGGAGAGGGCAGAAAGCACACAGAAAAAGCAAGGGATGAATAATGAAGAAGGAGACAAGGGTTTAGTTTAACTACAAGAGGTTGGAAACACAAAATGACAAAACCAACGGTAGTAAGAGAGAGAAAGAGTAATCAATTAGCGAATGAGACAGACTTAAAAAAAGGGGGGGGGGTTATCTCTGGGAAAGGGGAGAAGGCGTAGGCCACATTTGCATTTATATCATAGGTCCTTTCGGTTGGTAAGCAGTTTGCAACAGCTAATTCTAGTTTCTCAGATGTGAAAATATAACATATTTTACACCTAGTTAACACAGCCAGAGACAATACTTTTTGTTTTTTTTACAAAATTGTTGCGGTTGCCCTTCCGTACAATGTTTCTGTCTTGTAGTATTTCAAATCATTTCAATTCAATTCACCTCAGTATTACCGTAATCATCCAAGCCTAAAATTGTATCAATGCTATGGTAACATATAACCCGTCTAGCACAGCCCGATCAAATATAAAAAGTAATTACGTGCCCTCAATCCTGTTCGGAGGGAAGCAATCAATGGGCATTCAGATGTCTTATACACACTGTCATTAAACAAAAATGTCAAAATCAGGCCAGGGCCCAATTTCACGGAGCTGCTTAAGCAGAGAATTATGCCTATAGCAACTTTCTGCTAAGCAAAAATAAGCAGGATACCAGTCACAGATTGTACATGTAAAATTGTACTTTGGTTGGTAACCTTATTCTGTGAAGCATAATTTTGTTGTGTTTGTGCTTAAATGGGCCCTGGATATGAATTGCACGACCTTTGAACAAGGTAAGATGCCGAAATGAGATCTCTGATATTAATATCCACTTATTAAATTGTATTAGCATAATTTATTCACAGTATGCGCATAAGCCATCATCTTTGAGATTCTAGTTCATGTGTGAAATTGCATGTCATGGTATCCTTACAGGATGCTAGAATCTGATGCCCGTGTTCCTGCGCTTAAAACTCACAACTGATTCCATTTAAACACTCTGGTGTGTTAACACCTTGGCATCTTGTACAGCTCAAGAAGAAAAAAAAACTCAATCTCGAAAATGCCCGGAGGATGGGTTCTGTTTGCCGCAGAGATGGGACGGGATTAGAGTGTGCTCATCGCTGCGAGTGTCCCCATAGACGGTGTTTAAGGCAACCACGTTGTATTTGTTCCATGTAGGACTTGTTGAGTGCGCCATGTATATAGCTGGTAGTCACTCCTGCATGGTTCTCGTGCGTTAGTGGTTCTTTTATACAGTTAAGTTTATCTGGGAAGAAATAAAAACATCACCCCACTCTCCCGAATCAGGGAATATGAGGTGTTCTTTCGTGTGTTCCCAGACAGTGTTGGTGATATCCAAAATTGTTCCGAGAGAAAAATAATTAGCAAAATGAACCATAGGCCTATGCTTAGAATTATTCTATTATCATACCCGAGATTTAATTCAACGTGAAACATAACATGCAGTCGTTTGAATACATTGTTGCTTATTCACAAAATGACCAACCTTTGTTTGATATGAAGTGATCGGGCACCGCCATACGATGTGGGGTTCCGGGTCCTCTACTGAAAAAGGACGAGCAATCACCAAAAATAACAAAATCTACACGATGACTTCTCAAGATATAAAATATGAACCTCCATCAGCAGCTAGTCCCTAATTCTAAACGAGAAAATAGCAAAACACAATAATATCACGGCACAGAATGTGAGAAGGTCACAGGTCAGCACAAGGCTTGCTACACAGTAGGCCTATATGCTTGACTACAACAAATTACATTGTACAATAGGGCCTACAATAACGATGACTATATCCCTCAAAATTCATTATTTTCTCTGATGGCATAAACTCAAATGACACTCCCTGATGGTTTTGTATAAAACTAGCCTTCCCAGATGACAAACATCAAGAGCAAGAGCAATACCCCTTACAAACTGAGGAGAATTACCAAGATAAATTGGTGTGAATATTTCTCGCTCAAACGGAAAAGAGAAAAGTCCAAAGATTGCGGACACGAACTTTGTTATTTGTTTTAATAGTAAATATTTAAATTAAAAGTTACATTAGACCTCAAAACACTGAGGGTGCTCTTGGTATCTGTATGTTTTTATCGAAAACCAAAGGAATGGAATAGAATGATTTTTGTATATTCGATTTCGAACAGCGGTATCTGCCATTTACAGGTATCATTTAAAAAACCCCAGATACCATTATATATGATATCTCTTCCCAAATCCAACATTGTATATCATACCTTTAAGAGTTCATTATGTACTTTTAGTCAACAGCTAACAAATTGAGTACGAACTACCATTCACGTCAACACATGTACATCCCATTTGCCAATATGAAGATTGATGTATATTGATTACGCATTGCGTTATGGGCAATGACCCAAGAGGAAAAACTCCTGCAGCGGTACAACGACGCCAGTTACGTGTCGTGTATTCATTAACTCTCCCCCATCATTGGGATTGCCTCTCACTGCTCTTTCCGTACCCTCATTCAATATTCCGACCGGTAACACGATGCCCTTTTCCTCGACAATATGATTTTCTGCGACCTGATCACCGTAAGAAATCCTATCCGACACTTGAATCCCAAATGGGTTAGCGAATCGACCACATACACGGTGTATGCACGCCACTGTTCATCCTGCACCCAACAACAGCCGATGGTCAACCCATGATATTCTAGTACAGCTGCTAAGCGCCAGAACGTTCGCTTAGCGTGAACAGGTTCCCTGCCAAAAATATTGTTCCCCGATTATTGTTTGCTCAGTAAATTGATTTGTTAAGCAACTTCTTTGTCTTTTCACGAATTTTAACGAGACACAAGGTGCTTGAGTGGAGAGTGATTGGTCAGTTTTGTTGTCTTTATGAACGAAGGTGGGGAGGTAAGGGCAGAGGCCTGACTATCGCTTCTGCATAAATTCCCTTGTCTCCATGGTAACACAAATTGCTCACATGTTGATAATAAATAACCTGAATGATATTATTAAATAAGGATTCACTGAAGCGATTAATTCGACAAATTAATAAAGAACAACTATCTCATAATCATTAGACACTGTGTTTTGTTTCCATTTTAGTAATGAATTGCGCATACACAAATTAACAAAATATATGCCTTTGGTTGTTTTGTTTGTTAGACTGAAAATAGTATTACAAGTTGATTAGAATTTTCATGCAATTAAGAAACTTGGTTTTTTTCCCAGCAGCTTAGATAATTGGAATAACAACCTGTCAGCTCAATTTACTAGTTCTAAAATGCAGTGAGGACGGAAGCCCAGCAGGTTGTCATGTACTATTTTCCAATTGACAAGGAATTCACATACAAATTAAATAAGCGTACTCATGTTTTGTTAAACGTCCGGAAATGCAGTAATGCTTTAAAAAAAAGATTTGGTCTTGCTACAACTTCGCTCGGCGAGAGAATTGAATAAAACTTAATGTAATAAATAACTGATACCTGAGTCTTAAAGGGTCTGTATACGTTTGGTATTAACTCTGAAAATTATTGGCAATAAAAACTTACTTGGTAAGAAGTAGAGCAGCTTTGGATAGTAAAATGCATTTTGAGAAACTTTTCACTTCGAAGTACTGCGGTTATGGAAAAAGATATCACTTTTTATCCCAACAAATTTGAATCTGAGAAGCGTTACTGCAGTAACGTTTCTCAGATAGTGTATTCCAATTGCAAATTATTCTTCCTGCGTGGACAAAACCGCTCCAAATTTTCGGCAATATCTCAAAAACGCTACCACCTTTTGAAATGAAATTTTCACAGGTTATAGTTTTATTGTATATATCTACAACTGTAGGATTGAAGAAAAAAGAACACCCAGTGGGTTCCAAATACCAATCGTATTAAATCCCTTTAAATCGAATGTTCTGAAGAGAATATGCTCATGAATGTTGGTGCATCAAATATCCTTTGAGACATTTCTTGACTGAATGCCCTGAAGTTGCCACAGAGTCTTGATCCATGCTTTACAACCGCTGCTCACCCCGTTAAAGGGCACACAACACCCCATCCATCTTGTATTAGGATTATGAGAGCTGATTGTCAAACACATAGGAACCGTACTAACTCGTTCGCAGCCTCGCCTTGGCCATTGCTTCAGTGTGTTTGCGTTGATAAGAAACATGAGGGCCACACATGGAGCGTAACCTATATTTTATTCCCCATTATGTTTTTATTTTGACCAGAAAATTAAAGGCATTAGAAAACAACATGTGAATCAGTTAGAAATTATTAAAACAATGTATTGATACGGGAGAAAGTCAGATACACGCACATGAGACAAACAAATAATAGTAATCATAAATAAACAAAATAAAAACAATGAAAAAGGCAAAGATAATCATGAAGAATCATGGCACTTAGCAAGAAGGTAACAGATGGACTAAGAAACCCACAGAATGACACCCAAGGGCCGGCAGGAGAAGATGAGGAAGACAAACATGGACTAAGAAACCCACAGAATGGCACCCAAGGACCGGCAGGAGAAGAAGAGGAAGACAAACATGGACTAAGAAACCCACAGAATGGCACCCAAGGACCGGCAGGAGAAGATGAGGAAGACAAACATGGACTAAGAAACCCACAGAATGACACCCAAGGGCCGGCAGGAGAAGATGAGGAAGACAAACATGGACTAAGAAACCCACAGAATGGCACCCAAGGACCGGCAGGAGAAGATGAGGAAGACAAACATGGACTAAGAAACCCACAGAATGACACCCAAGGGCCGGCAGGAGAAGATGAGGAAGACAAACATGGACTAAGAAACCCACAGAATGACACCCAAGGACCGGCAGGAGAAGATGAGGAAGACATACGAGGAGATGGAGAGATGAAATCACCACATGAAGACGGCAACATGGAGTAGAATGTCAAGAGACAGAAGGGGATGGACATTGCTGGAGGAGGGCTTCATCCAACAGTGGGTGAATACAGCCTGATGATGAGGATGATGGGGATGATTAGGATGACGATGATGACGAATGTAGTATCTCAGACGATTTTGATGGAAATATTGCTTGCTATTCCTGTCCAGAATCTATGTATGATTGCTTGCTGGGAAATAATTGCAGGCCTCTACAGCTCAAAAAAGAAACACAAGGCAACACCTGTTTCATTGAAATCACATTGCTATGATAAATCAACTTTTCACCGCGAACAATACTCTGTGGTATTTGCTCTCAATCTTAAAGAAAGCTGTGCATGCAGCCTCTATACTGTAAATAACTGGAGTCACCCAAATTATAAAACTGAGTTTCGAGAAATATCGAGTACTATAATATGTGTTGTGTGATGTTTTATTCCATGTTGCCAAGTGGCCGGTCTTTATTAATGATTCTTGCTAACCTGACGTCTTTATTTCGTCTCTCTTCGCTGTTTCATTTTACAGTTCTTCCTTGAATTCATGGAAATATGGTGCGTACGTGCCAACCAAACCCCAAACGCAAAATGTTTAAAATACGTTAAGAATAATGTCCTCCCCTGAGAACGAGGTTCGTGGATATCCATTCGTATACCGTTCAGTGTCTCCTGTGTCATGTTCCCTATATGCAAAGTAACGATGATGAATACTGATTTTGTTTATGCTAAAAGGGGTCAGACTATTTTTTTGCTGTATACAAGTACAACAGTCAGTCGGGTTGCGTGAATTATAGGGCCTTTTCGAAACCCCGGTCTGGGGTCCGGTTTGGAATCCGTTCGCCTGATTGAAGCCCCGTAAGGAAAGCGCACGTCTTCTAAATAAATGATGGAGTCTAAGCCTAAGCCCAAGGCAAAGCCAAAGGTTTCGAAAAGGCCCGAGTTAGAGACAAACACAATGGTTAATACAATGGTAAGGAGCTACGGTATTTTAAATGTGAGAATATAAACACCTCATTTCCAGTCAGACCTTTACTGAGAAAAGTTACCTTAATTTAACGAAAATCAAACCAAAATGTGGTGATGATGACGGATATATTGATTCGCTTGAAACCTCCAACACTCCAAACTCCAAACTTCCAGTCAAAGTCCCCAGTGGATGGGTTTGGAAGAAATTCCCACAGGGTACAAGGTACAAGGTACAAGGTACAAGGTACAAGGTACAAGGTACAAGGTACAAGGTACAAGGTACAAGGTACAAGGTACAAGGTACAAGGTACAAGGTACAAGGTAAGGTACAAGGTACAAGGTACTGCACAAAGGCCTACTGGTACATTGAAACCGGTACTCATAATGTCTTTGAAATTGGAAATTTTGTTACGATTGTAACGCGAGATTTCGTTGGAGCATGGAGGTAGAATGGTTGGAGATACCTACCCACATGGTGATAATCATTTGAAGGGATTGATGTCTATAAATCCATTACAATTTATTCCGATAAATAATACACGAAATTCCAAGAAAAGTCACGGTTTCTGATATAGGCCTAAGTGGTGTTATGTTTGCCGCCTTCCCGTACTATTGCGGTATGTTCACCGGAGATAAATCATGCAATATCACGAATAGAATTGACTCCTGCACTTTTTGAAAGTGACTATACATAAACAAACTCATACACAACTCATCGTTATTGTTTTGAGCTCGCACATTTATCCTGTGATATTAGGACGAGGAATTTGTTTTTGCATGTCCTGGGTATTGGAATAAATTATTTTTATCGTCTGCCAACAATGTTTCTCCTTGAAGTTTGATATAATGTTGTAAATGCAGTAGGCTATGGAGCCCCTAAAGGGACATTATGGTGAAGAAAAAAAAATATAGAAAAAAAATGAACACATAAATAATTTGAGTTCTTCATTTCGTGTGCTCGAAATCATTCCATGCTCACGAAATAATGTTCATGCACTCGAAGCAGTTATTTCGTGCGCTCGAAATCATTTTGAGCGTTCGAAATTAGAACTTATAAATTATTTCACATGTGCCTTTAGGGGCTCCGTAGTAGGCACATGTTAAG
This sequence comes from Plazaster borealis, assembly GCA_021014325.1. Taxonomy (NCBI): domain Eukaryota; kingdom Metazoa; phylum Echinodermata; class Asteroidea; order Forcipulatida; family Labidiasteridae; genus Plazaster; species Plazaster borealis. The sequence continues at coordinate 1,493,949 of CM037463.1, forward strand.
GCAAAGTATAGGACTTGCGGTTTTTAAAAAGAAATAGATAAGTTTCGATTTCAGAACTCACCGTTAAAATTAGTTCATCTAAAAACAAATTCTCCATAGAAATATTACTGCAAATGTTGAAAAAATAGCATCAGAAGGACCAACATGTTATATTTAGCTATTGGTTGTTTCAATTACGGCAATAGAAATAAACACATGTGAACCCGAACAAAATCTCTGACACAAAACATTAACAGTTTCTCGTTGCTTTCACAAAAACGTTACAATCAAATTCGATGAAATTTTCACAAATTGATCATATGATATGTTTATTGAAAACTAGAGGAATTAATTTTCTCTTCCAAAAAACAATTTATTTATTTTATTTTATTACACTTTACACTGGCGAAACACTAAAAGTTATTAGAAGGTCAATCCACAAGATAGAACTATGACTGAGAAAAATATATATAAGCAAATATTCAAAATTGTATAAAATATCAAGCCAGTGAGTGGAAAGGAGATAAGGCCGTCCTACCACAAAAATGTGAAAAAATACCCCGCCCGTCAGATAAAAAGAAAAGACCCCCCCCAAAAAAAACCCCGTTGAGGCTGAACAAAATAACCAAATTCGACAACAGGGGCAACAGCAGTGCAACACCCAGGTACACACATCATCTGCTGAGAAACCAGAGGCAAATGTTTCTTTAAAATGATTCATTATAACCTTTAATGCTTTTAGATGATTTGAAATTCCAGCAACGGCAATATGATTATTGCCATGGGACCCAAATAATAATACGAAGTGGCCTCTATGTATACATAACTAAGTCTTGCCCGTGGTCGTGATGGTGCGTCATTTAATGTTCCCAAAGAGATTGGGTATTCACTTCAAGGAGATACTTGGCAATTTGTTCGGCTCCTCGAGAGCGAAGTTCAAAATCCATTACTGCCATTAACTATTCACCTTGTCGTAACAGCGAATAATAATTGTTTTGTGTAAGCATTAACCAGATTTGTAATAATAATAATAATACAAAATAATACAAAATAATGTAGTATTATATAACACACGTATCCACCAATAAGGTGCTCAAGGCGCTTGAACAAAGAGAGACACTTTTTAAGAGGTTTTCAAGTATTTGTGAATTATGAGACCGATTCATGTAGCACCTTGTAAAGGTTTACAAGGTGCTGCGGCTCACTCAGCAGCCACTGCCAGAAACACCGGGGCGAACCCCTTCTCTTAACGACAACTGTACTAGGTTCTTTTACGTACATACGGGACCAACGGCTTTACGTCCCATCCGTCGGACCAAGCAATGATGGTTTAGTGTCTCGCTTAATGACACAAGTGCCATGACCAGGACTCGAACCCACACTCTGCTGACCAGAAACACCATAGTTTGAGTCCGGTGCGCTCGACCACTCGGCCGCAATGCTCTAAATTTTGATGAACAATGACGAATTTAAAATTCAGGAGACGTCGGCGGCACATCTTTATCAACTATTTTTGATTTATTAGTTGCTTTGGTTAGAAATATTTTGTTTTGTGTCATTTGCAGACATCCCTTTGCATTATAACTTAATTTTCTAAAGTTACAATCTTACAATACTTTCCCTTTAAAGGGTGACGACATTATTATCGCACGCGCGTGTGCAGTAACTGGATGAGACTTCAGAATTCAATGTCTAGCCACAGACTCGCTGTGATCAAGACGACAAAACCCCTTTAATCCGTAATTAAACTGAGGCAATTATGACAGCACTGAGTCGACTAGGGACAAGTCTATAGTGTTCATGTTCCTTTTGATCAATATTGGAACAGCTCGTCTGAGAAAAGACCCGCTGCATCAGGTGATACAGATTCGTTCTTGTCATAACATTTCAACAATCTAGGCCCAATTTAACAGCGCTGCTTAAGCACAAAAAGTAGCTGAGTGCGATGCTTACCAGAATAAGGTTACCAGGGAATACCAGCCAAAATACCCTATGACATGAATTTTATGACTGGTATCCTGCTCATGTTTAAAAGTTAAGCAATATTTTGTGCTTAAGCCAGGCATAACAATAATAATATGACGTTCTTATAGAGCGCATTTTAGTTCTGGGAGAACTCTCAATGCTCTTTACATACGATACATAATAAAAAACAAAATACAATCTACAAATAAACTTAACAATTGTGATTTCTCGTGATTTTTCCTGAATTCAGGATTGTTATTCAACCTCCTTGTGTCTTCAAATTTTCTTGAAAATGGTAACGCATTCATCAAAGGGAGAAGGAAAATCCTGTGGATTTGTATTTCTGATGGTGATTCACAGAGTCTCTAAACCTCCCGAATTATAACATCATAATATGATAGAATATGGGAGAACCCAGGCCCGCAAGCCATTTTCAGGAACATTCACATTCGGCAAATCTCACCCCTGGCTTAAGCTCTATGAAATTGGAACCTGTTGTGAACATATCTAACTCCATTATAATGAGAGAACACTTCAATAATCAATTTCATTTACAAGGACGCTCTGCAGCTTTCTTTGAAACGAGGGCCGTTAATATTTACAATGAGATAAATAGACATACTGCTATATAGAGATATGCAGTTCACCTACATAACGAGAAGAAAATCACATTATGTTTCGCAAATCTACACAACATGCCCGCCACGTCTCCCATCGGCCCAGAATAAAAGAACCGCAAGTAATCATGTTCACTGCATGCTATACGGCACGACGCAGGGATACCAAACACTCACAATTGAATAAATCGAAACCGGTGTTGCATAATAACGAGAGCGGGGTCTTCGAGCTAGAGAGCCACCATCAAAAATACATGACAATATTCTCGAATCATCTCGTGACTTGGTTAACCGAAGCTGTGTGAATAATTAAATGATGAACATTCAGACATTATGCATGTCCGTTCAGGGCCACCATAAAGCTGAAACAAAAAAAAAATCCCAGAAATGTCAATATTGTTGTAGCTGCATCTTGAGCTGCTAAAGCAAACATCCCATGTTAACAACCGACTCGCCATTTCAAGATGTTTTTATCAACCCTTTCGATTTGTCATATAGTCAGATTCTGTTTTTGTAAAAGAGTATAGTAATTATTTGACGATCCCAAGAAAAACATCAGTCTCCTTACAAAAAAAGGTCATATTTCACGGGGTGGTTTTTTGAAGGAACACGGTACATTAACAAGGAAACCAAGACAGCAAAGAAAGTAATTTAAAACCACCCGAATGGGCGTGCACGGGTGACTATTCGGTTGTACCCCAGGGCTACTTTACAATTCAAGAATCTTCACCAATGACTCCATCTTCCTGACCTGTCCTTCAAACTGGGAAATGTGTCCTTAAAGGTATTGTACACTTTTGGTAACAGCTCAAAATCAGTGTCCACATTTTGTGTGATTCAACATGCATGAACAAACAAACCTGTGACAGTTTGAGCTCAATTGGTCATCGAGGTCATGAGAAAATAGTGAAAAGAGACTGTATGTGTTTTCAGTTTTTACAAACATAGAGTTTTTATCGCGCGTGATAAAAACTATTATTTTACTCATTTCTCAGAAACGATAGCCTTTTAGGCAGAAATATTTTAAGGAACCCTTTCTACCATTACTTACTTTAAATCATGTAAGTTATGTGTGAATCGGTGAACATTTTGTGTTTTTCGATCTTACCAATAGTGTACAGGGCCTTTAAAGGTATTATGCAGGGTTGGTAGAGCTGACAAAATAGTCGCAGACAGTGTTCATGTTTTGTGTGATCAACCATACATGAAATAACAAACCTGTAAAAATTTGGTCTTAATCCGTTGTGTGAGTCAAGAGATAATTCACCATGTAAACATATAGACCTATATCTTGCTGCCACCATCTTGGCCATGTTCCCTGTATCCAATAACAGTAATGGATGCTAATATTCATTGTGTAAAAAGGAGACCAGACTATTTCTCCTTCCAGCCTCAGTTTGGTTACATTGAGATGAATGGGAGAAAATCAAGATAGTCGCTCCATGATAAAGGTTTATTGTCCTTAATTTTGGTTGTAACAACCGAAATCAGCCGCGTTTGTTTTGCGGATTTTTTAGGTTATGAGATTCAGTTTCTTAAATATAATTTCATTTCAGAGGGAAATATTTCACAGGAAATGGTTCTAGTATGAACTTCATAAACAGTAAGCCTTCGGACTAAAATTAAACAATGATGTATTTCATCCTTACCAATCCTGTATAATACTTTTAACTCTTGCTTTTAAGTGCCACTCAACAAAATAAGCAAACAACTTTAAAAATGCCTCAAAAGTGAATTAAAAAAAGCAAGGGAATATAACTTTAAGTTGGACAAGTCCCACTTGTAGGTGGAGCATCCATGAGGGGGCGGAGTGTATGACATAAATACATTGAAGGAAATGCACAAAAACAAATATCAAACAAAGAAGTCAACGGAGGTACATGTGTCGTTGAAACTGCTCCTCCAATTCGTTTGTAACGTGATACGTTGTGCTTTGTCAGTCGCATTTATCCGTAACCGCGAGTTATGGACGTGATGTTATATAGAATTACTGCCTCTGCACTTTCTGGAAATTAATAATGACAGCAGAAAGACTCGAGAATTCAAATGGATGGAGGATTCAAGTAAATGTTACGCAGGTTTTGCTTTATGGCGCCTCATCTTGTACTGTTGTGTTTCTTTCGTCTGACATGGCGTTCCTCCAGTGATGTTGCAGTCAAGTATCAAGCACTGCCGAGTACTAGGGTGGCCTAGTAGTGCTCGAATACGAGTAGGCCTAGTGTTTGAGCACCGGGTATTCTGATATCCGAGTACTGAGTCGAGTATACCATGTATACTTGGATATCAGAGTACGAGTACGAGATGCATACATTATAAAAAAATACTGCGAAAGGGAATACCCTTTTTTATTTTCGTCTTTTTGACTAGATTCTAGACGACAACTTGTGCTTGTTGGTATAGCTATCTTAACATGAATACATCATAGACAACTTTAATTTTACTTTTCCCAGGGCTTTATTCCTATATTTATTACACGTGCAGGAAAGCAGAAAGTATTTTAACCACGAGTAGGCCTACTTAAAATCGGAGCCCGAGTACATTTTCAGTCGAGTATCGAGTACATGATTTCGAGTATAGCCTGCAGATTATTGTTTTAGCTGAGTATCGAGTACATGGACTTTGGGTGGGAGTATTTTGCTAGCCGAGTACAAGTACGAGTACCATTAACACTAGCCCTAGGACCGTAGGACACCAGACTACAATGCACTGCAACGGAGGAGTACAAGTGTAACCTCGTCCCCATGGAAGTTACTTTATTTCCAACCATGTTTACAATAGTAAACCCTGGGAGGGAAACTCCTTACTTGGACCCTGATTGGACAACGACTGTGGTGTACAAAAGTATTACGTAAACATGTTAAGTTGTACTCATTCAGTTCTCACCATGTTCACAGCCAGACTATTCTAATTTGCATTTGCATACGTATCCAAAAAATGTGGATACTCTCTTAAAGTTTTAGATTGAAACTCACTCTAACCGAGTGAAACTAGTGACAACTGCAGATGATTTTGTCATAGAGTTAATTTCAGTCTAAAACTTTAAGAGTGTATGCAAATGATCCAATACCAGGGTGAGAGAGCGGTCAACCTCGTACTGCTCGATACACCTTGGGGACGAGGTTGGTACAAGTGGGCTACATTAAAATGACCGGCAGCCATGATGGAGAAGTTGCGTCCGGAAAGTGGGCATCGGATGTTCTGGATAACCACCGGTTATGTTATCATTTTATTCGAGCAAATTATTTTGTAGGTTTAGTAGAGCCACATTCTCAAGACAAAATACATTCCTTCATTTATTTATTAACTAATTTCCTTTTTTACTAAATGAAACACAATTTACAATTCAAGAATCTTCACCAATGACTCCATCTTCCTGACCTGTCCTTCAAACTGGGAAATGTGTCCTTAAAGGTATTGTACACTTTTGGTAACAGCTCAAAATCAGTGTCCACATTTTGTGTGATTCAACATAAATGCATGAACAAACAAACCTGTGAAAGTTTGAGCTCAATTGGCCATCGAGGTCACGAGAAAATAGTGAGAAGAGACCTTGTGTGTTTTCTGTTTTTTCAAACATCGAGTTTTTATCGCGCGTGATCAAAACTATTGTTTTACTAATTTCTCAGAAACGATAGCATTTTAGGCAGAAATATTTTAAGGAACCCTTTCTACCATTACTTCCTTTAAATCATGTAAGTTATATGTGAATCTGTGAACATTTGTACGGGGCCTTTTAAAAACAGCTTAGACAGACAAGTAATTTGGGAAAATTAAACAATATACAATTTCTTTTTCAATTTTGTGTGTGTCTTGCTATGATATCAGAAAATATGACAAGGGTATTGTTTAACATCAGAGAGTTAAGATGTGTGAAGATGTGTGAAGACAGGAATGGGTTAGATGCTTCGGAATTAATTAATGTGGAAGGAAACCTTGACAAGTTTCTTATTTAGTTAATCGTAGAACGAAAAACAATCACAGCTTTCTCTAAAAGGCACTGGACACGTTTGGTAATTACTCAATTATATATTAGCATTAAACTTACTTGGTAACGAGCAACGGAGAGCTATTGATAGTATAAAACAGTGTGAGAAACGACTCCCTCTGAAGTAACGTAGTTTTTGAGAAAGAGGTTCTCACTAAAATATTTAAATCCGAGAGCACACAAATTTTTTTTTCTTTCATCATTTTCTTGCAACTTCGAACCAATTGAGCCCAAGTTTTCACAGGCTTGTTATTTTATGCATATGTTGGAATACACCAAGTGAGAACATTGTCTTTGACAATTTCCAAACGTGTTCAGTGCCTTTAAAGAGGGATTCAGCTCAAAACCAAAAGGCAACAAAAGGGAAACTTCCGTGTTCCCGTCTGATTTTTGACTTTGCGGCTGAGAATGGCCCGTGACTATGACAACTTAAGCCGATATGTACACCGTGAAAATCGTGTTATTCAATAATGAGTCAATATCCCTGTCGCCATAGCAATCTATGATGTAGGCCAAGTTGAACGTGAGTTTAATCGTGATTTATGGATTGTGTTTTATGTTAAGGTAATCAAGTCAGAATATCATTATCTTATTATTTTCATGTCATTATTGATTTTTTTCACCATTTATTTATTTTGTCTAAATCAGTTCTTGATTGTCCTTGATTTAAATCATTGTTCTAAATTTGTTTATTGTTCTCTTTGTTTTCACCAATATGGAAATAAATGTCGAGTTGAATTGAATTATTCATTAGTCCATAAGGATTAACATTGAGTTGACAAAAAAATATATTTCAAAATCAGCATTCCCATTCATCTTAACGTATGTAAACCTTTACTTCTCAACGAAGAAAGATTTTAAACAAATTGGAAATAATATTCAAATAAAGGCAATTAGTCTTTACTTAAAAACTCTCCAAAAAGTGTATTTGCATGTAATTACACGCTTCAATGACGAACTGTGTGTTTCTGGATCCTTACAACCAATTGTGAGTACGGTAATTCTTGCATGCGTAGAGTGCACTTAAGGAAATAAGTGAAACGAGCCCGTCTTATTTAGTGCGACGTAGTATACTGGCTCCCCGTTGTCTATATTATGAACTGTCACTATTATTAGTAAAGCATATAATGGTATATATAATGGTTATATATGATCCACATCTCAATCAGCATGGGGTGTATACAGTTCTAGAGAATGATTTACATTTGTAAACAGCTCCCAGTGAATGGCCTTTATGTATGGATTAAAACCGTTGGACTGACTGATGAAATTGATATAGCTTGAAAAGACCGTTATGATACCGCTGCTATCGTCGCCATCTTGCCCGCTCGCAAGAAAAATTATACACTCATTCACATCAAAAGAAAGGGGTCAGGCTGTTTAACCTTCCAGCCTCGGTTTGGTAATTGGTTCTGATAGGACAACATGGCTGAACCACAAGCTTGTGGTTTTAAGACCGTCCTTTTTTTTGCGAGCAAAAATAAAACATTTTCACAGATATTTTTCAGTCGTATTTATGCCTTATGGCGTTATGCAAGGCCTACAAATCGTTTTCAGTTCATTTGAATTTAAATTCCTCTTGCATTACAACCTCCATAACGTGTGCATAAACCGATTAAGCCTACAGCAGTTTTGCCAATGTTGCTAGTTTTGCTAGTTTTGTGTAACACACCAAATGATTTGCCTCGAAGTACCTTTAAAATGACGAAGGTCTGCGCAAATATTTTCGGCAAATACACTTCAGCGAGTAGGTCTAAATATAGCCCTTTGCAAACTCACACTGCGTTGAGGTGTTGCGTTGAAAATGTGAAAATTGCCTTGAGCTTCATTATAACGTCTATTTAATTAAGACTTTCTTTGAATGGAAAAATATGAAGTTCCTATTAAAATTTGAACTCAGAATTTTGCTATCATTTTATAGATGTCAAACGTTATCAATTACTGAATACGAATTCTAAATTGTGCAACGATTTTCTTATAAGATTGAATTAGAGAAGTATATGTTTCTCTTCGCAGATTGGTCGATTTCTAATAACACACTCTAAAAACTCCGGGTCCCGTGGAGCCTGACCCGTTTCTAGGTCAGTATGATCCGGAATCTGCGTCAGAATGACTCATAAATGGATCCCAATGACGCAGAATCTGAGTTGAAATCCCATTTTTAAACTACTTTCCAGGTCAGCCTGACCCTGAAATGGGTCAGGCAGACAGGCACCCTTGGTCCTGGAATCCGGATGAATTCTGATTAAGGAGTTTTTTTTAGAGTGGGTGCGTTCGATTAGCTTCCCGGGTCGACCCCGTTGTGCTCATCCGACCCCCTGACATGAGCTAATCGAACACCAACTTCCCCCAGCATTCACACCAATGCATCTTGGGACAGCCGACCGCAACTTATTTCATTGGGTGCATACGTCCGAAACTTTTCTTGGATTCACGAAAAGATCGTAAAAAAGTTATTCTCAAGGTAAAATTGCAACGTTAATTTATTTGACAAGCCCACGTTGATACAAAAGTACGCGTCTTCGAAAAAAACCCACCTTAATATCCACAAAGTCGCTGTTTTAAGGGTGAAAATGTGTGTCAAACTTACTGAAAGTGTCCCGCTAAACTACAAACAAAATGGTGGCCATTGAGAAAGTTTTTCGTCATGCACCTGGGTCAGCCACAAGCAGGTTACTTGAGTCTGACCTGGGTAAGCCACCAGTGACGTCAAAGCTACTCAAACGCACTGGGGTCAGACCTCAGTCAACCAGGGGAAGCTAATCATATACGCACCCACACCGCGCCGTGTAGATCTTCAGAGTTTTGCGCGTATTCAAACAATAATTGCAAACATTTTTTTAACGTGTGAAGGAAATCAAACAAATAGTAGCACATTTTTTACGGGTTCAATATTAGATCACGCGCAAGACTTTCGTAGTCTAATCAGTGCACGAAGAACATCGTAGCTAAAATTGCTCCTCATTATTCCCTTTTCAGTTGACTCCAATACACCGCGTACGAAGCAAACACCGAGACGAGTTTTAATCAAGGAGTATTCCGGTGTAAATTCACCCCCACGAAACACACATTGACCATTGTATGTAACACGATCGAACGAATCCCATTTCATCTACAGGCAGATTTCCCTGAAGTCCTCGTGTGTTTCCGATCCATGTCTGGAGATGTTTGATGAAAAACCGCGGGAATACGGATGCAGTCATTGGTGGATGAATGTCTTTATTCACGAGATTACAGTCATGATCTCCGTTTTCGTCGTTTTCACACTTGGGGAATATTTTTCCTATCAATGTCTTTTCTTTCTTAAAGATCAGCTCAACACAAGGGAGCAATCCTCCCTGCAAATTGATTCTTTTTAATACAATGTGCAAGTCTCGCGCGTATTCGAACACGGGACCCGTTAAAGGCACTGTACACGTTTGGTAATAACTCAAAATATATCTCAGCATAAAAACTGACTTGGTAACGAGCAACGGAGAGCTGTTGATAGTATAAAACATTGTAGGAAACGACTCCCTCTGAAGTAACGTAGTTTTTGAGAAAGAGGTAATTTGTCACTAAAATAATAAAAAACTTCTTGCAAGAAGTTTTTATTCCTATCTGAAAGCACACATATTTGTACAACAAGGGTGTTTTTTCTTTCATCATTTTCTTGCAACTTCGATGACCAGTTGAGCCCAAATTTTCACAGGCTTGTTATTTTATGCATATGTTGGGATACACCAAGTGAGAACACTGGTCTTTGACAATTACCAAACGTGTACGATGCCTTTAAAGAGTACGATTGAGTTTCCTTCAAGCATGTCCGTGGTCCCCAAAATGTTCGAATACGAACGAGACTTGCACGGTGTATTATTTTATAAATGACGAGATTCTAGGATCAAGTGAGGTTTACGGACTCACCAAGTACTATAATCTCTTTTGGGCTGTGTGGTGGTTCATCATGCAACGTTATAAATCCTACCAAGAGATCCTATAGGATGCATAAAATGCATTTAAACCCATAGAGAAACATTTTATCGGATCAGAAGCATGGGCAAATACAGGGTGCCAGACTAGTCTGCCCAATGGCCAGACTAGTCTGCCCATTGCGTTGTGCTGCATTTCGACCGAAAATGGCGTCCAGCAACCACGTGACCGAATAAAGATGGTCCCTCTATGTCGCAACTCTCTCAATACACAGCTCTGGTCAATCAATATTGGTAGACATCTTTAAAAACATGGAGGAACTATGCATTTGTACTTGACTATTTCAGAGTGTGTTTTGTTCGCCTTAAAAGGTTTATGGCAGGGGAGGGGTGAGTGGTGGAAGATACTTATTGAAGCTAAGCACCATCATAGGTTTATCCCATAGTAAAAAATACAATTTACGTATACTATAGTTGATGTTCGGAATTGGGTACTGGGTATTGGTTTATTTAAATTCCATTCGTGGTCACAGTCCACATTGCTAGAATGTTACATTAAATATAAAATCATTAAAGTGGTACAGAAGATACATGTATGCAAAACACGAAAACAATGCAAACAGTAACCAAATAATGAAGGTAAACAAGTTATGTTCCAGCCACAACAAATGACCACATTAATAATTTAAATAAAAGGAGAAAGGCTGACACCAAGGAGTTGTGAAAAAAATTACTATATATAAATCCTTGAAAGCAATGGTATAGCCACCATAAAAATATACAAATAAATATGTAACTATTTTTTTTATATGTGTTTTAAAACCCTCCATCGAGGGGCCTGTTTGGATGCAACGCCCCTGTGGTACGTATAGTCAGCACATGCTGAGAAGCTTTTTCCATAGATTAGGAGGGTTTGTTTTGCATTTTTCGAACGATGTTTTTGTTTATCTCAGTGTGTTGTTTACATGTCTAGGTATTGCCTTGGTTAATTTAGGCTTATTAGTTTGCTTAATTATTTAAGTTTTTTATTTGGTTTCATCTACAATTGACAATTATTGACATACCGTTTTTGTACACAGAGGATGCTGGCAGAGTTTTGACCTGCCCCCTTCAAACCAAATCACTGTCCCCTGTTGATTGACACCCCCTCTAGGACGCGTGGTCCAGCTTAGGATATCATGGCATATGAGCTCACCAGTGTGCACGATGTGGTTAAGACAATGGAAATATTAAAATATGTCAGCATGTGCTGACAGCGGCCCTCTCTGCAGGTTTTAGATTGTCTTGTTATTCGTGATTTTGGAAATGAAGGAAAAATAACTCCTTTTATCAATACCAAATATCACTTATACCCTCATATGAAAAAGAGGAGGGGGGGGGGCAAAATTGTTGTGCGCGTAATCTATTCCTTTGAATCATCGAAATCGAGCAACATACTTTATTGAATTATTTTATCGACAAGGAAATCCTTGAACAATTTGAATTTATAACCAGATTACGTTCTTAATTACTCCAGATTCTGACGTCTGCAAACATCAATTACCGTAAAGCCTTAAAAAGCATGATTCGAAATAGTTATCGACTTTAGACCACGACCTACATTTTAAGAATACTGAATAGACGCAACGACCGTGGCCGTGTTGGCAGTTCAAGACTAGACAGCCTTGATCATTACCCACAATTTATGTTTCACAGCACAGAAAATCCTTCTGGAATATTGAATATTGTTACCTTAGATGTCACAATCCTGCTGAACAACACCAGATTGAATGAGAGATTCAAAGGAATTGGTTATACATATTGGAAATAATAATACACTGCAAAAACATGACACTAATTTCTGCCAAAACAATTACACTGGTGTTATTTTAACACCCTATGGTGTTAATTTTGATTCTCTGTTCGGTATCTATATGTGACAATACCCATGGTGTCAACTTTAACACCCCAGTTTTTGCAGTGTACATTGAAAGTAACATAATGGATTTTGTATTTTTCGTTCAAAATCAAACACATTTGAAACCCTTTCTCCACTGATTTGTTTATTTGCTTATTTATTTTATCTATTTATTTTTAAATCTTAAAACTGTATACAATGAAAACAAGTTGAAGAGGAAAGGAAACACAAAAGTATAAAACCTGTCATTAAAAGATGTTCACAACTAGACCCCTGCCAACAATACAAAATATAATGAAATACATTATTAAAATGGATTTACACACTGTCTGAGAGAAAAATAATAAGATTACACATGCAACTTCAAAATCATTATCGGAATCAGAATTTGAATCTGAATCGGAATTTGCAAATTTGAAAGCGAAAATATCTTGTATTTAAAATGGAAGTTTCGAATGAGCTAAACAGTCGTCGGGTAGTAGTTTTTTTTTCTTCAGGAAGGGCACACATAATTTACTATTGATCAATGTTTATATATTTAGTATCAGATCGCAGCAAGGGGACTATTTCGACTATTCCATCTACTCTAAATAAAATGAGTCAACTCATCGGGGTTCATCCCTGCTCGTTCATCAACAAGGGGGAGAGCTCGAACAAGAAATAATGATTAATACTGCCGGTAAATGCCTGTGTCACGTTGGAATACTGCACACAGTACGAAGGTCAGATGCTAGTCTAAATTGATAAATAAATCCACCGGGTTCTGAATGGACGGACCAAATTACAAGAGATCGTAATTTTACGGCCGGACACTTGGTATGTTAATGCTATTTCACAACTGTAATTCACTTATTTTTTAAGATAGGCCTATATTTGCTTTAAGAACAAATCGTGTTGTTTTGTTTGTGTTATGTCACAACGAATGAAACTTAAAACTTTAACCACATTCTAAAAAACACCCGGGTCAGAATTGACCCGGATTCCGGGGTCAAGGGGGTACTGACCTATTTCTGGGTCAGGCTGACCTGAAGAGTGATTTAAAAAATTGATTTTCACTCGGTCAGTTTGACCCATTTCTGGGTTATTTTGACACAGATTCCGGGTCATCCTGATCCAGAAAAGGGGTCAAGCCACACGGGAACCGGATCCGGGTCATTTCTGATCCGGAAGGTTTTAGGGTATGGCCAATAAGTGACTTCATACGTCACAAATATTTTGGTATAAAAAACGAGAATGTGGGAATTTGTTGCAGCTACGTGTGGAGGAACAGTGGTTTCTAAGAGTAGCAGAGTAGATGTGATGTCGGATGTCCCTTCAGGGCCACCATAGTTTGCTCTTTGCAGATGAGCGTGGCATGACGTAACCGTCGACGAGCATCAATACCATTTAGAAAGCGAATGCTCTGCTTAAAGCAGTCACCCCAAAATGCTCCTGTAATGAAAACAAGTTGTAGATCTTGTGACGTAGAAGTACAAGGTCTTTAGGTTGATGTGACAGCACGTCTATCGTCTTACCACATCCTCGTTCCCAGAATTATTGATTTTTCTGTAGATGGTTGGCTGTCTATCTTCAGGGGAATTAATTTCCCATTGGAGTGTGATAGACGGACAAAACCAAGTGTGCCACACGTTTGTAATTCATGCGGGACGTTTTTTGGTCATGTACCCTGAAAAAGAAATAGCAATGGTAACGGTTTTGTTAACCCCCAATGTAAATGAACGGACTAATTGTATTGTTACTGTGGCAGCGAGTGATATTTATGGCTTTACAGGAGGGAGTCAAATTTACAGTGTACAAACTGGACGTGCCCTTTTCGAAACTACGGATTGAGCTTATGATTCAGCTCAGGCTTCGTATGCCGGTTCAAAGTCCCGTAGCGAAAGTGTACACTTTTAAAATTACTGAAGGAGCCCAAGCCTGAGCCAAAGCCCAAGACGTGGTTTCGAAAAGGGCATAAGTTAACTTGGTTTTACTTCCCGCTTCAACTTTATTGTTTGTGGTTTTGTGGATGGAGAACACAAAGGGCTACAATCCTCAACCTCGTCCCCAAGGTGTGTCGAGCAGTACGAGGTTGACCGCTCTCTCACCCTGGTATTGGATCATTTGCATATCCAAAATTTTTGGATACGTCTGCAAATTAGAATAGTCTGGCTGTGAACATGGTGAATACGGTGAATACTGAACGAGTACAACTTCACATGTTTACGTTAGACTTTTGTACACCAGTCGTTGTCTAATCAGGATCCAAGTAAGGAGTTTCCCTCCCAGGGTTTACTATTGTAAACATGGTTGGAAATAAAGTAAACCATGGGGACGAGGTTGCTACAATCCTATGTTTCATCCAATTGTTATGAGACCCTAATACATGTACATGTAATTACGTGTATACAACGCACGCTGTCAATCATTCTTTGTGTGTAAGGTCGTTAACCCTAGTGGGCGGTGCTAATAGAATGATCTAGAGTAGTACTTTCTAGAAAACGACACAAATCCTTTATATACGGGCTGGGGGTAAATCTAGGACGGGACACAAATACTCAAGACTGGTGGAAGCTACGACTTCTGTGATTGTGATTCAACTCGTTGGAGGAGCTTTTGGTAGAGTTCGCTTTTGACCGAGTGCAGTTAAAGAGCTTAATTTAAATCCGGAAAGGACAGTTTCGAACTTAATCTACAGTTCGGTATTTTGGGGTCTTCTTCCCATATTTTGTGGCGGGTGTCAGATTGTGTACCCGTTGTTGCTTCGTCTTCTTCTGGACATTTTTCGGAGTGAGTTCGCCCCGTGATAGCTCATAGTCACATCGGCAAAGAACTGTTTTACCGCCCCTGGAGTTGATCGTTTTAGAGCCAGTGTATGTGATCCTCGCTGTATCTTCTGTTGCTGTGATCCTCGCCTGTATTTCATCCCGGTTGACGTATTAGCCTGTGAGATTACTTATTTTGTATACGATCTATTTTAATGTACACTTGTTTTACTCAATCATTGTACGTTTGTTAAACCCAATAGGTATTTGAAGTGGCCGATAGTTTCATTATTAAATCACTTTGATTCTGTGTTCTTTACATCCGTGTCACCTTGTTTGATTTCTTTGTTGCATCTGAGAAAATTCAGGCTTTTTGAGTGATTTATATTCACGGATAGTTTGGAGATTTTTGGATCGTAACACAATGCGGGTTGCTTTTTTCATCAGCGATAGAGGGCTTCTATATACAAAGCCATTTTGGTTCCCTGCATACCCAACGATCATTACATGCTGTAATGATTATTTAATGAAGAGGGACCAGGCTAGCTAGTAGCCGTTGGCTGTGGCTATGATCAGAAAACTGATAAGGCCTATTTTTCAACGTTGCATATGGTTTGCAGCTAACTTCCACAGCCGCAGCCAAAGTCACTCATGTCGGACACTATCTTATTAGAAATTTGTTTACACTTTTTCAACGATGTTTTTTAAATCTAATTGTGTTGTTAAAGGAACGTTACAGAACTGGTAATTAAAATTTTCTTTATGATCACAGATTTACATAAAACTTACACGGTCTAATGATGATGATAGTAGAAAACATCCCTAGAAATATTTCTGTCTGAAATGCCATATTTGATGAGAAATAAATAAAACTAATTTCCGATTGGAGTTTATCGCTTATGAGCGTTTTATTCATGCATTGTATAATACATGCAAATGTGTAATCGGTTTTTCACTATTTTCTCGTGACCCAGATGGCCGATCGATCTCAAACTTCTACAGGTTTGTCAGTTTATGTATATAGTGGATTATATAAAGTGCTTACACTGCCAGTTAGCAAAAACCAATTCTGTAATGTTCCTTTAACATGTCCAGGTATTGCATGGGTTCATTTAAGCTTATTTGTTGGCTTAATCAATTAAGCTGTATAATTTTGTTTCATCTACCATTGACAACTGACAGACCGATTTTGTACACAAAGGTTGATGGTGGAGTTTTGTCCTGCCACTTCTAACCAAATTACTGTTCCATGTTGATTGACAGCCCATGTATGAGTCCAGCTTAGGATATCATGGCATATGAGCGGACCAGTGGTTGGGACAATGGACATATTAAAATATGTCCGCACGTGCCTTTGAGGGTTTTAAAAGGGAATTAAACCAATAATTTTCTGCAGCATGATAATAAAGACAAACTCGGTAAACCATTAAAAGTGTTCTGTAATCACATTTTACCCGATGAGCTTCACGTAATTCTATACACTTTAATGGTATCTCTAAATCTGAAAAAGGACGCATCAAAGTCAAATCTGAAAGAGTATGTCAATATAAGTCCAGCCAGTTGTATTTTAAATTGGACAGAATAAACTCAACCATCGAGTTGGATTGTCTCATCATCTCATCAGCAAACGTCTCTCAGCTCATCGGCTGTGGACGTCTACATCCGACGCCAATATTAATGATCAATATTGTCAGAACGTTTTCTTACAAAAAATATATACACATCACAGGTTAAAACCACTGTAGTAGGCCTGATAGGCCTACTCTAAAGTATTTTTTTCAAACTGTTTTTTATTTAAAGTTATTTTTTTGATAGGGGCCTAATTATACTTTGCTATTTTCACCTCCTCATCCATTCCTTGCTGGTCCCAATAGGTTTTCCATCGAATTCCGGCTGCGAAATGGTAGTTTTTGGCCGACATTGACGCACCATCGATTCTAGGAGCGCGTTTTGGCAACCACGACCAGAAACATGTTTTAGATTCGGTCAGTTTGTTGTAAGGTGTTGGGCGCAATCTTTGAAGATGGCCTTTTTTAAAATTCGCGCAAGCCAATTTTAAAATTTGCGCGCGCGCGATTTTTGAACTGAAGTTTGCCCACCCAAATAAAAATTGCGCGGCTGGGACACAAAATTGACACGAACTACACGGTTTGCATAAACAATTTCCTTCAGGACAAGCGCCCTGACGCAGTTTTTCATCACATCGCGTCCGTCGTCAGCTAGCTGTCGTCAGCTGTCGTCAGACACGGTACCCCGGCGTCAGACAAGCGGCTACTGCAAATAATTATGGAGGAAGTCTTTGATGAGTTTTGCAAGGGAATTTACCGATCAGATTCGACAACAAGTTTGACCATAAGACAACAAAAAGGGGAGAGAATTATTAAATGGGGAGAAAACAGAGCGTCGGACTCATTAATATTTTGTAGGCCCTCAAAATATTATGTAAATATAATAAAAAAATAAGACAGGAGCCCAATTAAAAGGGGGAAAGTGTAAAACAATTTCCCAATTGTGACCTGGGGTTGTTGACTTCCAACTTGAGGTATTTTGGATGGCAACTGAAATAAAGGATATTTAGCATTTTGCACTGTACGTTGTGGGAGTTTATTTAGTGGGGTGCGGGTGCAGCATGCACGTACAGTTGTACACACGGAATCTACCATGCATCGCCATCTTCATGGAGGAAGGAAATAATGTAATGTATGTTCCGCCCCAATGTATACCAGCATCCTTTTGTCAACAGGATTTATGAACTTACAGTTCGTGGGCAACCCTGTTTTTCAACATTCTCCATGTTTTTGAACAAAAAAATTACTTCAGCCATAAGTAAAGATCCAGCATAATGCTACTATGAACCTACCCTTTTAAACTATGGAGGTACATTTTCTTCATACAGCTTATAATTTCACGACATGTGGTGACGATACGGTTGAACGAGCAAAGATCGCGCGGTGTTCAAAATTTGCGCCAGAGCTACCCTGCGCAAATTTTAAAATCATGCAAGGAAACAAAGTTCGCGCAGTAAAAAAATGACACACCGCGCGAATTTTAAAAAAGGCCATCTTCAAAGATTGCGCCCAACAAGGCATCGTACACGTTTGGTAATTGCCGAAGACCAGTGTTCTCATTCGGTGTATCCCAACATATGCATAAAATAACAAGCCTGTGAAAATTTGGGCTCAATTGGTCATCGAAGTTGCAAGAAAAAGATGATAGAAAAAACACCCTTGTTGTACAAACTTGTGTGCTGTCAGATGTAGGAATAAAAACTTCTTGCAAGAGGTTTTTATTATTTTAGTGAGAAATTACATCTTTCTCAAAAACAACGTTACTTCAGAGGGAGTCGTTTCTCACAATGTTTCATACTATCAACAGCTCTCTGTTGCTCGTTACCAAGTAAGTTTTTATGTTAATATATATTTTGAGTAATTACCTAACGTGTACAGTGCCTTTAAGCCTCGTGTGTTTGGTCCAACCGCTGTGACACAGCTGTTCAGACCAAACCACAACCGAATTATTGGCTCGGTTTAGGTTTGGTTTCGGGTTCTACAAATTAACGAAAAACGGAATTATTTTAAAGCGGGAAAAACTTCAAGCATACCTCTAATGATTTGATGCAATTAAAGACTCCAAGTTCCCGTCATAACTAGGACATAAAATGAAGGTTGTATATTTTGAGAACATAAATTGTCTGGAGATGTACCTATACGTCACGAACTGTTTCTGGTTACCGACCCGTTTTCGCGTAGCATTCAGAAATTGTTTCGGTCAATGAATTTGACGTTAGAAATCAGGGTCGCCAAAACACGGCCCATGTATCAGTTTTGGTTGGTTTTTATTTTGTAGTCAGTCCTTGGTGCGCTTAGAAACATCCGCATTAAGGGCCTAATAAATGCTGTGTATTATTATTATTATTATTATTTATCAGCAGTATCGTTGACTCCAGGTACCAAACACCTCTATGGTGAAACCAAACGACGTACCGGTAGTGCATGAAATAGCCGTATGCTTTCCGTTCGCATGACATTCAGACATCTTGATCCAAGGTCACCGGGTCATCCTGTCCAGACCAAGTGACGATCCATCCGCTTTGATTATTTTCACAACAGGCAACAATTAATCAACTTAACGGAGGCGTTTAGTCTCTACTGAACATTTCCTCCATAGAGCTGCAACCTAGACGCGGCGATTGTGATCGTCTGTGACGTCACACAAACGCCATTACGTCATTCTTGATAAAGTTCGATGGAGGATCTCCTGATATGCTGTACTCCCAGCCGTTTTCTAACTTTCGACACGACACGTTCACAGTAATGACGATCGTTGTTATAAAAACCACTCTGGTCGTTGAAATCCCCCGGACGTTACTCATAAGAACGAGGCTAAGAACGTTCTACCTAATGAATGACGAAACGGATCCAGTCAAGCTAAATTGAACTCGTCGTGCGAACATCCTACGTGAATTTGTTGGCCTAGTTCGTTATTATCAGTGACGTCACCAATACAAATTATGAAATTGGTGACATGGGCTGCAGGACGTGTTATTAATTAAAATATATAGGTAGGCCTATACCAAGCAGTCGATTGGGACAAAGGGTCTCTGACGGGCCGACTGAAAGATTCCAGTATGTATACACTGGGTTTTTATGGTCCACATATCCTATAGCTAGATCAAGGACCTTTACAACATGATTATCCCTGTTCATCGGTTATACCTTTAGACCATTCTACATGTACAACCAACTTTCTCTTTCTCAACTCCCTTGGGAGCATACAGGGGTTAATCCAACACATTACTGTCTCAGCCCTCTCAGGTTCCGATTATACACCTGTGTTAAGCGAAGCAATTATGGTTAAGTGCCTTGCACAAGTGTCATGACCGGGAATCGAACCCGGACTCCGATGATTCAACCATCAGGGCCCGATTTCATAGAGCTGCTTAAGCACAAAAACTAGCTAAGCACAACCAAATTATGCTTACCAGAATAAGGTTAAGCCAAATGTGCCACCTGTGACTGGTATCCTGCTCATTTTTTCCAGAAGAAAAGTGTTAAGCAGTATTTAGTGCATAGGGGCCTAAGCAGCTCTATGAAATTGGGCCAAGAACATGTCTGACGCGGTAGACCGCTCCCACAACATACCACAGTATATCGCTGGATGTACGCTCTATTCGATTTAACGTTAAATTGAGTCGATTTACACTTGACCTGGTTTGGAACTGTAATTCGTCCGTTATACGAAGCCATTATCCCGTGGCTTCTACATTTCGAGTTTGGGAAGCAATAATCCACGGACTGTAAAAACGAGGAAACGTGCCCACGTGCATCTGATCGATCGCTACCATTAGTCCGTAATTAGCACATGGATCCTATCTCTTTCTGTTCGCCTACGTGCTGCATATCCATCCTGTATGACATAAATCAGTCAATACCTTCTAGACAGTCATTAGGTTTTAGAGGGAATCTGATACTCTTTGATGACGACGACTGCCGGATGAAAATTAAGTCGCGCAATGGGAGATATTCCTGTTCAAATGAATGCCGTCTTCCAGCGAGATCTGTGGCCAGCAGGGGAAGGGGCGAGGGAACGTAACCCTGCTCAAGCCCTTGCCCCCCTCTTGCCCCCAATAGTTAGATCGATACAAAGCTAAATTTATGTATTTTCCCCGCTTGAACCCACCTTCTGCAAATAAATGTCTGGCTGCGCCACGGAGTTCTTACACATGCCAACTCACGGGGTACTTTTAACAATGGAACAATGGACCACACAAGGTAATTTCAATAGGAACAATTGGGCCCCACAAGGAAATTCTTCAGAAAAGGGAATAATACTAGAACATAGCAGTACCCCACAAACCGGATTTGTACGGCTGTGTACACGTGTACTGCGGGGAAAACAGTCAGGCACCCTATCGGCGATCACCCTGCCATCAAACAAAACTACTATGGGCAACTATAAATTGCTATAAATTAATTATAAATTAGTTACCCGGGTCGTTTTTTCTTCTTCTGATAGCCACTGATTTTAATACATCGCAAAGCAAAATGTCTGCCACTGGCCCTTCTTCAAGCCATTGACGCAGCTTTGGCTTCGACTCCTATATTAGATCCGAAGACAGAGCCATAGGTTTCAAAAGGCCCGTGATTTCGTACAACTCACAAGAGCCTAATATAAGACTATAAGAGTCTGTTCCCCCCTCAAGAACCAACACTTCTCCCAAAAGAGTTTTATTTTCATGCTACTTCGCTGCGCTCATACGCATGAAAAACAGTTACACATTATAGGACGACATGAGGAAAGGAAACACAAACTACTGAAAATTCATTTCAAGAATTTTAATCAGACAATATGGGATATAGGGCTGCATGCACAAAATGCAGGTTGAATGACAAAGTATGTAATGGTGGGTTTAATATACCTCGAAAAAGACGACGAGAAGCAAGATCTTGCGGGGCAGACTGTGGGTAGAACCCTGCGCCATACTGGTTGTCTCTTCTCTTACGCTTACGGCTTTCGATTTCTTTTAGGGCCTCCTCCTCTGCAACTCTGACACCTTTGAGCTGCTCTGCAGAGAGATTTTCCGCGCCCTTCTTGTCGAGCTGTCCAACCGTGGCCCAGCCGGCCTTACTCCCGTCGGCTATTCTGATTTTTCTCTTCCTTTCGGCAATCAGGTCTTCGGCCTCCTGAACTGCTTCGATTGCCGAGTCGGTGTCGTATTTGGTGATTAGGGCGAGTTTAACTTTATCCAACGCTATTTCTAGCTTCCCACAGAATTGGAATTGGGCAACATTGCCCAACTTGGTGAGTTCTTTTGACTCGAGCTTGTTCTTGAGCTCCTTCACCGCAGTTGAATCTTGTTTGGGTGTGGCGATGGCGTTGAATTTTTCCTCGAAATAGTCTTTAAATTTTTCAAAAATTATTGAAGTGTCAGAAGTGGACA
Organism: Plazaster borealis; assembly: GCA_021014325.1. Classification (NCBI taxonomy): domain Eukaryota; kingdom Metazoa; phylum Echinodermata; class Asteroidea; order Forcipulatida; family Labidiasteridae; genus Plazaster; species Plazaster borealis. The sequence goes on from CM037463.1 coordinate 1,515,984, forward strand.
TAGCGATGAGGAATATAAATGTACACTTAGACGTGAACTGAATGAGGAGAAGATCGTACAGCATGCGTGCAAGAGCCTGAAGTGAGTGGACAAAGGCAAGGAGACTCTTAAATATGCCTGTTCAAGAATGCTTGAACATTCCTCAGAGAGGGCAGGAATAATAGTATGTAGGGCAGAGTGTGAGGGAGTTATGTAATCGGTGTAGCATAATGGTCTCTCTGCCAATTGAAACTAAATACAATGGTACCCGCAAGTTTAATACACTATACCGGTAGTTTCTCTTATGAGCCACACAATGCAAAGCTTCAAACATTACCCACAATAGCCTGTTGCTGATATGTTGTACCTCAAGCATAGTTCATTATTTATACATCCCTAACACAATGTGTGTGCAAGCAATTTTGCTTCATTAAAATACACAAAAGGAAACTACTAATATCATTTTGTTTTTCTGATTTTGACAGGTGTGTGGATAATATCAGGGGTTCTAGCTTTTCCTCCAATCATCGGCTGGTCTAAATACGAGTACATTCCGGAGAGGGCAATCTGCACGCTAAAATGGTCGACAGAAATCTCCTACACCGTTTTTGTCTTCGCGCTTGGGATCTTCTTCCCGTTCGTAGTGACCTTCGTCGCTTACTTCTCCATCTTCCGACACGTCCGGAAGAAGTTTAAGCGGATGAGAGAGCACACGAACCGCGGTAAACGAGGTGGGTCTCACTCGCGCAACGCCAGCAACAGCAGCGTTGGACGATCCGACCGGAGACGCGGGAGTCAACAGGTCTCGGGGATGTATGGAGGAGCAGACAGTGTCAGTGTGGTATCGGGGGTAGTTGCACCGGTGGCCGTGGGTGGAGAACCTGCCCCTAGTGGCCACGACATTGGAGTCGAGATGTGTAACGATACGGATGGAGCTGTCCCTGCTGTGGAACCGACAGCAGCCGTGACCCAGAAACGTATGCGATCATGGTCTCTTATTGAGCATGATATCAAGGAAGACTCTAGATACATACAAGTTGCAAATAAAACTCACCAGCATCCAGAAACTCAGCAGAAGAGCTTGACCCTCACCGTGCCTCCATCGCCATACCACGTAGACTCCGCTCAAACGCCTTTTAAAAAACGCGAGTCTGTGCCGTCGCGGTCCAAGAGCGCCCACTCAAGGATCTACCGGACGTCGTCTGCTCCGGAGCATGGGGAAGCAACGCTGATTAAACGGCAACGAAGCAACACCAAAACCTCGCGCGGTGGGACGGATAAATCAGCTAATGCCAAGTCGACCTACATACCTAAAGATGATCTTCGCGTAACCCTCATGGTCTTTATGGTTCTTACATCTTTCGTTCTTTGCTGGTCACCAGTGACAATCATCAACTTCTTAGAGAGTTCCAGAGAAGTGGATATAGATCCGGTGTTCAATATCTTCTCTGTGTATATGATCTTTGCCAGCAGTGCCATAAATCCAGTCATCTACGGAATGATGAACCGGAACTTTCGGAGTGGATTCAAGCGATTCTTCTGTGGTTTCTGGGTCATCTGTGGAGCGTGTAAAAGAATCCCCCGTCAGAACCGAGTTTCGGTTATAAATCTGAATGATGAAACTTTACATTAATAACTCATCCCTGTCGGATGTCCTGTGTACTGCTCTGTGTAGAGTGCTGTGATTCAGTTCTAAACACATAGAGGGACCAGTCTTTTTCCGCTTCCAGCCTCATTTTGGTTGGTGTGAGAAGACATCAGAATGGTGGGAAAACCTGTATCGCGCTGTACACAAACAAAAAAGCTACCGGGGAATTAAAACAGACTGTATAGGCAGCGTCCGAATTTGTGGCTGTGGCTGTTGCTAAGGATGTTGCTAAGAACAGCTTATGCTTCAATGCATTGACGTGTCGATCCAGCCATAGCCGAAGCCGTTATTTCAGACACGACCATCTATCACAATCTTTGTGCGGTTCCATGTATAACCTCCAAGTGTTAATTTACCGCATAGAGAACCCATACACACAGGGAGACACAAAATCCCCGACTCCTGCACCCTTAGTTTTCACCAACCCCCGAGCTGACCATAGCTCAATGTTTCCAACGTCTAGACCCAACGATAGGCTACTTATTTATCCTTTCCAGAACCATCACTGTTGTTACGAAGAGATTTGTGTTACCGGGTTTTACCTGAAATTTTATGTTGTACGTTTCAGAAGATTTGATCGAATTTGCCAGTAGGCCTAATGTGCACAGGTGTTTTCTTTTTTCTTAAATCAGGTACTGTAAAATTAATATCCCTTAAACGTTTCGTTAAACTAGGCGCGCTGTTAACATCTCGTCTTATTGTTGTTAACTTTACCGCACTCAATATTGAGAATACACACCTGACCAAAGAGAGCTCGTGAAAAAAACTGATTGAACAAAAACCCAGCCTCACAAAACAAACAAACAATCACAGACTGATCGTATATTATTTAAAACCTTTCCTTTTATTTCTGTCTGACAATTTAGCGAGTACGAGAAGGACCTGGGCCCAATTTCATAGAGCTGCTTAAGCAGAAAATATTGCTTAACAATTGCCTGCTAAGCAGAAATTAGCAGGATACCAGTCACAAATTGTACATGTGACATGGTATTTTGGCTGGTAACCTTATTCTGGTAAGCATAATTTTGTTGTGCTTGGCTACTTTTTGTGCTTAAGCAGCTCTATGAAATTTGGCCCTGGGCCCAAATTCATAAAGATGAATATTAGCAGAACATAATGCTCATAGCAAACTGTTTTGCCAAGCAAAACATGAGCTGGGAACCAGTGTAAACTCTGTGAAAAATTGGCTGGTAAACTGTTTTAGCTAAGCGAGATTTGTCTGTGCTAAGCAAGTTTTTGTGCTTACAGGCTTAATGAAATTGGGCCCTGTGTTGAAAGAGAGTCTCTACGAGCTAATTTCCTGGCGCTGCCAACCGCGGAATTGTGCGCTTACAGAACGCAGAATGATTATGAGTACTACTGGTACGAAAAGCGCAGAATTGTGCGGTAAGCTGCGCAATTATGGGTCCTATAAGCATTCACGTAGGTGTATTATTATTAAGTCTCAGGTAGCGCATAATGTTTACGTATTGAGGGAAGTCTACATGATGGTGGTTTTTTACTGGACCAAACCTTTTAACGGTTGATCTTTTCAGAGATTGATGAAAATGACACCGAACACTTTAAATGACTCAACGGAGATGCGTGCACGTCTTGCATATTTACCTCACGCTCGTTAAGGGGGTAAGATTATAGCGACTGATCACCCGCAGATCGTTCACGATGGTCACTTTAAGAAGAATTCACTTCGCAAAATTGTAGTTGAAGAGGAACATGTGGGACTAATTAGAATCTTGAGGAAGGAAACAGTGATGATTGGGAGGTGGGGTGAGTGGACGAAGAGATTGAGATGAGAACGCGGGAATTGGGTGAAGAATAGTTTCATAAATTTACCTCGAGAAAAAAAGTAAGTTCTGTAAATGTTTCATATGCTTGAAAATATCAGTACAATATTTTTGCGAATTTGTGTGAAAATCGCGACTTATTGATTAATTGAGATTTAAGATGACCAAAAAGCCTTAAAACGACCGTGGGTGACAAACTCTAATTCGCCGTATTTTTGACCGCCTGAGGGCGCATGTGGACCAATTTTTACGTGATGAAAAACAAGTAAAACAAACGTTTTTTTTATGTATTTCGTCTTTGATGCAAGAAAACTACATACAGGCAATTAAAATAAGATGTAACTGTAATTGAGATGCAAGACATTCCCTGAAGAAAGCGCCCTCATGCGTTAAAAAATACGATCCATTGATTATGTTTACAGAAGGCATTCAAATTTATCTTTTCCTTAACGTTCACGTTCATGTTATAACAAGACAAAAAGTGGTTATTATTAAACTTCCGTTGGAAGTAGAAAGATTGCTTTGAAGTAGAAAGGTTGCTTTGTTATTTTACGTGCAATATTTTGTGGGTTTTTAGTTTTTAAGGCACATACAGAACAAGGGATTGTATACGTTTGGTACCGGTACCCGTGAAAATTTCATTTTAAAAGGTGGTAGCGTTTTTTAGATATTGCCGAAAATCTGGAGCGGTTATGTCGACGCAGGAAGAATAATCTGCAATTGGAATACACAATCTGAGAAACGTTTCTGACAGAAACGCTTCTCTGATTCAAAATTTTGGATACAAACTGATATCTTTTTCCATAACCACATTACTTCAAAGTGAAATGTTTCTCAAAATGCTTTATACTATCAGAAGCTGCTGTACTTCTTACAGAGTAAGTTTTATTGCCATTAATTTTATGAGAAATTACCAAAAGTATACAGGCCCTTCAGCCACTTGAATCTTAAATATCACGTACATGTATATTTATGTGGAAATGAATTTTGTTCAGGGAAAAAACAAGTTAGGCCTACGTTAAAAATGTTAGTTACTTGTATTAATTTATTGGGTTTTGCTTTTTCCTAGTTATAAGGCAAACCCCTACCTCTGTTTTACCAAGGACCACATGTCTGCCCTCCACTCAGAATGGAGGCTTATATTATGACAATAAACCATATGAGAAAACTTAGAATAAAGCAATTTCAACTGACACTGCTTTTTGTAACTTTGTGTTCTTTTTTTGGATGTCAACAATGAAAAAACAAAAAACAAATCCCAAAACATATCCAAACCAAAGAAATGGGATTAGAATTGAATATGTTTTCAAACCTCGGGTTTGTACTCGTGATATCAAAACTAATTGTTTTACTCATTTCTCAAAAACTACTGCATTTACAGCAACAATATTTCAAGTGAAGTTTTCCACCATGGCCATCTTTATAAAATGTAAAGTTATGTGCATGACATTGGCAATCATATTTTCAATCTTACAAATGTTGTGTACACTTTAAAAAAAACCCAACATATATCCAAACCAAAGAAATGGGATTAGAATTAAATACTTGAGAGAAACTTCTCGTTTTTGTCATTCCATTCTTGTTTCTTTGAAGACAAGGCAAATTATTCTTGATAATGGCGACAGTTCTTCCAACATTCTTACTTTTATTATACAAAAAGGAGAAGAAAAGTGTGCTATTATTTGCTCAGAAGAACATTTCATCAAGTATGGCCAACTTAAAAAAGTACATTGACATCATCGGTTTTGGTCAAAAGACCAATATCCACACTTGATGTGACCCAACATATACATGAAATAACAAAACTGTGAAAGTTTAAGCTAAATCGGTCATTGGAGTCACAAGAAAATAGTGAAAAAAGCTTATATGTTTTTACTGTTTTCAAACATTAGGTTTTGGACTCGCGAGATCAAAAGTAATTGTTTTACCCATTTCTCAAAAACTATTGCATTACAGCAAAAATAATTTAAGGAAAGTTTTCCACCATGACCATCTTTATAAAATGTAAAGTTATGTGCAAATCTGCGGACATTCATATTTTCACTCTTACAAATGTTGTGTACACTTTAAACTAGAAAATACAGCTGGATGAAAAGATGGTTTTTTCTTCTTTTTTCCCTACAATCATGACTGTGATAATATAAAAAAAGGTGTCATCAAACCTAATTTTAAAGTTGTTAAATTTATACCAACAATTTATTTGTCAGAAAACAAATACAGAGCAGCTGCTCTGTTTTCAATTACACTAGGAGGCAAGTCTGCTTTCAATCTCTCTAAATAAAAAATAAATCAACTATATCTCTTAGCAATCTTTTCATTAAGATTTTAAAGTTCAGCATACAGATAAATAAATTTTAAAAATTAGGGTTTTTTTACATTAAAACCAAACCAAAACAAAAGGAAAATAAGTTCCAAAACATATTTGGAATCAAATTGATTATGATAGATTAACAAAGGTCACAATCTGAAGATAGATTTCACATGAAACAAATCCAAATCAAATAAACAGTGCTGAGTTTTTAAAAATAGATTTATCTTAATGAAAAAAAACCCCCAAAAAACAAAACAAGTTCAAAGCAAATTTTGAACAAATAAACCAATTTTCTTACTTTGATGTCGCAGTGATCACACACTGCTCCAGCATGTTCTTGAAGAAAATCTCAAGAAAATGCAAGAACTCCTTGAGGTTAGCATCATTTCCACCCTCAGACCGGAAGAGTAGGATGAGGCCGCTGCTCCCCTTGACGATACTATCAACTATGCTCAAACTGAATCTCAAAATAGGCGCGACGGATGAAGGACTTCGCTGGAGTTTTTCTGCAACGATGAGATCAGTGACTTGCGTCTCAAGATTGAGATCGTTACCAGTAAACTGGTACCTTGGAGAGTGGTCACATGATTTGTCTTTACTTAGGACAGTATCCCCAGAGATAGCCGACGAGTGGCTGTCTTTGTTAGGTATTGGCATGACCTGCTTAAGAGTGTTGCCATCATCTGTTACAGCCGTAGCCATCAAATGTCCCTGTGATGCTGATGTTAATCTGGGAGTGCTTTCTTCACATTTGGAGGTGGCTGTCTCTATGTTTGATTGCTCAGTTTCTGTTTTTGTTTGGTTGCCATCTTGGGATTTCACCTGGCGTCTTGCTTTGCGTCGACCGAACCAGACAGGATGATAAACTGTACACTCAAGCCACTCTTTCTCCGAATCCCACAGGGTGCAATGTGTGAGATTTTTGTCTCCAGAGGCTTCTTGAAGTGAGGTTGGTTCTTGACAAGCCTCCTCCGCAAGATCTACTTTCTCCTCCGCAAGTTCTACCTTGCAGCGTTTTCTTGGCCGTGCATCTCCACATTCAGAATCAGCTGCTTGGACAGTGCCCTCAAGAGGTGAGTCAGTGCCAAGTGCGTGTTCTATACCGATATTCTTAATGGGTTTCTTGGGAGTTTCCACAGCCTCATTGCTCGGCAACCAACGACAATCAAACTTCAAGACCTTTTCCAGCAGATGGAATGCGAGTTGTTTCACTGCACCCCGCCACACAGCTAATTTATCTTGGGCAGTTCGGTGTTCAGCAAGGAACATGGACGATAGATGGGTGACTTTGAAATTGATTTCAAACCTGAAGTTGTCTGTTGCTGACTCGGTACTACTCACTGAGGGACATTTAGTCAAAGATGAGGTTTTGTATGCGGAGGTACCAAACAACAACAGCAGACCCCAGTTCTCGTCATTCAAACTTCTCCCTTGCATATTTGCCAGACGACAAAGACTAGCAGAACGGGTAAACTCCGTTGAAATCCTCTCCAATGTCTTCTCATTGACGTTGAGAGAAACGTTATGCCACAACTCAAATGGATCTCTGATATTGACTGATCCTATCTTAAAGCATCTTTGTGAAGCACCATCCTCATCTTGGTTGCTGACTTCAGAAACAGAGGCAGTCTTTCCATACAACGGGCAGATGACACTTGTCGTAAAATCAAATCCATCGTAGAAATTGAAGAATCCAGCAAGAATTTCAGCTAAAAAGATAAATAAGAGTAAACAAAAGAGTCAAATTTGGAGCATTTCAATCTAGGCCACATTATGTCTTTGGTGTGTAATTATTTTTGAGGCATATTTTCATATTTAATTCTTACTTAGACTGATACTGATGTGTGATAAGCACTGTATACTCATTTTTTCCGAGCCCTGCCTAAAACTTCTACAGGCTACAATCAGGCAAAGATAAGACTAACTGGTGCCCACAATTGATAGTTTAATTGATAGGTAAAGGGAGGGTATACCTTTGGTTATTACTCCAAAAATTTATTATCATATAAAATTACTTGGTAAAGAGTACTGGGGAGCTGTTGATATTATAAAACATTGTTAAATTGACATCCTTTGAAGTACTGTAGTTTTAGAGAAAGAGGTAATTTTTCACCAACAAAATTGAATCTGAGAAAGACTTCAGGCATGAAGCCTTTCTCTGGCATCTGAAAACACACAATGCTATGCAACAATGGTGGTTTTTCTTTCATTATTTTCGTTCAACTTCCATGACCAATTGAGCCCAAATTTTCGCAGGCTTGTTATTTTATGCATATGTTGGAATACACCAAGTGAGGATACTGGTCTTTGACAATTTCCAAACGTGTTCAGTGCCTTTAAGCTGGGTCAAGCATTCTTATTTTTCTACACAGCCAAGTGTTTCACCAACCAATCATGCAAGGAATTTTCTAAAACTCCCGCGTACCACTTCGCAGAGTTCTGCATGAAAAAACTGTGTGAACAACATTTCACGACTATTTCAATATTATAGAAATATTGGATGCATAGGAGTACAATGAAGCAGAATATAATCATGAGGAAACTTCTGGACTGTTCAAAGCCTTGTGAAATGGAACAGTCCAGATTTCAACAAGTGGTTATATTCTGCTGTATTGTCATTAGAACCTTGTCATTTGATATTTATCATATAATTCATAATTTATTTCAAAAATAAATAATACACAATTTTTTTTTTAAACAATAAGGTATTAAACGGCTGATAAAGACATAGCTGGAGCTATTTAAGACTAGTTGGCTAAAGTGTGTTCGACGTTCATAGCCACAGGCATTTTGTTGCGCAAGCTTACGCAGGTTCAAATAAAGCATAACACAATCAGTACATTCTTTTAGAAGGCGATGCGTAGCTGCAAAGCGTCCCAAGCATCCTATATTGATCAATATAGGACTCCTATATTAAATTTTGGATTGTCAGAACAGTATACATGGCAAATTAAAGTATGACATGTGACGCGTGTTCCACCGATCAAATGTCAAGGATCTATGTGTGCGGTATACAAGCAACATAATTCATTTGATAGACATGAAATGAAACATAAACTAGAAGGGTTTACAACCTTGTGTTTCTGTACTTTCCGACGCTGAGAAGGAAGTGTCTTGAGAGAAAACACTGTCTTGTCCATCTGAAACAGATAAGAAAATCCCAATCAGAATCTTTGCTGCTTTAAGATTTGTCAAGATGATTAATGATTAATAGTTCCGACAAACAATCTTACTCTTCCACACGAAAAAAGACCACAAATTTATGAACACTGTCTTGATAAAATGGTCATAATGATTATGCAATAATAAATATATTTCAGCACAATGCAACCATTGGGAAAAATGCTCCCTTTAAATGTTTGTATTATAGGTTTTCCCGGTCAACTTCAGCGAAAATTACTTCAGTTTCATTAACACGCATTCAAATTCATGCATTTTCCCTAATTAATTCAAGCTAGGGTTTCTTTTTAGCTACTCTTGCAATCATTTTCGTTTTCATGCACACATGATTTAGTTCTTCTCATTCAGGTTCGTTTCAGTCTTTATATTTCATTTATAGACAATCAAGACAACATTTTCATCATTCTTCAGTTGAATTTCTACCGCCTATTAACAACTGATAAAATTAAATGGTTAAACAGCCTCTTGCTGTTGGCTTTTGAAAAATTGAATGATCTTTCCGACTAATGGAATTTGAATGATCTTATCAATTAAAATTTAATTACTTTTTCTGACTGATGAATACTGATGTGACAGAGCATTCATTTTCAAATAAAATTGAATGAGCCGGGTGTTAAATTAAATGAATTTTTGTTGAAATTAGCTGGAAAAACCTATAAAAAACGATAACAAAATAACAATTTATAAAACAATATATATGTATATTGAAAATTCTTCAAAAATATGAAATCTGCTTTCTAAAATTCTTTAAGTATTTTGCTTGATTCCTCACCACCAGATTGTTGCAGCTTGATCACACTCGGCAGTAGAGGGCGCTCTCTGGCTTGGAGATAGAATAACACCATCAGTGTCAAGGCATAGTTAGTGAGACGAGGCCCAGCTCCTGTGTTTCCCGCCAGCTGACACAGTTTAGCCCAGCGGCGTACTGTGAACACTAGAGGGCGCACTTGTGGTACAAGACTGCTGTAGAATTTCAGGAGCTTTGTGTTCTTGAGTGCTAGCCTTATGATGGGAAAAACAATAATAGAGACATGTATTAAATAATTTTAAAACAAGCACATTTTCTACGAACTTAATATAACAAAATATTGGAAGCGGCAAATTTTTAAGGATTACAAAGTGCTGTGGTGCAATGAGCCATTTTGCGAGTAAGATTTTGAATTATGTCTGGTAAAATGACTTGACTGACCATCAGTGAAAACTCAAATTAGTTCCACAGACTGAAGACCGTGTTACTATGTTAAAAGGTGCGGGGCAACCTTTTGTATAGCAACCTCCAGGTGAGCAAACCCTGGTACCATTGGGCCATACACATTCAGTCAGAATTGTGTAGGGTGTTCGCAGTCTCTTACAAAACTATGTAAAAGCTAAAACCAATGTGACATACCAATTACCAACTGTCTTAAGCAAGTAAGCGACTAGTTTGACTACGTAAGCAAGTCATTTGTACCAGAAAGAATCCCAATCTAACTCATAAATGGGTTATCTGCATCCAACCATGCCATACCAATAGAATTTATAAAAAACAAATCAGAAGCATACACCTCCTGTGATAAAAACACAGTTTCAAGTGCCTGAAAAAATGTGTTAAGCTGCAGAGCAAATAGATAAAACAGGGAGAACAGAGAATATTAAAAAGGTCTTTGTCTTATAATGGCCATGCAAGGAAATAAAATATAACAAATACATCTTCAATTAAATCTAATATTTTTCAGCTGAAATAACATCAAGTGAAGTTCATCACCATAGCTCTAAGCTACAGACTGTGCAAGTCTCGTGCGTATTCGAACATTGGGACCCGTTAAAGCGGGTGAGTTTGTTTCCTTCGCGCGTTAAAGCATCGTACGTGGGACCACAGTGGTCCCAAAAATGTTCGAATACGCACGAGACTTGCACGGTCTATTGGGAAACCTGTCAACAAAGATACAAGTTCTCAGAGGTTAAAAAAGATAGAACACTGGGTCACTATTGCCCTTGGACCTCAATGAGGGCGCTGTTTGAGTTTGTGACGTCAGATGCAAGGGGTCTAATGACCTGGATAGTACAGTAGTAAAGTCTGTCCCGAGCCAATATGGCTCATCCGGCCGGTCCTTATATCGGGTATCCTTGGCATTAAACAACTGAGAATATTTCTATTCCCCCTGGACAGGCTGCCAGTCCATCGCAGGTTACTCCACAGCTCTCGCCGGTACCCATTTGTACTCCTGGGTGAAGAGAAGCAATAATGATAAAGTGTCTCGCTTAAGGACACAAGTGTCATGACCGGGACTCGAACCCACACCCTGCCGATCAGAAACACCACAGCCCGAGTCCGTTGCTCTTGTTAGCTTGGCCACGACACGCCAATGACCTGGATGAAGGAGATTTAAAAAAAAACTAATTTACCTGTTATTCATAGATACATCGCACTGGAGTCCAGATGTCTTATGGGTGAACTTTACCACTGGTAACCGGGCACTTGGTATGAAGTGGATACTATAACAACTTGGCACACAGCGCTTAATGACATCACTGACCGATGAGAGGACGTCCAATGGCGAGTCTGAACTGAGGTCTGATGATGTGATGTCATCTGCTGGACCCGCTTGACCCTGCAGTGAAGGAAATATTGTAACTGCATTCTCTGTATTTTTTACCACATGAGGGCGTATGTGTGTGAACCAAATTTGAGTGATGCAAAACAAGTAGACCAACTGTTTTTTTGAAAATTTGCAGTTGAAAGCGCCCTCATGCAGTCAAAAATACAGTCAATTGGATGTTTGTCATTTCCCCAAAATTTGCAGCAGAGTCATAAAGGTCTGTAGGATTTGAAACTTTGCATGGTGGGAGTACAATGAAGTGAGGTTTAGCGGTGACACCATGTGTAGAATCTCTTTTGAGTAGTGGTGGCTGTGAGAAGAACCGGTGGTTTGACAACTTCTCAGAGACACCACTACTCAGAGGAGATTTATGCACATGGTGTCACCATGGCCGAGTGGTCTAGTTCACCAGACCAAAGCTCTGTTGTTGTCAGCAGCAGAGTGTGGGTTCGAATCCCAGTCATGACACTTGTGCCCTTGAGCAAGACACTTAACCATAGTTGCTTCGTGAAAAGTTGAGAGGGTAGTGCATTCTGCTCTACCAGCCAAGCTCCTAGTGGATGTTTCAGCCCCAGTAGTTGGCAACATGCCCCTGGTAGCAGTTGATTTGGGTCTACAGCCCAAATCAGTTAAGTGTAGCCCTTACCTTGAAGTGGCAGTCCGGCCTTGTGATGTAATGTGATATCTCATACAAAAAAATATAAAAAAACAAAAAAACAAAAAACAAAAAACCACAAACCTCACTTGACAAAGGTCAGGGCCCAATTCCATAGAGCTGCTTAAGCACAAAAAGTAGCTAAGCATAACAAAATTACGCTTACCAGGATAGGGTTACCAGCCAAACTACCATGTCGCAACAACAATTTGTGACTGGTATCCTGCTCATTTCTGCTTAGCAGAAAATTGTTAAGCAATATTTTCTGCTTAAGCAGCTCTATGAAATTGGGCCCTGGCAACATCAACTCCCCATCACTTACTTCAACAGTTACTGTATCATCCTGTGACGTCTTACTGATGGACTTCAAAGACTCTCCTAACTCAAGATGTATATCAAGATCACATCCCTGGACACCAAAGCCATTGATGGAGGAACCGAAGGGCGTGACCTTGCATTCAGGGAGTAACTCCTCCAGGGCACTCTGCAGAAGATCACAGACAAGATGACGGAGTTTCACATCGGCATCGGTTAACTCTGTTAGCCGGACGAGGGTAGACATCTGGTCGGAAATCTTAGCGTGGATCATGGAAAGGAGACAGGATAAAAAGATTAGATCTTCTTGATTTGATTTGACACTAGGAATAATACAAACTGAAGTTACAGTGTAAGTTTGTTTTTCTTGAGTGCTGTTAATATTAAACCTTGCCCCTTTCAAGCTTTCTAAAGCTTGGCCACAATAAAATTTGTACAGTGATTGTTCTCAGAATTTGAAAATTTAAGAAGACATATTAATTAAAAATACACAAGCAAACATTATTTTATTATTATATATACATGTATTTCTGGTAATGAAACCAAGGATGCCTCATAAGTGAACTTAATTGCTGTAGCTCGCAGGCCTGAGGAAACCTGTAAACAAGGATGCTTGAAACACCGGGGTTAACCCCTACTCTTCCACAATAAGTGTTCTGTGTTCTTTTACGTGCACTACCAATCCTAGTACTTGGGACTTATGGCCCAATGTCCCATCCGAAGGACAAAGCAATTACGGTAAAGTATCTTGCTCAAGGACAAAAGTGCCACAACCGGGACTCGAACCCACACTCTGCTGATCAAAAACACCAGAGCTTGAGTCCGGTACTCTAAACTGCTCGGCCACGACACGCCACATGGAATAACTTCACCCTGACTTCTTACAAAATGTGAGAACCTGTTTCCTAGATATTTTCACAGGACAGTTAAACAATTAAAAAACAAATTTCCATAATCTATTTGAGGAGCTGAGGTGATGAAGCGTACTCACAGACTCTTCCTTGGCCAGGGCTTGGTACAGCTCCTTGTTTTGCTTGGATTGTTCTTCACCACTTTTACCCTTTCCGTGGCCGTCATTTTTAACACCCTGTCTACTCATGGCTGCTCCACCTGAACCACCCGCAGTTGGGTTTGCCTTGGGCTGCCTGGGTCTCACCACAATCTTTTGGCCATTCATGACCTGCCGCTCAACACTGGTGGCGCTCTTTGCCGACGCATCGTTGGCGAACTCCACGATGGCATAGTGGGCCTATCAAAGACAAAATGATTGACGGCACTTGACTATTGGATAAATTAATGGAATTTAATCATGCTTTTCATCAGAACTTTAAGTAATCAACTACATAGCAAGTTAAAAAAAGATTTACACTTTAAAAATTGCCCATTGGTTTATTGTGTAGCAATATAGTTAAGATATTTTCATACTTGTAAATTCACTCTTCCTGCTTCTTTTGGTGCCAGTTTGACTAGATAAGTTTCCGTGCTTGACTGCACAGGAGGCAATTAAGGGGGTCAGGTAAAATTTGGTAAGCGCCAACTGGTCAGGGTTAATTCGTGAAGTGGACATTTTCAGACAAGACAGGAAGATGATTCGGCGCACAGTTTCAGGAATCATGCGCCGAGCCCAGCTGCGCATTGAATGAGATGGTGGCCATGTCGAGGACTAAGACACAGTGAAATTTAACTGGCATAATTGTTTTAATTAACATGAAGTTTAAAAGCTAATGATATTCTTTCTTGTTTCTTTCTTATCCAACCCTGACCAGATGGCGCATACAAAATTTCACCTGACCCCCTTAATTGCCTCCTGTGCAGTCAAGCACGAAAACTAATCCAGTCAAACTGGCACCAAATGAAGCAGGAAGAGTGAATTTACAAGTACATATGCAAATATCTTATCTATATTGCTACACAATAACACAATGGGTCATTTTAAAAATGCATAGTTTTTCTTTGACTCGCACTGTAGATTAAACATTCTCAATCTTTACTCTGCTTGAGACTAAAATAGCACCAGAGAAGGATTTCGTCGAGCAAATTTGCATAGCAAAATATTTGGACTGAACAATTTTTGTACACACTGAATGCCAATATTGAGTAGCAAATGGTGATTTTTGAGTAGCAACTGGTCAATTGTGCATAGCATTTTGCTCTGCTATACAAGGGGAATCGTTCATCTTTATATGAACTCCATTGCAGTTCTTTATTTTAAGAAATTCAAGGGCTATAAAGTACTCTCCTTAAATTATTATGGAGATCTCTTTGCACTCCACAGAACCAAACTTCGAACGACTTCAAAACGACTTTACAAAATCTGACTGTTCATGAAGATTAATTTAGGCACATAATTTGTTATTTTATTAATTTTTAATTTTTATGAGAGATCAACTAACATCACAAGGCCTGATGGCCACGTGAGGGCTACACTTAACTGATTTGGGCTATCGACCCAAATCAACTGCCACCAGGGGCACGTTGCCACCTACTCCTGGGGCTGAAACAGGGTTACCCCCTTCACAGTCTGTAAGGATGTAGGCTTGGGTATCATCCACTAGGATGCCTAGCTGGTAGAGCAGAATGCACTACCTTCCCAACTTTTTAAGAAGCAATTATGGTTAAGAAGCAACGGAGAGCTGTTGATAGTATAAAACATTGTTGGAAACGACTCCCTCTGAAGTAACGTAGTTTTTGAGAAAGAGGTAATCTGTCACTAAAATAATAAAAACTTCTTGCAAGAAGTTTTTATTCCTATCTGAAAGCACACAATTGTACAACAAGGGTGTTTTTTCTTTCATCATTTTCTTGCAACTTCGATGACCAATTGAGCCCAAATTTTCACAGGCTTGTTATTTTATATTCATAAATACCCCAGACAGTTTCTCTATTCCTATTGGTGGAGAGCACGTCATGTGGGGGTGTTTAATCGGACGATATAACACCGGCTAGAAGTGTTCAAACACGGCTGGCTTCGCGTGATGGGCGCGCACGCTCATTTACGCCAATTTACTTACGCGGAACGCAGTACAGAGCTATTAGTATGCCCGCACGTAATCTTGTTGTACACGCGCGTACACACAAACCAACGCGCACAAAACAGAAATTTACAAACGTTTTTGAAAATGTACAAACTTCGAAAATTCGCTCAAACAGATTGTCACAGATTTTCTAAAGTAGGCTTACTTGTAAAAAAAAAAAGGCTTTTTAACAAAAGGGCATTTATGAATGGGAATAAAAGAGTAGGGACTCGTTCTTAAACGACCGTTCTCGTTATCGATCCGTGTTCTCGTTATGACCGTGCTCGTATCTTCCGTTTTTTAAGACATAGAAACGCACATGGGACAGTTCGGGACCGGTGAAAACCTCGTATAAACGTCGACTGTACACTCTCCTAGGATTGCATTGGGTGACGTCCGAATACGAAAACGCATCATACTGATCAGGTACCCAGACGTAATGTACAGGGCCAGACTACACATTTTCACTTCAAATATCCCGCGCCTCGATTGACATCACGAACAGCGCCATGTAAACGGGGGTCTATTTTTAAATGTTTAATTAAAATAAAAATATTCACATTCCACTCATCAAAATGTATATATTAATGACAAAAGCTTTATTTTGACAAAATACCACTGCCAGGTGCCTTTAATAATAATAATAATAGTGGCTTCTTATATAGCGCACATATCCGTCACTCAGTAACGCTCAAGGCGCTTTTAACGTTCATTATTTTCCTGCAAGGTATTGTGGAGCTACGTTTCTGAAGTATGAGACCAAGTCCTTTAGAAAGCACCATGTAATGGTTTACAAGGTGCTGTGGCGCAATATGCTGCCAATCAAACCAGAAACACCGGGGCGAACCCCTTCTCTTCACTGGGTTCTTTTACGTGCATTACACAACACACGGAACCTACGGCTTAACGTCCCATCCGAAAGATGGAGCATGTGGTTAAGTGTCTTGCTTAAGGACACAAGTGTCACGACTGGGATTCCAACCCACACTCTGCTGATCAGAAACACCACAGCTTGAGTTCGGTATTCTTATCCGCTCGGGGTGTCGTGGCCGAGCGGTCTAGGGCGGTGAACTCAAGTTCTGTAAATTACAGATTATGGGTTCGAATCATGGCCTGGTCAGTCACGACACTTGTGTCCTTGAGCAAGGCACTTTATCATAATTGCTTCTCTCCACCAAGGAGTACAATTGGGTACCGGTGAGAACTGGGAGTAACCTGCGATGGACTGGCAGCCTGTCCATGGGGAATAGAAATATTCTAAGTTGTTTACTGCCAAGGAAACCGGACATAAACACCGGCCTGATGAGCCATATTGGCTTGGGACAGACTTACTATTTTTTTTACTTATATATTGGTTTTTGTCAACGTACTGCTGATTTATAGGCAAAATTATAAAGAAACATACAATAATAGTCACATGTGAAAGTTTAAGAATACAGTTTCTATTTGCTGTGGTAACAACAACAAACTGTCATGGTATTTTCACAAGAACGTTGAATCCATCAACGTTTAGTGAGGTGACAGCAGTAATATCAACCGCATATCTGGTAGCAACATTCACAAACGTGGAAGTGTCGTGGCCGAGCGGTTAAGAGCACCGAATTCAAACTCTGGTGTTTCTGATCAGCAGAGTGTGGGTTCGAATCCCCAGCCGTGACACTTGTGTCCTTAAGCAAGACACTTAACCATTGCTTCGTCCTTCGGATGGGACGTAAAGCCGTTGGTCCCGTGTATTGTGTAATGCACGTAAAAGAACCCAGTGCACTTATCGAAAAGAGAAGGGGTTCGCCCCGGTGTTCCTGGTTGTGGCTGCTGAATGCGCCGTAGCACCTTGTAAAAAACATTATAAGGTGCTACATAATTGGGTCTCATAATTCATAACTTCAATAACCCATCTTTCTGTTTAAAAAGTATATACTAAGCGCCTTGAGTACCTTGTTTGGTAGATACGTGCGCTATATAAGACTTCGATATTATTATATTAAACGGACACCAACCCTAAGAAATCTGAGAAATTATGAAACATTCCTCATATTCAAATGTTTTTGGGTGAAAAATTATCCAAACCATATTACTTTGAAGGGAATACTTTCTCAAAATAGTTTATACTATCAACAGCTGCAGTGCTTCTTAAGTAAGTTTTTATGGTCATTCATTTTTGGAGTAGTTACCAATCTTTGACCCTACCTTTAAATTTACTTTTAATTTAAGTGATGAGGAGTGCCATTGCACTCGCACTCATTCCAAATGATGGTCTACATTGACCTTTGATAGACAATTATCAGCAGAAGAAGGTTACCTTATCTTTGTCAATAATGATTCGTGCCACATCCCCAAACTTTGAGAAATAGTCTCCAAGCTGTAGTTCCCCATTTATCCGACTTAATCCTCCAACAAAGATGCTTCTTTGAGTCTGTTGCTGACGGCTGTCTTGGAGACTAACCAGTCTTTGATGTTTCTTCCCTTTCAAGTGGTCTTCAACAGCTTTCTCTGAGATGGGAAAACGAGACAGCACATTTTGTTTATGGTATTTAAAACTCGTTAAAGAAGTATCATGTGTTGGGACTTCCATTGCCTCTCCAGGGCTCGAATTTTTGGGGAAAATCCACAAGACTGCAGGGCTTGTTGTTCAAAAATTTTACTGGACCAGAATTTATTTTACAGTACCAGAATCAAAACGAAGTTAAACAAGCACTTATAGAAGATATCTGTCATTTGTACTATGCATAATTGTACTTCGATACTCAACAGAATTGAAATATATTTATCAGATTCATAGTCAACCTTTTTTCACAAAGAATTTACACTATGGGTTATTTTATTCAATTGAAAAACAAAACACCACCGGGCTTGTACCATCGTTTACCGGCCAAATGGGAAAATCACAGGCCTTGGGCTGCGGTCAAGTGTTATTTTCGATCCCTGCTCTCTTTAATCTTAGTAAAAAGTTCTTGAATTTTAAGAAAAGCAGAATGACCAAGATATGGCAAAAGAGGCCTCTTTAATAGGCAGACATTGTTGCATTGTGAGGCAAGATTGTAATTTATGGTTATTTTCATTTTCACCAGCTGCAGTAAACTGTCAATTTACCATTTTAAATCCTAAAAAGAAAAGATATTAAGATATATAGGGAGACTGCCAAGATAGGGGTCGTTTGCTAAGTTGGTAGAGCACCGACACCTACAGGTTCAAAATCCACTCAAGTAAGTTTGTCTTTGTTCACCCTCAAATTTGTTCTTATTCACCCACTCAGTTTCCCCTTTGGTTTATTTCTGGATATTTAAAGAAACAGTCACATCCCTTTAAGGTGATCCCCTAACAATGCTGCTTCCCAGGTTGTATCATTAACTGGGCCTGATCCCTGGCTATACAGCAGTATACACTTGTACTTCTGATTGAAAGGATATCAACAAAATAGGGAGAGCCCAAAGATAGGGCTCGTTAGCTCAGTTGGTAGAGCGACTGCATGTAGGCCTAAGCCTGGTGGTTGCAGGTTCAAATCCGGCTCTGGTCAATTTGTCTTTGTTCAAAATTGGTTTATAAATGTTTATGTATATGGGGGCAAATAGAACAAAATTGTACA
Source organism: Plazaster borealis (assembly GCA_021014325.1). NCBI lineage: Eukaryota > Metazoa > Echinodermata > Asteroidea > Forcipulatida > Labidiasteridae > Plazaster > Plazaster borealis. The sequence goes on from CM037463.1 coordinate 1,535,032, forward strand.
TTGTCTGCAGGAGCTAATACCCCTCTTTAGGTTCCACATTTAAGTCTTCGATGTGACAGGTCAAATAAGCATGGCTTAATTTTCACTAGACTTTTTTCCTAACCTGATGTGATTTTTATGTCACAAAGTTGACAATGAAAATTCCTTCCTCGGACTTTGATCAGGTCAGATTTCTCCATCGATAAATAGTTACCTCCAACTATGACTGTCTGTAAATGAACCAAAAAATTACCAATGATTAATTCTTTCATTTTGACATCTATTTTTTTTTTAACAGGCCTTCCTTTAAATAATTTTTAATGTTTTTATAAAAGAGCGAAATTCTCAACAAATCAGAACTACTTTGACAGCTCTGTCTTCAAGAGAGGATCGTGACCACATTCCTGACAAAGGTAGCGTACCCAACTATGGAAAATCTTGTGCACAGTTTTGCCGAGTGAGCTGCGGCATAATCTGTAGAATGTGCCCAACATGCAGATCCCACAATGCATCAGAGAGGCACAGTGACCTGTTTGAACGAAGTTCGAAAGAAATACGAAGGTACCTGTTGCATGATTTTGGTCAAAAAATCATCGATCTGGAACACAGAAAATTGTCGTTTCTAGTTCAATCAAAAGCCTGGTATTTTATCTTTGACATGTTGAAAAGACATAACTAGTGATTTCTCAGCTATTTTATATTGTCATTTTAGTCATTAAGACAATTTTTAGAAGTGGATGTAAAAAAACCCCCCACATATATAGCAAATCGAAGAATTAAGGGATGACACAAACATTTGCCTGGCCGGGGTGCTACTAATTCTATAGATATACGTCAAAGTCAAAATTTCAAAAAGAGGCGTACCGCACCCCAGCCTAGTTAAAACTAGGCCTATCATCAATGCCTATCGACTATTTCCCTCGGCCCCACCAGCCTCATCCAAGACTGCTTGGATGGGCTGATGAGCTTGTAGGCCGATGGTAGAAGTGTGTATAAATTCTTGTTTAGGATGCAGTGATGCATGATGGGAACTGCAGTTGGCCTAATGAGCACAATCACATGTACACACACGATATGATAAAGCATGGAGGCTCCATGGATAATAAATAAAACAATCTTTTTAAAATAAAAAAAGAGCTAAGTAAAAAAAAGGTATAACTTAGAGTAGCCCCATAAATTGGGCCAATCCACTTCGTAAATCGTATCCTTGGCCCCAGCACCAGTGCAATCCTATTTCTTTGCCCGCTGTAATTTGTTTAATCCGGGTCGTTCTCAAAACTTACTGATCGAACGCTACTGCATTCCCGACTGGTGGAATTTGTTGCAAAAACACCACACTTTTTTGGGAAAAATCAAATGCTTTTTCGAGTCACGACCTGCGAGTATGCATTTTTGTTCACGTATTAACAACTTGCTCAAAAAAACATACTTTGTCGGTTCCCTTAACAACTTTACAACAAGGATACAATCAACTGCTACGATATATTTGGGACCAGACTGATTTACTCAGCGCTCATTTATGACATCTCTTTGCGCAGACGGGCGTGAGATTACAAGTACATGTACATTACATGTTATTATTTTACAAAACCTTGATTGCGCTCGGCGCGCTTAGTAAATCGGATTGCATTGGTGCTGGGGCCAAGGATACAAAGTGGATTGGCCTAATTTATAGGGCTAAACTTGGAAGAATGTTGCGATCTATAACTTCCAGCCCCTTTAAATTTAAAATAGTGCCAATGTTGGGCGCAATCTTTGAAGATGGCCTTTTTTAAAATTCGCGCGGTGTGTCATTTTTTTACTGCGCGAACTTTGTTTCCTTGCATGATTTTAAAATTTGCGCAGGGTAGCTCTGGCGCAAATTTTGAACACCGCGCGATCTTTGCTCGTTCAACCGTATCGTCACCACATGTCGTGAAATTATAAGCTGCATGAAGAAAATGTACCTCCATAGTTTAAAAGGGTAGGTTCATAGTAGCATTATGCTGGATCTTTACTTATGGCTGAAGTAATTTTTTTTGTTCAAAAACATGGAGAATGTTGAAAAAACAGGGTTGCCCACGAACTGTAAGTTCATAAATCCTTTTGACAAAAGGATGCTGGTATACATTGGGGCGGAACATACATTACATTATTTCCTTCCTCCATGAAGATGGCGATGGTAGATTCCGTGTGTACAACTGTACGTGCATGCTGCACCCGCACCCCACTAAATAAACTCCCACAACGTACAGTGCAAAATGCTAAATATCCTTTATTTCAGTTGCCATCCAAAATACCTCAAGTTGGAAGTCAACAACCCCCGGTCACAATTGGGAAATTGTTTTACACTTTCCCCCTTTTAATTGGGCTCCTGTCTTATTTTTTTATTATATTTATAGAATATTTTGAGGGCCTACAAAATATTAATGAGTCCGACGCTCTGTTTTCTCCCCATTTAATATCCTCTCCCCTTTTTGTTGTCTTATGGTCAAGCTTGTTGTCGAATCTGATCGGTAAATTCCCTTGCAAAACTCATCAAAGACTTCCTCCATAATTATTTGCAGTAGCCGCTTGTCTGACGCCGGGGTACCGTGTCTGACGACAGCTGACGACAGCTGACGACGGACGCGATGTGATGAAAAACTGCGTCAGGGTGCTTGTCCTGAAGGAAATTGTTTATGCAAACCGTGTAGTTCGTGTCAATTTTGTGTCCCAGCCGCGCAATTTTTATTTGGGTGGGCAAACTTCAGTTCAAAAATCGCGCACGCGCAAATTTTAAAATTGGCTTGCGCGAATTTTAAAAAAGGCCATCTTCAAAGATTGCGCCCAACACCAATATATAAGCTGGACTCCCTCCAAGCGGATCCAGGAGTCCAGCGTTAAATTGGCACTATTAAGCTTAGGTGAACTGGTATACTAGTATAACTACTATTTACATGTATTACAAAATTAGGTCTAGGGAAATTGTCCAATGCGCATGTACGGGACGTCAGCACAACCTATGGCCCAAGCATGGAGGGTACCGGTCAACTCGGTCCGAGGTGAACTCGGTCCGAGTTAGCCCCATTAATAGTGCCAAATTCTCTGGACTTCCTCCGATCCTTGGCCCTACCCCCACGTACCTCCAGGAGGTGACATTTGTTTTCGAAAAGAAAGTCACGTTTTTATGCCGAGATTTTTTCCCCAGTTGTCACTTATTATAGCTCATTTGTGGACAGCACATTAATTCGAAAAAGAGCTTGCTCGTTTTGGTGTAATTTGTGAAGAAAATCGGCGGCGTTACTGACACGGTTTGACTGCCCGGCATCCGCGATTTTGCTAATGCGCTATGGTCTTGGTGCAAGACGTTTCTCGTTTACCTTTCACGCACAGTGCAGCCGACGACCCGCTCATTCAACTCGCCAATAGCGCGCGGGGGGCGGTTCGTGGGCTAAAGTCAGGTGTTCGTGGCGCGCGCTATTGGCGAGTTTAATGAGCGGGTCGCCGGCGCTGCGTGTGCGAAAGGTAAAACGAGAAACCTTGCACCCAAGACCATAGCGCATTATTAAAAATCGCTATGCCGGGCAGTCAAACCGCCGTCAGAGCCGCCGATTCTTTTCACAAACCACAATAACGAGTAAGCTCTTTTTTTCAAATGTAATGTGCTGTCAAATGAGCTATAATAAGTGACAACTGGGGAAAAAAAAAAAAAAACAAATGTGGGCTGGGGGCCAAGGCGTAGGGGAAAGGATCGAGAGAGAATTTGGCACTATTAATGGGGCTAGGTCCGAGTCAACTTGGTCTGAAGTCAACTCGGTCCGAAGTCATCTCGTTCCAAAGTCAACTCAGTATAAAGTCAACTCGGTCCGAAGTCAACTCGGTCTGAAAAATTAAATAAAGTGTAGTTGACGGGGAGGTGGCGGATCAAGTTCGTGTTCCTAGAATTTGTGTCATGATTTTCAAAAGTGGTAAAAATGGAGCAAATCTGGTATTGGTAACTAGCTCAGTAGCTGTCGAAATTGTACGTGTTGGACCAGATTGCCGTTTGCCTTCGAGCTTGGCTCGTAACCCTCCGGCTTCGCCGTCGGGAGGAGGGTTACGTTATAGCAATGACTAATGGATGGACTGACTGAGTCTCAAGTCAATGAATGATCTCTGTGAAACACAATTTATTTCGTAATAAAGTCAACACTAAACTACAGAACATATTAAATTATTAATATACAAACAACAATATCCGGCCTTCCTACGTACCTACTGAGCTACTCTGTTGTACTTGTGAAGTGTACTGTGCTGTGCATGCTGAGCCAAAAAAGTTCACACACACGATCGCAAGGAGGCTGACATATTGTATCCCAGAATGCATCTCTTCAATCTAACAAAATAACGTGTAGTTGCGTTTCAGGCGAAACGCCTGTAAAATAACAGAACAAATTTTGACATCAAATACAAGGTGTAATATTGATGAATCTTTCTCCATCATGGCGGTCAAGGCGGCGAGTTTGAATTTAGTTGTGGTCAATATTCTTCTTCTCTTTAGCCTTTTCGAAGTTGGAGGAGCATATGCAGCAAGTAATTACTTAACTATCCTTATATTGTAATGATTGCTAATTTTGTAAAGGTTGTAAGAAATTATGATAACTAATCAATTGACTTTTTAAAAAAAGAAATCAGTCAGTCACTTCAGCATCAGTGAGTCAACCCACTGGCAGTGGCACTGACTGAGACTGAGTGAGAGCACTGAGTGAGTTGCTGGCATGGAGGTAGCTGCTGGTTAAGTCAGTCAGTGTACTCAATAAACGCTGGTCATTGATAGTTAAAAACTTTCTGGTCTTCAGCTAGCCCCACTTCTGTGACAGCCAGCAATAACTTCAGTTAAATTTGTGTTACTCAACTAAAATTTTCACCGTCCCAAAAGCAACATCTCAAATGAGTAATTTCTATTTTATTTCATAAATGAATGAAAAAATGACAGTAAGGTATTGAAATTTTACCCCCAAACCAAAAGGAGAATATTAGGCCTAGGCCTATTACTATTTTAGTATTTTTATTTATTTATTTATTTATTTTTTTGGGGGGATAAAAAAACGCGGAGCTCATCGGTTGATAAGCAAGCAGTCTGAGACATACCAACTGATCGAGCTACGCAGCAGTTGAGTTGTCGCAAATCCCTGCAATTTAATACATTTTATAAGACGATCGGCTATAGGCCTATTTTCGCATCAAAGAGGGCGCTACACGATTTGCCAGCTCATGTGTTTAGTAAAACTTAGCCAGTGCCAGCAATAGACCCATTATCTTCTTATTCTATCTGTGCTCTTTTGTGGATAAACTTAAAGAAAATTCTGTTTTTATATAGTATTAATTATTACTGTATTATTAGTAAATATAATATTTGCATTTTTTGTTGATACTTTTAATTATTCAGTAGTCAATACGAAGACCTTGGCAGACTTAGACGTAAAAATTCTGTATCAAAAATGTTTTGATGCCAAGACGGATTTGAAATGGCTAAGATTATGGAGCAGTTTAAGTGTAAGTACTTCTTTTCCAGTCACTTTTACTGTTGGTATATTTTGTTGATTCTGCTTTATTTTGATTTTAAAGGAACCTCTGACCCCGAGATCTGCCCCTTGAAAGCATATATTTATTTTCGTAAATACCACTGTCCATGTAATGGCAAAATGCGCGACGAAACAGTCGTTACGCTAGTGCCGTAGTCATTGGTTCACCTCCCTGTACTGCATGTGTCTAATCGCCGCTGGCTATATATCGCCCAATACTGTGCTAGGTTCCAGCGGTGTTGGATATCCCATAAATGGCGGAGCGTTTTTTTTCGCAAGTGAGCCATTTCTAAGGCACGTTGTGTGGATAATTATATTCTACTTTTTAAACATCTTTCCGACCGTGCTCATTATACATCAAACGCTTGTTATAGCCCAAAAGCGCCCAACAGCGCCCAACCCGAAGGCAACGTGTCCCTTTAAATTAAAAAAAAATAGCACTCCACACTAATAATGACGTCACTTTTGCTCAAAATACCAGCAGGGCTTGAATTTAACACTAACCCGCAGGCCCGAGGCCAGTGGTTTTAGCCTCAGGTCAGTGATTTTAGCCTTAGGTCAGTAAACTCAAGTCTGGTGGTCTTGTAGATTTTTCTTCTAAATTCGAGCCCTGACCAGACTGATTGTATTCCCACCATGCGAAATATAAACCTTTTCTTTCTTTTCGAAATTGCTTTGCTTAAAGGCATCGTACACAGTTGGAAATTGTCAAAGACCAGTGTTCTCACTTGGTATATCCCAACATATGCATAAAATAACAAGCCTGTGAAAATTTGGGCTCAATTGGTCATCGAAGTTGCAAGAAAATGATGAAAGAAAAAACACCCTTGATGTACAAATTTGTGTGCTTTCATATAGAATAATAAAAACTTCTTGCAAGAACTTTTTATTATTTTAGTGAGAAATTACCTCTTTCTCAAAAACTATGTTACTTCAGAGGGAGTCGTTTCTCACAACGTTTTATACTATCAACAGCTCTCTGTTGCTCGTTACCAAGTCAGTTTTTATGCTAATATATATTTTGAGTAATTACCAAACGTGTACGATGCCTTTAATAAACCTAAAGGTGAAAGTGAAGAATACTGGCATAAAACAAGGCAAGATTAACCTGGTGTATGGCGAAAATGAGACGGATGTTGCACATCAGCTGAAGAAGTCCAACGGAATACTGCCTTCAATTCTTCCCCCATGGTTGCAGCAAAATGCGATGATGATGTCTGTTTTACAAAATCATTGTATTGGAATAGACTCAAAGGACGGGACAGATCGTGCTCACATCATTATCACTGAGGAATGTAAGGATCTAAGAAATACAAATTCACATTTAATTGTGAAACATTATACTCACACATGCACCTATTAATTAAATAGTAATTTTTTCTTTACTGTTGTGAAGTTCTGTGGTAAAATAAAATTCTTGCACATGATTTTAACCTTTTATTTGTTATACCAATCAAGTGAATAATTAAAGCAAATTTCAATTGCAATCAGTTTACTTTTGACTAAAACTATTACTTGTGGTATTTAATTTTCATTTTCAGTGATTTCAATTCGTGGTTTAACTGTTGCTCAGTTATTATATTGGTCAGAATCCCATTAACTGTATTGTAGCTTTCAGGCATGACAGTCATCCTATTTCAATCTGATTTCTAATTTTATTGGCCCTCAAAAAAATCAGTAAAAGTGTTATTCACCAGCCAGTAGGTCAGCCCTGTTCCTACTAGTTTCATGCCTGAGTTTAAAAATTATGTTATTTACTGGTATTTAAAAAAAGAAATTTCCCTTGTTCTTTTTCAAGATGTGAATTTTAGGTTTTTCATGTTGACCGTTGTGGGAATCTTTCTGTTTCTAGCTGCTCCAAGACTAAGCAAGTGAGTTTTCATTTTAGTTGATGATAAATTACTATTATGTAGTGCTGGTCATGAATCCAAAGATGCCTCAAAAGTCACTTTAAAGGCATCGTACAAGTTTGGTAATTGTCAAAGACCATGGTTTTCATTTGGTGTATCCCAACGTATGCATAAAATAACAAGCCTGTGAAAATTTGGGCTCAATTGGTCATCGAAGTTGTAAGAAAATGATGAAAGAAAATACACCCTTGTTGTACAAATTTGTGTGCTTTCAGTTAGAATAAAAACTTCTTGCAAGAAGTTTTTATTATTTTAGTGAGAAATTACCCTCTTTCTCAAAAACTACGTTACAGGAGTCGTTTCTCACAATGTTTTATACTATCAACAGCTCTCTGTTGCTTGTTACCAAGTCATTTTTTACGCTAATATATATTTTGAGTAATTACCAAACGTGTACAGTGCCTTTAACCATGTAGAAAAAGGACAACTAGGAAGCTTAAAGAAACATAAACAAGGGCGCCTTTTATGAACAAGAAACACAGGATAAACTTCTACTATAAATAAAATATGGTCATACCTCTCCTGCCGCTTCCCAAAGTTTATCGTAAACTTGGGTGTGATCCCTGGCTACACGTCAGCTACAGGTAGTATGGATTCTGACTGGCGCCTCCGAACAAAGATATTGACAAAGTAGGGAGACCGCCAACATTAGGGCGAGATAGCTCAGTTGGTAGAGCGCGGGCACGTTAATCTGGAGATTTTGGTTCAAGTCCCGCTCTAGTTAATTTTGTCTTTGTTCAACCCAAAAATAATCAAGTAAAGTGAAGATTTAGAAATAGTTGCCCATGTATTTTTAAAGTATCTGCTTTTGACCAACAGTAAGAGTTAGTTGAGTAAAGTTCATATCAACCAATAATGTATTATAGTTAAATCAAGAAAAGGCTTGTTTATCAAATAATCCATTGTTTCTTCTCTGCTACTAGGAGTGTTGTTTTCCACTACTCAACAGGTGTAACTGTTGGGGTTTTAGCATCACTTCTGATACTTGTGTATATACTCAGTCGGTTTATTCCGAGGGTGAGTTGATTTTTTTTCTTCTTCAAAAGTTATTCTTATTTACTTTATTCTATGACGTGTTAAAATCACTTTTAGACATAAATTTTCCTTTTTAAAACTTTTTATGTGGTTAGTAAAGTCAAACAAATGAATGAAATTTCCAATGGGATGCTGCAGAAGTGATGCTCCCTCTCGACTCTTCCAATGGCGGACTTTGGGATACCCTAGGCCTAAAATTACACAGAGGCCACGAAGGCCATGGCCTCTGTTGCCCCTGGTCTTGGCCTTGGTGCCCCTTCAGAAGTTTCCCTTAGAATTTAAGATTTTCCAATGGAAGTGCCCTTTGCAAAATGAAAATGGCCTTGCCCTCTCAAAGATGAAATTCCAGGCCTGATGCCCGGTGGCATTATTTACGTAATTCTGAGCACGAACACGAGCAAGAGCAATAGATTTACCTTGATAAGTCAGCTGTGACCTAGCATTGCTAAATACCTCACACCCCAGTGTGCTTCCTTACATTTATTTTAACTGTTAAAGGTAGGGTCATAGATTGGTTTTTGCCAACGTAATGCTGATTTATAGGCACAATTTAAAAGAAAGATACAATAAAAGATGCATGTGAAAGACTCAGCTGAATACAGTGTCTACGTGCTGAGAAAACAGCAAAAAACTGTCATGTATTTCACAAGAACGTTAAATCAATCCACCTTTTTAGCGAGGCGACACCAACAAGGTCTCTGGCTGCAGCATTCGCGAATGGACACCAACCCTCTGAAATTTGATAAATGATTCATGCATGAATGGTTTCTCTGATTCAAATGTTTTTGGGTGAAAAATCATCCAAACCATATTCGAAGGGAGTCATTTCTCAAAAAAAGTTTACACTATCAACAACTGCAGTGCTTCTCACCAAGTAAGTTTTTATGGTTGTTCATTTCAGGAGTATATACCAATCTATGATCTAATGACCCTACCTAAAAGAAATGTAAAGATCTGGTTAAAATTATATGAACCTGCAGTTTGATTTTCATTTTTTCACAGAAAAGTGGTGCTTTCTCTCTTCTAGTGGGTGGCTGGGCGCTTTGTCTTTATTTCCTCCATTGGGTCTTGGACAATTTCCTCTCCATGCAGTACAAGACCTATCTCCTAGGATACTTTGTGATTGCCGCCATCATCAGCTTTGCAGTGTGCTATTGGTACGGTCCGGTCACCAACAACCGTACGATGTACCTCATACAATTATTCCTCCAGTTGATAGGATTGTTATGCATCTACAACGGGTCACAGTATGAAGGGTCAACGATGGTGATTATTGTTGTCATAGTAACGTTAAGATGGATACCATCTTTTGGGAGACCCGTCAGGCTGGTTGCAGCTACACTTGGGTACGTACTTTGTCGTCTAGCTCATTCATGTTAAGTAGAAATGGCTATTTGAAAATTATGAAAAATTGTTGGCAATATTTGCAAAACCTCATAATGCTGTATCTGTCACAGCTTGCCACGCTGACAAACCGTTCATGCGCACATTCAGTAGTTAGTATTCATGCATCATACACATGTCATCTGTAGCTGCTGGTGTGAATCAGCATTGCAATACTCATACTCGAGTCCTACTCGAATGTTCTAGCATTTTGATGGTACCCATACTTGTATTCGACTAGCAAAATACTCATACTCAAAGTCCATACTTGATACTCGACTAAAGAATAATCTGTACTCAAAGTCATGTACTCGATACCGGACCCAGCTGTGAATGTACTCCGATTTTAAGTACTCATGGTCAAAATACCACTTTCCTATGTGTGTTAATGCAAGGAATAGAGGAATGAAACTCTGGAAAAAAGTAAAATTGAAGTTGTCTATATTTTGGACAAGATTTTACAAGGGACCTTGGGCAGTACAAAAATTGTTGTCCTTCACACGAGGTACATTTCTCTAAAATGTTACAACCATGCTACAATTTAGCAAGGGACCCTTGCTAAATTGCTCTCGCATGAAAGGGGCTATAAAAGATAGAAATCATAACAAGCACAATCGTCATCTAGAAATTAGTAAAAAAAAACACCAAAACCAGCATTTGTACTCAGAGTTCCAAGTACCTGTACTTGGTACTTGGCTGTTGGACTTAGTACTTCGATATCAGAATACTCACTACTCAGACACTTGTACTCGTACTCGATGGCCCAAGTGCTAAGACTTGAGTACTACTTTGCCACCCTGGTACTTCTCAATATGTGATAGTTGACCTTAAAGTACTTGACTACAACACTGCTCTGAATAAGAACAATCAAAGTTCAATTCTTTCTGAATAACATACACAGCTGGGGTTGGGAGTCTCTTGGAAGCCTGCCTGGGTTTATTTGGGAGGATTTTGGGTTATGTGAGGCTCAGTAAGGCTGTGATGTACATAATGTGTTATTGATAATTAATTAAATTAATAATTTGGCTAATTATTCAAATCGTTTCTTTTCTGTAAACTCAATGCCATCTGTGAGTTGCTGTTAAATATTTGTATATTGGATGTATTTATGGTTTCAGTCTCATTGTATAGATGAGGCTTCCAGCCGTTTTAAAGATGCATATTTTCTTAACCCTTTTACATTGTTCAAATTATTATTTCAATATTAAATGGTCTATTTTTACATCACTCAGGGATGTAACTTCTCAGCTGACTGGTTGATTTCCTTTTCTTCCCACCCTTTTGTAGTCATAGAAAACAAAAAATTACTGTACAAAGTTTTGTATGTGCAAGTCAGTATCCTTTTTTTAACAGTAACTTTTCATGTCTGCATTATTATAAAAATTCTGTGTACTTCAGTTTATTTTCCATTTTAGCAGTCTAAAAATTAGTCAACAGTATAGGAAAATATGAGAACAGTACTCGAGTAGTGGAGGTTTTCTTGACTTGAAGTTGGTTTTCTTAATAAACACATCAACAAAAGTAAGTCCCCCCCTCAACAGTTCGTCATAACACCGTAAGGTAAAACATTTTACCAATACAACTAATTAAGAAATAATTCTATGACATGTTTCCTAAGTGTTGTTGAAAAATGAAAGATGTCCATGAATTCATGGCTGAATGAGCTCAAATGGAAGACAAAAACTGCCTTTCTCAAAAGTCACAAAGGTTTCAAATCTGCAGGTCAGTAGCGCGTGTATCCACCACGCCTGTCAATGACCGCCTGGCACCGTCTTCTCATGATGTTGATCAGTCTGGTGACATGCTGCTGTGGGATGGCATTCCACTGAAACTGCAGAAGATTGGACAGGTGAGCCAGGTTGCTGTTGGCATTGATGTGGGGATATGCAGATCGCTTTAGCTGGTCCCACAGGTGCTCTATGGGGTTGAGGATACACGCGCTACTGACCTGCAGATTTGAAACCTTTGTGACTTTTGAGAAGGCAGTTTTTGTCTTCCATTTGAGCTCATTCAGCCATGAATTCATGGACATCTTTCATTTTTCAACAATACTTAGGAAACATGTCATAGAATAATTTCTTAATTAGTTGCATTGGTAAAATGTTTTACCTTACAATGTTATGACGAACTGTTGAGGGGGGGACTTACTTTTGTTGATGTGTTTATAAATGATCTTTAGTTAATCTTACTCCATTTGTTTTTTGCTGGTTAATAAGCAACTGTTGGTACTCTCCCCCAGTGGTTGTCCATATTTGTGGAATAAAACAATTCAATTAATTATGATATTTGAACTCATAAAACAGGTGGCAGCATCGTCCAGCTAAGATTAAACTGTTAACGGAGGACGAGTACTATGAGCAGGGACGGACAGAGACGAGGAAAGCACTGGAAAATCTCAAGGAGTATTGTCGAAGCCCAGAATGCAATCAGTGGAAGATGATTGCTAACTTGGAATCACCTAAAAGGTTTGCATGAGCGTTGTTGTCGTTGTTGTTGTTGTTGTTTTTCCTTCTTCTTTTTCTTCTCCGATTGCATTGATTTGATGTGATTTGTTTAAAATATTAATGTCATGATAAAAAAGGAGACTTCAGTGTGTGGCACGAGCGAAATATTGAACTCTGGGCAGAATAAACCAAATAGGACAGAGTTGAGGTTTGGGTAGATGTGAAAAGGGGTTGAGGTAGAGGGTACAGTAGGTTTTTAATTTTTTTATGATGAGATATCGCCTTACTCACAAGGCACGACGACCACTTCAGGGTGAGGGCTACACTTAACTGATTTGGGCTGTCGTCCCAAATCAACTGTCACCAGGGGCACGTTGCCAGCTACTCCTAGGGCTGAAACAGGGTTAACCCCTTCACAGTCCGTAAGGATGTGGGTATCATCCACTAGGAGCCTAGCTGGTAGAGCAGAATGCACTACCTTCCCAACTTTTTACGAAGCTATTATGGTTTTAGTGTCTTGCTCAAGGGCACAAGTGTCATGACCGGGATTCGAACCTAGACCGCGTGGCCACGACACCCCAAAGTAACATTCCTAAAGTTTTGACTTTTGAGACGCTCTGTTTTCAAAGCTTCAAAGCTAATTATTGTTAGTTTTTGTGAGGAGATATGAAGCTGCAATGGCTCCATCCAGGACCCAATTTCATAGAGCTGCTTAAGCAGAAAATATTGCTTATCAATTTCCTGCTATTAGCAGAAATGAGCAGGATGCCAGTCACTAATTGTACATGTGGCATGGTAGTTTGGCTGGTAACCTTATTCTGGTAAGCAAAATTTCATTGTGCTTAGCTACTTTTTGTGCTTAAAGGCCCTGTACACTATTGGTAAGATCGAAAAACACAAATGTTCACAGATTTACACATAACCTACATGATTTAAAGTAAGTAATGGTTGAAAGGGTTCCTTAAAATATTTCTGCCTAAAATTCTATCGTTTCTGAGCAATGAGTAAAACAATAGTTTTTATCACGCGTGATAAAAACTCGATGTTTGAAATAACAGAAAACACATAAGGTTTCTTTTCACTATTTTCTCGTGACCTCGATGACCAATTGAGCTCAAACTTTCACAGGTTTGTTTGTTCATGCATATGTTGAATCACACAAAATGTGGACACTGATTTTGAGCTGTTACCAAAAGTGTACAATACCTTTAAGCAGCTCTATGAAATTGGGCCCAGGCAAGAGAGAGAAGAAGAAAGTTAATGTTGAACCATGGAGGAAGAAAATTCCTCCATGGTTGAACTGTCAGGGATGAAGTAACTTTTGGGGAAACTTGTAGTCTGTTCAAGGATCAACAACCTGTAACTGCCTTAAAGGGTCTGTATACGTTTGGTAATCACTCATCATATTAATGGCAATAAAAACTTACTTGGTAAGAAGTACAGCAGCTTCTGAAAGTATAAAGCATTTTGAGAAACGTTTCACTTTGAAGTAATGTGGTTATGTAAAAAGATATCAGTTTTTTATCCAAAAGAATTTGAATCTGAGAAGCAGTTCTGTCAAAAACGTTTCTCAGATTGTGTATTCCAAAATTTGCAGATTATTCTTCCTGCAAGGACATTATCGCTCCAGATTTTTAACAATATCTCAAAAACACTACCACCTTTTTTAATGAAATTTTCACAGGTTAGTTTTGTGGTATATATCTACAACTATATAGGATTGAAACAAACAGTGGGTTCCAATTACCAAACGTATACAATCCCTTTAAAATGATTATTTATTTGACAGTAGATAAACGTTTATTTGGCATGGACCTGGGGTTTCCTTACCTAGCTGGGCAGACCCCATAGAAAACGGTTTTCTATGCCCAGCTTGGTAAGGAAAGTGAAGTTAGACTAGAAAATGCACAAGGGTCGACTTATGCATAGGTGACCTGCAAATGCAGGGGTGACCTGTAAATGCAGGAGTGACCTGAGAGGTGTTGTATTACTTTCATTCTTAGGGGCGGGGCCAGTCTGTAACAAATGCAACCACCTCAACTGCCTAAAGTGTTGCAAAGTAGACAGAAGTTTGGGTGGGAAAAAGTAGCAAGGTAATTATTCATTAACTCAGTGTGGTGATATACCGGTAAGGTAGGGGTGGGCGGGTCCATTAGGAAGGGAGTGGTCATTGTATCAGCTCATAGTAAAATCAGTAGATGATTGATTGGTTGGTTTAGATAACCTTCTCAGTTTATTTTACCCATATTGAATCTTATCTTGAAAGGCAAAGCAAAAGGAGGGAAAGTGGTCATTTTCCTCTTTCACTTTTCCTTTGGCTCTGCCTCAGAAGCAGCTTTTTCATACCTGTATCGTGACTCAAGATGTTTAGAATTGTCTTTTTTCTGTCTCAAGATTTTACGAAAAGTTTGAATAAAGTCAAATATGCACACAGCATGACACATGTTGGCATGATTCTTGAAATTTATATAATTCATATAATAATTTGAAGATATTTATCACAAGCCATTTTTGTGATTTTGTGTGTGAAAGTTTTTAAAGAAAAACTAATATTTCTTTAAAATAAAATCACTTTGTTTGTAATTTTCTTTTTAGGTTTGCCCAGTTTGTGATGGGTGATGAGAGTCATGTGACCCGAGGCGAGGTGTCAGCCTATGAGGATGACCTTTCACTCTTGACCTTTGACTCCAGTGAAGAGAATATAAGCAGTGACAGCGAAATGGAAACAGATTGATCTATAAAACCTTTAACATTTTAACCATTGTTTTTATTACAGTTTTTCTATTCTATGCAAGACTACTATTTATTTGAATCTTCCATGAAAGAGGTGAATCCACTTTGTGATCATCTTTCAGATTAAAGTTTAGTACTAAGTTTCTTTTATACTTGTTTCCCCTTTCAGAGATTGAAAATAAACAAATATGTCAATGACCTTCCTTTTCTTCCAGATGTTTTCATATCATGCATTTCTAATGAGGTGTTAAAAAATTTTCTCAAATTAGTTGTAAGGTATCACATCAATGATACTGTTGATGCTGTTTAGGGATGAGAAATTTCAAACTGTTATCTGAATTCAAACTTTTGTATGTCTGCCTGGTAAAAAAAATGGTTGTTTTTTCTTCAGATTATTTAAGAGTATCATGCTGTGTGAAATACTTCTAAAGCTCAGAGGATTCTATTTTCAAATGCGCCTTGAAATTGTTACCAAGTTCTCAAAAAACCATCATTTCAACTTGCCTCCTAAAGTTTGGATCCTAGTTTTAGACCTTTTTGTCAGCAATGACTCTCTCGGCTCTGAATAAATGAACTCCCATCTATTGCATGGTGTTTGTAGATTGTGTGGAATGCAACTGCATGGATTAAAACACAGCCATTGAAAATTACATTGATTATGCTTGTTCAATGCATGTAGTGCCTTTATCAGAGAAGGTATAATTGGAATACAGTTAAGTGAATAAGTAACTGTAGTTCTTCATTCACGACATGAAATCATATTGCAGGTTGGCAAAGTGCCTTTGTCATTTGAAACCACTATTGATTTTGAACACTCAGTCAATAGGAAGTTTTACTCTGTTTTTTTTTTACATTCATCCCAATGTCATAATAATATGCTGGTATAGTGCCTTTATAGACTGCATGGAGTGTCGTGGCCGAGCGGTTAAGAGCACTGGACTCAAGCTCTGATGTTTCGGATTAGCAGAGTGTGGGTTCGAGTCCCGGTTGTGACACTTGTGTCCTTAAGCAAAATATTTAACCATTATAGCTATTAGCTTCGTCCTTCGGATGGGACGTAAAGCCGTACATCCCGTGTGTTGTGTTATGCACGTAAAAGAACCCAGTTACACTTATCGCTAAGAGAAGGGGGTTTGCCCCGGTGTGTCTGGCAGTGGTTGAATACACTTGGTCTATTCATACGTCTTTTCTTCATCTAAAAAATGTTTCGCTCTCAGTTGCTTTGCTCGCCTCGCCCCCCGCCCCCTTTTAAAGAGGCATGTTGCCTTTGGATTGATTGGGTGCTTTGGGCTATAAAAAGCGTTTGTTTTGACATGAATATGGTTGGAAAGATAATGATTCACACAAATATCCCTTTAAATTGTGTGGTTTTTGTGTAATTTCATGACAGAACACGGTCTGCTAATTTGTACAACCAAGTTTTAGACTCCACAAAATGGCGGACCATATGTTCTGCTGGTTGTATTTCCAGAGGCAAGTTTATATTTCCTTAATCACTACTCACTAATAGACCTTATGCACATGACGTCATTTGAGTAGGGCGCCCTCGCCTAGAGGTCAAAAGGAGGTTGTTCATTGGCCAATCATGTGCGCTGCGGGTACAAATCTGCGCGTTTCCATTGTTTCATCATCAGTTTACCTCTAAGATGGCGGCTGGATGACGTCAATGCATAAGGTCTATTACAACACACTGTAGGTATTTTTGTGCACGAACAACTCTTAAAAAGGATAAGGAGAAATTACAAACAGCAACATTTTGAGAGATTTGAAGACAAGGCGCCCCTTTAATATTTTCGGGCTTGTTTAAACTATGCATTTGGCTGCTCTTTTATCTGCTTGTTTGTCTGTTTTGTGTGTTTGTTTGTCATGTCTTATCCGTAGGCTTCCCACATCGAGCTGTGCTTTCTGGATTTGCCTCAGTAAGTTGCTCTCTCCTGAGAATTACTATTCAGGTTTTTTATCTCACCAAACCTACCTTTACTAAATATTCTGCTCCTACTTGTACTTTTTCTGTATTACTGTAGGCCTACACCGTATATTTACTTGTATTTATTGGTTATGCGTTCAAGTGAGGTTTGCAGAGACAAAATAATCCTCTTTTTGAACTATGGTGGTTCTGAGAAGAACAGGTGTGTAACTCTCTGTTCTTCTCAGAACCACTAAAGCTCATAAAGAGAATTACCAGGTATAAGATTTCTCAGCAATTTTCGTGACTTCAGGATTTTCGCAAAACCTTCTTGAGCCTTCACATTTTCTTGAAAGAAGTAAAGCAGTCACTAAAGGGAGAAATAATTAGTCCACATTGTTTCAAAACCTGTAGTTTTGGTGATGTACAGAGTCTGTAAACCTCCTGAATTGTAACATCTGGGAGGTTCTGAGTCTAGAATATTAGGGAAACCTAGACCAGCAAGCCATATTTTAGGAATGTTCACATTAATATGTCATCCCTTTATTTACATAATGTCTCTTCGCAAACCTCACTTGATTGTATTCTCACTATGCAAATTTTCAAATCCTACTTGTTATGCATTATAAATGTTAATTGAGTTGAGTTTAATTGAATTTGATGCAATACAGAATTCAGTGAAACTACGACATAATGGCAGCTTTATGACACTATTACTCTTTTGTTCCTATTCATAACTCAGCTCTTTCTGCATACAAACCAATTGAAACTGTTCTTAACAAAGCCTAGTGCAAATAATTGATGTACCACACTGCAAGCTGCACTTGACATTAAGGAGAAGAGTACATACTTCTCATAATGATCGTTTGGTTTTAAAAACTGAACATAAGTGCATCACTGAACCTGAACTGTACTTTGGTTCATTAGCCATAAATATTCAACTTACAATGCTGTGTCCTGGGTGCCTGCTTTCTTGCTAACCCGTGAAATACGCTTATGCTTAAGCAAAATTTCCGCTTTTTGTGTGTAGCACGAACATGTGCTTACCGCTAAGCTGCTCTATAAAATTGGCCACAGACCCAATTTCATAAAGCTGTTTCTGCTGAGTAAATTTTGGTGCTAACTGCTTACTATAGCAGAAAAATGTGCATAAGCAAAAGTGTATTTCATGAACAATCAAGAAAATGTGTGTGTTCACAATGGATTTGCATTGTTGTGTCACTCATCTGCTAACAAAAACCACTAGCAAGTTAGCATTCATTTTGCTTTGCTTTTCATGAACAGAAACTGTGGGCCAATTCATAAGTAGCCTTGTTCCAAGTCTGTGATCGTGGTTTTTTTTAGTCTACCTGATAGCCAATATCTGCGGAGGGCCTGATTTCATTAAAGCTGGTACGCAGAAAAGTTTGCTAAGCACAGCCAAATCTTGACAAGCAGTGTAACCAGCAAAAGTGGGACATAGTTTACATTGCTGTGACTGGTACCCTACTAATATTTTTCTTAGCTAAAGAAAATTGGTAAGCAGTATTTTTTGCTCAACAGCTTTTAAAAATTGGGCCCTAATATAAAGACATTTGGGTATTGAGGGTTCAACCTCTCCCCAATTGTTCTGCATTAAAAGTAATTTGTTGTAGAGACTGTCATGATAAAATCATTTAATTTACCATTATCACGGGTGGCCATATATTTTTTCCCATTAAAATCAACAATGGAACGAAATCGAGGCTGCAAGGGGAAAATAGTCTGTTCGCTTTTATGTATGAGAAGAATCGGTTGTCATTATTGTTATTATGCAATGGGAACACAACGAAGAGGCAACTTGATCAATGTCTGGGAAGTTGTTTAAGAAAAACTAAGAGTGCATTAAAAACGTGTGCTTATCATTTGTAACATTTTGTATGGTTTTTAAAATAAAGTTTATGCAAAAAGTTGAAGTTTCTTTCAATTCATTGTATTTATCATCTTTGTTAATTGATTTGCTTTCAAATCTCAAATTACATTCTTTGCCCTGGAACCATTGAAACAAATTCATAAGTAAAAGTTTTCTTTCTTGATGGTATAAACTAATCAAAAAAAGAAAATTAATATCAAAAATACATATTAAGGGGCACCGAGGAAGGGCAAGGCAGCAATTGCCTGATTTACATTACATAATCCTTTTGCAAAAGGTTGTTTTGTGCCATTGCTAACTTAGACCTGTGGACAAGTCATTAAATGTTTGTCTCTGTGCATGCTCTCACGCAATAATACTGCTCTGGCGATATTGCTAACCACTGTACTGCCCCATTTAAATGGGGTCGTAGTCGGGAGAGCATTAGTCTCGTATGCTGAAGCAGTCTATTATTAACTTCATTCAAGTCTATTCCTACCTCCATGATTCAAGTCGGTTGCATAATTTTTCCCTTTCTAGTGTTCAAATGTTAAATTTGAAAAACAAAATCTGGAGGAAGAGAATAAACAACTATTATAAGAAGATCACTCGAAACTGTTTGTTTTTTTGAAAAAGCATCATATTCATATTTTAATTAACAACTTGTCAAAGAACAAACAATTGTTACAAGTTTTAACATTAATCAACAGACCTTAATCATTCAAGAATGACATCTGTAACGTCTAAGCTTCCTCTTCAAAACTTATTTTATTATTTGTTTTTTTAGACTATAATTTTGTTAAATCTCAGTTAATTGAGGCAAGGCAGACACACTATAAATTCACGTTCAAATTGTCAATTCCATAAACACAAATACGAACATAAAACTAATACTAACCATACAACCATCTGTGCCCGATTTCATAGAGCTGCTATAGTGCTATAGCACAAAATGTAGCTATGAACAACAAAATTAAGCTTACCGGAATAAGGTCACCAAAATGACATGTCACATGTACCATCCGTGCCTGCTTATTTTCTGCTTAAGCAGCTCCATGAAATTTGGCCTTATTTTTGCTTAACCCATACTTCGGTTCAACTGGTACCTAGTGAAATTTGGATCTTGGTTTGTGCACATATACAAGTGAAAGTGTTACCAGCATATTGTGTTTAAAAGCCCTCAAATGTAACTCACTGCGGAAGTATCTTATTCAATAGGAAGAGGTCATTAAAAAATGTCCTACAAATTAAAATAGTCTTCAATCTACATGTTGTGTAACATTACGGTGTACATTTATTATACACTACAGTTTTATACTTGTCATACTGTATGTCTACATATGTAAGTGGGGAATCTTGTGACAGTCATATTTTATCCAACACCCAATATGTGATTGATGAAACATGCGATACATTTTCAAGGAGACAGTAAAAACAGCTGGAAATTTTACTTCTTGCCAGTCAGTTAGAAGAAACAATTTTTTGAAATTGTTTTCATGTAGCTCTGTGAATGTTGGAACTATTTTTTGAATTTTTGACTTGTTCAAGGTGAAATGGGTTTAGTGCCAAGTCGTTTGTCATTGGACCAGAACAAAAGGACTTCATTTGTCATTACAATCTGTAAATCAAAGTTTCCATTCCATCTATAAGATCACCTGCTGTAGTCTACTGGTGGTTTTCAGACTTTAAATCCAGCAACAAATTTCTCCAAAAGTTTTATAACATTTTCGTACATCCAAGTAAGCTTTTCGAGGACGAGTTTGCCAAAAACATTGCGGAAATTATCAACAGTGAACACACTTGAGTAAAACAGTCAACGCTAGCTAGACAAACGGCTTATTAATGTAATATCCATTTGATTATTAATTACACTGTACAATAACCACAAGATGATAAAGGCTTTCAACACGAATCAAAAGGCCCACTCCAAAAACATTTGATACAATAACATTTCAAAGCCGTTCACCACAATTTTTAAGTGTTCTCAGGTTTCTAAAGTCGCTAACTTCCTGCTTAAGAAAACACCCCCAAAACACAAACAAAGAGACGCTTAAATTTTATAATACCATTGAAAAATATTTTTGCCCCACCTTTAAATTTTAAAACATGAAGAATGCTTTGGAACAAAACCATTGAAACCCAAAACAGTACATGTAGAGGTAGTGGGGCTTACTCAACCAAAATGTTTGAAATTTTTACATATTTACACTTTTGTTTTGCATTATTTACAAACTATGCACATATTTACATTATATTTTCTCTGTACAAGGTATATTTTTTAGTTCAAATGAGATTACAAAAGAGTGAAAGAAGGATTAAGTGGAGAGAATTCAAATGTTTGGTTTGCGATGTTCATTCCAACCCACCCGTATTTAGTTTACAAAAGATGATTATGTGCAACAAAGTGATTGTCTAACGTGCTCTCCAAAGTTCCCAGTTTTTATACATGTCTGCAACCCGCAACATGTATCTTTTAAAACAATTCTTTATTTTCACCCCCTGCAACCAAAACAAACAGAAATTTAATTTCAAAATAAAATAGATATAAATTAAAAAGCATTCAGTCTGACTGATTAAGAGACACGTTAAAAGTGAAACACTTAGATAGTGAATAAACTTCTAAAATATAATCTTTTCTAACTTTACAAAAAGAACACATTTAGTGTTGTTAATTGTTTATTTTTCAGTCTTCTTATCCTTGTCAGGGGACGTGCCATTTCTGGGTACGAGAAACATGCTTCCATCTGGCATCTGTTGCAGAGTGAACTCGTTGGGGTCTACTGGATCTCCGTGCTCATCACACATGTTCTCAAAGACATCACGGTAGAGTTGTTCATAACGGGTCTGCATCGCCGAGGTTTCCTTGTCGATTTGGTCGCGCTCCTCCACCAGTTTTTCCTTCTCATCCTTCAAGTTGTCGATGTCTACCTCGACGGAGACCAAAGCGTTGATCTTCCTCTTGCGGCAGTTTTGAGCGGCGACCTTGTTCTTTCCACGGCGACGAATATCTCGGATCAGGGTCAACTGGGCATCATTAAGTTCGTACTTCTTAAGTAGGTCATTGAAGGCATCCACAGGGAGACCGATGATTTTGTCGATTGGCACTGGGACTTTGAGAGAACGGGCGCGCTTCTCATCGCGAGATAACTTCACCATGTTTAGCTTGTCGTTTCGTGATGAGTGGTTTTTGCTGTGGTTGCTGCTGCGGTTTCCATTGGAGGAGCTTGATGATGAAGCATACGTGTGATTATGTTTGACGTTCTCCGGCTTGGAAGACTGGCTGTTGTAGCTGCTAAACGAACTGCCACTATCGCTGTCACCACCACAGCTTGATCCACCTGCACAAGACAAAACCACAAATGACAATTATTAGTCAATGAAATTTCAAAAGTTAACTCTGAAAGCACTCCAAATCTATTGAAACAACTTCAGTTATGACTGCAGTTGGTATTTCCTTGTACAACAGAGAGTACAAAAACAGTTTTCTATTTTTAGGGCTTCCTATGTCAAATGAACTATAATACTAAACCAGGTTACTTTTAAAGGCACTGAACACGTTTGGTAATTTCCAAAGACCAGTGTTCTCATTTAGTGTATCCCAACGTATGCATAAATTAACAAGCCTGTGAAAATTTGGGCTCAATTGGTCATCGAGGTTGCAAGAAAATGATGAAAGAAAAAACACCCTTGTTGTACAAATTTGTGTGCTTTCAGATAGGAATAAAAACTTCTTGCAAGAAGTTTTTATTATTTTAGTGAGAAATTACCTCTTTCTCAAAAACTATGTTACTTCAGAGGGAGTCGTTTCTCACAATGTTTTATACTATTAACAGCTCTCTGTTGCTCGTTACCAGGTCAGTTTTTATGCTAATATATATTTTGAGTAATTACCAAATGTGTACAGTGCCTTTAACTACAAAAATATAAAATCAGATAGCATTTCTATCACAACATTTTGAAAAAAATCCCAACCTTGTTTGATTTGCTTAAACAAGAAGGAATAAAGTCCACCAAAAGCAAATTGAAAACAGGAAATGTCCAAGTTCTATTTTTTTAAGGTCTATTTTATTTAGTTCAATTATTTCTGCAAATTAACATACGAGCAGGCACAATTTGCTCAATTTCGAAGGGGTAAAAAACAGAGGTCAAAAGGAAAGGGTACAGTAAAGAGCAGAATGGAGGGTTGTGGGGGTGGAGGTGGTGTGATGAGAGAGGAGAATTTTAACTTCAGATTGCCTTACCTCTTTGCCTGTGATATCCATAGCCACCTGATGACCCATTTAGACCGTGACCATCTAGGCTTGCATTGTAACCTGTTGCTCCTTCAAGACCATCTTCACTTGTGTGGTATGGTGAACTTCCTTCACTCATGTCTTCAAATCCAGAACCTGAAAAATACAATACATAATCAATTCCAATTCTTGGAAACTAAAAGAAAAGATGAACTTTCTTATATATTTTTGACTTGATTTAAACACTCTAGTGATGTGTTTTAAGTAACTCTGCACAGTGAAATTATTTTTTTTAATCATTGAAAAAAAAATGGTGGAAAAACTTACAAGATCCTTCAAAAGATGCATTTGAGTTGGTCTCTCCAAATGCCTGCATCACATTGTGGATCTGTTCATCAAAGTCCAGGTCCATGGGGTCGACTTCATCAACGTTGGATGAGCTGAGTAGCTCCATTAACAGTGAACTGTTGTCCGGGTTTTCTGATGGTAGGGGAAGAGGAGTTTCCAAGGCGGGAGCCGGCAGTCGGAGTTGCTGCTCTGGGAGAAGGAAGCTACTCAGGTTCAGACCCTGTTGAGTGCCGTTAATTAAGCCTGTGGGTGATCCCGAGCTGAGACTGAGCTCAGCAAAGTTTGACAACGGTGAGAAGACTTCTGGTGGCGGGGGAAACTCATTCAGTCTTTGTTGATCGATGGGAATGATATTTCTGGGTGTTGTCACCGTTGCATTTTGAAGATTGACGTTCCCGTTTGTGGTGGCGTTAATGGCAAAGGCATTCTGAGTGTTCTGCATTTGGGTGATGTTTATGTCGACCATGCCTTGGTACGGCATACCTGGTAGCTCTTGAAGCTGACTCGTGAGTTCTGGAATTGAGGCCAAGTCTTGCCATCTTTGTTCTTGCTCGCGTTGGCTGAGTGAGTGATTCGGAGTTTGGTATTGCTCACCAACGGGTGTGGTGGCCTGTGGTAGGTATTCATCTTCCAGAAGCTGTAGGCAATCTTCTAGGGAGATGTTACCATCAGGTTGGACTGGTACCTGAGGAAGAGTCTGTTGGGGTGTCTGCTGTGGCACAATGTTCATCCCTGGTGGGTTTAATACATACTCTCCCGTCTCCCCGTCAATGTTGCAACCAATCTGCTCCCATGTTGGTTGCTGGGACTTCAGTTTGTCGGGGTGCTCCCCCTTCTCAAGGAGTAGTTCTTCCTTGAGAGCATAGGACTCGTCTCGGGAGATACCCATGTCAATGTCCTGCCTCCAGAGAGTTTCAATGAGGTCCATATCCTGCATTCAAGAAAAAGATAAGAAAATAAACACTCATAAGTTTGCTATCATAATAAAATTAAGATGGAATTTAAGCAGTGATCATTGCAATAGATACAACTACAAACGGTGAGAAAGTGTTTAAGTCAGACACCTTGGGCCAACATGCTGCTTCTTTCAGTGCCAACCTTCAACTGACAAACCTTACTCTAAAGCAAGCTGTCCAGGACCCAGTCAGAGTGCAAATACCAATGGGAAACTTTGTCAAACTTTTACAGGCTTGAATGGTTCAATTACTGCCAACAATTAAAACTACTTGATAAGTACAAATACGGAAATCCAAGGGAACAGTACAAAGCAATTGAAGCTAAGGCAACCATGAGGTACCTTAGAAGTACTTTTGTGCAAGTGCTGTTTGCTCCAAGTCCTTGATACAACAATAAAGGAAAGACAAATATGACCTCCATCTGAAGGTTTTTTTGGTCAACAACAGTTTTATATTAACACAGAAATTAATACTTTTAAAAGGCATCCATGCATCAATCTCTCTACTGCGAGCTGTCCAGCCTTTCTTTAAATAAATATTAATATTGTCCACAATCCACATGATTGGGATCAAAGTTCAATCAAGGATCAAGTGTTTGTCACCTTAAAATGCCAACTCAATTCAGGATTGGATGTATTAACACAAAGGTTTAATCCCAGTTGAAATGTCAGTCAGCTGAAAACATTTTCTCTTACTGAGTAATATGGGCTAAAAATAGAATTGATCAGTTCAAAATGCACCACAGCAACACTGTAACACTAACACTTTTTAACAGGTATGATCGGGAACACAGCAGAGCAGAATTGAGGGAATAGATAGGAAGTTTGCAATTTATACTAATTTACACATTAGCCACCCTGAAAAAAAGAACGACTAAAGCAGGTCTATATCTTTTATGAACACGTAACTAAGGCTGTGTCCGTATTGGCTACTGCGGCTGCGGCTGTTGCTAGGGGCCTCCTCTCCTATGCTTCAACATGTGACAATTAACCTGCAGCTGTTAATTCGGATACGGCTTATATTTTCAGGGTTTTCCTTGGATAATTTATAATTATTTCTTTCTACATGTTTACCTCAAGACTTAAATCGCTATTGCTTTGCGTTACAGTGCCTTCAACTGAATTAGGGACAGGCCCAATAGCCCCGGATCCTTCCAAAGCTTCTCCGTTGTTGTTGTTCTCATCGTTGTTGTTATTGTTATTTGGAGCTGATGCCAAATTAGCGAAAGGCAAAGAGCGGACATTGTTTGGCTCGAGCCTATCCAGCAGCCATGTTGAGATTTCTCGGTTTCCTTGGCTGATGGGGTAATTATCCGTGGACAAAGTTTGAAGCTCCCTAAAAGCAGACCGGGACCGAAGGTCATAGTCAAGATTTTTAAAGTTCACATAGTTCCCATTATCGTAAGAGTTGTAGAAATTGTGGAATTGTGTCTCCGTCAGGGCGGCGCTTTGTCCAAGTAAAATGTCATGAATCTCTGGCAATCGAGTCCCTAGTCCCCCTTGTAGTTGTAGCTGCATGAACTCATCCCAGTCTACCCGAAGAAGGCTCAAAATGACAGCGATGGTGAGGAATGGATCCCTCCAAGGTTTCTTCCGAAGCATGATGATGATGATTGAAAATAAAATTCAGACTGAATGAAATCGTCGACGTTCTGAAATACTACACGGAAATAATAAGTAAACAAGGGACATGTAACCAGCAACTTATCGCATCCGGCTTTGTTTCCTTTTGTATGGCAATTCGGCGATCACGCGACTTCCACCAGAATCCATGCGACTGATGCCGTTAGCACAAAGAAACACACCGTCAAACAGAGAGCCGTTTCACGGTTACTTAATACTTGACGATAAAAAATCCCAGTGCTACGTTGAGTCTGCTTGCCGTAAAAAACAAGTCTTTTTTCCTCCACAAAATTCACCAAAGGTAACAATGTAAACTTTCCTTAATGCCAGTGGTAACTCTACAATTACGTGTGCAAGATTCTACAAGTAAACAAAGTGTTAAGCCCAAGTAGAAATCTGTTTTCTTCCGTTGTTCGCATAGATACACGTCTCCACTACACACGGCAGACAAAGCGAAAAACAGGAGTGTCGTGCAAGGTCGTCTGAGTATTTTTAGATTGTGATGTAATTGACCCGCGCGTGCGCATTGATACAGCCAGGAAGTTTCTAGAACCGCGACCCCGACTGACGTAAATGCAAATGAACCACGCGCTAGTAACTACTTTTCCAACGGGGAAAAACTTTGTGCCAATATTTGTATTGTTCGTTTGAAAGCGACTGGTGTTGGGGGGTGAAAGGGGATTTAACAAAAGCAAATACGTACACTGCATTCCCAGACCAGGGCATGAATGATTCCGGAACGGTTACCCTATTGTGATAGAGCACCGGACACAAACAGCGGCTATTTCGGAGTGGCAGTCTTTTTACCCTACACACCCAGTTTGAAGATCCAAGCAATGGCTATTAATAAGCACATAAAATAACACTGAGCAGAAAAGATATCCTGCCACGGTATCATTATCATATCATATCACGGTAATTGCACTGTCTGTGATTCCAGTGAGGTTTGTACATAGGCCCAGAGATGCACAATTCCCCCTGACGTCTCAACTCTAAAAATTATTTGGCTTGATTGATGAAACCTCGACCTAAAAAGACGTAAGACATGGTATACTTTTTACAAACACTAAGTAATAGCCTAACAAAGTTATTCAAAAAAATACCAGATTTTAAATAATTGCTCTTTCAAGCCAGCCATGCCACGCAGCTAGCTGGGCGGGGCGCGTAATCACCTGATAATGAGCCAAGCACATCACATGCCCGTACCACGTGACTGAAATGTTTGTTTGCCATTCAAACCAAAACGTAACGTAAAACCAGACATGATCTTCGCTCTATAAACTCAAGTCTAGTAATAAATTCTCACCTACAATGTCCTTTACAGCGTTATAACAGCAAATCAAAGTATTCAAATAGGGATGTGACGGTTCGGCCTTGAATCCTATAAGTTAGTAACTTAAGATGTCAAGTTCATTTATATGTTTATATTTTCTATAAATAGACGCTATAAATGCTCTTGAAATGACCAATTTTGGCAACAGTCTTTATTCTTTTCAAAACAAGGAAACGCACGCGACATTCCACTAGGCCTGTATTTTCCCCCTTGATTTTGATGACGTACATGGCGGGCACGGGTGACTAACTGGGTCACAGTTTGATGATTTTGAACTTTTTATGGTGGAATAACTCCCAAAGATTTACCGATTAACAGGGCCTATAGGCCAACTTTGTGTTTCCACAAAGGTGGGCGTTATACTCCACACTGCGTTACGGTCCAATACGGATACACTTTTCATAAAACCGGTCTGATGTTTATAGGCTAGTTCTCGTTTGGTTGATGTTGGTTTCAGTTTTGCAAAGAAGATATTTCAACCAAATTGATAAAAACCCACAATGTACCTATATACCTGTTCACAAAGAGTGCTGTATTACGTCAAGGCAATTTTCTATCCCGAAGTATTCTTATGAAAAACTGTAGGCCGCTACATGTTTCATTGTTTACAACAATTAAATAAATGTCTAACAAAATGCCATTGTCAATCTCAGGAATCCCGACAAAAATTTAATTTAAGAAGGTCACTTCTTATTGTCATCTGTACCCAATGAATAAGGAATATCACTGTTAAGGTTTTTAATGAACAATAATGCATGCGGTCTATTGATTTACCAATCGCAAATTTGCTATTTTTGTCTCATCTGAGCTTTGCAGATTCAGACTTAAAGGGTCTGTATACGTTTGGTAAAGACTCTGAAAATTAATGGCAATAAAAACTAACTTGGTAAGAAGTACAGCAGCTTTGGATAGTATAGTGCGATTTGAGAAACTTTGGAAAAAGATGTCACTTTTTATTCCCGAAAATTTGAATCTGAGAAGCGTTACTGACAGTAACGTTTCTCATATTGTGTATTCTAATTGCAGATTATTCTTCCTGCGTGGACATAACCACTCAAGATTTTCAGCAAAATCTCAAACACGCTACCACCTTTTGAAATGAGATTTTCACAGGTTAGTTTTTTGGTATTTATCTACACTTGAAACAAACAGTGGGTCCCAATTACCAAACGTACGCAGCCCCTTTTAAGAGAAAAACAAAATACAAACTTATATAGTCATACGATATATTTCAGTACTACTACGATCTCTTGTTCTATTGTACACTCTCTTGGTAAGACTGATATTTATTCTTAAAAAAAATCTCCCAAACAACAAACAAAAAACACACAGAATGTCTTGCTTTAGGCCTTTAGTTTCAAATGATTGTGTTCAACGAAAATCACGAAGTTTGGTTTAGATAAAACGTCTTTGAATATTACAATTGCTTTCAGTTACAGTGAGTATAGGCCTAGATTTTTTATTTAGTTAGAGGAAAAAACTATCACAACTAGTTCAGGGTGACAGACACCATAAATTCGTTTAGGTAGAATCTGCAAGAGCTGCAAAATAAATATGTGCAACATCATCACTTTCGTATCTTGGAAGAAGTAGGCGACGCGAGTCACTTGGCCTTTGACCTCTAGCAAGTTTGTGGTGGCCTCAGAGAGTCCCTGAGAAATGATCTTGAACTATCATAATGACAAGAATTTCTAGTAGTGATAGCTCAAGTGAATTTGAACTGTTGACAATCTCCTTGCAGCAATCATAAAAGCCCTAATTTTGAGGGTATTGACAAAGCAAGCTTTTTGAGGCAGGATCAGGCGAAAGTCAATATTTAAGTTTACTCTACAATTAAAAAAATGACCTAGTAGTAGGTTTCTTTGAGTATAAACTCACAAAGGCATTCATACAATATTTCCAGATGTCAGGGTGTCACTACTACAAGTTTCAACTATTTATATTAATGATGGGATACAGACTTTTATCATAGCAACGCCAGCTTCTCTTTCCTTCAATTCAAATCAGTGCAGCCAAATCGAGGTTGAAAGGGAAAATAAGCTGGCCTCATAATGGGAATTGGTAAACTGGGTTACTTTAAAATCCATTGAATATGACAAAGATGGCGGTAAAACTGAAAGGTATGTCGACAACCAACTAGAAACTGCAGACGCAAGAACAGAACCCAGGAGGTCCTTGGCAATGAGACTGTGCTCGAATGAGTGGCTGTGGCTGCAGCTTGATCGCCGCATGAATAAGCATTGAAGCATTCCCATAGCAACACCCTTAGCAGCAGCCAAAGCCATAATCTCTGCCATCCATTCGAACACAGCTTTCTCTGTGGTAAGATCAATCAAAGTAAAAAAGGTAGGGGAGCAAAGAGATGGGAGGATGATCATTGTGCACTTTGGTTGCAAGCATTCTCATGTTTGTCCCTCCCAATCTTCTAGGCTCCGCCCACATAGTCCAAGTAACAGACAAACCAGGGCTTGGTCCATTATCAAACAACTGACGACAATTTACAAAAAGGAAAAGATGTCAAATCCAAACGCCAACTTTTGCATTCCTTAGAAGCAAATAATAGTATATATTTTGATCATAATAAAATGAAAAAGTTAAATTCAGCATATTTTACCCACGAAACGAGAATGTGTTCTAAAAAAACACAACTTGGAAGGATGAAGGATGGAGGAGAAAATGCACTGATTTAAAATATTTATTCTATTGATGAACCGTTTCCATGGAGATAGGTGGATGCTGCTGTTTTCAAACTTTTTTTAGATAGGTGGCGATGCACCAAATTAAGTTTGAGGGAACATGATACGTCTTCTTCTAGGATTACCAGTTGGGTACAGAATTTGGTAAACTTACCGTATCCAACCTCCATTATTACTCCGTCAATATTCTTACCATACTTGTTTTTTAGCAAGTTCAATAATTAACAAAGTATTTAATACCTCCAGTAGCTCGACAGAGTTTTTTTTTTTTAAAGAGAAATGAAGTCCAACACTATCAAAGAGGTGATTTTCAAAAAGTACCTTGAAAAGTGGAGGTTGGATATTACAATATTGTTTACAAGGCAAATTTTCACCAGAAGAGGTTTGAAATAAATTATTGATGGAGTTACTCAAATTTATCTCTTAATCAAATTTATCTCTCTGATACCGAGCACTTTGGGGCAGAATCACTATCATAGTCATGATAGTTATGTTAGATTGAACTTTGGTGCAGATAATGCCGATGACACTTTATTTTTAGTTTTCCCCAATCCCCATGTTTTTACAGTGGATCTTTTTCTCTACACCATAGTGTTAGCCAGAGGGGTGTCTGGGTGTCTTTTGGACACCCTGTTTTAAATGTGGACACCCTGTTTTATCTGTCATTTACATGTATTGTATTGTAAGTGAACAATTTGGACACCCAGTTTTTAAATTTTCAGCAAATTTGGACACCCAGATCCAGGCTAAAACCTTGCTCTACACATTCAATACCAATTTATAAAATGAACTGTCAATGTGTCTTTCTGGAAACTACTGTACCTCTACCTCAGTACATCTGTAAAATACACCTGTGATGTGTACAATCAGATAATCTATAATTAATTGATTATAGCATGGAATTCCTACCTCCATGATTATAGCTACACCTACACTAAGGTATTGCCAAACGGTACACGTCCAATTGTCATTCCATTTTTTTTTTCTGATAGAGGGTCTATGAACAGAGTGTAACTTTTTTTTTTATAACTATAAGCGAACGTCCAGTATATCAGCTAGTTATTAGCAATAGACGTTCGTTGAGTTTGGTCAATCTCCTATCAATATCAGTCACATGATTGAAAACACCACAGCACAACTTGACAACCATCGCAAACGCCAGCCTTACCTTCTCATTTACTGTATCCGAATCCTCACCAACTTCCATTTTGTCTGTCATTATGGATTGTGTCTGTAATAAAACGTCCATGGTGTGTATTTTGAGCTTACAAATCTGTAATGTGTTAAGGTATCACCAGGCGAATAGGCGACCGGTACGACCCGTACGAATGCTATGTAGTTATCTGCTAGTATCAAGTAAATAACACACACGGTTCCATTCGCTAGTTACATGCATCGAGCGTCAGTCAGGTCACAATATTATAATAACAAATCCACATAGCCACGCCCCTTAAACCCTCTATCAACAATCTAAATGTGGTAGCGCAGCCTGGTACCATAGAAAAAAGGCTGGTTCGAGTTGCACTAAACACTGTACTCTGACCCCATTCCCGATAACGATACCGAAACGAGTGCTGAATGAAATATTATAATGAATAATTCATTAGCTTAGGGGGTATTTGTCCCGCCTTTGGGGATATTACATCATTTGTTTGAACGGCTATTGGTCGAAATAGAAAGGCTTTACGGAAATAGAGATGACTTCATTGCATATAGCCTACTCGTAGTCGTAGTATGTGCATATACATACATCCCCTGTACATGTACATGTACATGTACACCCCCTGTGCATGACATGTACTACAGTCCCCACTCTGATGGCAATATCATTACATGTTCATCTGCATCATCTTTACATGTACATACATGTACATGTACTGTTAAAGTACATGTAGGCCTACACATGTACATGTACATGAACTTCCTCCTTACGGTACAACCAGCTGACTGCTGTACGCACAGAGGTGATGGTTGATTTTTAGTGGCAATAAATAAATCAGTCGTTACTAACTTTTGCCAAAAACGCAGCCATGTTTACCAAGCAAAAAGTGGAAAATTTGCATTTAGGCCAAAGGCATTCTGCATTTTTTGTTTACCTCACTAACACTAAATTCAATATTACAGTGCGCTACAATACAAGAAGTAATGATGACTAAATGCATCAATTGTTTTCTAAAGGTTTTATTTCGTGGGAAGGATGTGCATAATGTACATGTACATGTGTACAAGTGGCACATTCCCAACGCCGGTTGTTTTATCTTAATAGATAATAGCTTATTTACCTTAAATCTTTTTTTAAAACAAAGATTACTAATGCTCAGTTTCAAGTTAAGATAGTGAACATATGCCCTGTTAGAAGTAACAGTTCTAAAAATCACCATTGTAAACACCAATGATTAGAATTAACAACATAACAGCCAATTCTTAGCAGCATATTTGACAATACGTAGGCTATATGTCTTGATTTAAAAGCATAGACATTACAACAATTTTTATTTTTCTAAAAGCAATGCTGCATGGTTCTTGTTTTTTATTCTCTCAACAAAAAACCCAAAACAAAACAAAACCACCCCCCAACAAAACAAAAGCAAAACAAAAACACACAACAACACAGTTGACGTAGACCGACACAGAAGCACAGACAGAAGATCGAATTCCTGCAGGCCTTCATGATTGTCGATCTCTGAGTCCCGGAAACTGATCAAAACAAAACGACAAATATGGTCTGGCATCATTAGCGTTGATTGTTTTGTTCTGACGTAGTATTTCATAGGGTACCTGACCTCTCAAATAATTGTTTTGAAACTGTCCATTTTAAAAGTCAAATCCAACCGTCAGATGTGAAAATAAATACCATACGAGAACATTACTTGTAAAAAGGGCAAGTTTCTGGATGTTCGATATTTTGTCAATTTTCGTCATCGTCAAAGTTGCAATTTTCTTTCCTTAATCCGTCTGTGAGAATACCTTTCTCTCATCATTTCATGCATTAATAATTAGACCATTCAGACCACGGGCTGACCATGACCAGTGTGGACTTGGCCATGGGGAGGTCCCGCGTTTTCATCGGTGTCCTAATTTCGGTTCGTTCCGGCCTTCGGGTCACCGTATAGTATATCACTTCGGCTGACCCGTACTCTCTGGCCTTACCGCCCGATCGAAGAGTCGAGGCTGGCCGAAGAATTTCGCTTCGCTGGGTCAATTTCCCCGAAATACTCACCGGTAGCTACTTATTATTCTCCTTATACCAGAACCATTTTGTGGCGTGACAATGGCAGGAATGTGAAGTATTTGTTCGCCTGATGTGTAACAATTCGGTTTATTTCTATCTTTGTGAAAGTGTCCACTGTCCAATTACCTGCTCAATAAAGAAATACACAGCCATAGGCTTTTGCCTAGTTTGGTTCCCTGCTGTATAATCTACAACCCAACTAGACACCGTGGCAACCTTAGTTTATACTATATATATAAAGAGTTCCCAGAGAACTTAGGCCCTACTGTTTTATCAAATACTCTGACACTAAAACCTAAACAATGCGAAACACAACACAAATAACGTTCATACAAATTGCGGCTTGAATTAGAGTGAGGCTACCAAAAGAGGGCCATGGTGTCATTACGCCGATAAACCTTGTCAGCGTAGTGAACGTTTTTGTGGTATTTGCATTAATTAAAACAAAACAATTACCAAGCCAGCGCCTACCAATAGCAAACCTGTAATTTAAATGAGAACGTTATCATAGCGCCCTCATCAAGAAGGCATACAGCGTATCGTAAACCCTGGGTATGAGTAATGTTCTAGTTCACGTTTGAGGGTGCATGGTATATAAAAAGTTATGATATATAACGAGGTACATTGATTGACAAGTGGGAAATTAGGGCGGGGTTAGGGTCGGTAAGCCTAAATGATCCCCAGTGAAAAAATCTAGAAATTTAGAATTGCTCTACGCCGTCAGCCAGGGGTCCCCTTGGACCAACAAGGGGCTCCACACTGACGCGCCCGAGGTACCTCCCTTGCAGCTAACGCGCCAATGAGATTGCATCGTACTCACGTCTTTTGAGTGTTGTTTTTTGGAAAGGTTATCATGGCATCACCATAGTGTTGCAAACCACTGTACTTAGGCCGTGTCCGAATTGGCGGCTATACAGCTATGGCTACGGCTAGATTTCTGCGTCATCGTGCGTTGAAGTATAGGACGTCCTTAGTTACACCCTTATAGCAACAGTCGTAGCCGTAACCGTAGCCGCCAATTCGGATACGGTCATTATATTGGTTTCCAAGCAGTTCCAGATTAGATTGCACTTTGGGTTGTGCAGCTACGTAGACCAAAAAATAAAAATGGCGTCCATCAAAAATGTTACCAAAGACAACGGGTCCTTCAGTCGACAGATCAATGTAAGGCCGTTTTCGAAACCACGGCGTGGTCTTGGCTCCGTCAGTTATTTAGAAAACGTGTGCTTTTCTTATGGGGCTTCAATCAGGCGGGCGGTGCCCAAGCCGGCCCGTGGTTTCGAAAACGGCCTACATAACAAAAACAAACAGATAAAAGATGCTCTTGCATGCCCAAAGTGTTTTCAAACAAGGAATACAACCAAGCCATACGTTTTGGAATCCTCTTAAATATTCACGTCTTTGAGAAAGTGGCATAGCTATAGAGAAACTCTTGCCTGGAAAACACGAGAATGATGCTGGTTACTGATGCGTGCCTTCGGATGTGGTTACTGAAGTGTGCCTTTGGATGTCTTGGGTTTTATGTTAACATTCTTCACTTTTTAAAAACGTTGTTCGGGAGTTTACTGTGACATTAAAGATGTCATGTATGATTTCAGACCAGGCTTGTCTAGCCATCGAAAGAATGAACCAGTAATAGGCACGTTTCTTTGACATGGAGAAACCTGTGCCGTGACTCATGTAAAAAGTGACGGGGACTTTATGACCAAGTTCCTGGTCAAACCTGTGTCAAGAACAGACAAGCCCGGCCACCTGTCTGAGCCGATCACTCAAAGGTCTAAACTTGGCACAGACCACAGCCCGCAAACAAGTATACCCCCCAATCCATGCTTATCTCCGGCTCGAAACAGAGCCTAGGGATATACAAGCCTATGCAGTATGATGTGATATAGACTGGCATCTTTTTCTTCAAGTTTTAAGTTTTTCAAAATGCTTAAAAAAAAAAAAAAAAAAGCCTTTGGTTATAGTGGGTTCCTAATTCTACAAATCTTCCAACGCCACATAATATTTTATAGTTATAACTTCATGTATAGTTCGCTGGTCTTTAGAACATAATAATAATAGGCAAAGTAAATGCAAGTATGTGATGAAATAAATCCAATGATGAATCCTCTGATTCGAATAAACCATTCTGAATAAAAAAAAATTGTCCGGCAAGTTCCATACGCAATGAATGCTGGTCATGTATAGGCCCCTATCTCTTCTATGTTTGTATAGTTGCTTATCTTCAAGCTAATGACGCAGAGTAAGTAAGTAACCCTGGAGCTGTTTGTAACCAAAGCAAGCCATGTTGTGGGCTATGAGTATATGCAGATTACTGTCTCCAACATTCCACCAAATCCGTCTTTAGAATGATCTTTTTGAGGCTTGCCCTGATCCCGACTCAAATCTGAAGCGCCCAGACTGCAAAGGCTATACACCGTCGGGCCCGATGACTCCAACCCATTGCCTTGGTCGAGTTTGTCTAGGGCTAAAACTGGAACACTTAGAAAAATGTGCCTTATTTTAAAAATAAATCTTTACTGAGATGGAGCGTGACCCCGGACCTGGGGAGGGCGGAAAATCAAAAGGAAATTCAAAATGATTCAAACATGAAAGTTGATGTAAATTTAGAAGACAAAGCCTGGGGAATCTGAGATGATGGAAATGATGTGGGGAGACATTATCAGTGTGGAAGGATATCAATTCATGATACGTTTTTTTTCTCTCTGTCTTTCCAGAAGATGAAGAGATAAATTTCAGCCAAACTTCGGAAATGTGGACTGAAGTCACGGCGGGTGAACCATTTCCAAAAGTGATGACAAATTACAGCGGCCCCATGCTGTTGTAATTAGGCTATGTTTGGCAGCGCAACACCAAGCACACCCGATTATCACCGTAAAAAACTCAAACGCATGGAACAATTTCCCAACAATTTTTCTTTACAAAAATACATCTAACATGGAAGATTTAATTATAAATTAAACAAACAAAATTCGTTATTTGACTTTTGATAATATACTGCCCAAAAAACATTAATGTGACGGTTTGATGTAATGCGGTTAAAGAAAAAATAAATTACCAGCATCCAAGAAGCTTTCTCTCGACGTTTATCACAATCTTTCACAAAAGCAATGTCTTAGGAATTGCTGACTGATTTCTTCTTGAGAAAGAGTACTTACTAACAATAAATAGCATATATTGTTGTCTTAGGACGCAGTACCCGTACACCATACAAGTTAAATACCCATTGTCTTACCATACACAAATTAATAACAGCAGTTTTCTAAATGAATTAATTGAGGCACAAATATTGTACCCTACCTATACTCTATAACAAAATGTAAAAAAGAAGAAGACAGTTTTTCACCTATCCCCAATACTATTACTCAATGTCTTTAAAAAGTTAGTCATTATCTACCGCAACGTTCAATGAGAACGAAACAGGGGAAGACCCGTAGGGGTGGAGTGAAACAGTAAACCAGTAAACCTCCAATAAATGACATGACTCTAACCTGAAAACATCATAGCACCTGTAGCACATTACAGGCAGACACACTGTACATGAGCGAGTGACGTCAAAACGGACTGCCGCCTATGAAGCCTTCAGCCCCCATGCCGGTACTGATGAATGAAAACGTCCAAGATCGACTGCTTCACTTCAATAGTTATATCCAATTTGGCAATTACGCCGTAAAAAACACCAAACTAATATGACCTTACACTTGGCGCAGATTTATAGAAGTATAACCGTAAGCATATGGACATGCCTGTCTTTACACGGAAGTGGCACTTCGGAGAAGAAAACAATATGCACGTTGTAATCAATCTTCACTCTATATAAGCTAACACCCAAAACCTTTGGAACGCTACTTCAAAACCCACAAAAACATTTTAAATGTTGTGTTATCCCTAATCGAAACATGTCAATCTCGAATTTTGAAAAAGTGAAAATGGTGATATCATCTGTTAGAAACTGGAAGGGTATCGGGTAAGATTAAAGAGACTTTCCAGTTCTTTCATTTTCTAAACCGAGTTTCAAATCGGAACGAAAGCAGAAAGTTGTTGTCACAGACATTATTGAATTTATTACAATATTATTTAGATCATATCCCCGGTACAATAGGCCTAGAATCATTTGTTTCTTTCGTTTGGCCTGCTGGTATTGCAACGCGAGGTCATTTAATAACAACATTATATTTATTTAGTAAGGGTATAGCCTATGTATAGTTTGAAAAAACCTATATTCACAATTTCCATTGGTTAAAGGTATTATACAGGATTGGTAATGATAAAAACATCACTGTCTAATTTTAGTCTGAAAACTTACAGATTATGAAGTTCATTACTAGAACCAATTTTTTTCTGTGAAATTATTTCCTCTGAAATGGAGTCATACTCAAACTGTATCTGAAAACCTACAATAAAAAAAGCAACAGCTGATTTCGGTTGTTACAACCAAAATTAAGGACAATGTGTTTACATCTTGAAAATTGTGCATGGTTGGTCACTATTTTCTCCTGACTCATACAACGAATAAGCCCAAATTTTCACAGGTTTGTTATTTCATGTATATGGTTGATCACACAAAACATGAACACTGTCTGCGACTATTTTGTCAGCTCTACCAATCCTGTATAATATACCTTTAAATTAAAGTATTTTTTATTCCCTTTTTTGGTAATTAAAAAACGATGCAAAGGGATGACATTTTGACAAACCCCTGCAAGGCGGAAAATAAGTTATCGGCACCACGTCTGATTTATGGCCTCTCTTATGATGACTTGCAATTTTATTCGTCTCGAACAAAATTACTTACGTCTTGACTTGATTTATGACTTTTAACTTCACCGGCTCGGAAAACAAGTCGGTGTTGTCAAATAATTCGTTTTTCGAGGTCACATTGTGCTGTGACTTACATGAGCTGGATTCAAAGTTTCCAGGGTCAGTTTGGTACATTTCTACAGATAGTTTTAAAACTCTGAAATATGGCACTCAAGTTCAACATTTTGGAAGGTGCAGTTGCAACGTACAAAAATCAAAAGAGCTGACTAACTATCAGTTTCAATGAAAGAGAAAGCAGCAAACAACAATAAACCATGAAGGTGC
The DNA here is from genome assembly GCA_021014325.1 of Plazaster borealis. Lineage (NCBI taxonomy): Eukaryota > Metazoa > Echinodermata > Asteroidea > Forcipulatida > Labidiasteridae > Plazaster > Plazaster borealis. The sequence continues at coordinate 1,573,324 of CM037463.1, forward strand.
TTAAACAATCTTGGACACACCCAAGAAAAAAAACCCCAAAACAAAGAAGAGAACAGTGACACTGCATGTTCAACAAATTCGAACCATTTCTTTTGTAAACTAAAGAAAAGGAAAAAAAAGAAGTTGATGCCAAAATATCCGAACTTATTCCCCTTAAAACCTCGGTTTCAATACATTGATTTCAATGGGGAAAACCCAGAGTGCAGCACTATGAGTAGAGCAACCCTCCTCCGTGTTTTATTTTTCTAAAAGGATCTTTTAATTTCCATTGATTATGGAGAAAGGATGGTCGACCTAAGCATGTCCTTTCTTGCGGCTACAGCTCTTTCAGATACGGAAATTTGAAACTTAACTATACCTTCCATGCATAAGTAAAGCCTATACGTGGAACAGAACTGTAAACGGTCCACTTCTGTCGAGGTTCGTGTTTTGGAAAACTGAGTGAAAAGCTGAACATGGAAACTGTTTGTGTGCAACGGACAGTTTTTGTTGAGCATGATTTTTGTGGGGATCTTTATTTTTTAGATTAGGCCGGTTTGAATATACAAATGATTTCGTTAGCTTTGGAACAGTCATACCTTTCGAATGGAACTATCGGTTATTCATAAAGTTTGAAGGTTTATTCACGATCGAATCCTTTCCTTGACATAAACGTCACAGTTGACTCTGACTAATGGAGGCTTGCTCCAGGTACAGAGGCAACAACCTGTCCAACGAACCAAAACATGCTCGAGTATAATAATCCTGTTTTGATCCACCTCGTTGAAGGACCTAGGATATACAAAGCGAGTATCTGCGGATTGTATCCCAGCCAAAAAGCTCTAATCCACACAGCAATGAACACCAAGCTGATAACCTTATCCCCAAACCACCACCTCCACTAACAAACAGACAATACCACAGACCGAAGTGGTTTTAACAACTCCATTTACTAATTAAGTACTTATTTAATAAAGTTTTAAACAATATCTATGAAAGCATAGAAATGTTCAATGTTCATTGTTCAAAATGATAAAGACACCCCACGTTTTGTTAACATCCGTTTGCCGAAATGAGTGTTGCACACAGGTGATGGGCACAACGCTCAGTTGACGCCCTAATGCCGTTTTCGCACCAGCAAATATCTCCAACGCAACAACCAATACAACCCGTTCAGTCCGACCCTACAGTTAGTCCAGATATTGTCTACAATCAGAGCGTTAACTAATAAAATGAATTTAAGATTAAACAATAGGCAACTTGTTAATCTGCTCAGACGTCTACAATTATAGGCCAGCCACCGAGCAGATTAGAGAGTTGTCAAGGGAGTCCGTAAAACGTAAATCATGCCCCGTCCTAAAACTACAAGTCACTGACGATAACGGGAACGTATCCGGTCAAAACATCACAACAATCACTTCAATGCATCTTCAAGCACCATTACAATTAAAGGTTTTTACAATTTCAACCAAGTCAGTGTTCTTCTGCGACAGAATGTTTACAATTAAGAAAATGTGCAAAATCTCATTATTGAAATGGATTACGAAATATCTGTGTCACTCGCTGTGTGCAAGAACGTTAACCTTCGAAGTGTACTAAAAAACTACTTCAGTTTTAAGGAAGGGACATTTGCCAGATTATCTATATGATGTGCAGGTTTGATTAGTTCCGTTTGGTGACACAGGCAACTCAAGAGAAGTTAAAAAATGTTATGTCTGTATTTTGGAAATGAGCATTTTAACTGATATATACCAGCTGCCGCGTTTTAATTTACATTTCTTGTGAAAAAAAGTAACAAACTGCGGTAAAATAACATGGTATCAATATTCTTTGAAAAACGAAAGCATGGAAATAAGTTTTTTTTTAACGGAAACAAATCACTTCGATAAAGTGATACATATACATTAACAAGAAAGAAGAAGTTTGAAATAAAATTTGTGGACAAACAAACATGGCTTAGTATAGGTGATTTTCTTAGTTTTCACTAAAATGTGAAAATATTCACAGTTTGGTTGAAAGGTGTTTCTATTTCCAAAAACCACGATGTTTCATATCTTTACTATTCCAAGAATAGCCAGGCTTTCCCATGAAACAGCCGACAGTGATTACAATTTACAATCAACCACGTCTGTGTTTGTGTTTTTGTAGATGATTTTGGCAAGATACAGTGCTGTATTTAATGAATGGACGACTCAACACCCTGGCCCGGTTCTCATTTGGGGACCAGCATGATAGGTGCGTCCGCTTGGCGGAAGAAAGCAACTTCCGAAGACTTACAGACAGACAGAAGATGTTGCTGTCTCATTAGCAAGTAGAACACAGACCTGTTTTTATTTCGAAATACAAGGACCAACAAGTCTTTAAGGTACAGTGAAATGATGCCAACTTAGAGATGCAGATTTGTTTTCCATATACGGTAACTTCTACACATTTAAATTTATCTCAAGCAAATACATTCATGACACAGTTATCACTCAATATTTTGTTTCTAAAATTTGAGGTTTTTCCCACAAGCCACTGAAAAGTACATTCTTGAAAAATGGAAAGTTGAGTATGGCTGGTTAAAGATAAACTTTCCATTAAAAATCATTTGAATTTTCGGACTTTTCCGAATGAAAGTCAATCTACAACAATCTGATCACAGCCATTGACAGAACAAATATCTTTTAAATCGAAGGAATTAAGACAGTCGTTCAATGAGCATAAAAATACTCGACTAATTTATCTAAACCGTCTCTGAAGATCGACCAAATGTGATATGCACGGTGTAATTTCGCAATAATTGAAGTTGTGAAAACTGTTTTGCTTTACCATCATGATTGTGCGATAAAACACTTGTTGTAAATCGCCAACGCCTTTGAGTATAGCGGAAACCAATACCTGAGATTTACAAATGACGAATAGACAACAGTCCTACTGAACGGTTTTCCCCAAAGAAGTCTTCAGGACAACAAACAAGAAGGTCAAAAATGATAACTCATCGTTATCATTTGAATCCGAGTTTACAATATAAACAGTTCCTAAAATCACAGTCAGTGGATGACACTTTCTCAGTAAATCATGAAAATTGCATGCAAATGGAAAGAAGTATAACTAACAGGGATGATATTTTGATTAATATATTTTTCGTTTTACCTTGACGCGTTGATACGGGTGGTAAATTCCATAAGAGTTGTAAGGCGCCCGCCGAAGCTCGCAAAACCGTGGTCCGCACATTCCGACTGGATGTTTGTTCGAATGTTGATGCTGTTGGTGAGGCCTTTGGTGATGATGATAAAAAGATTTTCGTTGCTGGTGCCGACAAGACGAACGGGTGTGATTGTACCACCAATCCATGGTGACTAAAATATAAAGTCCACGATTCTTTTTGTGTAAAGTAAGGGTCGCACAATAACTATTTTCTCGCCAAGCGAGGGGCTGCCTCGCCTTTGAACAACTAGTCGGAGTCTGCGAACACTCATCATGTATAGTCTACACGCCGTCCTTGTAATTATGCAAATGAGCTGGCGGAGGGATACACGAGTGAGGCCCTACTCACTTTCCTGATTGGATTCCCGCGCAAATCAACAGGTCCTCGTTACTCACATCCGTTGTGCGAGTTCGCGTAAGTAGTGCACGTCGCGAGTGTGTGGTGTATGGTTTGAGTTGCTATGATTTAGGATGCTTGCAGTTTTCGTTTAAAGTAAGAAAGGGTTTGTGCCAAGGTAAGGAAAAAAACCCACTGGCCTTTGAGGGCTAGTTGCATGAACAACATGAAGACTAGTGCAGTATATGCAGCACATCACTGTAATGGATGGGAAATAACGAAATGTATGGTAACAGAAGTGGTTGATTGGTCGTTTCCCCCTCCTCTAAGATGTGATAAATTGGATCTTCCTGAGTCAAGTTTATAGCGTTTAATGTATACTGCCTGGGGGTACATATTAGGTAGTTCACTGTTGAGACAGTGTAATAAGTGTGGAAGCTACGCCGCAAATATGCAATTTATCTTACAATGCATCATTAAAACAGGAGCTGACTCTATACTAACCTAATTACATAATTTGTTTTGTTCCGATCCAGCCCAATCACTTAAACAGTGAACATATAAAAAGGTGCAAATCCACCTGCAGCTTTTTTGGTAGTGTCTGTTTTGTTTGTCCACAGTTTACACAAGATATCAACACGTAAAAGATCAGCAGTCGCCATCAATTTACCCGCCATTTTTTGAGTACTGACTCCAATGCAGTGAGTCATTGCACTGGGTTTATGTACAGGTTCATTTTCCCCCCTCCTCCGGGCTGAAAAGCAAGAGAATTAGGCTACACAGTTGCGAATTCTAGAACGCGGTGACCTTAAATTGCTTTGGACAATTAGCTGTTCATGGTGTGCGTCATAATGCTACGTTGTCGCAATGGCTTCTTAACTATGAAGACACATGAGTTTAACAATGGTGTATGTGGTATGCATAAACACAAGACTTTTATTAAATGTGAAGTGCCTTCAAGTTTCAACAAAACAACTTATCAAACATTATAATTAGCTTCTTTTTAAAAGTAATTAATACGAATACAGTCATGTATTGTATTCCACTGTACGCCGATCTCATGTTACACAATTGAACTGAATAGGTTTTATTGACAACAGGATTGCATTTGGATTGTTAAGATACTCATTATAAAATACTTTTTAATAACATGAAATGTTTGATACATTAATCAACTTAAAGGGTGTGCATAACATTGGTAAGATTGAAAATATAAAAAATCACAGATTTGCTCCCAACTTAAGGTATAAAGAGTGTGGAAAACTTTCCTTCAAAACTTGAAAAATTTGTAAAACAATAAGTTTTGATCCCGCGAGACCAAAACCCATTGTTTGAAAATAGTGAAAACGTTTAAGGTTTTTGTTCACCATTTTCTCGTGACTCCTATGACCGATTGAGCTTAAACTTTCACATGTTTGTTATTTCATGTTGGGTCACATAATGTGTGGCTACTGGTCTTTGACAAGTACCAATGTTGTCAATGTGCTTTATAGCCAATTTTTCAAAGTGAAAGTTTTCAGCATCGACGATAATAATGTTTATAATAAAGGAGGACCCTTTCGTGCGAGAAGTGTACGCACCTTTATTCGGATACGGTTTGTGGAATTTTTTTGATTGCCGGGTTCGGGGGTTGGGATGGGGGCGGGGAACACTCCCTATATCCATCTAATTATCGTTGGACATGACCCAAAATACACCATCACTGAAACATTGTCTAAATACTTCGAGGTTTATGCCATTGCAACAAATGGCGCAACGTCTGCTATGTTTAATCAAAGCAAATTGCAACATTCAACTGCTTATTTTCAACAGTCTACTGCGAGAAAATATTGAAATTTATATGTTTTATTTTTCTTTAGCCTTTTTAGTTCCAGTAATGAAAGAGCTTGACATGGTAGGCATAAACTTTCCACACGGTGCAATAGTTTGCAGATCCACACTTTCTTCCCTGTGGGTTGGTTACAACAAACAAAACTTTATTAATTTTAAACAAAAGTATTCGACATTTTTCATTTTTTTTGCACTCTGGGCTTTATAGGCCCCCTACCTTTGTTTTCTTAATTTTCTGTCATATTGGTTTTTTTTTAAGTTTAAAGGGTTTGTATACGTTTGGTAATGACTCTGAAAATTAATGGCAATAAAACTTACTTGGTAAGAAGTACAGCAGCTTTAGATGGTAAAAAATACATTTTGAGAAACTTTTCACTTAATTAGAAGTAGGGCCTACTGCGGTTATGGAAAAAGATATCACTTTTTATCCCCAAAACTTTGAATCTGAGAAGCTTGGACATAACCGCTCCAGATTTTCGGCAATATCTCAAAACGCCAAACCTTTTGAAATGAAATTTTCACAGGTTAGTTTTATGGTATATATCTACAACTATTATATAGGATTGAAGCAAACACTGGGTTCCACCCAGCCCAGAGCCCGGTCGTGTTCGCTTTACTGATATTTCATGTGAAACAATGTGTCATACTTCAACACAAGGTGAAGTTTAGTAAACGTGGAATTTACGTTCAATTCCACATCAATAAACATAATATGACAGACGCATCATCCTTAGTCTTAAGATGTATAGTCTTAAGATTTAACCTCTCGTATTTAAGACAGTGGGCAGGAGAAGGAACGCACTCCTCTATACATTTGTCCTTGTCAAGGACTTCCTTCATATTCCCAAACTTTTTCAATCACCATCAAAGCCAAAATATTCCTAAAATAATTCTGTCAAGAAATAGAAAGATTTAAGAAATCCCCAGAGTTGCAGGAGGTGGAGAAATTGAGCTCAGCTGCTTGTCCCGTTGACCGCCTTCGAGACACCCTGGCATGGATGATCTGTCACGTTAAGCGAATCCGACGCCAAGGGATCGCGACGTAAAATAACTTCAGATGGAATATGAAAATAAAGATTGATTGGTGACAAAAAAAGATGACGAGTAGGTCGTGTTGCATGGCGGGAATACCATCCCGAGTTGACGTCTTTTTATGAATACTCTCGTAACACTGTGATATTTCATTCTTACATTCACGTGCAGTGATATTGGTATAGCTCATGAACCAATAATGGCGGAGTGGTTATTGAATTTTAATCCGTAGTAGTAATGGCGTAAATCTGACATGGACTGGAGCTCATATTTTGTTGGAAAATAATGAACAAGTTTCTTGTTGAATTGAGGGAGGAATTATGCCTAAAAGAAAGTCGTCGTAGAAAAAGAGAAATACACGAAGTAGAATTGTAAAATGTTAATGTTTCTTCATATCGGTCCATGGGATAGCGCAGGATACACGTACGGTTTTCCAAAGCGAGGGATTGCATGGGAAGTAATACTTCGTATAGTATTCGTTTTGTGGAAAGTTATACTGTTCACGCTTAACACGATTCAGGTTACACTGCAAAAACTGTGGTGCTAAAATTGACACCATTGGTGTTGTCACATAAAGATACCGAACAGGTAATCAAAATTAACACCATAGGGTGTTAAAATAACACCAATGTAATAGTTTTTGCAGAAATTAGTGTTATTTTAACACCCTGGTGTCCACTTTTATTCTTGTTTGGGTGTCTATCCTACGTGACAACACCCTTGGTGTCAATTTAACACCCCAGTTTTTTCTGTGTACCATACTTCTTGCCATTTTTCGCTAATTAAATACTTTAAAACAGTAATGGATTATGTAGATTGTTTGTTTTAAAGCTCTTGATCAAAATTCATGAGAGAGTAATGCGTATCATAAGATCAAACTTCGATTCTGTTTTATTCCTCCTAAAAACAGCACCTGATTAATCAATACCATGATCAATTAAATAAATAGTTAATTTACACGTGGTTTCTTTTATTACACATCTCATCTTCAAGATAACAAATTAGTTTATCTTGTCAGACAAGGAAAGCGCCATCCACGAGAAGGTATTAATTTGTCTCAATCTAAACGTCCATGTTATAGAATAATAATTTCCCCCTGTGCTTCAACTTTCTCCCCCTGTGATGCGTACTTTCCCAAAAGTCTACTCAATCAAACAGTAATGGAATGTTTTGTGTCTCATTAATTTATCCAAATTAGTAGAAACATGCGCGTTGACTGTTTCTCACGATATCCATTTGGTGACAGGTGGTTCGGAACTTCAAGATTAAGACGGTATGACCAACATCGTCTACTTGAAACAGATTACAACCTTAAAGCGGCCATTACTCCTTTTCACCGTAAGTCTACATTTTCTTAAAAACTGAAACAACATGTTTTGGGGGGTTTTGTTGTCAATGAGCTCCCAATGGTAAAAAGCACTTGTGGGATGCTCATCATTGAAGAGTGGAAAACTTGAAATGCACAAGTTCTATGATTATGCTGTGTGATACACGTTGACTTTGCCACGTTGCTTTCTGCATAGCCGACTTTTGGCTTGCGCTCATTTTTGGGTGTGGTCACAATATCTGCAAATCGCATCAATAAGTAACTCCGGGCATAATAAACATCGAACATGCGCATAAGCTCAAATACAGCTCAACATTTTTGTATAACCGTTTTCGGCAATTAATATAAATACATTTGAAAGTTTGTTTGTATTTGGTTGATCTTTTTATGGATCACCGTCGGATGATTGATGGAAGATTTCAAAGAGACATGATTCTTCGAAATGTTTTGCACTATATTAGATTAGGCCTAAGCGTCTTGGGATGACAAGTGGCATTTCTTGATTCCTTAGGTTCTTTTAAAATGATTATTGGTTTAGTTAATTATTTTTGACAAAAAAAAAACTACGGGTAGACTCTTCCACTGTGAACAAACATGAAAATATCATCATTTATAGAAAAGTTATCTGACTCCAAGTAGCACAGGATTAAACCACGCCTTTAAGAATGAGAAATAACATTGGTTTAAAGTCTGGGGTAGTTTCCCTGTTGACAAGATACCCGTGGTCCATTCATAGCACCCCGTCACAAGCCCCTTTCCTAGAGGGTAAAAATAGACATTTTACCGGCGACGATCGGCCTAATTGAAACAAGACTGTCACAACCATGGAAAGCGTAGAAACTTGGAAAAATAAGGAAAACTTCAAAACAATAGCGAGGGGCTTTCGACCCCCTGACCTTATTCTGATCTCAACTGTTTCAATCGGTCAGAGAATTTTAGAAAACAGTTGGTTTGACGGCTGTAAATTTTCACAGGTAGTTGCGGTAATTCGTGAGCTTATCTTGATGGTCATGGTGGTGTATGGATTTTTATTGTCCGTCAGGTCAGTTTAAAGGCATCGTACACGTTTGGTGACTGTGATAATTAATTGCAATACAACTTACATCAGCTTTGGATAGTATAATGCATTTTGAGAAACTTTTCACTTCGAAGTACTGCGGTTAGGGAAAATTATATCACTTTTTATCCCCAAAAACATTTGAATCTGAGAAGCGCGTAACGCCTCTCAGAGTGTGTATTCCAATGCAGATTATTCTTCCTGCGCGGACATAACCGCTCCAGATTTTCGGCAATATCTCAAAAACGCTACCACCTTTTAAAATGAAATATTCCCAGGTTAGTTTTATGGTATATATCTACAACTATATATAGAATTGAAACAAACGATAGTCTCCAATTACCAAACGTGTACGATGTATATTAACTACGGGGTGACAACACCCGTACACGTACGACCCAGGCAGGCAGGGGAGGGGGGCAACTGCCTTCAAAATTCGGGCAAAACAGTGGACAATTTTGGGCTCAGCAAGAAAAAAGAAAGAAAACTGAGCAGATAAATAATTTTCATCCGGTATTAGAAACGGGTACTTGTATTTTATATAGTGTACCATTACGGGCAAATTAACCCCCTGCCTCCCCTTAACAAAAGAGTCCAGTACACAACAACATCACATCAGTAAGTGTAGTGTTTTAGAGCCCAGCAAACACCGAAACTAACAATTTTACGGGGAAATGTTCTTACAAAAACAACTTTTAATGCAATTAAAAAAAAAAAAACACACCTAAAAATATCGAAAATATAGCGCACCGTAATTTGATTTGCAAATACAGTTCTGTAAAAAACAAAAAACAAAAAACAACTTTGGTTATGGCCTGAGTAAAAATTAAAATCGAAACCCCCCAACCCCCCCAAACTCCCCCCCCCCCAAAAAAAAACAACAACTAAGAAAACCCCCCAAACAAACACCAAAACAACAAAAACCAAACCCCACAAAATACCAAGACCCAAAAACAAAACCCAGAAAACAATATGCAAAACATCCAGGATGTATGTCCTGGATAATCTTCTTAAAATGAAACAAAAAAATTCCAGTCATAAATGTTTATTGTTTAAATGAAATCCAAACCGTTAATAACAAGCAAAAAGAGACATGTTTTTTGAAGAGTTTTGAAGACCCACCCATGCCATCAGCAAAATTATTTGAGAAAAAACCCCCACCCCATCAACAATTAAACAAACACACGAGCATTATTATGAGCAGCCCTAGATGATCACCTCACCGGGTATCGTACTATATGGGGGTGAAGGCCTATTATGTGTCCAAGGTGTGTACTTTTAATATATAGGTTTTGTTTATTTAGTTTCAAAAAGTATAGCAAAATGGGGGCATGGGAACAAGAACAAATCACAAAAAATCTACTAAGTGCATTTAACCTCTCCCTGATGTTGTTTTGACACATGGTTTAATCCGCTAAGGACAGCTTCCGCAAAAATAAAACAAAGCCAGATTTCCTGTAATTATATACACCGTGGATTGTTTTAAAAACAAAAGCGCTAACAAACGTGTCTGAATGGTCGATTCCCACGAGGCGGAATAAGTTTTCCAGAAATGAAGTGTTTTGTCACGTGGCATGAAGGGACACTATTGAAGGGCGGACGGAACAACCGCTGCATCACAGCTGATAAATGATTCTGGGTTGTCCGTGAACAAGATCGACCTAAATCAGGGCATTGCTCCGACCAAAGGATCTCGCGCCATCATTACCGCTCTCTTCTGAATCAAGAAACAACTTGAAACACTGAAACCTCTGAACCCCTATAAATGGACAAACATGTATTACACTCTTCAGTCTCCTGACGATGACTAGAGCAAGCCAGTCGAAACGTTGAGACCTATTTAGACTCACTCAGCGGCAGTGTAGTTATTAACGAGAAGTCACCCGATCCACATAGCGAAAGTAGTAGTCCCGCCCGATTTCCTACCTCCCGCCCATGGTAGTAGTTAATAAGAAGGACAGTTCTTTTCAGAACTGAGAAGTCTCCCGAATTCCGAATATTCTCTTCTGCGGCAGTAGAATAATAAGCAATACAAGTTCTCATAGAACAAAATCTACCTAGCAAGTAGATATACACATGGTGTTACCGCAAACGAAATATATATTTATACCTCACCATGCAATGCCTCAAATCCTATATAAGAAATAACTTCCTAAACAAAAACCACGGTTCTTTTTAGTGTCTCCACAACTCGTAGAGAGAGTTTATGAGTTTGTATCAGATTCAAACCGGAAGAGGACACTAGGGTCCCCGGTTCGGTAAAGGTCCCCAGTTGGAAAGTATCTACAAAACCAATGGGAGCTGTTGCAAAAAGTCAGAATACAAACAACGGAGGGACAATAGGAGGTCCCCGATTGCAGGTGTTTACACACTTGTGTGTGCATGCCGCAAACCTCAGACTAGATTGTATTCCCACCATGCAAAGTTTCAAGTATTCGAATTATTCCAGAAAATATGTTGATGGTGCTACTCGCAAACATCTCTAATTAAAACAATTTGAGTAAAGATGGCTTCATTTTATGGTACAACAATGTCAAGAACACGAGTGGATAATCGTTGACAATCAGTTTGAATATTATTAGAGAGTCACCCTTTTAAAGGGATTGTATAATTTTACTAATTGGAACCCACTGTTTGTTTCAATCCTATATAGTTGTAAATATAATTACCATAAAACTAACCTGTGAAAATTTCATTTCAAAAGGTGGTAGTGTTTTTGAGATATTGCCGAAAATCTGGAGCGGTTATGTCCACGTAGGAAGAATAATCTGCAATTGGAATACACAATCTGAGAAGCGTTACTGGAGTAACGCTTCTCAGATTCAAACTTCTCAGATTACCTTTCCCATAACTGCAGTACTTCGAAGTGAAAAGTTTCTCAAAATGCTTTATACTATCCAAAGCTGCTGTACTTCTTACCAAGTAAGTTTTTATTGCCATTAATTATCAGAGTCATTACCAAACGTATACAGACCCTCCAAAAGTTCTCTAAAGGGAGTTAGTGAAACAAATAATCCTATAGCTACCACGGACATAAACGTGCTGTAACATTTTTGGGATAGTTTTTTTTAAATAGAAGCAGTTGAATTTTCGAAACATTCCTGCAGATGCTGCACATGACTGACGAATCTAAAATGATTGTATTACACATCACAACAGAGAAACACAATGTGATGGTTGTTTCGGAATATACCGCTCAACACCGGAGCTGTCTCCCTCTCCATGCAACGAGTGTGCCGTGCATCGCCTCGTCTACAGGCAGTGAAGACAAGGAAAAACAAAAGAACCAAAATTGTCTCTCGTACGGTCTATTCGAAATTAAAGTTAATCCCTGTAATTCACAATGTCCAAATATTGTATTTAAACCAATTCGACAAAGCGTTTTAGACGACAAAACCCCTAATTCACTGCAAAAAACTTGGGTCTTAAAATTGACACAATGGGTGTTGTCACATAATAGATACCCAAGAGAGAATCAAAATTAACACCAGGGTGTTAAAATAACACCAATATAATTGTGTTGGCAGGAATTAGTGTTATTTGAACACCCTATGGTGCAAATTGTCATTCTTTTTGGGTATCTACATGTGACATCACCTACGGTGTCAATTTTAACACCCCAGTTTTTGCAGTGTACTTTTTTACTAGATTGGGGGGGGGGCAAATGGGACTGCGGTGGCATACATCATTCTATATACACTCGAAGATTATACTCTAAAAAAATGAATACAATAATCTCCTCCACTCTGACATATATCAACAGCGTTAATCCGTTGACGTTGATGCATGTCTTGAACAAATCCTTGATAAGTAGAAGTTTTAAGATGGCTTAAGTATGGACAGTAGGATGTCCATAAGACACCAACAAGAGACGGAACAGCCCATTAACACGCTCTTCTATTATTAGAACAGATACAATGGTATCCATGACTTAATGATTGAATGATTGAATGAGCGATCAAAAGCTCATTAGAGTTGTAACAGGTAGTGGTATCAATCAATGTTAATATTCCGCATATCATGCTACACATTACTGGAAGAATACACCTCAAAAGAGACGGAAAGGAGTGGGGATAAACAAAAAACAGAGCAGTTTTAAAATCTGCATCTTTACTCTTCATTTTTAATTAGTCTTCACCAACATATATTGGGGTTGACATCCAGACATAGTCTTTGCGTTTGAGATGAAGACATTAAGGATAATTATACGAAGTACAATCAAGCCATTGTTCTATAATTTCCATCAATCCTATGTAAGTTAAAGGTATCGTACACGTTTGGTAATGACTCAAAACAAATATTAGCATACAAACTTACTTGGTAACGAGCAACAGAGAGCTGTTGATAGTATAAAACATTGTAGGAAACGACTCCCTCTGAAGTAACGTAGTTTTTGAGAAAGAGGTAATTTCTCACTAAAATAATAAAAACTTCTTGCAAGAAGTTTCTATTCCTATCTGAAAGCACATAAATTTGTACAACAAGGGTGTTTTTTCTTTCATCATTTTCTTGCAACTTCGATGACCAATTGAGCCCAAATTGTCACAGGCTTGTTATTTTATGCATATGTTGGGATACACTAAGTGAGAACACTGGTCTTTTACAATTTCCAAACGTGTTCAGTGCCTTTGAACAAAAGACCGATACACGCTACTGTATCAAAAACATGACGATCAGAGGCTTCTATAGTTGGACCCTCTCAAAAGTAGTTTTTGTGGCGTGTTTTCTTTCGTGACAATCTAAAAATTGCAATAAATACGATATTCGCAAAGCCAACTTTGTAAAATCATTCCTCTTAAGACGTGGGTTCGAAAGGTTAAAACCCAACCATTTTCACTCCTCCGTCCTTTTGTGAACCTCCCTTGTTCTTCTGTAACAGAAAGTTTCCTCCGATAATTTCGGATTTGAGCAATTATTGTTCCCGGATATTGGACGGAACTTACTACTTCTCGGATGTAGCTGATAATCCAGGGTAACATATACCGACGTGTTGGCCGTGCAAGCAGGCCTAGGAACTAGCCTTTCTCCCCGGTAGCCCGAGTGGAGATTCGGTAGTCGCAAATTAGGACTTTGGTCATCATGTTTTAATGAATTGATTGAAAGTGTCTTGGTCTTTAAACAGTGGACTGATTGGGTCGACCTTTGTTTTGTCTGAAAGGTTGGGGGTTTGTGGATATTTTTTGTATTTTTTGATCGGTATTAGTAGAGAAACATTGTCTGAAAAAAGATAAATACACGGGACCTTTTGGTCAAACCCTCAGCAAGTGACAGAGTGAAGACACAAAGTCAACGTTTTTGGTTAGAGCCGAGCCATGTATAGAAACCAATTACAATACATTCATTACAACATAAGCAGTATATTCCAGTCAATATTCTGTAGATGAGCTAAGTATGTTTTTTCCACCCGCGTCTTGTTCCCAACTCATGGTGCAAACAGATTGAAAAAATAATTCAATATTAAAAAGAATCGAATACTTTAAAGGGTCTGTATACGTTTGGTAATGACTCTGAAAATAAATTAATGGCAACCAAAACTTACCAAGAAGTACAGCAGCTTTAGAAACTTTTCACTGCGGTTATGGAAAAATATATCACACTCTCCCCAAAAAATTGAATCTGAGAAGTGTTACTGCAGTACTTGAGTACTATTTATCTGTACTTGCACTCATCTAGTCCGTTCTCGAGTACTATTTATCTGTACACTTACTCGTACTCATCCGTTCTTGAGTACTATTTACTTATACATACAATCGTAGGTTTACTACTCGTTCGTACTTGAGTACTATTTATATGTACTTGCACTCATCTAGTCCGTGCTCGAGTACTATTTATCTGTACACTCACTCGTACTCATCCGTTCTTGAGTACTATTTATTTAATCGTAGGTAGACTACTCGTTCGTACTTGAGTACTATTTATCTGTACTTGCACTCATCTAGTCCGTACTTGAGTACTATTTATCTGTACTTGCACTCATCTAGTCCGTGCTCGAGTACTATTTATCTGTACTCACTCGTACTCATCCGTTCTTGAGTACTATTTATTTAAACATACAATCGTAGGTATGCTACTCGTTCGTACTTGAGTGCTATTTATCTGTACTTGCACTCATCTAGTCCGTACTCGAGTACTATTTATCTGTACACTCACTCGTACTAATCCGTTCTTGAGTACTATTTATCTACATACAATCGTAGGCTACTCGTTCGTACTTGAGTACTGTTTATCTGTAACTGCACTCATTTAGTCCATACTCGAGTGCTATTTATCTGTACACTCACTCGTACTCATCCGTACTCGAGTGCTATTTATCTATACACTCACTCGTACTATTTAGCACTGAAGTACTGTTTTTCTGAATTCATACTCGGAATGAATAGTCGGACTTAGTACCGTTTTGTTCCTTAATTTAATTGTGTTACTTCTTTAGTTTTGCAGGGCCGATGCAAATGAAACAAGTCTCGAAAATGACAACATTTCAAATGGAATTATCACTGGAAGAACTTTCGACTATCCAGTATTTAATAATTTTTTTACATTTTTCTCCCGTTACTGGTTAAACAGTTGTCACCTTTGTGGAAAATTACAATACCTATATACAATACTTACCTTTACTTCATGCTTGGTTGTTGAAAACCTGATTTCCTTGCTGAATGTGTCAAGGCTTTGACTTTCAAACATCCAGCCCATCCGTTGGCTTTCCAGAGAATGCCTTGGTTAGTTTCCGTTCGGACTGAACTCTTCGATTCACTCAGATCCTGGCGACCGGAAATTCCGTCTCACCTTTAAAACACACTGCGATGCGTGGAAGTACTTGTGTGTGGGAAGTTTAGCAAGTTTGTAAAATTATCACCTTTGCAATCCCTTCCTCAAAAAAACGATTTTCACTGACCAAATTAAAAAACCCAACTAAACTCTCAAATCATTTTTTTCTGAGGTACTTATGCTCTGTTGGAAAGAACTAATTCCAGGCAAGCCTCTGTTACTATGGCCTGAACGAATAACAAGGCGGTACCGATGAAAATTTGCAAAGAAGAATGCTGCATTTCATTATACTAGGACTTAATTCCATAGAGCTGCAAGAGCCGCTTAAGCAAACAAACTCTGCTTAAACAATTGCTGCTTTGCAAAAATAAGCGGGATACCAGCTGTAGTACAGTGAGATGGTATATTGGCTGGTAACCTTATGTAATCATAATTTTGTTGCGCTTAGCTATTTGTTGTGCTTAAGCAGCTCTATGATGAAATTGGGCCAATGGTGACTTCGTGCCACGTTTTGGTTACATTGGTTTGAATAAGGAAATATGGAAATGCTAGCAATTTTTTTTACAGTATTACTTATTCGATAATAGTCAATACAGCTCCTGGGTGCAAAAGGAACTTATGTGGTTAATCGTTAAAGGGTTTGGGTACCTTTTGTTGATCAATATTTTGGCCATGACCTGAATCCCTACTCACAGTGAATAAAGATGTATGTAATATAATTTACCTGTAGATGTTTCAGCTTCATTAGTCGTCAAGTTTTTGAGAAAAAAAGTGAAAATCACAGAGCGATGTTTTCAGGTGAGTCGCGTAAATACCAGTACTAGTAAATACGTTGTACATGCTAAAATAATTTTCGTCTCCTGAGACGAAAAATATTTTTTTAGTGACATTGTTTTACTAGTTTCGCAAAAACTACAGCACCTCAGCAAGTAATATTTTAAGGGAAGCTTTTTACCATCTTTATCTTCAAACCGTGTAAGTTTAATGAAGTACCCAAACCCTTTGAACAGGCGTCTTGGAGTGTCTGTTTGTTTTGTTTTGTTTTGTTTTGTTTTAAATACTTCGATCCAAACTTGTTCATTAAAAACAAAATAACGTTAGAAAGTTTAAAACAGTCACGTTCACCTATCCCATCTTAATATTACTTTCCACGTTTCTTAAGTTATTTCTAATGGCAGCCGAGAATATTTACAAAATTTAAAGGCAGGGTATACTTTTGGTAATTGTCAGAGACCAGTGTTCTCACTTGGTGTATCCAAACATATGCATAAAATAACAAACCTGTGAAAGTTTGGGCTCGATTGGTTATCGGAGTTGCAAGAAAATAATGAAAGAACAAACCCCCACCCCCAAGGAAAAACCCCCACAACAAACAACAACAACAACAGCAACACTCTTTGTTTCATAGAATTGTGTGCTTTCAGATGCCTGAGAAAGGCTTCATGCCTGAAGCCTTTCCCAGATTCAAATTTTGGGGTGAAAAAATTACCTCTTTCTCTAAACTATATTACTTCCAAGGAGGTCGTTTCTAACAATGTTTTATAACATCAACAACTCTCCAGTGCTCTTTACCAAGTAAGTTTGTATGGTCATTAACCTGTGGAGTAATTCCCCAAAGTACACCCTGCCTTTAATGGTGGATATAGACCTGTGAAATGTGTGTTTGTGTGATTGTGTTGATTCCGGAAGCCAGTGTAGTGCTTGTACTACCAGGGAGGAAGGCCGGAAAATGCATGCTGGCTTGGTACTATTGATTGTATACAGACGATACATACGTTCACGTGAAATCAAAGTGGAAAATGTAACTTTTTGTTTTAGTGACCTGAAGTTAAAACGAAACACACCATAGACTAAACGAAACAAAAACATCCACGATAACGAAAGCAATTAGGTCAGCTTCGAAACAAAATAACTGTCTTCTTGTTTGACCTCATGGCACCAATCCCATGGAATAATATACAAACCGTGCTTAGCAGTTATGGCATTATGCTTAGCAATTATGTATCAAACAGAAATACAAAGTATCGGATCGTTCTATACCGAAAATCAAATTTGAATAATTTCAATCTAAAAGTTCGATCATAAAGTTCCTACCAAATACCAATCCTCCACAGAGATTTTTACGAAAAAAAATCACTGTTGCTTATTTCGATTCGCAAAATCAAATTTATTTCAAATTTATTTTTGGAAAGCACAGGTTACATTTTACGAAGCAAATAATTGAAGCCAAAATAAGATTTTTGTTTTCTCCCTGACATTCTGTAATCGTTTCAAGACCGTATAACACAGCGTTTCCTCCCCCTGCTTGCACGGCTCCGAACGATAAGCTGTTTTTCATGCCAAGGAGATTTCGGTCCAGATCGCTGCGGTGAAAGACACCCGGCTGAATGACGACCAGTGGTGCTGCTACCCACCGTTTTACCTTCAACGGGGCATATTGGGGCTGGGTGCTGGAGGGGGAGGGGCTGGGTGGTGGAGGGGGGGGGGGGTGAACGCACCCTTTCGCTGCCCTGCTAGTTGCGCCTATCCTCCCTCAATTCCATTGGGTCTGGGAGGGCACATCTTTTTTGATGATAGTTTTTTGAATTTGGCCTTTCTCCTGGACGGCCTCTGCTCATAATATTGTATTGTCCAAAGAATTAAAATAAATAAATAAATCATAAAACAAGCCCCCTTTTCAGCGCTCTTTTTATGCCATTTACTATTTTGTATAAAATAATCTGGTTTGAGTGTAAAAACAAATACATTGTCTGCGTGTAAATGGAAAAATTACGCCACTGTGATAAAAGCTGGATTGGTTTCAGTTAAAGCCAAAAAATTATTTTGAGTGGGTGTACCTAGTACAGACTATGGTTTTGCAGATCGGTTTTCAAAACATTTTTTTTGTAACGAACACCGCAGCGTGGGAGTGAAAAGCAAATAAACATCACCCGGTAATAAAATGTTTGCTATCTGCGAGTTCCTTCTCTGCAAACCAAGTCTAAAACAAAATTTGTATTCGTTTCAAACGCCATCGAGATACTCGTTGAACCGGAGAAAAAGAAACGTCCAGTCTTCTGCAATAGCCCACTGTCTTAAGACATGAATGCTATGAGACAAGACTGCAAGACGCCATCCCAGCCATGGCCCCTCTCCTTATAAGACACAAACTCGAAGTGACGCCTTTCTATCCACACCGTCAAGTGCACATCCCGTGCCTTGTCTTTAAATCCCCCAATCTCATGGGTAAGACATGTCCCTGCCAGAGAAAGATCCTCGCTCTTCATAAACCAAGACTCTTAGACCATCTATCACCGACTGGGTTCCCCGTACCATCTGATCATGGACTAGGGGTAGACGCGTTGCGATAACTATCGCGTCTTCCCTAAAATAAATTACAACACAACGGACAACTGTTTCTGATGTCAACGAAACGTTGTGTAGTCAAAGAAGAGATTGGAATCAGTTTTTGTTTGCTGAGGGTTTCAAACTCTCATCTTTATTTTTGTATGTATATTTTTTTAAAGAAACTAAAACAGGCAGATGAAGATATTTAATTGAAACATTTACTTTTACTAAGACGGTAGTCCATGCATAGATTTGAACCCATCCAGTTATTGACCAGGTATCGGGAAGTACAAGATTCAGACTTTCGCGTCTTCAAGCAGTTCATCAATCGTCTTGGTTTGGTTCTTACAGACTTGTGTCAGTAGTGTCGGTCGCGGTCCGTCCCCTCATTGTGAACTTGTCCGCGGTGAAGAGCAATTGCTTCGATTCGTTCGTATCTGAAGATCTTATCAGATGAGCCAGGTATTTTGCCTGCTGTCTCTTAAATGCAGTTGGTAGTTATCAAAGACCAGTATCCTCACTATAGGTGCATCCCAACATATACATAAAATAACAAACCTGTGAAAATTTAGGCTCAATTGGTCATCGAAGTTTCCAGAAAATAATCGACTTCCGTGTGAAAATATCATGACAGTTTTTTCTGTTTTCTCAACAAACAGACACCATATTCAGCTGAAACTTTCACACGTAACTTGTATTGTGTCTTTCGTGGTAATTTTAATTATAAATAAGCCTTACTTTGACAAACACCAATCATGACCCTTTACCCTTGAGCCTCAGTAGTGGATACTACTCATTCTGAATTTTATTTTTTACTTACGTGTCCATAGTTGTTACAACTAATTATTTGGAACTAAATACAGTGTTGAAAAGTGTGGATATCATCAGAAATTGTCACTTCGTTTGCATCTTAATATTATCTTTGGATCTTTGTTGATTTCACTAGACGTCACCAATTAGATTTATTAGAAACATCCATGGATTTTGTGTCAAATGTCTTGAGATTTCTCTTAGTTAAGGTTGATTATGTGTATCTGTCAGATTATGTTGGCTGTGTTGTCTCAATATAGAGACCGAGAGATGAAGATTTTTTTTTTTTTTTTTTTGGGGGGGGGGCGGTGCAGGGTTGCTATTTTTGGTCAGCTTGGGAAAGGTTGATGGTCAGGACTTTTGAATTTCAGTCTGTTAGTGATTGTAGCCTGGGCACAGTTTCATGGACCACACAAAATAGCAAAGCACAGCAAAATTATGCTTACCAGAATAAGGTTACCAGCCAAACTACATGTCACAGATCGCACCATGTCAAATTTGTGAAAGGTAACCTGCTCATTTCTGCTTAGCAGACAATTGTTAAGAAATATGTTCTGCCTATAAGCGACTCTGAAATTGGGCCCTGCTAAGAATGATACTCGGGCGACAAAGAGTAATTTGTTTTGTATAGGAGAGGTAATTGCAAATGCAGAATTCTGAAGTAACACTAATTGTGAAATATTTCCTCCACTTTTCAAGTTGAAAAATCGTAATATGTTGACGTTCGTGGGTTACACCATTAACCAAGAAAACCCCCAGCAATACAACATTTTTGTTGAGTTTGTTTAAGTTGAAAGAAAAGTTTGTGAATTTTTTCAAGATAATTCAACTATTCAAAGGATGAGTTCATGCTTCTACGTCACACCGCAGTTTTCTTAGACATCACGATGATAATCAACATTGATGTTTCTTCTTAAATGTAAACTGGGGTGAGCTAACTTGTCTCAAAGCCCGGAATGTGACTGGATGGGTGAAAACATGACCTGAATCACGGTATCGTAAAGGTGTCTGAAGGTACCACCAAAGTCCAAGCGATGGTCCGAAAAGATTATTAGTGGGGTGGGGGAGCGGGGGTTGGGGGTAATATTGTACCACAGTAGTGCGTTCTCAACTTCATGGAGTTCAACCCCATAGCTCAAGGCATATTCCCTAAGGTTTGATCTGGAGGGGATGTGTCCCATGAAGTTATCTACACCACAGGTGCCAATCCACCCTCCACGGTCTCCAAGATAACAGATCAAAGAAGCTGTTAGACTAGCGAGGCAGGCACCCAGGCTGCCTGTAAATTAACCCGCTGTCCGTGACTGTCTGGTCAGTGGTTTAACCGGGGATGGGCCTGGTCTCGATCTTAGCTGATTGTCGAAAACCAACTTTGACAAATACCTTCAGAAGCTGTGAAAAATACATAGCGTGGCGAGACACTTGACTTGCTGGGTGGCTGGCGGTAGAGTGGGGCTGACAGGATGAGGTGGGGGGGGGGGGGTTAAGGGGTAGGGGTTGTCGAGGTACCATTTAGGGGATCGTTGGTTGTAGAGAACTAGCATCTTGAGATGACTGTGACTTGGTTTTACTGTAAACCAAACACGAGAACCTTTATCGTCGCGCAGAGTGACTCGATCTTGTTGATTCCTTGTGTGCCAACATGATTTTCTTATTGATAATCTTTGCATGATCTGGTAAACAGTATTTTAACGGCATTTTACTATTGTCAGAACCAATGAAACTCTGAAGAGAGATAAATGGCGTTACAGTAAAACTTAACCTCATTCAAGTCACACCGCCCCGTAAGAATTAGAAATCTCGTTCGATGTGAAGTCGGTTTCCAGCGTCCAAACTATAGGGTAACATTTTAGGGAGCACAATGGGGTGCACCATCTTTTTTTCTAGGGGTCACTTATAGCCAATAAAAATCGCAGTGTCCGTTTCCATTTTTCTTAAACAGGCCTCTTGTTAGCACTCTTGTTATGCCATTTACTATTTTTTAATCCGACGTAATGTAAAAACAAATAAATTAAATGGATAAACAATTTCAAAAACATCGAAATTATCACATTTTAAAGCTTATAAAATGTAATATTTTTACTCTGGTAATTTTGAATCTCAAAAGTCCAGATTTCAAATGGGTTGGGGGTAGCTTCGCAACTGGGTTTGTATGAGACAAACGTGCAGACATGCTCACCTCTTATTAGGGAAAATTATTACTTAACATTAGTATTGAGTTAAACGGTCTCTCGCAGATGGAAGAATAACAATCAAAGTTTGAAACTATTTTTCAAATATAGACGTTTGTAAAATCAAAATGAAAACCTGTTTTAAGGAAAATAATTCTCAACATTTGCAATTTTGATTTGCTCGCTAAAGTTTTTTAACGAAACACAAAACGGGACATAAGTAATAAGGGAGGAAATGTACATGGAAATTCAAAGGAAACCAATAATTGTCTATGCATGCCAAACAGTAAACACCTTGCCGCCAGGTCGGCAACTAAATCAACATTCGGGCACACGTACAGAATATTTCCTGTGATTGTTTTTGTTGTCCCAGTGTTTTTATGCGATCCCTGTGGGAAAGTCTCATTATAGAGTCCATGTTGTTGAGCGTAGACCACGCCCTGTTGGTTCAGTTCAGTCACAAACACGGACGGGTGGCTGTATACGTTTGGCAATTGGAACCCTGTTTGTTTTTAATCCTTTAGTTGTAGATATATACCATAAAACTAACCTGTGAAAATTTAATTTCAAAAGGTGGTAGCTTTTTTGAGATATTGCTGAAAATCTGGAGTTGTTATGTCCACGCAGGAAGAATAATCTGCAATTGGAATACACTATCTGAGAAACGTTACTGCAGTAACGCTTCTCAGATTCAAATTTGTTGGGATAAAACGTGATATCTTTTTCACAACCGCATTAATTCGATGTGAAAAGTTTCTCAAAATGCATTATACTATCAAAAGCTGCTGTACTTCTTACCAAGTAAGTTTTTATTGCCATTAATTTTCAGAGTCACTATACCAAACGTATATAGCCCTTTTAAGACACTGGACACTATTGGTAATTGTCAAAGACCAGTCTTCTCACTTGTTGTATCTCAACATATGCATAAAATAACAAACCTGTGAAAAATTGAGCTCAATTGGTCGTCGAAGTTGCGAGATAATAATGAAAGAAAAAACACCCTTGTCACACGAAGTTGTGTGCTTTCAGATGCTTGATTTCGAAACCTCAAAATCTAATTCTGAGGTCTCGAAATCAAATTCGTGGAAAATTACTTCTTTCTCGAAAACAACGTTACTTCAGAGGGAGCCGTTTCTCACAATGTTTTATACTATCAACAGCTCCCCATTACTCGTTACCAAGTAAGGTTTTATGCTAATAATTATTTTGAGTAATTACCAATAGTGTCTAGTGCCTTTAAGGCAAATAGGCCTAATACCCGTTTTTTACAACATTAAAGCATATCCTTAAAGGGGTAGGGTCATAGATTGGTAAATACTCCAACAAATATTTGGCCATAAAAACTTACTTAGTAGGAAGCACTGCAGCTGTTGATAGTATAAACTGTTTTGAGAAAGAATTCCCTTCGAAGTAATATAGTTTGGATAATTTTTCACCCCAAAATATTTGAATCTGAGAAATGATTCATGTATGAATCGTTTCTCAGATTTCTGAAGGCTGGCTGAAAAATTCAAATCACCGCAGTTTCCATTCGCGAATGCTGCGACCAGAGATGTGGTCGGTACCCGCTGTCACCTCGCTAAACGTGGATGTAGTCGACGTTCTTTGTGAAAATACAGTGACAGTCGGTTTCTGTACATGTATAATTCAGCTGAAACTTTCACTGGTGACTTTTATTACATCTTTCTTGATAATCAGCATTACGTTGACAAAAAACAAACAATGATCCTACCTTTAAAGGGAAATACATCGACCGTTCCGGATGTAGATCTACAAATTCTGAGTAAACTGTCCAGCGAACAGGTCATTTCAACCTTGGAAGTTTTCTTTTAAAAAGGAACTTGCGTTTCACTCTAAGGCGCAGTGTATGTAAATAATGTTTTAGTGTATTTAATTGTAGTTTGACAAACGAGCAAATTTAATCAACAGTGTTGCTGAAAAATAAATACAAACAAATCAACAATTTTTAAAAAAGCTTTCATCGACTCCGGGAAATAAGTGGTGGTGGGGTTAAACCTCGTCCTTAATCCCCGCCCCTCACGACCAATAATCTGACACAATAATTATTTAATCGCATTGTTGTGATGCTATAGTATTTCCTCACTGGACGTTCGTATTTGTTTTTCATTTGTATCACTTTCATTTTATTGAAGGTTTTTGTTTGCTAATGTCCTTCCTTTGGCAACAGTTTCATAAAACGCACACAATTAAAAAGAAAAAATGGAAAATAAGAAGAACCATTTTAAGGCTTTATGTTATACATCGAACAACAAAGTAACTGCTTGAGGAAGCAGCCTGTTGGATATAAGATTAATAAAAAGTTCGTGCTAACTTTAAAAACACATTACCAATGTTCAAAAGAAACAGCACTTTAACCACGACCTGTGCACTTTAAAAAAAACCCCTCCTAAAACAGAAGAGGGGTGATCATTCCATCGGACGTAGCAGAACATTTCCACTCTGTTTTTCTCAAGGCATGCTATTGCCTTCTTTGAGGATATTCCCTCGTTTGGCAGTCAAAACCATAACAAGGTGAACCAACATTGCGCCCAAATTGATGTATCAATTCGGAGCCCACCTGGGAGGCTAAAAGAAGGTAACTTAAAGGACCCCTCAGCCCTCCCTAGATATACCCCAACGGCAGTGACTAAGCAGTTCTTGACTTAGTAATTGTCATACCCATGAAATTGCTACCCCCCGGGGGAACGCAACCCCGCTTTTCCCCCCCCAAAGGAAACTGAAAAAGCGTGCGTGTAAGAAGGCACGTGTTCACGAGGCACAAGGCTCGGAAGACCTTGATTTTTTTTTTTTTAGTTGGGTGGAAAAAACCTACAATTAGATTTATTGGGAAAAAAAATCATACAAAAACCTGATGTTCGGGGTATGGCGAAGTTAAACTGTGCTTGATTTATAGACGGCCTATATTGCGCCCCTCAAAGCACTGATGTGACTATAATGCTGATGGGAAACAAGCAATCTAGAGCCATCAAGAGAACGGTGCAACGCCGTCAACTCATTTTCCTAAATCGGAGTAGGCCTGTTACAAAAAATTAGGATCTGAAATGCTGGACAGAAATAAGAAATGAAGATATAAATGCAGAGCAACTTGGTTTCATTTCATGTTTATTGATCGAATTCAAGTCAAGATGAGATGTGACTTGGGTTGCGTATAATATAGGAAGACTGGCGTTCGACATTCAGGTAAAACACTGTTGCAACTCTAGGCCTAGTGGAAAACACTGTTACAACTCTGGCACCCGGGTGAACTGTTGTTGCAACTCCTTTTTGTAGATCAGTTTATCTTTCTGACAATATTTTACAGGTTATATGTTGGGTTTTGATTGTTCTATTAGTATATGGTGGCGTGTCATGTCATGTGGCCCAGCGGTTAAGAGCACGGACTCAAGCTCTGGTATTTCTGATGTTAGCAGAGTTTGGGTTCGAGTCCCGGTTGTGGCACTTGTGTATTGTGAGCAAGATACTTTACCGTAATTGCTTTGTCCTTCGATGTGACATTAGGCTCTAGGTCCCTGGTAGTGCACGTAGTGTACTGGGATTGATGGTTCACGTAAAAGAACCCAGAACACTTGTCAGAGAAGAGTATAGGGGTCCCCGGTGTTTCTGGTTCACATATCAAGCATTCTTGTTTACAGGTTTCCTTAGGCTACAGTGATTTTTATACAATAATAATAAGAGTCAGATGTCTGAAGATTTTCCACACGCAACAAGGCTTGACTTGAGGATTCCGGATCATGAATGGTGATGAAACGTCATTCACGACGCCATGAAGTCCATGGTCAAACTGTGGTCCTTGCTCCGCATGAACACACTATTACAAGACCAGGATGTGGCTGCCCTAGGCTTTGTGTTTTACCCCCGGATGCCGATCATCTCCTACTGAGGGTTAAGTAAGGTCTACAAGGGGGTCATGGGGGTGTAGGGAGGGGGTGGGGGGTACGACGAAAACAAGAATTAGCGAGGTGAAGAAAGATCAGAGGCAGATGAGGAAACAGCACAATTACTCATCCCATAAACTGTTTTTATTACTATTTTAAATATAAAACAAATTGTCAAAAGTAGTCAGATTTGATTTTAGGGTACGGTATAACATTGCAGGTGGCTGAAGTCATCTGGGAACGGGCAAAGGAGTCAGGCAGGTGTAGGGCGAATACTTGACCCGACGGCTGACCTCAAAGGTATGGAATTAGATTAGTGTTTATTTCCCCGATTGGAGGTTTTAATTTCACCTTTCTCATCGCTCGTGATTGTGACTATTATCATCACACCAACTTCATAGTCATCATTACAATCACGTTCACCAAAGGACATCAAATTCGATTTCAGATTTTCTGGACTCAGGTTGGAAAAGACTCCGATAACTTCCAACACACGATCATGTAAACAGCAATATTTGCTGAACTTGAACTTTGAAAGGCCATCTGTCAATAATAACTTGCAAATTAATCTGTGGATGCATGCAACACACTATCAACATGTTTTGTGATTACAAAAACATTTTAATTTCACCAACCTTTACTCCACCCTCCCTCGATATAAATCACCAATAATGCTTTTTTTTCTTCAAAAATTAACATTCTCAAGTAACTGGCTCCTTACATCTTTCAGTTGACGAGAAATTACGAAACACTTTGAGGAGTTTTTATACATTCTGTAATCTGGACTTCGGATTCCTATTATTTTAAACACAAAACCATTCACCTTAAAACAAAATTAAAGACCATAACTACAATTTATGAAACCATCTCAATGTTTACTTTGAAATCCAACAATTTGCATTTACAAAACTACATTGAATTACCTTAGGAGTGACCTAAATAAATATGATGTAAAATGCCCTTCTACCCAGATATTCTGAATCGAAGTCAATTTGTTATCATTAAGTTAACAGTTCATCACAACAAACAAACCGAGCTTTGACATTGGCCTTCATTTTCTTAAATAAGCCACTTGAAAAAGCTTCAAAACATCGCTAACTGTGGTCAGATGTTATAGACTTTTGGTTAATATTAGAGCCAGAAGCATAATATGTCCACTCGAGAGATAAGATAAGGTAGTTCGTTAACGCAGATCCCGTGAACCCACTCAACAGCCTGCTCTCTCCAATCAAGCACGGTCAGAGAAAGGTCACGACATTGACAGAAATCCTTGCTCAATTTCTGATGACAGAAGCTACAATGCTGTTATCAGTTGACAATAATATCAACCAATGTTTCCATATATAGTTTTCATCACTACTACTGAACCATATCGCAAGTAATCTGATAGCTTATGGTCGTACGAGTTCTTTAAAAGTGGGTCGATGAGAAGACGAGGGAGTTAAAGGAGTGGAACCATTGTGGTCTTATTTGGATCTTATTGAGTGGTTGTGTGCTTTACAAAAAGAGTAAATCCCAGGTACCAGTATTGCCGTGGCACGAAAAGGTGTGCATAAATATTAACTTGATTGTTTACCTTGGACTTTAACCTCATTCAACATCCAATTATAAAACATAAGTTAAAAAAGGTCTTTCTTTAAGAAATACTTCAAAAAAGAAACCCATATTATGCATTGATATCTCAAAGCATAGAGAAAGGTTCTTTCTTATGCTCAAAGTATACCCTATATCGTTCCACAGACCCGAGGTCAACTAGTTTTGGGCAATAAAGAGTAAGACATAGCCAAATCGGTCATATGAAAGATCGGTGACAAACTTCTTCCAGGTTAGGCCTAATTTTGTACACTTTTGGTAACAACTCAAAATCAGTGCCACATTTTGTGTGATTCAGCATGAACAAACAAACCTGTGAAAGTTTGGATCACGAGAAAATAGTGAAAAGAGACCTTATGTGTTTTCTGTTTTTTCAAAATATCGCGCGTGATAAAAACTATTGTTTTACTCATTTCTCAGAAACGATAGCGTTTTAGGCAGAAATATTGTAAGGAACCCTTTCAACCATTACTTACTTTAAATCATGTAAGTTATGTGTGAATCTGTGAACATTTGTGTTTTTCGATCTTACCAATAGTGTACAGGGCCTTTAACGGAAATGAAAAAAATCCATGTTAAACAAAGTGGTATAAAGCAATTAGCTAAGTAACTAACTAAACAATTTCTGCTTAAATTTCTATGTGATTATGGCCCTAGTCGACCCTTAGACTGGAATAATCGATGGCCCTTTTCGAAACCAGGGCTTCTGATTAGGCTACGGCTTGAGCTGCATCCTTCAGGTAAAGGCTCCGCAAGGAAAGCGCACGTTTTCTAAATTAACTAAAGCCCAATTTACTAAATCCGTAATTTCGAAAAGGCCCAAAATAACATCCCACAAGTCTCGCGTGTATCTGAACGTTTGTCCCGTTTAAGCGCGCGTTTCCCCTTTACACGACCAAACAATGTACATGTACGTGTACGTGCGAACCCAAATTTTTCCCAAAACGTTCATGCACGATCGACACAGTTGCACTGTCTATTTCTAGCAGCTGAAATATTCTAATTCATATTCACAGTTATTTTTTGATGTTTGTTTACCAAAAAAAAAAAATCTAAATGAAAGTTCAGGTATGGCTAATCTGTAGGTAGCACACCAACCCTCTCCCCAGAAATACTTCCATCTTATAATTTAATAATTAATGTTGAGGCAACCACTCATGTTACCCAATCTCTTCAAAGTCAAGTTAAACCTTTTTAAAGGGTATAACAATCTCTCACCAGCTCTGTTTTTAAACTCTGCCTTTTGAAAGCTATTTAGCCCCTCTTAATACACTCACCTTTCGTGAAGGGAAACTCATTTCGTTTTCAAGAAATTTAAAGTGAACAATGTTAAGCTATATGAAGCCTTTGGACTAAAAGATATGGGCTCAATTTCATAGAAGCACAACAGACAGCTAAGCACAACATAAGTTATGGTTACGATAATAAGGCTACCAGCCAAAATACCGTGTCACATGACTGGTATCCTCCCCTTTTTTGCTTGGCAGAAAATTTGGAGCAATGTTTCCTGCTTAAGCAGCTCCCTGGAATTGGGCACTGGTCTGGCATTGGAACCCATGCAACCTTTATTTGTATTTCATAGACTGAACTATAGGATTTATTCCAGGATGGCTGTGGAGGGTGGGGGAGACCGGGAGGGCATGGGGGGGGGGGTGTCGTCTAAGGCGATGTGACGGGAAATTTTCGTTTTCTTCATAGCATGGAACTTTGAATTCTCGCTGAATTAAGAGTTGATCCATCAAACAACATCTTTCCCTTTTCTCTTCTCTTCATTCCGTACCTTATCTTAATTCAAAGAGACTAAACCATCACTCGAAATTAACTTTATTTCAACCTACCAGATCTTGTATCTTCACTTACCCATTGCCAAAATGTATAATCGCTTTACCCAATTTTATCCCTAACCCATTAATTTACCCACTTAACCATAAACAATTCCAGTTGTGGCAGTTTTATCAACATATCAAAGAGAGTAATTTCCAATTATAGACGTTTTGTCACTAATGCTGCACCCCGATAAAGGCAACGTACACGTTTGGTAATTACTCAAAATATATATTAGCATAAAAACTGACTTGGTAACGAGCAACAGAGAGCTGTTGATAGTATAAAACATTGTGAGAAACGACTCCCTCTGAAGTAACGTAGTTTTTGAAAAAGAGGTAATTTGTCACTAAAATAATAAAAACTTCTTGCAAGAAGTTTTTATTCCTATCTGAAAGCACACAAATTTGTACAACAAGGGTGTTTTTTCTTCATCATTTTCTTGCAACTTCGATGACCAATTGAGCCCAAATTTTCACAGGGTTGTTATTTTATGCATATGTTGGGATACACTAAATGAGCACACTGGTCTTTGACAATAACCAAACGTGTACGATGCCTTTAATATGAACCATTATAAATTTCTCAGACGGACTTCTACTGTTTTCCTTCAGGCCTAGAGGGGAAGGAGCAGGGGGTAAACTTCGCTCATCTCATCAGTCAAGCGTGAACCGTGTCGAGGTTAGATACCCCAGTATAAACCTCTGAGCTCATGAAGGGGAGGGGGAAATGCCAATTTGTTTGCGTTCCGTCTTTGACATCCATATTCGGGCTGATGTTACGTTCTGGGGAGAGCTGGAATATCATAATCATTCATCAATACCCAAAAGCCTCAAGTTGTAAAATGATATCCCAGACAAGATTCCCTTAAACTTGATGGATGGGGCCGATGATTTGTGTCCTTAATACGAAAATCCTTGCAACTGAATATTTCTGAGGATTTCATTTTATCAGTTCATGTATTTTGTGTCGCCGCTGGAATAGGATTGGTACAGTTCCGAGTAACGTAACAAGACATTTTCATTTGGGGGGAGGGGGGGGGGGGGCAAGCAGGGTGAAAAACATAATTGGGCGGTTGAGTTGGTGTAGTGGTATCTTTCCTCGCCTTCCACCTCTAGACCCGGTTCGAATCCCAACGGGGCACTATGTGGATTGGGTTTTCAGTCCCTACCTGACTGCGTGGGTTTTCCCTGCAGTATTTCTCTGGGGTTTTCCTCCCACATCTAAAACTGAATTTCCTTCTTGGTCTTCTCTCCATGGGGTTCTTTGCTAGTATAGTGATAAAAGTTGGCTTTTCTGAGAGTCCTTGGCTTCACAACCAGAAATAAATAAATGAAATTAAATTTAGGAGGTACTTAATGTATTGAACCATTCCTTTTTTGCCTTTTTTTGCGGGGGGGGGGGCAAGGGTTCTGAGAGAGAGGGGTGGGGTGGCTACAGCCCACTCCCTCTCTAGTTACGCCACTGTTCAGAGCTAAATTATTGACCCCACCTACCAGTCTACCACAGATAAATTTGAAACCTTTTCCCTTTTATAAATCAATTACCCGTTGTATGTGACACTCCCTTCCATTGTTAAAGGACCCTATTTCAACTCTCAGCTTAAGTAGGAAATTGCTTTGGTGTTAGCGTAAATCGACGAAATTGCTTTCGGTCCGTGTCAACAGTTGCTAGCTCCCTCCATTGAAAAAGAAAGTTACTTGGGTGAAATTATTCTATGGTAATTTCTCCTCCACCCTTCTTGATTTTATAACAAGGATAAATCTGTGACCTATCAACACTTCAAGTGAGTAATGAGACGGACTCATTATGCTCCTATGATCTTTTGTCTTAATATGCACGGTGCCTCGTGTAATTAAGACGTAGTTAGGTTCGGTTAAGACAGGCTTGTCACTTGGTTTGCGCTGAGAGTACAGCCCCAACCGCACGTCATGTGTGATGGCTTCGAGGTACTTGTCACGAAAAGAGTCTAGTTTGTTGCCTTGCGTTAATGATATAATGAATTATTCATGACCTGGTTGTCTTCATTAATAAAGGTGTATTCATTGATATATTCAAGAATGCCGTTTTGTAAAACAAAAGGAGACACGCTTATGCCTCTACTTATTAAATGGTTATCAACTGTTTCCTTTCACGGGTCGATTGGGAAGTGCGTAATAACACTATTACAAATATCTCAAGACTAACTGAAGGAATTTTGGGGTTGAGGGGAACTGTGACTGTGATGGCCTTTGGGTCTATACGAGGGTCGGGATAGAGTGATGGGTACGGAGGAGGAACGTTTTGGTCCCGTGGAGGGGTTTTTATATACGCACCAGCAGAAGGAGTTGAGGAATGGGAACCCATGCTTCCTCGCTTTTCAATCGTCATTCATATAAATTTAACCGCACGTTGTGTGTGTCTCCTGTTTTCAAACCGATCTCCCTTATTTTCGTTGCCGACGGTGATATCCTACTTCATGTCAATCTGAATCCGTCTCTGATTACAGCAAACCATTAAACAAACACAGAACGTTTATCGAGACTGACTTCAACACCTTGTATTTATTACATTGTTTATTAGTAATAGAAACCTAAGAATGGTTTCGAAAATATTTAGCGACAATAAAATGATCTACTTCTTTTTCCAGAATATGTATTTTTGAAATGAGAGGGACGTTGTTTGTTTCCCACGACGATATATGATACGTTTCTCTTAATTCGAAACACCCCTTTTGAGCGTGTGCTGCTGACTTACCAGAAAATAACATGTTTTCTGACCCTTTCAGGATAGGCCTACCCACTTGGGTCTCATCCATTTGCTTGAAAACTCATTTGAAAGTTTAGGGGGGTGTTTTCTGTTCTCATTTAAACCATATTAAGGTTTTGAAAACTTCTTACGGACAATAATAGACAACTAAAGTGCACATCAAGTCTCTGATGGCGAAATCGGTCAGCGCGTTCGGCTGTTAACCGAAAGGCTGGTGGTTCAAATCCACCCAGGGACGGAATACTTTTTTTCTGTAAATGCTTTCAATTTAACAAATTTAGCCAACAGCTTCTTATCGACAATATTTTCAGGAGAACGTAAAATAAAAGCAAGTCTCTGTGGCGCAATCGGTCAGCGGGTTCGGCTGTTAACCGAAAGGTTGGTGGTTCAAATCCACCCAGGGACGGAATTTTTTTTGAACTATTATTGTGTGATAATAATCAAGCTTTACAGCGGATTAAGGTGAAAGTAACAGAAAAACTAAAAGCTACACAGTAAGTCTCTGTGGCGCAATCGGTCAGCGCGTTCGGCTGTTAACAGAAAGGTTGGTGGTTCAAATCCACCCAGGGACGGAATTGTTTTTTAACTATTATTGTGTGATAATAATCAAGCTTTACAGCGGCTAAAGGTGAAAGTAACAGAACAACTAAAAGCTACACAGTAAGTTTCTGTGGCGCAATCGGTCAGCGCGTTCGGCTGTTAACCGAAAGGTTAATGTTCAAATCCACCCAGGGACGAACAATTATTTTTGTGTGTAAAATGTTGCTTTAAATTTAAAAATTTTAGCCAACAGCTTCTTATCGACAATTATCAGGAGAACCTTAAAATAATAACAACTCTCTGTGGCGCAATCGGTTAGCGCGTTCGGCTGTTAACCGAAAGGTTGGTGGTTCAAATCCACCCAGGGACGGAACAATTATTATTTTGTGTAAATGTTGCTTTAAATTTAAAAAGCCTTGCCAACAGCTTCTTTTCGACAATTATCAGGAGAACGTAAAATAATAGCAAGTCTCTGTGGCGCAATCGGTTAGCGTGTTCGGCTGTTAACCGAAAGGTTAGTGGTTCAAATCCACCCAGGGACGGAATAATATTTTGAACAATAATTGTTTGATATTAATCAAGCTTTACGAGCGGCTAAATGTGAAAGTTACAGAAAAATTATTATCTACACAGCAAGTCTCTGTGGCGCAATCGGTCAGCGCGTTCGGCTGTTAACCGAAAGGTTGGTGGTTCAAATCCACCCAGGGACGGAACAATTATTTTTGTGTGTAAAATGTTGCTTTAAATTTAAAATTTTTAGCCAACAGCTTCTTATCGACAATTATCAGGAGAACCTTAAAATAATAACAAGTCTCTTTGGCGCAATCGGTTAGCGCGTTCGGCTGTTAACCGAAAGGTTGGTGGTTCAAATCCACCCAGGGACGGAACAAGTATTATTTTGTGCAAATGTTGCTTTAAATTTAAAAAGATTTGCCAACAGCTTCTTATCGACAATTATCAGGAGAACGTAAAATAATAGCAAGTCTCTGTGGCGCAATCGGTTAGCGCGTTCGGCTGTTAACCGAAAGGTTGGTGGTTCAAATCCACCCAGGGACGGAATAATATTTTGAACAATAATTGTTTGATATTAATCAAGCTTTACGAGCGGCTAAATGTGAAAGTTACAGAAAAATTATTATCTACACAGCAAGTCTCTGTGGCGCAATCGGTCAGCGCGTTCGGCTGTTAACCGAAAGGTTGGTGGTTCAAATCCACCCAGGGACGAACAATTATTTTTGTGTGTAAAATGTTGCTTTAACTTTAAAAATTTTAGCCAACAGCTTCTTATCGACAATTATCAGGAGAACCTTAAAGTAATAACAAGTCTCTGTGGCGCAATCGGTAGCGCGTTCGGCTGTTAACCGAAAGGTTGGTGGTTCAAATCCACCCAGGGACGGAACACTTTTTTTGAAATAATATTGATTAATATTGATCAACATTACGAGCGGCTAAAGGTGAAAGTTACAGAAAAAAATATAAGCTACACAGCAAGTCTCTGTGGCGCAATCGGTCAGCGCGTTCGGCTGTTAACCGAAAGGTTGGTGGTTCAAATTCACCCAGGGACGGAACAATTATTTTTGTGTGTAAATGTTGCTTTAAATTTAAAAAATTTAGCCAACAGCGTCTTTTCGACAATTATCAGGAGAACGTAAAATAATAGCAAGTCTCTGTGGCGCAACCGGTTAGCGCGTTCGGCTGTTAACCGAAAGGTTGGTGGTTCAAATCCACCCAGGGACGGAATAATATTTTGAACTATAATTGTTTGATATTAATCAAGCTTTACGAGCGGCTAAAGGTGAAAGTTACAGAAAAATTATTATCTACACAGCAAGTCTCTGTGGCGCAATCGGTCAGCGCGTTCGGCTGTTAACCGAAAGGTTGGTGGTTCAAATCCACCCAGGGACGGAATAATATTTTGAACTATAATTGTTTGATATTAATCAAGCTTTACCGTCGGCTAAAGGTGGTTCAAATCCACCCAGGGACGGAACAATAATTTTTGTGTGTAAATGTTGCTTTAAATTTAAAAAATTTAGCCAACAGCTTCTTATCGACAATTATCAGGAGAACCTTAAAATAATAACAAGTCTCTGTGGCGCAATCGGTTAGCGCGTTCGGCTGTTAACCGAAAGGTTGGTGGTTCAAATCCACCCAGGGACGGAATACTTTTTTTGAAATAATATTGATCAACATTACGAGCGGCTAAAGGTGAAAGTTACAGAAAAAATATAAGCTACACAGCAAGTCTCTGTGGCGCAATCGGTCAGCGCGTTCGGCTGTTAACCGAAAGGTTGGTGGTTCAAATCCACCCAGGGACGGAACAATTATTTTTGTGTGTAAATGTTGCTTTAAATTTAAAAAATTTAGCCAACAGCGTCTTTTAGACAATTATCAGGAGAACGTAAAATAATAGCAAGTTTCTGTGGCGCAATCGGTTAGCGCATTCGGCTGTTAACCGAAAGGTTGGTGGTTCAAATCCACCCAGGGACGGAATAATATTTTGAACTATAATTGTTTGATATTAATCAAGCTTTACGAGCGGCTAAAGGTGAAAGTTACAGAAAAATTATTATCTACACAGCAAGTCTCTGTGGCGCAATCGGTCAGCGCGTTCGGCTGTTAACCGAAAGGTTGGTGGTTCAAATCCACCCAGGGACGAATAATATTTTGAACTATAATTGTTTGATATTAATCAAGCTTTACCATCGGCTAAAGGTGGTTCAAATCCACCCAGGGATGGAACAACTATTTTTGTGTGTAAATGTTGCTTTAAATTTAAAAAATTTAGCCAACAGCTTCTTATCGACAATTATCAGGAGAACCTCAAAATAATAACAAGTCTCTGTGGCGCAATCGGTTAGCGCGTTCGGCTGTTAACCGAAAGGTTGGTGGTTCAAATCCACCCAGGGACGGAATACTTTTTTGAAATAATATTGATCAACATTACGAGCGGCTAAAGGTGAAAGTTACAGAAAAAATATAAGCTACACAGCAAGTCTCTGTGGCGCAATCGGTCAGCGCGTTTGGCTGTTAACCGAAAGGTTGGTGGTTCAAATCCACCCAGGGACGGAACAATTATTTTTGTGTGTAAATGTTGCTTTAAATTTAAAAAATTTAGCCAACAGCGTCTTTTCGACAATTATCAGGAGAACGTAAAATAATAGCAAGTCTCTCTGGCGCAATCGGTTAGCGCGTTCGGCTGTTAACCGAAAGGTTGGTGGTTCAAATCCACCCAGGGACGGAATAACATTTTGAACTATAATTGTTTGATATTAATCAAGCTTTACAAGCGGCTAAAGGTGAAAGTTACAGAAAAATTATTATCTACACAGCAAGTCTCTGTGGCGCAATCGGTCAGCGCGTTCGGCTGTTAACCGAAAGGTTGGTGGTTCAAATCCACCCAGGGACGAACAATTTTTGTTGCTTTCAATTAAACAAATTTAGCCAACAGCTTTCTCGACAATTTTCAGGAAACGTAATATAATAGCAAGTCTCTGTGGCGCAATCGGTCAGCGCGTTCGGCTGTTAACCGAAAGGTTGGTGGCTCAAATCCACACAGGGACGGAATGATATTTTGAACTATTATTGTTTGATATTAATCAAACTTTACAAGCGGCTTTCATGGGAAATTTGCAGAAAATAACAGCTGCACATCAGCAAGTCTATGTGGCGCAATCGGTCAGCGCGTTCGGCTGTTAACCGAAAGGTTGGTGGTTCAAATCCACCCAGGGACGAACAATTTTTGTTGCTTTCAATTAAACAAATTTGGCCAACAGCTTTCTCGACAATTTTCAGGAAACTTAATATAATAGCAAGTCTCTGTGGCGCAATCGGTCAGCGCGTTCGGCTGTTAACCGAAAGGTTGGTGGCTCAAATCCACACAGGGACGGAATGATATTTTGAACTATTATTGTTTGATATTAATCAAACTTTACAAGCGGCTTTCATGGGAAATTTGCAGAAAATAACAGCTGCACATCAGCAAGTCTATGTGGCGCAATCGGTCAGCGCGTTCAGCTGTTAACCGAAAGACTAGTGGTTCGAATCCTGCAGTTTGAATAAGTTTCTTTAAGAACATCATGTTCAGTTCCAGAAGCCCATCTACGTATATCGGCTAGGATATATTATTATCAGACATAAAAAAAAAAAAAAAAAAAAAAAATGGCCTCAAGCTTTACCGATGACACATTATTTTGTCGTTTATTTCAATTTGTTTTCAAGTCTCTGACTTTGATTAATGCTAATTAAGTTTAAGACACCTCATGCAAATCCCACGTGTGTGATTCCGTTCCAGACATGTCCTTAAGCTGTTTAAAAACTTACATTTGCTCATTTATCATTAAGGCGAAGCAATAAAAACAAAATTTATCGTCTGTTTCTGTCTGACTCAATTCAGTCCAAGAAACAAAACTGGCCTCTGTTAAACTTGTTAAATCATCAACTCACTTTTAAAATGACTCTGGACACAAAGAACTATTTGACTCAGGTTTAATTTACAAATACTTTGGAAGATTGTGGTGTTTAAAAAGTGTCAAATGGAAGAACATTGTCGCTGATTTTAGCAAGTTTTTATAAGCAAGGTATTATGGGCCCTCACTCACACAAAATGGCTGCTGCTCCGTATACACAGTTACTAAGACCACGACGCAATTGTTCTTCCATTTGACACCTTTTGAACACCACAATCTTCCAAAGTATTTGTAAATTAAACCTGAGTCGAATTATACTTTGTGTCCGGGGTCATTTTAAAAGTGAGTTGACGATTTAACTGAGGACAGTTTTGTTTCTATGAATGCATTGAGTCAGACAGAAACAGGCGATTAAATTTTGTTTTGATTTCGTTTTAGTATTCTTGTAAATGCTGTCAATAAACAGCTCTCACAACCGTAAACATAAATAAAACCAACAGCAAAGAAACGAACAAAACCCAAATAACAAACATAAGCCCAATGCCTTATTTCGAGTATTATTGTCAATATCAATTGGGGTCTGAGTCTCCCGAAAGTTCGGCACAATCAGAGCAACACCGAAAACAACCGTTCGATAAGGAAACGTAAATTATTAAATTCAATGTTGACATTTAATTCTTACTACTTGTAAATCATTTCTTATCTGAGCTCATGGACATATAAGGCGCTTGGGTTTCCTTTGAAGCGTATTTCCGCGCTTCGTTGACCTTCCCTTTGTGAGTATGACACATATCCTGTCATCCGTTTAACCAAGAAAAACAAAAGAACAGGTAACAAATCGGGACTGCTGGCAAATTCCATCCTGGTTCACGATCACATAGAGATCTTTTAAAGAAAACCCGGGGTCCACTGTAGTTTGAAAGTAAATTGATAAATTGTTACGGTTACACAAAATATTATGTTTAAAGGTATCGTACACGTTTGGTAATGACTCAAAACAAATATTAGCATAAAAACTTACTTGGTAACGAGCAACGGAGAGCTGTTGATAGTATATAAAACATTGTAGGAAACGACTCCCTCTGAAGTAACGTAGTTTTTGAGAATGAGGTAATTTCTCACTAAAATAATAAAAACTTCTTGCAAGAAGTTTTTATTCCTATCTGAAAGCACACAAATTTGTGCAACAAGGGTGTTTTTTCTTTCATCGTTTTCTTGCAACTTCGATGACCAATTGAGCCCAAATATTCACAGGCTTGTTATTTTATGCATATGTTGGGATACACCAAGTGAGAACACTGGTCTTTGACAATTATCAAACGTGTTCAGTGCCTTTAACAGCATGTTGGGAATTCATAAATTCTGTCAACTGTGGCTTTGTTTAAAGAGTTAATAACGTACGTATTTATCAACAAGTTGGATATTTGGGAAATATCTCTCCCTACAACTGGATTCAGAATTACTATAACATTATTATTTGTTGGAGCCCCCCCCAAAAATAAAAAAATAAAAATAAAATAAAAAAATAAATAAATAAAATAAAACATAAAATAAAAAAAAAATAAAAAAAAATATATATATTGCCTCAGAATTACAATAAAGTCCAACAATTTGTGTCTTGGGGTTGTACTTTTCCAACTGTTATACGTGATATACCGGTAACTAACAATAAACCGCGCCTATTGACAAACTAGAAGCGAGGATTGACAGACGATAATGTAGTATTTTCTTTGGAGGTTTTTAAAGCTTGTAATATTCAATTCTTTGAGTCCATAAACGAAAGATAAGATTCAGTTATTTACTAATGAAGACCCAATTCCATAGAGCTGCTTCAGCGCAGAAAGTAATATGCACAGAACAGTTTTGTCTACCAGAAAAAGGTTACCAGACAGAATACTGTATCACACATTGTACCATTTGAGACTGGTTTCCTGCTTATTTTATCTTAGCATCAAAATGTTTGAGCACTATTGTCTGCTCATGAAATTGGCCCCTGAAAGTAATTCGAATCAACCCAAAGAAAATAATTTTCTTTTTTAAAATAGAAGACTTGTCATTTACAATATTTTTCACCGCGGTCTCTGTGGCGCAATCGGTTAGCGCGTTCGGCTGTTAACCGAAAGGCTGGTGGTACAAATCCACCCAGGGACGGTTTGTTGTTTTTTCTTTTTCACACAAAACATTGGTTTATATTTAGGGCCTATTGTGTAACCGATGGAGGAAGGATATATACCACGAACAAGAAAACAGAAAAGTGCAAAAGAAAACAATCTGTTAGTGTTTTTTTTTTATGGCCTTCCGAATTTTGACAACATTTCTGCGAATTCTGTCGAAATACGGAAGGCCAACAAAAAGAATGGCGAAATAAAACAAATCCATACAATATTATTTACATAGTCATTCAACTAATCAAAAAGGTGAATACGTTGTTTGTAATGTTTTTATTTATTTTGAACTTTACATAAAAAGTTTTGATCCCGCGAGTCTAAAAGTAAAACCCGATGTTTGAAAACAAAGAAAACATAAGAGTGTTATCCAAGTTACTGACTGAATCGATGCGTCAAGCCTCTCAAAAATATCTGTAAATGACAGATTTGATGATCAATACTTTCAGGGATTGTTGATTTAGGGTCCAATATTGTGTCTTAAAGGTATCGTACACGTTTGGTAATGACTCAAAACAATAATAGCATAAAAACCTACTTGGTAACAAGCAACGGAGAGCTGTTGATAGTATAAAACATTGTAGGAAACGACTCCCTCTGAAGTAACGTAGTGTTTGAGAAAGAGGTAATTTCTCACTAAAATAATAAAAACTTCTTGCAAGAAGTTTTATTCCTATCTGAAAGCACACAAATTTGTACAACAAGGGTGTTTTTTCTTTCATCATTTTCTTGCAACTTCGATGACCAATTGAGCCCAAATTTCACAGGCTTGTTATTTTAGTCATATGTTGGGATACACCAAGTGAGAACACTGGTCTTTGACAATTTCCAAACGTGTTCAGTGCCTTTAAGGTTATTGACTCTCAATTTGGGGTATTTTGAGTAAGCTAGGCCCTGAAAAATTGTCATAGGCCCTATTTTGATCACAAGCGTAAGAACCCTTTCCCAAGATGGCTGCTTTTTCTGTTTGGAAATCAACCATCCTACTTGTAGCGTTTTTTCTTCTTTTTGACAGGGAAGTAGCTAGGAAAGTCTCCGGACTCCCCCCCCCTTAAAAATATAAAAGCAAACAGAAGTTGAAAATGTCACTGCAAATGTGTGTTGTTATTTTACATTTCAGATGGTTACACAATAGGCCTAATACACGAGATTTTTCTCGAGAAGCTGAATGAAATCAACTTAACTTATGGCGAACGTTTCCATGGCATGGTGACTTGCAAACCTCCCAAGATAATATTTCCAGCATGGGAAAAATTCCATCTGTTCTTGACCATGAATGTGTTTATTTCAGATCCTGTTTGTGAAAAAGTTTTAATCAACCCAAAGATAAAAAAAATCAGGTGGGAACTTCCCTTGTATTCAATGGATGATTCATAGCGGGTATACGCAAATTACTTTTAGCGATGCACAAATTCCATTTCCAATACATATGTTTTTGCATACTAGCTTTCGGATATTTGTGTCAACAACTTCGTTTAATGGATGGATGATAATTCATCAAACCCTTGATTAGTTCCTAAGTCTGAGAATGAAAGCACTGATATCGTTTTATTTAACAGAAATCGGGAAAGTACTGAGTATACAGTGCTTAAAGGCATCGTACACGTTTGGTAATGACTCTGATAATTAATGGCAATACAAACTTACTTGATAAGTACATCAGCTTTGGATAGATGCATATTGAGAAACTTTTCACTTCGAAGTACTGCGGTTATGGAAAAATATATCACTTTTATCCCCCAAAACATTTGAATCGGATGCCTTTAAGGTATCGTCTAGTTTGGTAATTGGAGCCTAATGTTTGTTTCAAACCTATAGTTGTAGATACTATAAAACTAACCTGTGAAAATTTCATTTCAAAAGGTGGTAGCGTTTTTGAGATATTGCCGAAAATCTGGAGCGGTTATGTCCACGCAGGAAGAACAATCTGCAATTGGAATACACAATCTGAGAAACGTTACTGTCAATATAACGCTTCTCAGATTCAATTTTTTGGGGGGATAAAAAGTGATATCTTTTTCTATAGAAAAATATATCACTTTTTATCCCCCCAAAAATAACCGCAGTACTTCAAAGTGAAAAGTTTCTCAAAATGCATTATACTATCCAAAGCTGCTGTATTTCTTACCAGGTAAGTTTTCATTGCCATTACTTTTCAGAGTAATTACCAAACGTATACAGACCCTTTAATACTATGAAAAGTAGGTATGCAACTTCTTCACTGATCTGCCGATTTTATCTTTTTTTCCTTAATTTTGGTGCCATAGAAAACTGCATTGGAATACACACTCCGAGAAGCGTTACGCGTATAACACTTCTCAGATTCAAATGTTTTGGTTTATCAGAGTCATTACCAAACGTGTACGATGCCTTTAACACACATCGGTAGAAAGGGTAAAAACAAATTATAAACAATGAAGTTATCCATGCACCGGGGTGTGTAAAACACTGTATACCCAGTCCCTGCAATTATAAAGCTGTGCATATCCCGTGACTGTTAAACAAATCTGTATAATTTCTACTTTGTGTGTAACTTGACCCTCCTTCACAGAGTACTTTGTTCTGTTTTGTTTCTTTGGTTATAAATTTGTATCTCGTAATATTATTACTATTGTTTGTTTACTGAGACAACATTTCCCACGGTAACCGACACCATCCCTTTTCCCGCCACCGTTACACCCCGTTGTGGTGATGACTCGTTTGGCAGTAGGCCTATACCTTATCAGTCACAGCAGTTCAGGTTCATTCAGTGGTCAGCATAGCAACTCTTCTTTCTATAGCCAAAAACTTTGTAAACTAATATAGTGTGGCCTATTGCACTAATTTTTAAAACCTTGCATGGCAATACTAATTTGGCAAATATGCAAGGTCGGGTATAGACTTGAGGCGCCTACACTGCAAAAATAATAACACTTTTTGGTGTTACTAGAGGACTACACCAATTTGGTGTCATTTTAACACTTTTGGTGTTATTATTTACACCCATGGGTACACCATGGGTGTTGAGAATAACACCGATGTGTTAAAATAACACCCACAATTTTAACACCGGTGAAAATTCTCGGTGTTGTCCTCTAGTAACACCGGGGGTGTTAAATTTAACACCCCAGTTTTTGCTGTGTAACAATACGCTCCACACATTTACATGTGACTTAGTTTGGTTTACACACGTTGCCAGGTTCATTGGTAAAAACTCGAAAACATTATTTTAAACGAGAAAATGTGACAACAATTTTGTTTCAAATAATTTGTATACATGGAAAGTTATTCGTATTTCTTGAACGAATAGCAATTGAGATTAAAATGTGTATAACACTGTGTTGTGGTGTTTATCTTAAACATTTGTATGTTAAGTTTTTATATCAAAAAGGGGTCCTAAGTTTATCATAAAAACTTCTTTTGTGGTCATCAAAGGACTGCAAAGGAAGGTTATGAATAATATTCTTTGTTGTTAAACTAAACTAAACTAAACTAAACTAAACTGTTTGACATCCAAGAAACGGAAAGATAGATCTATTGAGAAGCAATAATATTGGAGATATTTTAGGAGACCTCCTCCACTTAATCTATTTAGTTTTTTTCTTCTCCTGTAATGTTATATTTTGTCATTTTAAATGATTGAGTGGAAATAAATTGAATTATGAACTTTGAACTATGAGAACAACTGTATACAGTGGACTTTAAAGATTGTTTTCCTCAATTGCACCGTCACCCCCGCCCCCCTAGGCACCCACCACTGATTGGCCCGTATAATCTTCTTATCTTCCAAAACAAAAGTGCAATGTAAAATACAAAAGGATCATGCCTATTTGGGGGTAAACAAAAATATGACGAGCACCGGATTTAAGCACCGCGTGCTTCTGACGTGTCTTGTCCATACATGGTTTTTGCGATTTATGTACAATTGGATTACTTCCTCATCAATAACACAGAGATATATGTGACAAGTGTTTTGACACAACTACTGTCTGACTCAGTCACACTGTAGAAGAGAACTTCGGAAGAAGAGACCTATCCTACTCGAATTGACTGTTGTGATTTCACTTTCTAATGCGTGGGGTGCAAGTTTTAGGCTCAGTGTCCATGCTTTAGTCTTGGCTCCACGACCTTCACACCGAAATGGTTCAATTCCAACAGCAGAATGTGTCACTTATCCTTGATTCGATTTCTAGCTTCAGCGAGTATGAGATAGTAACGTCTTGGAGCAAGACTATGCTTCAGACGGAAGTTTTGCTTGTGACGTCTTTGAATTATTTATCAAATCTGTTGTTTTTCCTATGCAGAGTAGGCCTATAGACCTTATGCACATGACGTCATTTGAGTAGGGCGCCCTCGCCTAAAGGTCAACAAGAGGCTGTTCATTGGCCAATCCTATGCGCCGCGCGTACAAATATGTGCGTTTCCATTGTTTTATCATCAGTTTACCTCATATAGAGCAAGTTCGGTTGGCTGACTATAGTCGACTAGACTTAACCATGCTCCAGAGCTAGGGTGATCCAGTTGGACTAGCTAGTTCAACCATGCAGCGTTCGAGTGACATCTAGAGCGACTATGGTTAAGTCTAGTCAACTCTAGTCAGCCAACCGAACTTGCTCTTAAGATGGTGGCTTAAGGTCTATTCCCAGAATCCAAGGGGGACACCCAATATGAGTGACAACAACAAGCCCAACCCACTGAATATAAAAACAAAATTCTGTGTTGAAAACTTTTTTTTGCAAAGTCAATATTAGAGCAATTTCCTTTGGAAACTGTCAAATGAAATATGTTATGGCTTGTGACTTTCGTACCTGGAGTATTGGGGGGGGGGGGTGTATTTTGGGCTTTGATTTGCTCAAAAGTTAAGAACTCTTTCCCAAAGCTTGTCTATGTTTGGAAATGTTGTCTCTTTATTTGTGGCACATGGGATGGGAAGAGCGTCGACTGTCCATTTACGTTTATTTTAATGCTGCCATAAATCACAGAATAATACAAAATGTTATATAATCAAATTGACAGTACATATATATTAATATTTACAAAAATTGAGATAAAAGTTAACATTAAAGGAACGTTACAGAACTGGTAATTACAATTTTCTTTAATATCACAGATTTACATAAAACTTACACGGTCTACTGATGATGATAGTAGAAAACATCCCTAGAAATATTTCTGTCTGAAATGCCATATTTGATGAGAAATAAATAAAACTAATTTCCGATTTGAGTTTATCGCTCATGAGCGTTTTATTCATGCATTGTATAACACATGGAAATGTGTAATCGGTTTTTCACTATTTTCTCGTGACCCAGATGGCCGATCGATCTCAAACTACTACAGGTTTGTCAGTTTATGTATATGGTGGATTATATAAAGTGCGTAACTGTTTTGTTAGCAAAAACCAATTCTGTAATGTTCCTTTAAACAAATATGACAACATCTAGGACCGGGGTTGAAGCAACAGCTTTTGTTCCCCAAACACGGACAGACAAATGACAGACATTTACGGGTGTAAGACTGTAATCAAGGCCGTTATTATACATACAATATTAAAATTACAAACAATATTTTAGCATGAAATAAAAAAAGGAGATTTTAGTTTTCTAGTAAAAATAGAAAGAGTTGGTATTGATTTAAAAGAATCGTCGATAGACTCTCCACCTAAAGTATTAAGACTAGTTTCTGCAGAACAGTACTGGATTGTGCACCTTTTACACATCCCCAAGGCAAGTAATGAAGAGCGCCCTCGCCGTTGCAAGCCTTTGACATGTCTTCTCGTTAATTCTCGCCAGTATCCGTTTTACACGTTGGCAAAAAGTTTACGTTGGTGCGCGGAATACGTG
This sequence comes from Plazaster borealis, assembly GCA_021014325.1. Classification (NCBI taxonomy): domain Eukaryota; kingdom Metazoa; phylum Echinodermata; class Asteroidea; order Forcipulatida; family Labidiasteridae; genus Plazaster; species Plazaster borealis. Next base: position 1,618,148 of record CM037463.1, read on the forward strand.
TTAAAACAACAAGCGTTTTTGGTTTGGGACCACCGAACATTAATCAACATGGATGCTCCCGTATTGGTAAGAAAAATTGTAGTGGTTGACTTTACGAGAACGAGAATATCTGTGACTGTGATTTTGTTTGATTTCTTAATTATGGGTTGAATTAAAGAGTGATTTTAATGGGATTATATTTGGGTGTTTATAATGTTACTGTGACAAGGCATATAGTTGAACTAGTCCGGCAACTTTGCATGCCCAGTTTTCGGACATTACAATTTACGCGTGCTCGCTTATGACTGACTCAGTCAGTGACTGTGAAGTCCGTTAGAAAGTAGTAAATTTATGCCTCAGGAGTCAGGACTGGGGAAAATATGCTGAAACCGACCACCACCTTTTCAATCTTAATGACCAACAGTAGTAAAACAAATATTCTTAGATAAGATTGTGTGTTTCTATTTGGTCAAAGGAATACAAAAATGGCAGTTGGATTTATGGATTATGCTTACTTGGATTTGGAATCCAGCATGCAGCAGCACTTTGTGACACGGCTAGCCTAGCTAAGCAAGCAAGGGTCGGGGTAGCTAATGATGTCGCCCTTTCTTCCCACTTGTTTATTTGCCAATATCCATATTAATACATCTACTAAAATGCATCCAAATTGTCTCTATTTTATTGTATCACATTATTGGGCTGCTCAAAATATTAAGAAAGAGCACCTTTGAAAACCATTTCCTTGAACCTTCTGAATATCTGGCCAGTGTCTGTGATTTGTGAAGGGTTACAATAATTTTGCAACTAAGCATGCTAAGTGTCAAAAAGGTTGTGTTTCCATTATTAGGATGCTTTGCTGACTGTACATTTCAGATTCAGATTCAGAAGTGGATGGGTCAGTAGGAGAGGTATGTCATTGTCAAATAGAGCAGTAATTTCCAACTGCGACCCATGACGACGACAGAACCTGTTTGATATAATCCTGAATATACTAGAAGTAAACATTAAAGTAAATGAACAAAAAAAGTTCATTCAATATTACAGGAGTTACATGATATTAGCAGTAGCTGGTATAGTTTCGATGATCGGCACCCTCGATCCTCCCAACGGCTGTAGAAGAGAGGGTTACGATGAACAGTGAACATTTTTGTTGACCTTTTTTCCCAACAAATGTTAAATGTACCCAATTGGGAACATGTGAAATATTGAAGAAAAAAACCTGTCATAAATATTTGCCAAGCTTTTTACACATGGTCCGTCGTTGCTCTCAGGTCTTAGGGATGTGAGTCATGTGACCAAGAACTAAGATTAACGCATACCTGGTAGTGATGCAAATGAAAAGTAATTATCTAAGAATCTCAATGCGTAGAAGGATTTAAATGTTTGTATGGTGGAGATAAAATCTATTGCTTGCATAATACTTAACGCTACCAACAACAAGATAGTTCCAGCATCATATAACCATGGAGGTAGGAATCTACCTCCATGATATAACTGTGTATTTTTTCAGCACCCCTCCCCCAGCCTCAAAGGGCTTATTTATAAATTTATTGCAACTATCTTAAAAAGTATGTGTAACAGAATACTAATTATATAAACAAAATCTAAAGGTTTAGAATAAACTACAGCAAATAATCTGTCTTCAGAAATAATTAACTTGCTAAGAAATGTTGTTGTGAAAAGAAAAAGAAAAAACCCCACAAAACCTTTACAATCTTGGAATTAGTTTTGGATCTATACGTCATCTAACCCCTTTCGTATTTCCAGTTATCCTAATTTCCAGAGGAGCTGTATAAGCCACTTACAAAATGGGAGTGAAAAAACCCCCAAACGTTTTCTTCGGCTCAGTCAGATTTTCATTACAGACAAGTTTTCCAATTCAACTGTAATTAAAGTAATAAACTTTCAGTGTCACCGTCAGATGACTCTTTGCCACAAGACGTACTTTAAGATTCGATCAGGAAAATGTGTCCTCTAAAATGTGCCTGTGCAGACAGAATAATATTTGACAGACGATTATAGTCCTCAGAGACCTATAAATGTTTCCCTTCATGAATATGCTACAACTTGGAAGAGATTTATTACCTAAACCAGTTCAGTTACTCTTTCCATTTGGTTCACTCTGAAATTTTCCATGGATGATGTTTCAGAATTATTTATTAGGAGGAAAGAAAATTGTGGTTCTCACCCTTGGACACACATCCAGAGATGGCATTGCGTTTCTTAACCCTAACCCCCATCAGGGTCCCTCCACATACCCTGCCAAATACAACAGAATGCAACACAGTTGAAATGAGAACCATGCCAAATGCAACAAAATGCAACAAGGGATTTTGTTGCATTGTGCAGGCATGTTGTTTGTGTTAGGACTGAGCAAGGGGGTTTGCCCTGCTAAATGCAACAGTATGCACATAAGTGTAGTGGTGACTACAACAAAATGCAACACCAATATGAAGTCACTTGACTACTAAATGCAACAAATTCAGTCAAAGAATGACATCTGAGTTGACTGCCAAATGCAACAGATTACAACAACTTTTACCATTTGGTGCATATTGTTGCATTTAGCATGGTTAGGGTTATTGGAAGGAATTTCAGGCTAACACTGTACCTTGCTTCTATAGTTACATGTAGGCATTTACAGTCTCACAAACCAAGACAGCAGTCGTTATAGTGCTATGGATTAAAAAAGATGACGCTTTAAATGAATAATGACAACAAGTGTAGTTGAAACCTCCCCAAAGAGAGTGTGATTTTTGAAATATTAATTGTTTTATTACCTGTGAAGGTAAGAATTGAAATTAATTTACACATCTGTGGCATTTCATTTCCCATTACTGCCCTTTGGGCAATCTGAAGATCCCTGGGCGGGGTCGTTCACAGCTGTTGAACCCTTGGGTCGTGATGTCCGTCATTGGATAATGAAGCATAGGCGTGACAAATGTTATTAAAGCTAATAGATTAATCGTCCACCTGAGACTTGTCACCTTCTGCTGTGTCTAGTGTCAACTGATAACAATCACAAGTCCAGACTGGTTTTTTATTTTGGAAAATGGAAATAGCGTTTCGATTTGTAAATCTAGTTATGGTAATTTGCTCAGTTTAGCTGGCAAGTTTCGGGCCTGGAATTTCATCCTTGAGAGGGTACTTGCAATGGAAAATCTTTAGTCTATTGGAAACATTTGAAGGGGCACCAAGGCAATGACCAGGGGCAACAGAGGCTATGGCCTCCGTGGCCTCTGTGTAATTCAAGGCCTGAAGTTTTTGTTAATTCAACAATTTTGTTTTGGTTGAACAAAGACGAATTGAATAGAGCGGGATTTGAACCAACGACCTCTGAATTAATGTTACCAACTTGAGCTTTCTAGCCCTATGTTTGCAGTCTTCCTATTTTGTCAATATCTTTGTTCAACAAAGTTTGAATAGAAAATAAAATAATTGTAATTGTTTAGTTTCTAAAACACATTATGTAAATTTTTATTATTACTACAGCCAATAACCTTCCGCTTCATGTCAACGGACAGTGGACAATGTAATCAAGAGGGAAGACCCAAACTAAAGTTAATAAAATTAAGTTTGAATTTTTGATTTTGGTTTCGTTACAGCCAGCAAGTTTGTACACAGTTAAAGCTATTGCTATACTGGACAACGATGGCGAGAGAATTGTTTCAAAGGTAAAGTATTGAAGTAATTCCGACATCAATTCAAAGCTAACTAACACTATGGAGACATTGTTTCCCGAGCAGACATCATTAAAAATATATTTGTCCTTTTTATTACTCCGGCCAGTTTTATGATTCACCACTTCGGGAAGCTCAAAATTACCCTTATTTTATATGCGTACCGGCCAACTCTTTATTTTCATTGTTTAAACCATCTAAATCACAGGTGTGGGTCACAGGTGAAAAGTTGATTGAGGAAGCTTTGGGCATATCCCTCGGATGTGAGTTTCCACATCATTTATTTTATAGCAGCACACGGTATTCCATTATGACCGCTTCCCATCTACTGTAACGTGCGCAGTACTTCTTCTCCACCTGCCCCGTCTCAAGAAGCAACGGCAGCATCTTTGAAATGTTATTGATCAGTTAACATGGGCGGGGCATTCGGATATGTCAAGTATAGTTTTTGTTTGTGTCGGGGGCGGGGAGGGGGCGGAGGGAAGAGGTATGCCATTCTTCATGCGGAATGTAAAGTGTCAGAACTGACGGTTGTTTACCCCTTTGTCCTTGGACAGAGTCAAAAAAGGTCTCAAGGGGGGCATTCTAGATAATTCAACAGGCACGAAAGAGGATGTTACCTCTAGGGTTAAGGTGCGAGGCTTCACACGAAAAGGAAATTTACTTAACCATGGAGAGGTTTCGGGGGGGGGGGGGATGGTTTGGGAAGATGACAAGGCTATTGGTGTTTGGCCCCCCTCCATCCGTTTGCAAAATGGAGCTGTCATTTTCACGGTCTGCAGCAGATGATTAATGAGTCTGGGCACGGTACTATGTAGTGGGGACCTGGTGTAGGAACAACCGTAATACAAAACGGAAAACGAAATATCAACAAAAAAGAGTAAACGTCGGAAGAAAGTTTGATATTACAAAGCTTTCGCTGTATGAATTATTATAGAATTGTTCTGTTTTGACAGGTAAGTATCCAGTCAAAACAGTCTGTAATTTAATAAGATGGAGGGTAAATATGAAATGTCAAGTTTGCAGATGCTTTCCTTGCAGCTTGGTAAAGAATTATTGAAGTCAGTCTTCCAGTAAGATCAACCACTACTTTATAGAACTGAAACTGTATCAGGCCTTTGATGGCCATTCTGCTTAATGTGTACAGGACAACACAACCCAATGAAAGAAATGGGTGCAAAAGGCCTAATTTCATTGAGCAGCTTAAGCTGAAAATATTGCTTAATGATTTTTTGCTAAGCAAAAATAAGCAGGGTACCGGTCACATATGGTACATGTAACATAGTATATTGGCAGGTAACCTTATTCTGGTAAGCTACTTTTTGTACTTCAGCAGAGAAATTGTGCAGAGATCTTCCTGCTAAAAATAATAATAGTAATTAGAATAGTGCATTTAGTACACACTTTTCTTTGAACCAAGTACAAAAGTACAGGGCACTTTTACAAATAACGGCAGGTTCTTTTGTCTGCTGTTGAGGAAAACAATGGAAAATAAATGAATGAAATCCATAGATGATGAGCTTGTTGGAATAATGCTTTTTCTTTAAGATTTCGGTTTACGGTGGCAACGTGATATTATTAACTTTCGCTGAGTAGAATTTAGTTCTAATTAGAATAAGAACTCGTTCCGCTTAGTTCTTAAAGAACTTGTCTTGCTAGATTGGATCAGGTTGTCTAGCTAGATTGGATCAGGGTATCTTGCTCAATAAGTAAGGGGAAAGGTAGAGGCGGTGGTTTATTCTTTGTGATTGTTTTCCCAAATTGCAATATATTTGTGAAAAATAGAACAGAAAAAAGAAAATGCAGAAAAACACTTAATTAAAGAAAATGAAAAAAGTCTTTAAATGGTGAGCTTTTGGGAGCAGTTAAGATATTTTAAGAGCAAAATCAATTGACTGTTCGGTTTTGTTATTTTGAGCACAAAGGAAAAACACACTTTCAACAACCCCTTTTTTTTGATCTTGTCTTACAATATACAATACCATAATAAAACTATTAAAGCCTTTCCATTCTTGATGACTAATTCAATGACAAACGGAAACTTAACTTGCGAAACTATTACAAATTGTATTCTCCATTTCGATCAAAAGTTATCGCATTTCATGAGGACAAGTCCCAAGATGAAACGAAGAAGAAGGAACAGATCAAATTAGTCATGCAGCTTTCTGATTTAATAAAAGCAGCTGAGGGGGGGTCCCAGGCCCAAAAAACTTGCCATCATCTTGAAAAGATCCAGACGAGGCAGGTTAAAATGATTGACTTCCTTGTGGGTCGGCGTGGTATTCAGATTGATTTGATATTTAATTAAGACCAGCTTGTCTGAAACTGCGATTTATCAAAAAGAGAAATCACCAGGGGCATCTTGTTACACGCGTGGAGCAGCTACCATGTGCTGCTAATTTCCAAAAACATTCATTTATTTATTTCTGCCTGGATGATAGGGTTCCTCAGATAAATTCATTTGTATTTTTTTCTTCTTAAAGATATGAACATAAAGCAGACTGTGAGATGTGCGTCATAAAATAATCTTTGGGGCTCTTTTTGTGTACCTATTTTAACAGAATGGTAGTACCCCCTGGTACTAAGAATAAAAAGTGTGGCATTTTTCACCATCTTGCCACAACTCAAAAGCACATGGTCTTTTAGTGCCCACTTAGATCATTACCATAGGAAAGCACTAACTATTTATGAGGCAGTGCTTTGTTAATGGTAGTGCAATATAGTGTGTATTGTTAATCTTGTTGGTGAATAGTAAGGATGATTGTTACAACCTCTTTTCCACCGTAGGTCTGTAATGAATGTTACAACCTCTGTCCCACCGTAGGTCTGTAGCCAGCTTCTGTATTTTCTACAGATATTTTCATACTAAATGTGCCACCAGGTGTGTCCGACCTGATTTCTCCTATCAGGGTGTTTGAGCGTGAAACCAGGCTTTCTGCTTCTTCTCACCCATATACCCTCGCTTTGCTGAGATGTAGAACAAAGAGCCATTCCAACAGCGTTATTTCACAAACTGCATCTCTTTGGAACTCCTTGTCTGATGCATGTTTCCATGCATCCTACAATCTAGGCTGCTCTAAGAAGAACATCAATTCCTACCTTAAGCTCCTCTGCGTTATTTTGTAGTCTCTTGCCAAGAGTGGCTTTTAGCCTTGTGTAGGTGCGAACTTGCATACAAAAATACCCCCCCCCCAAAAAAATAAAAATAAATAAAAATAAAATAAATATGTATATATATTTATTAAAAAAAAATCCAAAACCAAAAGAAAAAACAAACAGCATTCATTGGTACATGAGTAGTTGCTGTTGTACATAAAGCCCCTTTATGCTACACGCTGTACCAGTGTCACCAGCCGTACTGGTGCGTGCAAGAGACGGCAAACACAATCCTGTGTGCACTTTTTAAAGTACGCAACGCAATATCCCAATCCACATTTTCACAAATTCTGCCAATTTTTGATAATAAAAAATATCATCATTCATTTATATAGCGCCTTTGCCACAGGATTCTTGGGGTTGTAGCGTTCAGTCTCTGCCTCGTTTTGGTTCTCGGTTCTCAGACTTCCAAGTCTTTGGTCTTCCAGGTTCCAAGTCTGAACTGTTACTTTGGCAGCTTGGCCAAGCATTTGATTTGAGTCTACTTACAAGTGCGAACCCTGTAGAAACTTAATTAGGACTTTGATCGGCAGGATATAGAACATTACATGATAAACTGTAGTCATACATGTCCCGTACTTTTACATAAAATTTGTCATGATCAGTCAAAAATTAATGGTACACTCAAAGCAGATGTGTCTTTATGCTGGATCAATTTTTTTACTGGGCATGAAAACAACCTGCTTGACACAAGTGTGTTTCACTGTCACGCTCGCTGATCCGTCGAGAAAGAAATCGACTTGAAATGTTCAGGCGTTAAGGACCTTTTTTTTTGGTAAGATACGGAAGGCAGCAAGCAGCCGGTGCAAACGGATGGCGTTACATTTTTGAATAATCCGGGTGCATCAGGAAACATGGTGTAGTATTTTATTAGAAAGGAAATCATTGGCAGTATCCATTACAACCATGGCTAAATTTCATTAAGCGGTTAAGGATTTGATTTTGCTAAGCACAGAAAAATCCTGCTTAGCAGGAATAGGTTACCAGCCCAAAATGCTACTAAGTTTACATTGTCGCGACCAGTGCCCCGCTATTTTTATTGCTTAGCAAAACAAATGTTGTAAGCAAAATTTCCTGCTCAACAGCTTTAAGGCTGCATAGCTGAAAATATTGCTTATCACAAATTAGTTTTTGAACCAGTCTAAGGTAATGTAACATTTAATGCATTTGTAACCTGTGTTATGTGCTGTACTAAGAAAGTTTTACCATTTGTTCAAAACAAATTTCAGGAAGATTTTGAAAGTCAGCGGCTCGTTTGTTTGCCCCCTTGGGTATGGAGGGTCAGAGGTGAATGTACAGGGCTCAATTTCCTAAAGCCTGTAAGCACAAAAACTTGCTGAGCATAGAAAATTATTGCTTAGCAGAAACAGGTTACCAGCAAAAAACCCATTAAGTTTGCATTGTGTTGTGACTGGTGCCCCACTCAATTTTTGCTTAGCAAATTTGTCAAGCAGTATTTTCTGCTTAACAGCTTTATGAAATTGGGCTCAGGTGTCAATGTACGCTTTCAAACGTGAATACACAGCTCGCTTACTTGATGTTGGTAGGCTTAAAGACTTATATTTTTTCTATGGAACAGTTGGTTACCAGGGATAGGGGGGGGGCGTTGAAACAGCTAAGGGACACCGTGATAACAATGGCTTTGACAGCATCTCTTCTGCTTCAAAATCCAGTAAATCTTGCTGACATTGTCATTCTTCGTTTACAAAAGCCTTCATTGTTTGGTTTCGCTGCCTGACTCTGCCTTGGGCAGAACCTCTTGAAATTGCACACGCTATCTTCCATTCTGCACAAGAACGCGGGAAGAAGAGAGAGAGAAAAAAACCCTGTTGGCGTGCCAAACTGACGTTGGAGCCGATACGATGGTTGTGACAATGAAGCGGATGATTCATGTGTGGAGAAAACAATAGCTGCCTGGTGCGGAATCTGGAATCAATTTAAATCAAAGTAGCTTTTCCTGTCAGAGGTCCCTTGTGTCTAGGGCTACTAGGGATTAGTGACATGGCCTAGACAGGGGGTACGGGACGGGTGATTGAGGATGAAATAAGAAGAAAAAAAACTCTGCGGTTTTTTCTCTTTTAGCATATTGAGTAACGGATTATATTGTTAAAGGCAAAAGACAGCTTAGTAAAAACAGGATTTCAAAATTAGTATTTCTAAACACAGTGATAAAAGTTGTGTAAACACAAACTTTCGCTGTTGGTTTAGTATGTAGATGAAAGGCAAGTTAAAAAACACATTAGCAGATATAGCCTAGATATTAAACAAGGTCAAAGTTCACTGGAAATGAGGATTTTCTTCAGCTTCAACTCATTTTTGTGACATACATGTATGTAGGCCCCCTACCCTCCCTAGGTGTTGGAAATCGTAAAATTAAGAAATGGTGTTATCTCATTTTTGAGAAACCCTGTTATTTCTTGTGTTTTTAAAGGCACTGAACACGTTTGGAAATTGTCAAAGACCAGTATTCTCACTTGGTGTATCCCAACATATGCATAAAATAACAAGCCTGTGAAAATTTGGGCTCAATTGGTCATCGAAGTTGCAAGAAAATGATGAAAGAAAAAACACCCTTGTTGTACAATTTTGTGTGCTTTCAGATAGGAATAAAACTTCTTGCAAGAAGTTTTTATTATTTTAGTGAGAAATTACCTCTTTTTTCAAAAACTACGTTACTTCAGAGGGAGTCGTTTCTCACAATGTTTTATACTATCAACAGCTCTCCGTTGCTCGTTACCAAGTAAGTTTTTATGCTAAAAGATATTTTGAGTAATTATCAAACGTGTACAGTGCCTTTAATGTTATAGTCACATGCACTCTCCTCAGAAAAAATATACGAGTATGCACTGATCATTGAGAGATTAATGATAGTTTAATATCATATTATTTCATTTTAACAAAGCTTCACCGCCTTGCAACGTTTTACTCAATTTTCTGTCCGTCTTTTTCTTTCATCTGCAGTATTATGATGACACCTACCCAACTGCTAAGGAGCAGAAGGCATTTGAGAAGAACCTCTTCAGCAAGACACATAGAGCAAATGGTGAGATGCCACAAAACGAGAACCTCTGTCTGTAAATTTCTTACTAACGGCAACACCTTAGTGAGATGCCTCAAAACGTGAACCTCAATCTGTAAATTTCTTACCAACGGTAACATCTTTTAGAGAGATGCCACAAAACCTGAATCTCAGTTTGTAAATTTCTTACCAACGGCAACATCATAGTGAGATGCCTCAAAACGTGAACCTCAATCTGTAAATTTCTTACCAACGGTAACATCTTTTAGTGTGATGCCACAAAAACCTGAATCTCAGTTTGTAAATTTCTTACTAACGGCAACATCTTAGAGAGTTGCCACAAAACGTGAACCTCAATCTGTAAATTTCTTACCAACGGCAAAATCTTATAGTGAGATGCCACAAAACGTGAACCTCAATCTGTAAATTTCTTACCAACGGCAAAATCTTATAGTGAGATGCCACAAAAACCTGAATCTCAGTTTGTAAATTTCTTACTAACGGCAACATCTTAGAGAGTTGCCACAAAACGTGAACCTCAATCTGTAAATTTCTTACCAACGGCAAAATCTTATAGTGAGATGCCACAAAACGTGAACCTCAATCTGTAAATTTCTTACCAACGGCAAAATCTTATAGTGAAATGCCACAAAACGTGAACCTCAATCTGTAAATTTCTTACTAATGGTAAAATGTTAGTGAGTTGCCACAAAACAAGAACCTCAATCTGTAAATTTCTTACCAATGGTAAAATCTTAGTGAGATGCCACAAAACAAGAACCTCAGTTTGTACAATTCTTACCAATCAAAACATCTTAGTGAGATGCCACAAAACAAGAACCTCAGTTTGTACAATTCTTACCAATCAAAACATCTTAGTGAGATGCCACAAAACAAGAACCTCAGTTTGTACAATTCTTACCAATCAAAACATCTTAGTGAGATGCCACAAAACAAGAACCTCAGTTTGTACAATTCTTACCAATCAAAACATCTTAGTGAGATGCCACAAAACAAGAACCGCGATTTGTAAATTTTGAACCAACGACAACATCTTACTAGAGTTTCTGAGCACACAAAGTCACTAAGCACAATAAGTACTTGCTTAGAAGCACCAGGTTACAGTGGCAGATCTATAGAGCTATTTGCTTTGGGGTTGGAGAGTGGGCTTTCAATCCCTCACATCCCATCCTCCATTCACATTTTATATAATTTTAGTTTTTACCCTAACATCGATGTGTGATAAGCGTTGTATACTCGATGCTTTCCGAACCCACGACTCACACATTATAGAGAAAGACCCAATTTCATGGCGTTGCTTGCTGCGGAATTCTGCGCTTACGGCTTCCTGTAAAGCTCATAATTCTATGGGCTGTAAGCGCAGAATTCTGTAGTAAGCAGAGCTATGAAATTGGGCTCTGATTTTTTATTTTTTATTTATTTTATTTATGAGAGATCGCCTTAACATTACAAGGCCGGACGGCCACTTCAAGGTGAGGGCTACACTTATCTGGTTTGGGCTATTGACCCAAATCAATTGCCACCAGGGGCATGTTGCCACCTACTCCTGGGGCAGAAGCAGGGTTACCCCCTTCACAGTCCGTAAGGATGTAGGCATGAGTATCATCCACTAGGATCCTGGCTGGTAGAGCAGAATGCACTACCTTCCCAACTTATTACGAAGCAATTATGGTTAAGTGCCTTGCTCAAGGGCATAAGTGTTCATGACCGGGATTCCAACCCGCACTCTGCTGCTGACAACACCAAAGCTTGGGTCCGGTGAACTAGACCGCTCGGCCACAACACGCCACGTCTTACCCGCTAGACCATGACGCGCCACGTCTTAACCGGTAGACCAAGGAGTGTGCCCGGTGACACGAGGCCAGATTTAATTCTGTAATTAGCAGCTGGTATGGCAAACAATTTTAATTGCTTTCATAATTGCATAGGGGGGAAAACGAATATCATTTGAATTGTTTACCCTTTTACCGGTGGTTTATAATTGCCTCTTTATCCCCAATGCAATTATAACATCAATTTACCTTCTGCTCAGGTAGTAGAAAATAAGCAGGACAGTTCTTTTCAGAACTAAGTAGTCTCCTGAATTCCGAACTCTACTCCGCGGCAGTAGAATAAATAGCAAGACAAGTACTCAATGAAGAAAATATACACAGCAAAGTAAATAATTTTTTTATACACATGGTGTTACCGCAAACCGAATATACATTGATACCTCACCATGCAATGCCTCAAAACCTACATCAATTAAACTGTTTGCGGTACCTGTTTGCTAATTGCAGGATTCCAAGGGTCTCTCGGCAGTTAAAAAAAGGACTGCATTATTGTCGGTACTAATCTTTGATTAGCTACTCCCCTGATATTCTATTCATACCTCAACAGAATTAGACTTAAAGGCACTGTACACGTTTGGTAATTACTCAAAATATATATTAGCATACAAACTTATTCGGTAACGAGCAACAGAGAGCTGTTGATAGTATAAAACAATGTGAGAAACGACTCCATCTGAAGTAACGTAGGTAGTTTCTCACTAAAATATTAAAAGACTTCTGGCCAGCCGGAAGCCTTTTTCAGGCATCTGGAAGCACACACATTTGTAAAACAGGGGTGTTTTTTCTTTCATCATTTTCTTGCAACTTTGATGACCAATTGAGCCCAAACTTTCACAGGTTTGTTATTTTATGCATATGTTGGGATACACCAAGTGAGAATACTGGTCTTTGGCAATTACCAAACGTGTCCAGTGCCTTTGAGAGAACATTGTGCAGATTTTCTACAAGTTCACAATCAGATTTCTGAGTTTTTTAGATGAGAAAGTCAAAGTTATTGAGCGTGTGTGTTCTGTGCAGCTTTAACCAAAGCCCACATGTGTAAATGTTTCTTTTTTCAATTGATACGAATAAAACAAATCACATGGTCACCTGACGATAAGTGATTGCGAGAAAGTCTTTTTCCTCTCCCTTGAGATCGCAAAGCGTGAAGTTTAACACGAAGCGTGAGCCTGCTGATTAATGCTGCAGTTCACACAGTAGGCTGTTCCCAAGATGGCATGATACATATAATTGAATTAGAAACTCATTTTTTTTTCTGTTCGCTTCACATTAATTTTGTCGTTCATGTTTCCTTCCTGGATAGGCTAGGCTTCAACCCTTTCTTTTGACCTGGGCCTAATTTCATAGAGCTGCTTAAGCGCAAAAAGTAGCTAAGCACAACAAATTTTGCTTACCATTTTGCTTGAATATGGTTAGCAGCCAAAATAGCGTGTCACAGGTACACTCTGTGACTGGTAGCCTGCTTACTTTTGCTTAGCAGCAACATTTTAAGCACTATTTCCTGCTTAAGCTGCTCTATGAAATTGGGCCCTGTACTGTTAGACAACCCCTCCCCCCCCACCTAACTAATTGGTGCACAGTTTTGTTGTACTCATTGGTCATAAGACATTCCATTGTCACCCTTGTAATGCACGGGAGACCAGATCATGAGCATCCCAGTTGTGAGAACTACTCGCTGTAAGAACACAGCGTAAAGAAAAACCCGAGGTCGCAATGCCAAGGTCGCCCCTTTCGTTTCAATTCTACTGCAGTCTGCTCGGAGCGTTTTTTCTTTTTTGTACACTAACCCGGTGCCAGGCACTGTGTATCACCGCTGTCCACATTTCGCCGTTAGTGTGTACGCCGGGTTCTCCCGCTCAGCCCAGGAAATTAGCCTAGACAGCACGTGGCTGAATGTAGACTCGAGTGGGGGGATGCCGCAATATTCAAACAGGAAGCCTCTCGTCCCTGTGCAGTAAATCGAGAGGGGGGGGGTGAGGTGGAGGGGGGGGGGGGGCTGTAGAAACTAGAGCGTAGTGGCCAGTTCTGTTGAGAGAGCTTTCAACCACGATAGGGAAATGGGTAACAGCTGGACTTTAGGCCCTACCGCCGGATCAATATTTTGCAGAGTCATGGAGTCGGCTTAACCCAAGCTCTGACGTGGTTCATGTGGACCGTGTGTGCGGACTTCCCCCATGGGCATTGCAGCATGAACTTTGACATCGCAAACGCACAAAAAAACACAAAACCCAAACCACGGTATTTTTCACGAGAAATAATACCTGGCTTAACCAAGATAAAAGGTAGTGCCATGACTAGGCCGAAATTTGATTACAGTTAACAAGGGTATCTGAAAACAAACAATAGTTGCTTTATTGTTTTGCCGTGATTTACAAGCATTTTAGCTATATACGTACCTCCCAAACCCTAGTGCCTCAAATGTTATTATCAATAAAAAGTGGTAGTTACTTGATGTAGGTGTGGCCAGACCAAAATTATCAAAGTAAAACAAGCAAAAACCTTGGGTTGAAGTCTGTCAAAAGTGTGATTTATTTACACATTGACGACATGTTCATGTTAATAAAGTTCAATATCGAGGCTTTCTAACCATGGCAACGCTAAAATAGCTTCAGCATTTTGGGATGTGGACTCATTTCGGAAGATTATTGTCTGAGGGAAAACATGCATGTTTAGCCACAATGGAATAGCTTGGTGGATGATAAGGACTGAGCTTTTTACCCAATTGGGAAAATGCCTTTTACTAGGGTCTTAAATCAGCTGTAGTTTTCGATCTTGCCAATTTTGTTTTTTTGACGGGAAATTTCAAAAGTTCTCTTTAAGAAGCGGGATGGTTGGAAATGAGGGCTTGACGTCAATGTTGATCATTTAAACTTTATAGGGCATTAAAATATGTCAAAGAAAGTTATGGCGATCTGATTGGATGAAACAGATCACATGAGGGGGCATTAACGGCTGTTAAAGACTGGTCTTATCAAAAAGAGAACAGCACGCATGTTCATAATGCTTCAGCTGTTGGGTTTATCAGTTGATATAAATAAAAGACACTCTTACAGCATTGGTTGGTCTAAAATTGAGAAACTGTTCATGTTGCTTTCTCCGTAGAGATGAAACAAACATGTTGTCTCGGACACGTTTCTAATGTTTGTTGTACTTTTTCCCTTTGGTCTTTACTCATTTATTGTCCTTTATAGGTTTTTTGATTTGCCTATTGGCTTTCTCATTTGCCTACTGGGCTTTCTCATTTGCCTACTGGGTTTTCTCATTTGCCTACTGGGTTTTCTCATTTGCCTACTGGGTTTTCTCATTTGCCTACTGGGTTTTCTCATTTGCCTACTGGGTTTTCTAATTTTCCTGAGGTGGATATATTTTGGTCTGACTGTCCTCCATCCTTCCTATCCAATAATTCCATGGCATATTCCATCTAGCCAAGGCCAATCTTATCCTTTATGATGTTGAGACATTGTTCTCTGTCTTCCTCTTTGTTTGAAGTCATCCTTCTCTTGTTTTCCTTCCAAGAGAGCATTTTGTTGTTGATTATCATCAAATACATAAGTATTTGTATACCTTATCCAGTATGGTCAACAGATCTCATTATTTGCTGCAGCTCTGACCTCCGAATCGACCAGCTGTCGACTCTATCTTTGCACATCACCAAAATCTATCCCCAAGTAATTCAAAGTAAGAAATTTTAACGATTACAAAAGCCGAAGACTTGGTCCTAGGACTTGGTCCTAGACCCTGGTGACTACCCTGAGATGGGTTGAAAAGCCTTCTTGGTAGATAAAATTCCAAGTAAAGACCCCAGGCTTGGAGGAAATGATAACATATTTACCACAAGAAATGAAGGGGTTTAGTGGAAGTGTGCAATCAGAACGCTGAAACTTGAGCGAGGGGGTTCAATCCAAAGTGTCCAGTCAAAATCCAAATTAAAAAATGTTGTTTCCCTCATGTTGAAACCTTTCAAATGGGTCTGAAAACCCTTAGGCTACCTCCAGACCAATTATCTTAGACAGTTTATCCATTCTGATTGGTCGAGAGGAGATCATGTGGCTATGTTCAAGTGTGTAGTATAGACATGGTAAAAAGTGTTTAAACATATGCTTGTTGGTGCGCAAGCTTACGCGGGTGCTAATCTATGTGTAATGCAGTTAACATATAGTCGTACTCAATGTAAACTCTATTAGTACGCCCGCGTACGCACAACCGTTGATCGTCGCATGCAGTTTGACCCTTCGCAAAACAGAGCCTGAGGACATGACAGGAATTGAAAATTTACAAAGAAAACTCGCTACCCATGGTAGCCTGTCCTATCGATCCCGCTCGTCAATAATCCCTGGAAAGGAAGCACTGACAAACAACGCTGATTGGCTCCCGAAAGTGACTGTCTGAGCGCAAGCATGTTACAAAAACTACAGTGCTTGTAGGGCGGTTAGCACGAGGGAGTCAAAATGCAAGTACTTTGATATGAACCCCCTTAAAAGAAATCACGTTTTACACGGTCACCCTAAATTGCATACAGTTAGACAATCACAAGATGAAAGATGAATAAGAGGGGACCAGTTGCTCTATGATGTGATGCCTCTTTTGTGGGCTACCATGCTTGAGTGCTTGATGAAGGTCCATAGAAAAACATTAACTTCTAATTTGTTTTATTGTACCAGTTGGACTCAAGGTAGAGAAACGTGACATTGAATTCTTCAGGCCGTATTTGTCATGAAGGTGACAACATGTCCCTGACCTGACCTCATAAAGACGAGTTCAAAACCATGGCTCGTAAGAAACTGCCGTAGGCTAAAAATTCGTCATGTTGTGAATGTGCTTGGCAACATATTTCCGACAATTAGAAAGGTATAATTTGCCCAGGGACCTGAGGAAAAAAAGAGAACGAAAATGAAAGAAGCGTAGCCTTGATTTTTATTTAATTCAGTTAAGACGCTGGTTTAAAGCAAAATCCAAACTGATTCATGCAACTAAAATACTCACGAAAAAAAAATCACGTCCATCTGTTAAGATCTTTAAGCAAACACAAGCTGTTGAGGAAGGGAGGTGAAGGGTGTTCAGCCACAGATAAAATAAAATTGGCGTGCAATGACCAAAACAAGGGACACTCCTTAAAACATATGTGAATCCTTCTGCTGAATAACAAAAAAGTTACTTGTGGTAATAAAGGGTGTGTCGTGGCCGAGTGGTCAATTGCACTGGACTCAAGCTCTGGTGTTTCTGATCAGCAGAGCGTGGGTTAGAGTCCTGGTCGTGGCACTTGTGTCCTTGAGCAAGACACTTAACCATAATTGCCTTGTCCTTCGGATGGAGCGTAAAGCTGTAGGTCCCGTGTGTTGTGTAATGCATGTAAAAGAACTCAGTTATCGCTAAGACCTGTCCTTTCTCTATGCTAAGACTAAGAGAAGGGGTTTGCCCCGGTGTTTCCAGCAGCAGCTGCTGAATGCGCCCCAGCACCTTATAAACCCTTATTTGTAATCCCTATTGGTGTTTACGTACACTATATAAAACTATTATTATTATTAAATAACAGAAAAGTTACAGGTGGTACTAAAAGGGTGTGGTCTAAATCGTCTTATCCGAGTTTGTTACTTTCTCAGATTTCAGCCGGTTACTTTTTATTGATATATATTTTCATCCCTAAATTTTGGATACCACTGGGAAGGTCTTCTTCTACTGCATTCAAAGAGACTAAACCGGCATTTGCAGAAAATGTAAACTTTATTTGCTTGTTGGTGCCATTTATGTTTTATTGTTGATGTAAACATCCGAGGAATACCCTAGATTGAACTCTCTGCGTTCACCTTTAATTACATCTGGAATTACTCAACCCCTTTCCTTTGTTTGTGTCATCCTCTGCAGCTGAGATTATAATGCTGGAAGGACTGACGTGTGTCTACCGCAGCAATGTCGACTTGTTCTTTTACGTCATAGGCAGCTCCCAAGAGAATGAACTCATCTTGGTCAGCGTCTTAAACTGTCTCTACGACTCCATCTCACAGATATTGAGGTAAGACATTTCAGGCTGATTTAGGAGAACGGTAAACCAGGAAGGTTGGTATCTCAAATTTTTTTTTTTTTTTAAACTGTATGACCTTGTTTTCACTCTCAAAGTCTTTGTTGTCTCAGCACCACTCACAGTTACACCCCTAGTCCCCTGAACTCCCATTTACCCCCCCCCCAACCTCGTCCCCCCCCCCCAACCTCGTCCACATGGTTTACAATAGTAAACCCTAGTAGGGAAACTCCTTACTTGGACCCTGATTGGACAACGACTGGTGTACACAAGTCTGACGTAAGCATGTTAAGTTGTACTCATTCAGTATTCACCATGTTCACAGCCAGACTATTCTAATTTGCATACGTATCCACAAATTTTGGATATGCAAATGATCCAGGGTGAGAGAGCAGTCAACCTCGTAATGCTCGACACACCTTGGGGACGAGGTTGCCCCACCCCCTCCTCCTTCAAGTGTACAAAGATTGAGGTAGCTTTTGGGATCCTCAATGTTGACCATGTTGGATAGTTGATCATTGTTCTCCATTGGACTCTGTGGTGAGTTACTCGTAGATCGTGTGAACTGGGCCCAAGATTACAGAGCTGCCTAAGTACAAAAACTAGCTAAGCACAACAGAAATATGCTTACCAGAATAAGGTTACCAGCCAAGATACCATTTTACATGTACCAGTTGTAACTGGTGTCCTGATCGTTTTTGCTTAGCAGAGAACTGTTGAGCAATACTGTCGAAATTGGGCCCAGATTTGCAATTGGTGATAACATTTGGTGAACCTCTTTACACTGCACTGTATGCTGACCACAGCCAGGATGTCAACACTTGTTGCAGAGTGTTCTGGTCAACTAGATTGGCGGTGTGTGTAAGAACTTTCTTGGTCTTGTGTAGAATTTCTTGAAAATCAAGCCCAAACTTCAAGCCCTGGTGCTTGATTTTCAAGAAATTCTCCACTAGACTACAAGTTTTAAAGCTTAGAATTTTCAGTGGACCAGAAATATTGTTAAACAAGACCCATTTTTCTATATTTGGTGGACTTATAGGAGGAATTTTTTTAATTTGGAGGAATTAAGAAAATCTTTCAAAAGTATGTGTTTTGAGAAACCCTAATAGACTGCTGGACTTGTTTCAATTGTGGGGTTAAAGGCCTAGTGCTACAATTACTAGACTCTGGTCAGTGGTCCAGTGAGCATTTTAAGCCCCTACATTAGCTCATGTAATATCCAGACTTAAGCCCACATGGCTGCCGAGTGCGCCGCAGCACCTTGTAAACCCTTACACAGTACTACATAAATCGGTCTCATAATTCATATAAAGCAAACTTCAAAACCTTGTAAAAAGTGTCTCTCTTTGTTCAAGCGCCTTGAGCACCTTATAATAATAATAATAATATAATGTATTTGTGGGTAATATAGCGTATTTGTATAGAGCCTACTGCAGACCAGCCTCTAAGCGCTTTAAGGTATTATTTCTTGCAAGGTATGTGGAGCTACGTTTTTGAAGTATGAGGCCTGTTCATTTATGCACAATGTAATGGTTTACAAGGTGCTGTGGCGCAATACATGTACATGTATGCAGCCAATCAAACCAGGAACACCGGGGCGAACCCCTTCTCTTTACGATAAGTGCACTGGGTTCTTTTACGTGCATTACACAACACACGGGACCTACGGCTTAACGTCCCATCCGAAGCATGTGGTTAAGTGTCTTGCTCAAGGACACAAGTGTCACGACTGGGATTCGAACACCAAACTCTGCTGATCAGAAACACCAGAGCTTGAGTTCAGTGTTCTTATCCGCTTGGCCACGACACGCCACATTGGTAGATACGTGCACTATATAAGACTACAATACTATTATGTAGCCCTCATGACATCAGAAACCATCTCAGTAAATAAGAGCTCTTGAAACTTTAATTTGAGCAGGGTCTACAAAGACCGTCAACGACCCCCACACCCAAAACTGCTATGATTCTACAGCAGTCTTGCGTGATAGATCTTTACAACCATGCTGTGTTTTCCAAAGTTACTCACGGCCTTGGTAACCAACGCACTCTTTATACAGACTTTTTATTTTTATTTTCGGGCTCTATCTGACACATTGATCTACTTTGTTAGGTAACAAGGAAATTTTAATTTGCTGACTAAACCCCGCTCCGAATTCCCGAGTGAACGGGGGGGGACATATTAGGGCACTGGTAATTATCGCAGGGAACTTCTAAATAGGATTTTGAACGCTGAACTTGGCAGCATGATCTTGATCCGAGTCCCTGGAGAGTTCAAGACGGTTTGAAGAATAATTGGAAATGGCCTGATGACCACAGAAGCAATGAATATACAGATCCATAACATTATTAACGCTAAACCCATCGGCTTTCATATCATATACTGTCGTCAATTCATCTAAGTCCATCATTGTGTCGTAACGCGACCCACAACCTTTTAGACTTTTTCTGTATCCACCAGTGAGGGATGTTATCATCCACTCTCGGGGTCTAAATACAGTTCTGGGTTTTGATGAATGCGAGGGATCAGTTAGAGTAAGTTAGTATCAAGCCGATCATTTGTAGTATTTGGGTGATTCGTCTTGAAGTTCATGAGAGGTTTTCTGTTAAATTATGATTGGTGAGAGTTAAAGGGTCTGTATACGTTTGGTAATGACCCTCAAAATTAATGGCAATAAAAACTTACTTGGTAAGAAGTACAGCAGCTTTGGAAAGTATAATGCATTTTGAGAAACTTTTCACTTAGAAGTACTGCAGTTATGGAAAAAGATATCATTTTTATCCCCAAAAATTTGAATCTGAGAAGCGTTACTGCAGTAATGTTTCTCAGATTGTGTTTTCCAATTGCAGATTATTCTTTCTGCGTGGACAAAACCGCTCCAGATTTTCGACAATATCTCAATAACGCTACCACCCTTTGAAATGCAATTTTCACAGGTTAGTTTTATGGTATGATCTACAACTATAGGATTGAAACAAACAGTGGGTTCCAATTACCAAACGTAAACAATCCCTTTAACCGACTTTGACTTTATTTAGAACCAAAATTACAGTCTTTGTAAGCAACCTGCATTTGGGTCTGATAACTACCCCTGTATTAATTGACAATGAAAGAAATGACAAATGTGGACAAATGTGGAGAGGAAAAACTGAAAAATGGCTATAAGTCGACTTTTATTTCACAAAAGGGGCAAGACTCTATTCATCTCAAACGTTTAAGGGGTTAGTATAGAAAGAAGTATGTGTATATCTTGGATTAAGCTACGATTAAATAATACAATTGGTGTCAATTAGCCATTGTGTGGCCAGATTTTCTAGCTCCTTTAGGGACTGCTCGCCAGGGCAACTGTGAAAACTGCAGTCACTGGTGATGTGGGCAGATGCTTGGAGGGCAGTCAAGCCAATCCGGGACATTTGCGCCCGGAGAAAGAAGTAAGACATCTACTCTAAGATAACTTGAGGAGATTCAAAATACTCCGGTGACCTGTTTATCATATTTCATTGAACGATCGTGCTGTGATCCTCTGGGAACCAGATGGCGATGATATATTCTTCATGTCAGAAGACCGTACTTATCAAATTCTTGGTTTTTAGTTTTTGAACTTTACCGAGTCAAACATGACAACAATCTGGTTTGATTGCTAAGGACGAAATTCCTTAGAGATCCTCAACAAAACGGGAAAACCTCTCTGAGCACAAGAAGCAGATTGTCCACATCGATGAAAGACTTAAAGTGGGTCTGTGTTTCAACAAGAAAGAAGTATACATGTATGTGTATGTCTCGGATTAAGCTACAATTACAATTGGTGTCAATTAGCCATTGTTTGGCCAAATTGTATAGCTCCTTTAGGGACTGCTCGCCAGGGCAACTGTGAGAAAAAGCAGTCACTGGTGATGTGGGCAGCTGTTTGGAGGGCAGCTCTAAAATCACAGGCTGGACTAGCAATCAAGCTAGAAAGAAGTAAGACATCTACTCTAAGATAACTTGAGGAGATTGAACATATTCTGGTGACCCACATCATATTTCATTGAACGATCGTGCTGTGATCCTCTGGGAAACCAGATGGCAATGATGTATTCTTCATGTCAGAAGAACTGCACTTATTAAACTCTTGATTCTTGGTTTTTGAACTTTACCGAGTCAAACATGACAATAATCTGGTTTGATTGCTAAGGACGAAATTCCTTAGAGATCCTCAACAAAACGGGAAAACCTCTCTGAGCACAAGAAGCAGAATGTCCACATCGATGAAAGACTTAAAGTGGATCTGTGTTTCAACACTTTCAGCAACCATCTGAGTCAACCATAACATGAATTGAATCCATATTTTAGACATCGGGACTGAATACATGTCTAACCTAGAAACATAGTTGAGTACGACCAAAGAGAATTTAAGAGAAGATTTTCTCGATCACGTCTTGCGATTTGCGTTCATTAGTTTAGAATATTGAAGCAGTTTGAAATATTGACCTGTTCATCTTCAGGTTGATGCAGTAATGGAGTGTTGGTTTGGTTGTAAATACATACATAATTTTCAACTGTTTGTTTTCCCTGTAATTACACATTTTGTCAGTGTTGGTTTATTTCAAATCATCTTATTCCACGAGTCAATTTTGTTCACAATGAAACCACTCTTCAAAACAAAAGACCCACACAGTTTTCAAGTCAATATTGGTCAGCATTTCTGATATAGGTTTAACGCAGCCCCTAACCTGTGTAAATTGAACCATCATGCGATCGGCGTGCATTTTCGAAGTGTCAAATAAATGTGTTCCTGTACTTATACCTCTTTCAAGATATCAAGAGGTGAAGTTTACACGGATATTGACATGTAAACGTTGCTTGAAAATGAACTACACACCGGTGGTAGTTTGGGGACTACAAGCAAGGTGAGGTTGTGATTACCATGTGGTATGTATAAAAGATCTCTCAGTGGAGGGAGAGGCGTGTCCGATCGATCTATGATAAGGGGGGAGGGCTATATTTGCTCGTTGCCGAAAAGTTGTTCAGTCATGTGTATTTAGCAGGTGGAGTGGGGGGTCAACCCGGTTGAGCAGTGGAACGTCTATTTTAGGAGCTTTGACAGGTGTGGCTCAGTACATTTTTTCATAATGATTTCATTTGACAAACCCCAGGCTTTATTTCTGTATCAAGTGGGTGTGTCAGAGGTTTTTTTTACTGGGAAACCAATCTCAAAATAGACTTGATGACCACTGCAGTTTGTCCAGATTACGTAGGAGCTTGTCTTCAAGTGATTGTTTTACTCTCTAGATAGAAGCATCTTGGTAGAGGAAACGCCTCAAGGTTTGAGAAACCCCAGATCTGGGGCTTGTGTAAGACTGTGTATCATCTTAACATTGCGGCTTTTGTGGAGAAAGACTAAAATAACCCTTGACCAGTCCAGTTTGTCCAAAGTTCAGCCCACCCCCGCCCCCTGGCTTGTGTCATGCTCAAGTGAAGAATAGAGGCATATCTGTGTTTTTTGATTTTGTAAACAGCCCTGTTCCTCCCCTGACATGTGACCCAGAAACCTGAATTTGTTTTTCCTCTTCAGGAGAGTATCATTATGCAAAACAGATTTGAAGAAAACTTGAAAGGGGACATCGAGAAAAGTGTCTTGAAATGACTATCTACGGTTGCCGAGCATGTTTTTAAATAAGGGTAGATGTGGCGTGTTGCGGTCAAGCAGTTAAGAGCACCGGACTCAATCTCTGAAGTTTCTGATCAGCAGAGTGTGGGTTCGAGTCCCGGACTTGACACTTTTGTCCTTAAGCAAGACACTTAACCATGGTTGCTTTGTCCTTCAGATGGGCCATTAAGCCGTAGGTCCAGTGTACTAGGGTACGGGATAACCTCGGTGTTCCTGGTTCACATAGCAAGCACCCTTGTTTACAGGTTTCCTCAGGCTTGTGAGCTACAGTGATTAAGTTCACTTATGAGGCATCCTTAGATTCATAACCAGAACTATATTTCACTAATAATTATAAGTGCCTTTACACAGGCGTCTTTAATGTACAGGTGGTATTTCTTTAATATCAATGCCAAAGAGACTGCCGAGTTCAAACAGGTGTTTGACTTAGAGATTTGCTAAGCAGATAGATTTACGACCATTGTTGTAAAACTGTCTTGAAGTACAGAATTGAGCTAAGCAAAGAGATGTCTCGCTCAGCAGAAATAACCAGCCAAAAATACGGATTTAACCCAGAAATTATGCTTACTAAGTAAAATTTCAATTATTCTTCATTAAGCAGCTTTTGAAATTGTGCTCCCATCTTCTAAAATCCATTTTCAAGCGGCCGGTTTGTCAGATTTTCTTCTGCAAAGAATTTGCTAATTCCCACTTGATGCTTCAGAATATTTCCCCCATCATTTCTAATTAGCAGTTACAGGTTGAATAGCTTGTGACTGGCATCTGACTGGCACCCCGAACAAAGACATTGACAAAATAGGGAGACTGCCAACACTAGAGCTAGAGAGCTCAGTTGGTAGAGCGCTGGCATGTTAATCTGGAGGTTGCATGTTCAAGTCCTGCTCTAGTCAATTTTTCTTTGTTCAATCAAAAAATTATTTACAATTTAGCCTTTCAGTTTCCCTTGTGGTTTTATTACTTGATAGTATTAACTGCAGGTAGAGTTTGTGTGAGATGTCTGCAGTGGTAAACATGGTGTTGTTCCTGAGCTCCCTCGCCTGCCTTTGTCATGATATAGAAAATAAGAGCCTGACTGAAACGACTTGTTGGATCTTTCTTAAGATGTGTGATTATTGCAGAAATGACACTTTAAAGTCCATGTCACACGAGGCAAATAACAGGCAACCAGTTCCAGGAAATCTCCAATAAGAAAATTCATCCATATTTCAGTTTTCTCATTGTTTTCTTCGGGATAGTGAGTTACAGCTAGAAGAATGTCTCTTGTGCTGCTGAAGTGTTCCTTGTGTTTGCAGTGTAGATGGTTGCCTCCAAGTTGCCTGAAAAAAATGCCCTGTGTGACAAGATCTTAATCAAGCTGGCCTCCTTTAGTAGCATTTTCAATTAGTGTATGGATCAGGCGAAACACAATGAGCGCTATAAGCATATGAATTCTGTAGAATGGCAGAATCTAATGCAACGTAATGCCTCATTTTCTTTACATTTGGATTCATTATTTCAGTTCAAAGCTAGGGTCATAGATTGGTCAATACTCCAAAAAAGATTGACCATAACAACTTATTTGGTAAGAAGCACTGCAGCTGCTGATAGTATAAACTATTTTGAGAAAGGATTCCCTTCGGAGTGATATGGTTTGGATAATTTTTTCACCCAAAACAATTTGAATCTGAGAAACGATTCTTGCATGATTCGTTTCTCAGGTTTGTGAGGGTTGGTGTCCGTTCGTGAATGCTGTGGCCATAGATTTGGTTGGTACCCGCTGTCACCTCGCAATACTGTGGATGGATTTGACGTTCTTGTGAAAACACCGTGACAGTTTTTTGCTGTTTTCTCGGCAAGTAGACACTGTATTCAGCTGAACTTTTCACAGGTGACTTTTATTGTATCTTTCTTTATAATTTTGCCTATAAATCAGCATTACGATGACAAAAACCAATCTATGACTCTACCTTCAACAGTTATACATCTCATTCTGATTAACCCAGAATTTTTTTGTTTTTTTAAACGGCATGAAAAATATATTGACTGTCAGCAGAACTGCACAGATTGTGACACACCCATCATTCCAGCCCTTTCTCCAGAGTTACGTACAAACTGCTGTTCAAAGGGAAGAGTGTTAGAGATTGGATAATTTCTGGCTATAATTTAACCTTAACATTCATTAAGGTTACGGGGCTTGACTTTGACGTAACGACATCCGTTGAGGTTCAGGATCTAGCCCTAATCGGAAGAAGAAATTACGTTCCCAAGTCAGTTTTGAGTTAACCATATGTCGAAGTTTGAGGACTTTGCTTGTAAATCTATCATATTCGGCAATTAATTATATGAGCTGCAAGACTTTACAGGTACACCTGAACGCCCTGCGGGTGGGAACTACTTCTTAGATCAGTGTTTCATTTTGAATAAAAGGGAAGGAAGGAAGGAAAGGTATAAGAGGCACTGCGAGAGACAGTTTGTTTAGGAACTGGAGAAGATGATGAAGGAAGGAAGACTAAGCTGTAAGAAATTGCCTCAGGCCAGGAAAAATATGGCTCCTCGCACCGGCGTCCCTGTGGCTCCAACCACGCCCTTCACTCAACACAGAAAACCAATTCATCATGGGCATTGAAAGCAATGCTTAACGTGGACCAGATGGTTTTACCAGATCCCAGAAACAGGTGCGGCCGGCAGGACCCCAGTGTCTGCGTCAGGTTGCTCCCGCTTGCCCCCCTTCCCAGGAGAGGGCATTGTTTTCTTATTGTGAAATTTGATCCGGCCATTGTTGGTTTAGGGCTTGGTTCAAGGATGGATACCCGGCTATCAGTTTCAGATTGTCGTTTCATTCTGGATCGCAAGAGGTGTACTGTGACAGTGACTTATTGTGTTACTTTATTCGTTGGATCGTGCTAGAGGTGCCTTGGTGTGTTAAACCGATTGAAGTGAAACAGTGATATCCAGTGATTCATTCTAACAGTTGTGTATGGTTTTAATCAAGTCTAATTTGTCCATGTTGATATCTATCAAGTTATACACTGGAACGTTATTGCAAGTTGCAATCTTACGCGTATTGTTTACAGATTCTTTGTGACTTTCAATGACAAATGGGGTGCGTCATCTTGTTACTGTCCTGAAAATCTTGAGTGTATTAAAACCAGTGTACACTGACACCATTAACTGATAAGATAAGAACAAAATAGATTTTTAACATCTTTTTTCCTGGGTGTGACCTGTTGGGATAATATATAACCCAGAAAACAGACTTATGATTATTATTTCTGATTGGTTGGATGGACAGGTGCCCCGGATCAGTCATGTCGGTCACATTTAAATCGAGGAAACATCTTTGAGGTTCACCAAGTCAGGGGAGTATGCAGGACTCAAAAGTTGTGTTTAATCAAGACGTTCCGTTTTGTTTCCTTCTTCTTCTTCAGTTCCTGTTTCTTTTTTGCGTCAGCTTCTGAAACCCATCCTTCCAATCCGAATTGCATCAATCAATGTCACAGAATGTGCTTCAAACCTCTCAGACATGAACCAAGGATGTATGGCATTAATGTTATCCCAGGGTTATCTAGAAATCTGGTTACGGACTCCCATGTGGGCGGACAATATTTTGACAAATGTGTCGGCGTTGGAGAGTTTGGTACGTGCCGTTCACGCCGAATCCGTCCTATGTAAAATCTTGAAGAAACTTGTTATCTTGGCTTATATCTTCCGATTTAGGATTGAGGGGGTAGCAATCCATTCCCTGCCAGCATACAAGAAAGCAACCCTTTGGGGGTGGAGTCCAAGGGACCGACCCTGTCAAGATAGCAACCCTTTGGGGGTGGAGTCCAAGGGACCGACCCTGGTCAAGATAGCAACCCTTGGGGGGGGGGGGGTGAAGTCCAAGGGACCGACCCTGGTCAAGGTAGCAACCCTTGGGGGGGGGGTGAGGTCCAAGGGACCGACCCTGGTCAAACAGCTTCTAATCCCTACTTCAGATTCTCTTCTCTTTACTATCTTCCTCTCTGTGTTCTGTTGTATGTAATGTCAAAATATTGAGCGTAAAACTCAAATGAGCAGTTTGTGTACTTGATGCAAATTATTATTATTGTTATATTTTTCTGGTAATGAAACCAAGGATGCCTCATAAGTGAACGTAATCACTGTAGCTCGTAAGCCTGAGGAAACCTGTAAACAAAGGTGCTTGCTATGTGAACCAGAAACACAGGGTTTAACTCCTACTCTTCAAAGAATAAGTGTTCTGGGTTCTTTTACATGTACGTGCACTACAAATCCTAGTATACTGGACCAAGGTGTAATGTCTCATCCGAAGGACAAAGCAATAATAGTATTTAAAGTATCTTGCTCAAGGACACAAGTGTCAAGACCGGGACTCGAACCCACACTCTGCTGATCAGAATCACCACAGCTTGAGTCCGGTGCTCTTAACCACTCGGCCACGACACGCCACAAAAGGAACCTGTAAAATATTCATGACAAATTCATGAAAGATGATTTGATTTCAACTTTATGATTCCTTTACATAAATGTTTACTTTCTACATCATGTGTTGCATCACAGTAGCTCTGCATGATACATTATTAGTACATTTTTATGAGCACCAGTAAAGAAATAAGTTAAGATACAAGAATGAATTTCAAGAATTAACTTAGCACTGGGGATTATAACCAATTACTGCTGAGTCACAATATCCATGCTTAGCATTTTTATAATGGCTAAGCTGAGATTTAGGCCTAAGGTTTTAAAGGGACACGTTGCCTTCGGGTTGGGCGCTGTTGGGCGCTTTTGGGCTATAACAAGCGTTTGATGTATAATAAACACGGTCGGAAAGATGTTTAAAAAGTAGAATATAATTATCCACACAAACGTGCCTTAGAAATGCTTCGCTTTTGCTCACTTTCGCGAAACAAAACGCTCCGCCATTTATGGGAGTCAAGATTTTGACTCCCATAAATGGCGGACAAATTCTATTAGTCTTATTTCCAGTCGCAGCTGTTGAACTACGACTGAGCAATTATTTTATTAAAAATGTTACGATTTCCATCTGTTTATTGTATTCCAATAAATATCCAACACCGAGCTGAATCTAGCACAGTATTGGGCCCGATATAGCCAGCCTGCGATTAGAACACATGCAGTACAGGGAGGTGAACCACATGTGATAGTTTGTCTCCTCCCTGTACTGCATGTGTTCTAATATTCTGAATATGCGGCTGGCCGTTCCGCAAATACCTGGCTGGATATTTTGGACCCAATACTGAGCTAGCTTTAGCTCGGTTTACAAGTTGCGAGCGAGGTAGAAAATGAGATTATTACCCGGTTTTCATCTGACCATAGAGCAAGGAGATCTGACTGGTTTACCAGGCCACTGACTACGGCACTAGCGTAACGACTGTTCGTCGCGCATTTTGCCTATTACATGGACGGTGGTATTTACGGCTGGAAATACGTATACGTTTCGCGGGGCAGATCTCGGGGTCAGATGGCAATGTTTGGGTTTTTTTAATCACCATTCACTAATTATAACACATTAAAGGCATGTTATTGCACGAACAACTCTTAATAAGGATATGGAACACTTCCAAACAGCAAAATTTCTTGAGATTTTAAGGCAACGTGTTCCTTTAACTTTAGTCTTTTTCACCCGCCGGAAAAAAAACCTCAACATTCCTGGCGAAATTTTCTCAATGTTTGTGAAATATTACAAAATGAGCTTCTTGTGAAAGGAAAGCAATTTTTTACATGTTCTACATTCCTTGCAAAATGTTCTCAAACATTGTGAAATTTTGTAGTAGTTACCGACCTACGACAAAAACTTACGCTAGCAGAATTTTTCGCGAGGAACCTTGTGCACTCCCTCGTGTGAAATAATCCGTTGTTTAGTGTCAAGCATTCCTTGCCAAAGCGGTCTTACCACACTAATGTTTGCGTTACTGTTTTTAAAATGTGCGTCATGCTAACAATCTGAACCGGAACGCGTTGTGTTTAAAAAACATGTACGCGATACGTCATCATTTCACTGGTACTAGTCATGATTAAGAACAAAAACTCAATAGTTCAGCGGTAGCCAGCTATATTGTACTCTCGTTGCATGGAATGTTGGTCAATTCATTATACCTAGTGTCATCTGAAAGCTTGCGAAAAAAACTCTGAAGCGTGAGATTAGAAGCAAACAATCCACGCTAGTAAAATTTGTCGCAAGGAATCTAGGTTTTTTGGGGGATCGTGTGAAAGGGGCTTCTGTCCTTACAATGACCCCTACACTGAGTACAAGCTATTGTCAGTGATTCTACAGTTAGTTATGGATATGAGTGTTACATGTATGTTGTCGCCTGCCGGCAGGTTGCCTGCCACTTTCAAGTCCGATTCCTTTATTAGCGTGTAGCTTCCTGTGGGAAAAAAAATGAAAGCAATACCTTGACATGGGATTGACAAGAGCGTAGTGCAGGCCTTGAATTACACCAAGGCCACGGCCTCTATTGCCCTGGTCTTGGCCTTGGTGCCCCTGTAATAGTTTCCCCATAGACTCAAAGATTACCTAATAGAAATGTACAAAATGAAAATGGCTTTGTCCTCTCAAAGAAGAAACTCCTCAGGACTGGGCCCAATTTCATTAAGCATGTAAGCACTAAAACTTGCTAAGCACAGATAATTTTTGCTTAGGAAAAATAGGTTTCCAGCCAAAATACCATACAGTTACCATTACTGTGACTGGTACCCCACTCATTTTTTGCTTAGCAAAGAAATTTGCTAAGCAGAATTTTCCTGCTAAACAGCTTAATGAAATTGGGCCCTGGTTGTGTATGAAGCTTATTGATGCTCAGGGCCCAATTTCATGGCTCTACTTACCGCGGAATTCTGCGCTTACGTATCATAGATTGTGTGCTACAAGGGCTCTGTAAGCGCAGAATTCCGCGGTAAGCAGAGCCATGAAATTGGGCCCAGGTCCATCTCATATTGGCCTAGTGCAGTGTTGTATACCTCTACCAACAAAGAATGTACCTGCCTCCAAAATGGAGGGACTGCCATTTAATCACTAGCTCAATGTTGTAGATAATTGTTGAGATTGAGAAGTTCCGGCAATCTCTGACTCAAAATTGTTTTAGTTTGGCGTGAGCTTTATGAACATTTATGTAGGAATCTCTCCTTGACTTTCTATGGAAAATAACACTGAAAACTGAAGGAAAAAAGGAGAACAAAACGCATACACTAGTTTTCAAGATGTTAAAGGCACTGAACACGTTTGGAAATTGTCAAAGACCAGTGTTCTCACTTTGTGTATCCCAACATATGCATAAAATAACAAGCCTGTGAAAATTTGGGCTCAATTGGTCATCGAAGTTGCAAGAAAATGATGAAAGAAAATACACCCTTGTTGTACAAATTTGGGTGCTTTCAGATAGGAATAAAAACTTCTTGCAAAAGGTTTTTATTATTTTAGTGAGAAATTACCTCTTTCTCAAAAACTACGTTACTTCAGAGGGAGTCGTTTCCTACCATGTTTTATACTATCAACAGCTCTCCGTTGCTTGTTACCAAGTAAGTTTTTATGCTAATATTTGTTTTGAGTCATTACCAAATGTGTACGATACCTTTAAGTGCCTGTTTAAAAACCCAAATCATGAATTATGAACACTCAGAATTTGTTGAAGATGATGTGATGATGGTGCATTAAATCATATACACAACAGTTTTCCATATTTGTTATTCTGAAAATGTCTCCTGCAAGATTTTATGCCAATTCATTTGGCAGTTTACCGACACTTTGATCTTAGTTCCGTAACAGTCTCTTGAACCTCTAGAAGAAACCCTCAGATTTAAACAAGGCGTTTATTGTCTGCCAGAGAAGAAAAAACAAAATCATGTTGAGACTCAAATCAGAAAAGATTGAAAGGTTCTTAAACCCTCGTTATGTGGGTTAGGTGAACTTAAACCTACATTCATTAAAACAATGGATGTTCATTGATTGACAGCCCTGCACCTGTTAGTGAGTCATGAAAAACAAAGGAATCATAGATGACAAGTTGGTTTGGGTTTGTACCCCCTCTGATAACGGTTCAGTTGTTGTGTCATACAGGGTCCCCTCTCTCTGCCAGATACATCCAAGTCAAGGCGATGATTAACGAGTGATGTTCCTTCAAACCAGAGCTCCTTGGTAATACAAACAAGACATGCATGAATCCATTACCACGGTTACAGGGAAATTCAGTTCCATCCTTTCAACGACGAAAGATTCTACCCAGCTTTCCTGTATCTTTGCCGACTCTGGGTGAATGTAAGAACTAGGTCAACATAAGCCAGGGACGGCTTCGCAGAATTAAAGACGAGTCTATCAGCGCAGCTGTGACAATTAAAAGATAACTATCACTTGTTTACCTTGTGAATCAACATTTTGGGGTTGTTAACGAGAAACAAGTTTTTGAATAGAAATGACTTAAAGGGATTGTATACGTTTGGTAATTGGAACCCTCTGTTTGTTGCAATCCTATATAGTTGTAGATATATGCCATAAAACTAACCTGTGAAGATTTCATTTCAAAAGGTGGTAGCATTTTCGAGATATTGCTGAAAATCTTGAGCAGTTATGTCCATGCAGGAAAAATAATCTGCAATTGGATCACACAATCTGAGAAACGTTACTGTCAGTAACACTTCTCAGATTCAAATTTTTGGGGATAAAAAGTGATATCTTTTTCCATAACTGCAGTGAAAATGTTTCTCAAAATGCATTGTACTTTCCAAAGCTGCTGTACTTCTTACCAAGTAAGTTTTATTGCCATTAATTTTCAGAGTCATTACCAAACGTATACAGACCCTTTAAAGCCGCCCTTAGGCCAACCTGGGATGTGCTTGCACTGTGATGGAACCATCAGCATCAAGTAGAACATTGATGCTCATGTCACTTTAACTGAGAATTTGTGTGAATGTTGTAGAACAAATGTCACCCCTGACAAAATCATGCTCATGTGTCTTATGATCGATCAGGACAATGATTCCATGACGTAGACAAAAACTGTTTTCAAAGGTTTTCTGCTTAGCAAAGAATTAAAAGGGAACCTGTCACAAACAGTATACATTATGTGGTGTTTTGGCTGGTATTTTAGCATTTCCTGCTAAGCCAGACTTGTTATTTGTGCTTAGCAGCTTTATGAAATTGGGCCTTGATGAGAATATACCATTTTTCTCAATTAGGTTAAAAAAAGAGAGGATTTTCAGCACTTGTGGAAGTAAGTATTGTTGAAATATTTGTGATATTTGCTGTAGCTACAGCTCTTGAGTACAGCTGCTATGTTGAAGAATTGGCATTTGTAGCCATAGCCAGATCCTAAGCCATACATTCTGAGCAGGTCACAGTATTTGGAAAGACAGCTGCCTATCATTTCAATTGTGACAATTCGACGAGCGGACAAAAACCAGCTGCCTGTTTTTGATCAAAGTCTAAATTGACATCACAAGAAAAAGATGGTGCGTACATGTCCAAGGTGGGGCTGAGTCGGGGGTTTGGGGACTGTCGGGTCGACACGACTGCAGTTCACAACCCTCCCTGAGTGTACAGAATCTATCACCCATCGGAGATTCACGGCTCATCTTTCTGGGTGTGGTCGCACATCAGAAACGGGTTAATGCCTGAGTGTTGTACTTGATTCCGTAAGGTCAACCGTTGAGAGCATTGTACTTTGTAATGATCTCATTCAATCCTACCGCTGACCCCAGCCCTTTGTGATATCGACAACAGGTGTCTCATGAGCAATGAGATTGTCTCTTTGATCTGACGGCCATTGTGCTAACGCCTGTAAAGCCAACCCTCATCCTTATACATCAGAAACACTCGCTGTGCGATATATGCCCATAGGTTTTCAATGTCAGTTAGACTATCGGGCTGACCAATGCAGTAATGCCTGTAAGCTGCCTATCGCGCTTAAATTGAAACCAAGGGGACCATGTGTTGGGTGATGTCACTGTTCTCTTCTTTATCATTGACAGACATGTTGTTATAGAACAGTGCACGCTGAGTGATTTCAACAGTGTTGTCAATTACATGTATAAAGGCATACAGTGAGAAAGTATGCTTGCAATAAATGAAGATAGCGTTTTTATAATTAAATATCTGTTTGAAGGTGTTTTTTAAGGAAGAAGTGGTTGATTGCTTCTTGTTAGTCTATTTGAAATGTAATGGACAGACTGCCATTAACAAGGAGTACTGTTATTCTGTTTGAGTACATTCAAACCAGAGACCTACAACAAAAGAGGATCCCTTGTTGGTTAAAGGTCCCCAGTTGGTTAAAGGTCCCCAGTTGGGTAAAGGTGCCCAGTTGGGTAAAGGTCCCCAGTTTGGTAAAGATCCCCAGTTGGTTAAAGGTCCCCAGTTGGGTAAAGGTCCCCAGTTGGGTAAAGGTTCCCAGTTGAAAAGTGTGTACAAAACCAATGGGAGCTGTGTTAAAAAGTTAAAGTTCAAACAAAAGAGGGACAATAGGAGGTCCCCGATTGCTGGTGTTTACACACTTGGCCATGTTTGTGTGTGATCATGTGTTTTGTTCTATTGGGGGGGGGGGTAAGAAAGAGGTTTGGGCTGCAGCTTAAAACTAGAGCTTGTGGTTAATTTTGTTATACTAAAAGTTTACCTTTATATGATTTATAAGACTGTTTCAAATAGTGTTTGCTTGTTTGTCCCTTTATAACTTTGATTGTATTTTGTTAAATTTGTACATATGTAGGTTGCTTGGATGTGTTTGCTTTAAACTTTTGTTTGTGAGATTTCCCCCTGATAATCAGTTGTCGCTAAGAAGTCAAGTATATTCCTGTCGGTAGAGCAAAATTTCATGTACAATTTAAGTCTATTTCCACCATCTTGATACTTTATCGATGTCTTTTATCCATACAATCGATATGATGACTCATCTTCATTGTCATGTTCCTTGGCGCAGCACTCTCTCATCATCCTACCAAGGCATCAAGGAACGGCTTCTGTGCTCCTCGTCTCTCATTGTTTGGATGCCACAGCTTACAGTCTAGACACTGTTGTAATCTTATACACTCCGATTGCGCCTAATTAAAAGCTGATGATGATGAAGTAGAAGAAGTGACTCACGCGCATTGTGTCCTGAGGAGAAGTTTTGTTTGAGTGATATGTTTTAAATCCGAGATTTTGTTTCTTTTCATTTCGAGTGTTTGTCTGCATTTCCCTTGGGAGAAGGTTGTTGGGTGTTGTTAGAAACAGATAGACAGGGGTTGATCTATGGGTCGTCTCAACGGGAAGACGGTGAAGGCTATTCGACGAGGCCAAGATGAAACTATTGTGGTTTTGTCAAGTAACTAGGCCCTATGTGTAATTTATTTTTAAACCGTTGATAGTGTTGGTCTCTTTGGGCATTACACGTTTGGTTTCAGTTGTCATAATTTTGTCAGAAAAGTGAATCTCTCAGTCGTTGATTATTTGAAAAAGCACCTTCATTATTTCAAACTTGACAGAGTATGTATTAGCTGTTTGTTCTAAAATGATTAACTATTACACAATCACACATTTCTGTGTCCCATACCCAATGAGTTGGATATGGGACGCAGACGCGCTTAATTTTTACGTATTCCAATAGCGCATTCACAGAGTTAGAGCAGCGCAATATGCAGGGTGTGATATGGACAATATGGTTTAATATCACACTGTTGTTGCCATGGATCAATCGATTAGAATCGAGGATTCAAGTTTGCTTGAAGATAAAGTAGCTTGTTTTTTTTTATATTTAAAGGTAGGGTCATAGAATATAGGTCACCTGTGAAAGTTTCAGCTGAATACAGTGTCAACTTGTTGAGAAAACAGCAAAAAACTGTCACGCTATTTTCTTAAAGAATGTCAAATTTTTTCCACATTTAGCGAGATGATGCGGGTACCAACCGCATCTCTGACCGCAGCATTCACAAAAACGAACACCGTGGAAATTTGAATCTCCAAAACTCGCTTAAGGTGAGTTTTGGAGCTTCAAATTTTTTGACAAACTTTGATTGATTTCTAACTAACGGGGACATTTCAAACGAAATAATTTCGCAGGATGCTTACTTGCCACCATTACCATTTTTATAACAAGTAAGCTTTCGAATAGAAATATAAAATTTTATTTTCGGGGTCATTACCAAAGTATGACCCAACCTTTTAATCCAAAGTATCGTGACTTACTGGAGGGGGTATTCGGACGAGAAAGTTGGAGTGTAATTTTTAATTCAATAGACGATGTGACCCTAACGTCATTCGAAAACCATAACATGATGCGCGCGCATGTCGCCGGGCAAAACCTTTGTGTACTGACAGCCAGCTATAAAGGACACGCAATGTTACCATGAGTACGTGTCTTCTTGCCCGGCGGAAATGAGTGTTTTGTCAACAGAGGGCGGTTTGAATGTAAACAGAGGTCACATCGTCTATAGGAATGAAGACATTCATGCCATTGAAATGTTCTTCACGTCTATTTTTTTTGGCACCACATTCTTTCCTAAACATGTACAAACAGATGTTCTGCTTTGTCTGATGGAGTAGAGGTTCCAGGTTTTAGTTTGGTTTTTCCTAAATACTTGATAATCTCCAAGGAAGATAGTGGTTTCTTATCAACCTTTTGATCCAATCGCTGGCTCTTTCACTCATTCACCGCTCAGACCATGGCAACTTCTTCTGGACACTTTTGCACTTTTTGTTTTGTTTTCTTGAGTTGTTAAGTCGAGCTTAGTCCAGCAGATGAAAGATCTTATTGATGATGGAGATTCCAGATACTATCAACATTACTATGTGAATCACTAATTCTAGCCATAATCCTTTTGCACCAGTTTAGTGTAAGGGTGAGTATGCAGCCGTTAATCTCTGGCCTGCCTGACTGTCTGGTTCTACCAGACAATTTTAAACACACAGCCTTTCCTGAAACTGACCACGCTAAATATGGCATCATTCTTAGCCAAATATATAGTACTTTATAACATATAGTTGATGTCTCACCTTGTACAGATGTAGTACAGTAGTAAGGTCATGAACATGAACTACTTGCGAGGGTTTTAGATTCATTTCAAAGTTGAAATGAACATGATAGATACCATAAAGACACATGTTTATAATGAAGTAGCCCAAAAAGGGCCCAATGTGATGATGCTACCTACCGCAGAATTCTGCAGTTACCTCTCGAAGAATCAATAACCTTACAGGGCACCGTAAGCGCAGAATTCTGCTTACCATGGAATTCTGCATACCACGGAACTCTGCGCATGCGGCCTGTAGAGTCACGCATTTTACAGGGCGCTGTAAGTGCAGAATTCTTTGCTAATATGCAGCGCTATGAAATTGGCTCCAGTTTCTCTTCTTCAACCTGTTGTTTTTACCTTTGCATATCATCGTCAATTCTTTGTGTGTATGTGAGTTTATTATCAGACACAAATATTAATGCATTTTAGGTATTGTTGCTCCAATCTGCAAAAGTGGACAAAATGATTTATGTAAAAATTGACTCTTTTAACCACTTTATCTGCCTGTTCATTTGACGTGCAAAAATCCTGACAAAAGATGTAAACTGTTTGTGTTGTTTTTATTCTAAATCAGGACTTCCCAATTTGTTGAAAGACTGCAAGTTGGATGGTTTAGTATTTGAAAAATGGAAAGAATTTACTCTTCCAAAAAGCAACTTTGCACCTCTAAAAAGTGTAAAGGTGTTCAAACATATGTCTCAAAGTGTTACCTTCCTTTGATTGATAATGATTAGAGTTGACACCATGTTGAGCTAATCATGATTTCCTTGTGTAGAGAGACGTCAGTCGCAGCAGTGAAAGCGCTATCATGGTTGTCAATGTCCGCTTAGTCAGCTCACCTTGACATACATGAATTGTATGCATGAAACACTTCTGTTTTTATGATTTCCTGTTTTGAATCTCTGACTTATTGTTCTGATTTTATCAAAACCATGCACCCTGTGCGGTGGAACAACACCAATTAAATTTTTCCCTCTTCCAAAAAGCATAAGCTTGCCAATGGGAATAGGTGATAAGTGTGAGTTTCTGAGTTGGCAAGGTTGGTTAAGATATATGTGGATATTTTCTTTGAAGCAGACAAACGAAACAGACAAGGCCTGAAGTATGGTTGACATTGCCCAGACCAGCACCTCCCTGGAGGAATATTTTCTTGGCTTGTGTGTGTGTTTTAAAGGCAAAGTATACCTTTGGTTTTTGGAGCTGTTTAATTGTTTTAATCCTATATAAATGTAGATATATACAATAAAACCAACCTGTTAAAATTTCATTTCAAAAGGTGGAAGAGTTTTTGAGATATCGCTGAAAATCTGGAGTGGTAATGTCCGCACAGGAAGAACAATCTGTAATTGGAATACACAATCTAAGAAAAGTTTCATGCAGAAACCTTTCTCAGAATGAAGGGAATTGTTTTTCATAATGTTACACATTATCAACAGCTTCAGTGCTTCTTACCAAAGTAAGTTTTTATGGTCATTAATTTTTGGAGTAATTACGAAAGGTATACCCTCCCTTTAAGCGACGTTGTTCTGAGCCATCAGTGTTCTAAACCACAATCCACTGATAAACATGTCCAGTGTGGAAAACCTCTGTCTGTCGTTGAAAGAGAATTTATCGCTAGCTTTGAGGTTTCCCTCCAAATAGCAGAACGCATGGCAGGATAAGATAAGAATCCTTGAATTGTACAGAAACCACAAGAACAAAAGGTGGAAGTAAGTTTTAAACTCATTTCTACTTTTGTTGGCCCTGAAATGTTTTTTTCTCTTCCAAACCAACCCTTATGGGACACCTTATGGAAGTAAGAAGTAAATAAGGTCAGGAGCCCAGGAATGTAAGTAAGTCCAATTCTTAATCCAGCTAGACGGCACTAACTGGAAAATTTAATTTCCAATTGAACATTGTCTGGAAATACAAGTTGGGAAATATTTAGCAAGGTGAAATTCCAACTGGAAGCCCCCCCCCCACCCCAATTCCAACTAATTCCAATTCACTTGAATCAAACCAACTTGACTTGGTTAAAGATTTTATTCCGATCAGAAATTCAGTATTCTATGAGAAACAAATGCACACCAACTCATTATCGACTCAATCCAATTAATTTCAATTAGATTTCCAATCGACCATATTTTTGACCGCATGAGGGCGCTTTCATCA
The DNA here is from genome assembly GCA_021014325.1 of Plazaster borealis. NCBI lineage: Eukaryota > Metazoa > Echinodermata > Asteroidea > Forcipulatida > Labidiasteridae > Plazaster > Plazaster borealis. Next base: position 1,656,628 of record CM037463.1, read on the forward strand.
TGGAATTGTCTTGCATCACAATTACAGTTTCAATCTTATTTTAATTGCTTGTATGTAGTTTACTTGCATCAATGACAAAATACATAAACATTATAATAATAACAATGATAAACCCCTATTTTGTTAACTTGTTTTGCACCACGTGAATTCGGTTCACATACGCCGTCACGCGGTCAAAAATACAGCGAATGGAAATGAGTTGGTAATTTTAGCATAGCTGTGGTGTGCTGACGTAATTCTAGGTGAAGTCTGCTATATGCAATCTCTGGACAGTATCTGTCAATGTCAAACTAGATAACATAATATGATGTCCACATGAAACCTTTGACATTCAGGTATTACTTTGGTCAGATCGGTTTGGTGTCAGTACTAGTTGGTCATCTGATGCCGATGGGTGGGTTCTAAAAACTGACAGGCACAACCCTCCTTTGAGACCGGGTTCACAAGGTCAAAGGAGAAGGCGACAGAAGTCATGACTTTTGTCAAGTAATTTTTGTTCTAGGTCCCATTGCGGAAGATCGTAGAAAAGTCAAAGAAATTTTGGTTTTTATGACTAAATTGTGGTCTGGAGTTTTTGGGTGCCTATTCATGTCAGACCATTTATTTTATTTATGTACACAGTTCTAAAAAGGTCTTTTTTTCATGCCCAAGATTATGTGTATAACAGAGCGTGCCGTGGCGTTTCGTGGCCGAGTAGTCTAGTTCACCGTACCCAAGCTCTGGTGTTGTCAGCAGCAGAGTGTGGGTTCGAATCCCGGTCATGACACTTGTGCCCTTGAGCAAGACACTTAACCATAATGGCTTGGTAAAAAATGTTGGTAAGGTATTGCATTCTGCTCTACCAGCCAGGCTCCTAGTGGAGGATACTCATGCCTACATCCTTACGGACTGTGAAGGGGGTAACCCTGTTTCAGCCCAAGGAGTAGGTGGCAACGTGCCCCTGGTGGCAGTTGATTTGAGTTGATAGCCCAAATCGGTTAAGTGTAGCCCTCACCTTGAAGTGGCCGCCCGGCCTTGTGATGTTAGGCGATTTCTCATAAAAAAGAAGAAAAAAAGAAGAGATCTTGCACTTTATATCATACACAAGATAATTTAAAGTTTTAAAGATTTTTTTTTTGTATTTTCATTGGAGAATTTTAGGGATCTCCTTCACCCCCCCTTCTCATCATTTGTATAATTCTTATGACCCTTCTTCATATCCTTTAAGTCTGTCACATCAGATGCGATGCCAAGTCCAAGGTAATCCCTTGCTGCTGGATGATTAATACTAATCAACAGTGACACCCATCGCTCATCGCGGACCTCTCTGTCCAAAAGACACTCAGTGTGCCGATGACAGTATCCACTGCACTCCTTTCAACTCTGTAAAATGCTCCACGCCTCTGTGTGACCTAACCCCTGCTACAGGTTGGAGGGTGACCTCATGTTGCCTCTAGGCAGGTGCCCTGGTGATAAATAAAGAGGGGGAAAAGGATTACAGCATAGTGAGGAAGAGGGTACTCTTTATTCATGATGGGGTCAGGGGTCAGTGGATCTGATGAATCTGTGCAAATTTGTCAAATAGAAGTAATATATTTAAAGGGGTTGTATATGTTTGGTACTTGAAACACACTGTTTTTTTCAATCCTATATAGTTGTAGATATATACAATAAAACTGACCTGTGAAATATTTAATTTCAAAAAGTGGTAGCGTTTTTGAGATATTGCTGAAAATCTGGAGTGGTTATGTCCACGCAGGAAGAATGATCTGCAATTGGAATACACTATCTGAGAAACGTTACTGCAGTTACGCTTCTCAGATTCAAATTTTTGGAGATAAAAAGTGATATTTGTTTCCATAACTGCAGTACTTTGAAGTGAAAAGTTTCTCAAAATGCATTATACTATCCAAAGCTGCTGTACTTCGTACCAAGTAAGTTTTTATTGCCATTAATTTTCAGAGTCATGAAAAACGTATACAGACCCTTTAAGGTTTATGCACGTGTGTAAATGACATGCACGTGTGTACATGACATGCTCATAACAGGTTAACTTTTGTCAGGCAAAAAGTGTGCACCTGTCTTTAGGAAAGAAATGATGTCATCCATTACATTTTGAGCAGATGCATTTTTATCCTTGTACGTAATTATAAAACGTTTGTAATCTTGCTAAATTTAAATTTGACAATACCTGATGTAATGTGTGTTTATTTTCAACATGTGTAAACACCATAGTAGAAGCTTGCCAGCCGGGGTTGAAAAGAACAAGGACTGTGCAAGTTTAGTCTTTACTTATAAAACACTCTTAACATCACCCATACAGCTGTAAATTAGTTTATCATGTTTGGAGAGATCCTGATCGAACCAGTCTTTAAGATGTTTTTTTCCCGGAGACAGTCGCTTTGTGAAGGTGGTTGTGTCTTACTTGCAAGGTGCACCAGACAGGATGAGTTATGAATCAGCAGAAATGTCACCCCGATAGAAACTTATTTATACCTTTGAGAAGGAGGTTGTAGTTTGGAAACAAGACGGTTTGATCTGGGGACTTACAAAGTACATGTAGGTGTTTATTGAAATGATCAGAACAAAGGCGTGATTTTGTTGCAGACGATGTGTTGCAAATCATTGTTGGAAGCCGTTATCAGAAAAATAAGTAACTCAGTTGGTTTGCAGTTGTTACTAGTATTTGTGTCGTGTTGTGGCTGAGCGGTCTAGTTCACCGGACCCAAGCTCTTGTGTTGTCAGCAGCAGAGTGTGGGTTTGAATCCTGGTCATGACACTTGTGCCCTTGAGCAAGGCACTTGACCATAATTGCTTGGTAAAAAGTTGGGAAGGTAGTGCATTCTGCTCTACCAGCCAGGCTCCTAGTGGATGATACCCATGCCTACATCCTTACGGACTGTGAAGGGGGCAACCCTGTTTCAGCCCCAGGAGTAAGTGACAATGTGCCACTGGTGACAGTTGATTTGGGTCGATAGCCCAAATCAGTTTAGTGTAGCCCTCACCTTGAAGTGGCCATCGGGCCTTGTGTTAGGCGATCTCTCTTAAAAAAAAAAAAATTCATGGTCTTGAGAAAAGCTTTGTATGAAATGTTGCCATCTTCTACAGGGTTGGTTATAAATTTTATCTTTGGTTGCTTTCTTTACAAGAGGCAAAAGGAATAACCATATAAATGAATGTAGGCAGTGAATCCAGCGAAATATTTTGTTTGATCTGAAATCTGTTTTATCATTTTTGTCCACCTAATTTTAAGATTAGTTTCCTTAAAGCTATATAATTTGTCTTTTTGTGAGTATGTTCCCTTAAACTTTGCCAGCCTGTGCGCACAATGGAAGCAGGAGTTTGTCTATGCGTTGAAACTGGACTTTAACAAAAAGGATGTGGATCTTTTGACAGAATGAGGATGTACTCGCTTTGCTGTACAAAATAAATGGAGACGCCGCTAAAAAGCTGAAGTCCAAACAATGGGAGAACAAAGAGAAGTCCTCTATTACCTGTTCAACAAACATGTAGGTTCATGCACATGTGCTTTTACTTCATGCAATTCAAAGCAAATTGTAAAGTTAAAGTTACAAATGATCAGCAGAAGTTGGACACATTTCAAGTACATGAATGATTGGATGTGAAGTATTAGCACGTTTAACTCAAACCAGGCTTTTCTATTCAATTCAAGCAATTATGCGAAATTAAATACACGTTGTAGTTTTCGTGTTTGGTTAAAATTAATATCAATCTTGAAGCAAGTTGATACTCTGGCACCAATCATCTCCAGAAACACTTCCAACTTTGGGAAAACTGTCTTTAAAGGTAGCGTCATAGTAGATTGATGTTTGTCAATGTAATGCTGATTTATGGGCAAAATTATAAAGGAAGATACAGTAAAAGTCACATGTGAAAGTTTCAGCTAAAGACAGTGTCTACCTGCTGAGTAAACAGCAAAAAACTGTCACGGTATTTTCACATGAACATCGAATCCATCCATATTTAGCGAGGTGACAGCTAAACTACTTTACATCTCTGGCCAGAGCATTCATGAACAGACACCAACATTTATAAATCTGAGAAACCACTCGGGAATCCATACTTCCCACTCGGGAACCAATGGTTCCCACTCGGGAACCCGTGGTTCCCACTCGGGAACCCATACTTCCCACTCGGGAACCCAGTGGTTCCCACTCGGGAACCCATGGTTCCCACTGGGGAACCCAGTGGTTCCCACTCGGGAACCCATGTTTCCCACTCGGGAACCTAGTGGTTCCCACTCGGGAACCCATGGTTCCCACTCGGGAACCCAGTGGTTCCCACTCGGGAACCCATGGTTCCCACTCGGGAACCCAGTGGTTCCCACTCGGGAACCCATGTTTCCCACTCGGGAACCTAGTGGTTCCCACTCGGGAACCCATGGTTCCCACTTGGGAACCCATACTTCCCACTCGGGATTCCATGGTTCCCATGCAGGAACCCAGTGATTCCCCAAGAATGTTTAACAATGTGCAGAACTGGCCTGGTCTGTTGCGATGTTGGAGTGAATGTGTACGTGTTCGTTGAACTTAACGCTCTTGTTGTACTTTTTGACAATAATGCAGAGTAGCAGAAGACACGGAATGGCATCTTGATAATATTTAGGCACTTGTTGGTCATGTGTTAATGATCTTCGGCTACTCAATAATGTGTCTCTGTGTGAACTTACACATGTAAATTGTGAAGTTCAGTTTAAAATGGATCACCTGCTTGTTGTAGTGGGGGGGGGGGTTCTTTTCCTGATTAAGTACACACACTATACAGAGCCAATTATAAGTGCATTTATAAAGTTAGTCTGTGAAAGGTTCTAAAATGGAAACCCTCATGGTTACACACCTGTGTTCCGGCACCCCTATGTTCCGATACCCCTATGTTCCAATGTTCCGACACCCCTATGTTCCGACACCCCTATATTCCAACACCCCTATGTTCCGACACCCCTATATTCCGTCACCCCTATGTTCCGACACCCCTGTGTTCCGGCACCCCTATGTTCCGATACCCCTTAGTCTGACACTCCTTTATTCCGACACCCCTATGTTCCGACACCCCTTTGTTCCGACACCCCTATGTTTTACACCCCTATGTTCCGAAAACCCTATGTGCCGACGACCCTATATTCTGGACACCCCTATATTCTGGACACCCCTATGTTCCGATACCCCTATGTTCCGACACCCCTATTTTCCAACACCCCTAGTGTATTTACATAATCCTTACCCTAACCCTAACCCTAACCCTAACCCTATACCCTAACTTAACCCTAACCCTAACCCTAACCCTAACCCTAATCCTGACCCTTACCCTAACCTTAATCCTGACCCTTACCCTAACCCTAACCCTGACCCTTACCCTAACCTTAACCCTAACCTTAACCCTAAACTATAGCATGTACATCACGAGGGGGCTTTCGGAACACAAAGTTGTCGGAACTTAGAGTCAGTCGCCACCTTCACAAGTAAAAGAGTTGATGTACAGGTGTAAGATGAATTGGCTCTCTCTACATCCTTTCCACAATCAATCAGTTCTTAGTAAGTGATCTATCATTAAAAACTCTGATTCATTTTCATCCCACTGAGGGCAGTAAAAAGCAGAGCTACAAACTCCTGATTCTGCAGAAAGTTCCCTGAAAATAAACCAATCTTTCCATGTTCTGATGAACAAATTTTAAAATCTCCCTGATTGCAAGATGCAAATGTTGACAGCTGTGGTAAAAATACAAGGGTTTGATGCATCTTTGTGAAAGAGCCATGTCACGTTCCCTGACTACCCATATGCTGTTATACATGTACATGTAGGTGTTATTTCGTTGTCTTGAATAGGAGCAAAGTGTTTTTCCCTCCAGCCTCATTTTGGCTTCATTGATTTGAATGGAAGGAAAGAAAAATGGCTGATGCGGGAGACATGTGAAATATACGTGAGCAGTGAGAATGCCCTTTAAGGCCGTCAGTGTTTACATGTACAGTGCTTTCCTATGATGAGCAATGGTCATACCCACCTGTGAGGGGGGTGGTGAGTGGAGGGAGGGGGGCGGTGAGTGGGAGGATGGGGGGGAGGGGGGACCGAACCTCAGCTGCCGATCCTTGCCATGCCAGTCATACCCTCGTCTGACTCATCCCTGATTCAGTTCATGTGGTTAGGTAATGATATAAGCAACAACTTGACGCTTCACAGCTGAAGGGTTTGGAAGCAGCCTGCTCGTCGTGATCCACACCTGTTCCTTAAAGATCGGGGCAAATCAAAACAGTATCTTCACTCTCATGGTGCACTTCCGATAAGAAAATCTGTTCAAGGGATAAATGGCAACGAGGCTCGGGATGATGGGGGGGACGAGAGAAGGGGGAGGCCACTTTTCAGAGTTAAAACTTGACTTTGTTTACAAATTTAAGAAGGCAGGATATAGGATAAAGAATGTGGTAAAGCAGCATCACTCGTTTGAAGTTGAAATCTCAGATTGGTGATAGCCAGAGGAAATCAAAGTAGATGCATGCTCTATTGGACAATCTGAAAGAGGAAGGACTTTGAGTAACTTCTACTCCCTAAATGGGTAAGATGTACGTGCACCCCTGAACGGAATCGGCTGATTTCATTTAAGCAACTAGTGTAAATCATCAGTCAAGACGTTATTGTAAAAGGTTTATTCGCGTACACTTTGTGGTTGATTTAGAGATTTAACTGTTGTGATTCCCCCTCCCCTCCCTCAGGGACCACACCTGTCACCCTGTGGTTTTGATCAAAGCCATCTCTGACACTGAGCGGAACATCTTTAATTTCATGACTTAATCAAAATTTGGGCTTGTTTTGCCTGGAAGTATGGTACCAAATATAATGGTACATGAACCTCATATGGTACAAATGACATCAGGTTGGCTCAGTGGTTTCTTTCCCTGCCTTTCACCTCTGTGGCCCCCTGTTCTAATCCCACCTCAGACCGAAGCCTTGCACGTGGATTGGGTTTTCAGTCCCTACCTGATTGCGTGGGTTTTCCCCATTGGGGTTTTCCTCCCACATCTAAAACTGAACATTATTTCTCATTTCCTATTCACCTTCCTGTTGTCTCAGCAAGTAGACACTGTATTCAGCTGAAACTTTCACATGTGACATTTATTGTATCTTTCTTTATTATTTTGCCTATAAATCAGCATTACATTGACAAAAAACAGTTTACGACCCTACCTTTGAGCCATTGATTGATAGTTTTCCTGAAGTGGTACGGAATCTATAATAATCGGGTAAAACAATGGGGTGGATTTCAGAGGTTTTAGGGATTATTTAGGGTTAAGGATGTTTGTTTTTAGTAACACATGTATGGTTTTACACGTCCATGGATGAATAATATATACACCAGCCTCACATTTGGTGTGAAGAGGGTTTGAAGGAGTCATTTAAGAGCAGCTGAGGTTGATCTCACTTGAGGGCTTTAATACAGGGAGGAAGATGGGAATAGAATCCAGGCTTGCTGTCAATATAAGTACAGGAAAACCTCATTAGAAGGTATTCCCCTATTATGTTTAGTTTCCTTCTGCGGGTAACGTATCACATTCTCATGCTTGCATCAGATACATGTTGTAGGGGCAGGACTAAATGAGAAATTTATGGGGGGATGTAGCAAAGAAACGGGATGGAAGAGTTATATCAGTGTGCCATTAAAGAAATAACAAATGGATAATTATTAAAAAAACAATTTTGATGAGAGCTGGGACGGGATCTTGGAAGGAATTGGGTTTGGACAAGATGGACAAACATAAATGGATCCAAGAGCATCACCTGTGCTCGTTCATTTTGACTCGACTGTTTTGTAAAGGTGCGCGTGATGACTCTCAGTTTTATTTTTGTTACGGGGGAGTACAAGCCAGTCAACGCTTGATTTACAAGATAAGACATGGGGGGAAAGTACACCCAGTCATGCCAGTGCAAACCGAACAATAACATTGTCTGGTTTCAATCGAAATGTCACGGTCTCCTACAGTCTCATCTTGTTTGGGTAAAGCCCCACCTCTGCAGTATTCAATCAAGCATGGCGCCGGATCTTCAACATCAAAACTTGATTGTTTTATGCCTCGTGACCGCCAACGAAGCACCAAATATTGTCTCCGTCGCTTGGTACCGTTCTTTGGGTTGATGCACTAATGTTCCTTTGACAGAGAGTTGGACGGTTCTTTAATTTGGCTTGTCATCTCACCAGGCACAACTGGGGAGGCGGGAGAGATAACAAAAGAGTAGAAAGCCAAGCTTAGGAACGAGGGGGGTATATTCAGAGAACAGATGCGGGGTAGATGAGGATGCAAACAGGTGAACAGGATAAATGGCTGGCCGGATAGGAATTACTGCTGTCTGAAGTTGTTAATGTGATATGGGGATCAGCTTATATTGAAGAGAGGGATTAGTAGGGATTTGTTCCTCAGGGTTCTAACGCTCTTGCTTTTTCTCAACAGACTTTTTTGGGGTGGGAGAACACAACTTAGATCGCATCTCTAGATCGTTTTTGATATTCAATTAAACTTCCAATGATTTAATCCTGGTTCTTTAGGAAAAGATTATTGAACTTCTTCTTTGTTCAGGCCTGGATTTCATCTTTGAGGCCATTTTCATTTTGAAAATCTTAAAGTCTATGGGAAACCTTTGAAGGGGCACCAAGGCCAAGACCAGGGCAACAGAGACCATGGCCTCCGTGTAATTCCAGGCCTGTTTGTAGCATCATTTTTCAAAACATGAAGACTGAAAAAAGGTTCAGTTTTTGTTATCAATGTCTGATTGCCGATAGTAACACTTTTCACCAAAATATCTCTCCAGTACTTATTAATATAACCAAAGTGAGGCTGAAAGAGAAAGTAGTCTGGCCCCTCTTTGGCACGATGAGAATCATTATTAGCTTTGCACACGGGGAACATGACCAAGAAGATGGCAGTATGATGAAGGTTTATAGAGCCATCGCAAGGTTACATGTTATCATGAACAACACCCTGGGGAGGAGGGGGAAGAAAGATAGGAGGAACCCATGGAAGTGGTGGGGAGTACCTTATTGGTGAATCGTCCAAGGTGAAAAGCCTGGAGCCCGTCACATCAGCGGCTGCCATCTTCAAATCTTAATGACTCAGCCCTCACATTATATCCACATCTTGGATGCTATTGAAAATGGATTTCACATGACTGCCTGGATTTGGGTTTGATGCCCAGAGGGGGTGTGCAGGGCCACGGTAGGGGTGCTTTTAAGAGGAGATAGCCCAGTTTGAGGGGTACAGGATCAGTGCTGATCAGATTACAATGAGTCATTGGACAATGGGGGCAAACTTGAAATCAAAGGTTAAAATGATGAAGTAATGACACACTTCGGTAAAGTGAATAGCAGTAAAAGGTAATGTGATTGTGATTA